>JAGSMZ010000034.1:2452500-3137330 GCA_029286645.1 Papilio protenor | reverse complement strand
GCTTATCGAAAGTCGAAACTCGAAAATCGCATATCGCTTATCGAAAGTCGAAAATCGCATATCGCGTATGCACATAGCGCATAGCGTATAGTGCATTGCCCATAGCGCATAACGCATATCGCGTTATGCACATAGCGCATAGCGCATAGCGTATAGTGCATAGCCATAGCGCATAACGCATATCGCGTATGCACATAGCGCATAGCGTATAGTGGCATAGCCCATAGCGCATAGCGTATAGTGCATTGCCCATAGCGCATACGCATATCGCTTATCGAAAGTCGAAACTCGAACTCGAAAATCGAAAACTCGAAAATCGAAAATCGCATATCGCTTATCGAAAGTCGAAACTCGAAAATCGAAACTCGAAAATCGAAAATCGCATATCGGCGTTATGCACATAGCGCATAGCGCATAACGCATAACGCATATCGCTTATCGAAAACTCGAAAATCGAAAATCGCATATCGCTTATCGAAAACTCGAAAATCGCATATCGCTTATCGAAAACTCGAAAATCGCATATCGCTTATCGAAAGTCGAAACTCGAAACCTCGAAAACTCGAAAATCGCATATCGCTTATCGAAAGTCGAAAATCGCATATCGCTTATCGAAAACTCGAAAATCGAAAGTCGAAACTCGAAAATCGAAAACTCGAAAATCGCATATCGCGTTATGCCACATAGCGCATACGCATATCGCTTATCGAAAGGTCGAAACTCGAAAATCGAAAACTCGAAACTCGAAAATCGCATATCGCTTATCGAAAGGTCGAAACTCGAAAATCGAAAACTCGAAACTCGAAAATCGAAAGTCGAAAATCGCATATCGCTTATCGAAAACTCGAAAATCGAAAATCGCATATCGCTTATCGAAAGGTCGAAACTCGAAACTCGAAAATCGAAACTCGAACTCGAAAATCGCATATCGCGTTATGCACATAGCGCCTAGCGTATAGTGCATAGCCATAGCGCATAACGCATATCGCTAATCGAAAACTCGAAAATCGAAACTCGAAACTCGGAAATCGCATGTCGCGTTATGCACATAGCGCATAACGCATATCGCTTATCGAAAACTCGAAAATCGAAAATCGCATATCGCTTATCGAAAACTCGAAAATCGAAAATCGAAAATCGAAAATCGAAAACTCGAAACTCGAAACTCGAAAATCGAAAATCGAAAATCGCATATCGCGTTATGCACATAGCCATAGCGCATAGCGTATAGTGCATAGCCCATAGCGCATAGCGCATAGCGCATAACGCATATCGCTTATCGAAAACTCGAAACTCGAACTCGAAAATCGAAAATCGCATATCGCGTTATCACATAGCGCATAGCGTATAGTGCATAGCCCATAGCGCATAACGCATATCGCTTATCGAAAGGTCGAAACTCGAAACTCGAAACTCGAAACTCGAAAATCGAAAATCGCATATCGCGTTATGCACATAGCGCATAGCGTATAGTGCATAGCCCATAGCGCATAACGCATATCGCTTATCGAAACCTCGAAAACTCGAAACTCGAAAATCGAAAATCGCATATCGCGTTATGCACATAGCGCATAGCGTATAGTGCATAGCCCATAAGCGCATAACGCATATCGCTTATCGAAAGTCGAAACTCGAAACTCGAACTCGAAACTCGAAAATCGAAAATCGCATATCGCGTTATGCACATAGCGCATACGTATAGTGCATAGCCCATAGCGCATAACGCATATCGCTTATCGAAAGGTCGAAACTCGAAACTCGAAACTCGAAAATCGAAAATCGCATATCGCGTTATGCACATAGCGCATAGCGTATAGTGCATAGCCCATAGCGCATAACGCAATATCGCTTATCGAAAGGTCGAAACTCGAAACTCGAAACTCGAAACTCGAAAATCGAAAATCGCATATCGCGTTATGCACATAGCGCATAGCGTATAGTGGCATAGCCCATAGCGCATACGCATATCGCTTATCGAAAACTCGAAAATCGAAAGTCGAAAATCGCATATCGCGTATGCACATAGCGCATAGCGTATAGTGCATAGCCCATAGCGCATAACGCATAATCGCTTATCGAAAGGTCGAAACTCGAACTCGAACTCGAAAATCGAAAATCGCATGTCGCGTTATGCACATAGCGCATAACGCATATCGCGTATGCACATAGCGCATAGCGTATAGTGCATAGCCCATAGCGCATAACGCATATCGCTTATCGAAAACTCGAAACTCGAAACTCGAAACTCGAAACTCGAAAATCGAAAATCGCATATCGCGTTATGCACATAGCGCATAGCGTATAGTGCATTGCCCATAGCGCATAACGCATATCGCTTATCGAAAACTCGAAACTCGAAACTTCGAAAATCGAAAATCGTATATCGCGTTATGCCACATAGCGCATAGCGTATAGTGCATATCCCATAGCGCATAACGCATATCGCTTATCGAAAACTCGAACTCGAAAATCGAAAACTCGAAAATCGAAAACTCGAACTCGAAAATCGCATATCGCGTTATGCCACATAGCGCATAGCGTATAGTGCATAGCCCTAGCGCATAACGCTATCGCTTATCGAAAACTCGAAAATCGAAACTCGAAACTCGAAAATCGAAAATCGCATATTACGTTATGCACATAGCGCATAGCGTATAGTGCATAGCCCATAGCGCATAACGCATATCGCTTATCGAAAACTCGAAAATCGAAACTCGAAAATCGAAAGTCGAAAATCGCATATCGCGTTATGCACATAGCGCATAGCGTATAGTGCATAGCCATAGCGCATAAGCATATCGCTTATCGAAAACTCGAAACTCGAAAATCGAAAACTCGAAAATCGAAAATCGCATATCGCGTTATGCACAAGCGCATAGCGTATAGTGCATAGCCCATAGCGCATACGCATATCGCTTATCGAAAACTCGAAAATCGAACTCGAAAATCGAAAATCGCATATCGCGTTAGCACATAGCGCATAGCGTATAGTGGCATAGCCCATAGCGCATAACGCATATCGCTTATCGAAACCTCGAAAACTCGAAACTCGAAAACTCGAAACTCGAAACTCGAAACTCGAAACTCGAAACTCGAAACTCGAAAATCGAAAATCGTATATCGCGTTATGCACATAGCGCATAGCGTATAGTGCATAGCCCATAGCGCATAACGCATAACGCATATCGCTATCGAAAACTCGAAACTCGAAACTCGAAAATCGAAAATCGCATATCGCGTATGCACATAGCGCATAGGCGTATAGTGCATAGCCCATAGCGCAATAACGCATATCGCTTATCGAAAACTCGAAAATCGAAAGTCGAAAATCGCATATCGCGTTATGCAACATAGCGCATAGCGTAAGTGCATAGCCCATAGCGCATAACGCAATATCGCTTATCGAAAACTCGAAATTCGAAACTCGAAAGTCGAAAATCGCATATCGCGTTATGCACATAGCGCATAGCGTATAGTGCATAGCCCTAGCGCATAACGCATATCGCTTATTCGAAAACTCGAACTCGAAAATCGAAAACTCGAAAATCGAAAATCGCATATCGCGTTATGCACAAGCGCATAGCGTATAGTGGCATAGCCCATAGCGCATAACGCATATCGCTTATCGAAAACTCGAAAATCGAAAACTCGAAAATCGAAAATCGCAAATCGCATATCGCGTTAATGCACATAGCGCATAGCGATAGTGCATAGCCCATAGCGCATACGCATATCGCTTATCGAAACCTCGAAAACTCGAAACTCGAAACTCGAAACTCGAACTCGAAAATCGCATATCGCGTTATGCCATAGCGCATAGCGTCTAGTGCATAGCCCATAGCGCATAACCATATCGCTTATCGAAAGGTCGAAACTCGAAACTCGAAAATCGAAAGTCGAAAATCGCATATCGCGTTAATGCACATAGCGCATAGCGTATAGTGCATAGCCCTAGCGCATAACGCATATCGCTTATCGAAAACTCGAAAATCGAAAACTCGAAAATTCGAAAATCGCATATCGCGTTATGGCACATAGCGCATAGCGTATAGTGCATAGCCCATAGCGCATAACGCATATCGCTTATCGAAAACTCGAAAATCGAAAACTCGAAAATCGAAAATCGCATATCGCGTTTGCACATAGCGCATGCGTATAGTGCATAGCCCATAGCGGCATAACGCATATCGCTTATCGAAACCTCGAAAACTCGAAAATCGAAAACTCGAAACTCGAACTCGAAACTCGAACTCGAAACTCGAAAATCGAAAATCGATATCGCGTTATGCACATAGCGCATAGCGTATAGTGCATGCCCATAGCGCATACGCATATCGCTTATCGAAAACTCGAAAATCGAAAATCGCATATCGCGTTATGCACATAGCGCATAGCGTATATGCATAGCCCATAGCGCATACGCATATCGCTTATCGAAAACTTCGAAAATCGAAAATCGCATATTCGCGTTATGCACATAGCGCATAGCGTATAGTGCATAGCCCTAGCGCATAACGCATATCGCTTATCGAAAATCGAAAATCGAAAATCGAAAATCGAAAATCGCATGTCGCGTTATGCACATAGCGCATAGCGTATAGTGGCATAGCCCATAGCGCATAGCGCATAACCATATCGCTTATCGAAAACTCGAAAATTCGAAAACTCGAAATTCGCATATCGCGTTATGCACATAGCGCTAGCGTATAGTGCATAGCCCATAGCGGCATAACGCATATCGCGTTAATGCACATAGCGCTAGCGTATAGTGCATAGCCATAGCGCATAGCGCATATCGCTTATCGAAAACTCGAAAATCGAAAATCGCATGTCGCGTTATGCACATAGCGCATAGCGCATATCGCTTATCGAAAACTCGAAAATCGAAAGTCGAAAATCGCATGTCGCGTTATGCACATAGCGCATGCGTATAGTGCATAGCCATAGCGCATAACGGCATATCGCTTATTCGAAAACTCGAAAATCGAAAATCGAAAATCGAAAATCGCATATCGCGTATGCACATAGCGCATAGCGTTAGTGCATAGCCCATAGCGCATAGCGCATATCGCTTATCGAAAACTCGAAAATCGAAAATCGCATATCGCTTATTCGAAAACTCGAAACTCGAACTCGAAAATCGAAAATCGCATATCGCGTTATGCCCATAGCGCATAACGCATATCGCGTATGCACATAGCGCATAGCGTCTAGTGCATAGCCCATAGCGCATACGCATATCGCTTATCGAAAGGTCGAAACTCGAAAATCGCATGTCGCGTTATGCACATAGCGCATAGCGCATATCGCTTATTCGAAAACTCGAAAATCGCATATCGCGTTATGCCCATAGCGCATAACGCATATCGCTTATCGAAAACTCGAAAATCGAAAACTCGAAACTCGAAAATCGCAAATCGCATATCGCGTTATGCCATAGCGCATAACGCATATCGCGTATGCACATAGCGCATAGCGTCTAGTGCATAGCCCATAGCGCATACGCATATCGCTTATCGAAAACTCGAAAATCGAAACTCGAAACTCGAAAATCGAAAATCGCAAATCGCATATCGCGTTATGCACATAGCGCAATAGCGTATAGTGGCATAGCCCATAGCGCATAACGCTATCGCTTATCGAAAACTCGAAACTCGAAACTCCGAAAATCGAAAATCGAAAATCGCATATCGCGTTATGCCCATAGCGCATAGCGTATAGTGGCATAGCCCATAGCGCATAACGCATATCGCTTATCGAAAGGTCGAAACTCGAAACTCGAAAATCGCATGTCGCGTTATGCACATAGCGCATAGCGTATAGTGCATAGCCCATAGCGCATAGCGTATAGTGCATAGCCCATAGCGCATAGCGCATATCGCTTATCGAAAACTCGAAAATCGAAAACTCGAAACTCGAAAATCGAAAATCGAAAATCGCATATCGCGTTATGCACATAGCGCATAGCGCATATCGCTTATCGAAAACTCGAAAATCGAAAATCGCATATCGCGTTATGCACATAGCGAATAGCGCATAGTGCATAGCACATAGCGCATAGCGCATATCGCTTATCGAAAACTCGAAAATCGAAAATCGCATATCGCGTTATGCACATAGCGAATAGCGCATATCGCTTATCGAAAGGTCGAAACTCGAAACTCGAAAATCGCATGTCGCGTTATGCACATAGCGCATAGCGTATAGTGCATAGCCCATAGCGCATAGCGCATATCGCTTATCGAAAACTCGAAAATCGCATGTCGCGTTATGCACATAGCGCATAGCGCATATCGCTTATTCGAAAACTCGAAACTCGAAACTCGAACTCGAAAATCGCATATCGCTTATCGAAAACTCGAAAATCGAAAATCGCATATCGCGTTATGCACATAGCGAATAGCGCATAGTGCATAGCCATAGTGCATAACGCATTTCGCTTATCGAAAACTCTTAAATCGAAAACTCGAAAATCGCAAATCGAAAATCGAAAACTCGAAACTCGAAAATCGAAAATCGCATATCGCTTATTCGAAAACTCGAAAATCGAAAATCGCATATCGCTTATCGAAAACTCGAAAATCGAAAATCGCATATCGCTTATCGAAAACTCGAACTCGAAAATCGCATATCGCGTTATGCACATAGCGCATAGCGTATAGTGCATAGCCCATAGCGCATACGCATATCGCTTATCGAAAACTCGAAAATCGCATGTCGCGTTATGCACTAGCGCATAGCGTATAGTGCATAGCCCATAGCGCATACGCATATCGCTTATCGAAAACTCGAAAATCGAAAACTCGAAAATCGAAAATCGAAAATCGCATATCGCTTATCGAAAGGTCGAAACTCGAAAATCGAAAATCGCATATCGCGTTATGCACATAGCGCATAGCGCATATCGCTTATTCGAAAACTCGAAACTCGAACTCGAAAATCGCAAATCGCATATCGCTTATCGAAAACTCGAAAATCGCATATCGCTTATCGAAAGGTCGAAACTCGAAAATCGCATGTCGCGTTATGCACATAGCGCATAGCGCATATCGCTTATTCGAAAACTCGAAAATCGCATATCGCTTATCGAAAACTCGAAAATCGAAAATCGCATATCGCGTTATACACATAGCGCATAGCGCATATCGCTTATCAAAAACTCGAAACTCGAAACTCGAAACTCAAAAATCGAAAATCGCATATCGCTTATCGAAAACTCGAAAATCGCATATCGCGTTATGCACATAGCGCATAGCGCATATCGCTTATCGAAAACTCGAAAATCGAAAATCGCATATCGCTTATCGAAAACTCGAAAATCTCAAAACGCCTACTAGTCTATACTAGTCTATACTAGTCTATACTAGTCTATACTAGTCTATACTAGTCTATACTAGTCTATACTAGTCTATACTAGTCTATACTAGTCTATACTAGTCTATACTAGTCTATACTAGTCTATACTAGTCTATACTAGTCTATACTAGTCTATACTAGTCTATACTAGTCTATACTAGTCTATACTAGTCTATACTAGTCTATACTAGTCTATACTAGTCTATACTAGTCTATACTAGTCTATACTAGTCTATACTAGTCTATACTAGTCTATACTAGTCTATACTAGTCTATACTAGTCTATACTAGTCTATACTAGTCTATACTAGTCTATACTAGTCTATACTAGTCTATACTAGTCTATACTAGTCTATACTAGTCTATACTAGTCTATACTAGTCTATACTAGTCTATACTAGTCTATACTAGTCTATACTAGTCTATACTAGTCTATACTAGTCTATACTAGTCTATACTAGTCTATACTAGTCTATACTAGTCTATACTAGTCTATACTAGTCTATACTAGTCTATACTAGTCTATACTAGTCTATACTAGTCTATACTAGTCTATACTAGTCTATACTAGTCTATACTAGTCTATACTAGTCTATACTAGTCTATACTAGTCTATACTAGTCTATACTAGTCTATACTAGTCTATACTAGTCTATACTAGTCTATACTAGTCTATACTAGTCTATACTATCTATACTAGTCTATACTAGTATACTATAGTGTACTATACTATATTATAAAGAGGAATAAAGAGAAATTATAAATTATAAAGGAATTATAAAGAGGAAAGATTTGTATTTTTGTATGTATTTGATTCACACAAAAACTACTGAGCCAATTTTAAAAATTCTCTTACCATCAGAAAGGTAATTTATCTGTGAGTAACATAGGCTATATTTTATTATTTCTAATGTTTAGGAACTATTAATAAACAGCGTGTTCTGGACGCCGGCGTTAAAAATTCACTAAACTTTAACTTTTCTCGGCTTACGCTGCCTAAACCGTTAGATGTAGTTATATAAAAATGATCTATGAAAGAATCGTAGATCTCAAAAAGCTCTACAGAAAAGTCCGCAATAGCATATGTATATCTATCTTTAACGGTTTTCTTACGATAACCACTGTTTTGTTTACAAAATGAATTAAGAGCCGCACGCTATTTGCGGCGTTCTTTTGTTGGTTTCAACTTATCCAAATACATGCGATTGTTATCAGGAGAATTTAATGTAGAATAAAATTGTCGATTTAATTGACTAATAGTTTATAATAATAATAATAATAATAATAATAATAATAATAATAATATTTAGATTTTTAGTTTAGAAGATATCGCGTACACAAACAATCAGGGTAACCGAAAAACTACCGGGCTTAGGATTTTGGAATCTAGCATCGGTAGATTTCTGTTATTACGTAGATTACTACTAAGTTCATACTTTAGGTGATAGGTTGAAAAAAGGGGGAAACGTATGTTTTTAACTTTTAAATTTCTCGCGGACGAAGTCGCGGGCAACAGCTAGTAATGTTATAAAACTCGCAAAAGGCCTCTGTATTTATTTTTCAAAAATTCTTCGAATGTTATTTGCAACATGTATTATATAATCCGTGCAATGAGATCTAAGAATATACCGATAAGTTGGTCTCCAAGAAACACTCTCCCAATAACATAATTATCGAGTCAAGGCTACGTACGAGTAGTAGGAGGAGGTAGGGAATGATCAGCCATCATTTCCATAACTGTGTACGGCTCTCTGCCGGAGCATAAGCAATCCTATATGCTTTATCAGCACATAATACTCGTATTTGTTTGGCATAGATGTAGAGGATAGTCTGGAACACATAGACTACTCGCTGTTGTTGTTTTTTTTTATTGTACGGGGACGTAATAACGACCAAAAGCTAGTTATATAAAACTGTCACAGTTTCGAGAAATTGATTTTTCAATGTTAATATCATTAATCCATCTTAATTTAGATAACACAAAATTATTTGATTAGTTTGTAATAATAGGATAAGATATGAACATTAATAAATCAATTAAATAATGTTTTACTGTCGCACCGAGAACTGTTTGATATTTGCTAAGGACAATATGGGTAAGATCATCGTCATGATGAAATCATCATTTAGGTACTGCTGAAATGACCAGTTAACGACTGTGAGTAGGGCGGTTTATTATAAGAGCGCCGTTTGTGTGTGTACTTTTGTTAAAGAGGGAAAATATGCTCTGATGGGGCATCGTCCGACATGGGAGCTACAGTCAGATACATTTATTATTTACTACGAATTCATTAGATTTCATTAGATTCATTTACTACGAAGATAAATTTTAATGAACATTCGCGCTAAGCGCCTGTTGGCGCGGAAGAGCAATTTCCTTTATTGCGCATGGAGCTATCCGGCCGCACTTTGTAAGCAGTAATGTCAAATGTCTTAAATTGACTAACGTCTTAAGACGAACATTTTAATATGCTTTTGTATGTAAAATTATCTTGGTGTATTTCTGAGCGAGACCTAAATACTAGGTATTTGATTGAAAAGAATCTGACAAAGGTATGTGAAGTAAAACTGTATGTATGAAGGGAACGAATGACGTTCTGAAATGAGAGCGCGGGCGACCGTCATTTGTTCCAGTTGCAAGTCGCACGGCGCCGGCGCGCTCCCCCGCCCCCCTCCCCCCGCCCCCGCACCGCCCCCACGCGGGCGTCGGCCGGCCACGAGCGGTGCCGGCGCGGCGCGTCTGATGATGCTAAAGAGAATAAAGATTCGCGCGCCTCAGTCACTTTTAGTATTATAATTATACCAATTTAATAAATATAATGGCATCGGCATCCTCAGCGGCAATGGATGTTTTAGAAAGAGACTAAGATATGAGTCTGGTCGACTCAAGTATGTGTGAGTGCGGTGAGGCTAAGGAGGATGCTCATCACGTTCTGTGCGAGTGTCCTCAGTATGCAGACCTGAGAATGAAGATAGTGAAGATAATGGATAGAATTGCTCGGCGGGATGCGCGTTCGATTTACTATCTGGATCTTGTCAACAACGGGGTGAACTATGCTAGGCTGCGTGAGCTTGCGCATCGATGGCATCATCGACGATGTAGGCTGGAATAGGCGCTGGAGTGGATACCCGACGGCGATGGTGTTCATGTTTCGTCATGCCCATCATGGGGAGAATGACTTACAACACAAAGGAATGGACGAATTAACTTGTAGGGAGTCAAGGTGCGTGCGGAGCCGAAACCGGTCAATCCGCGCCCCCCTTCCGCGATTCGGCCCGAATATCCCGACGGTCGGTGGGGCTATGAGTGGTGGTGGGCTGAACAAATAATGACATAGTGTTTTAGTATGCAGTTATTTATTTTCGTGGTTTGTCGCCTCACATCCGCGCTCTGATCCACGAGTTGAAGGAGCTGACACGGGCGAAGGCGGAGGGGCGGCGCGCGTCGCACGAGCCCGTGCCGAATGACGTCACTCCGATCTAAAACATCATCACATTAATATCCTTCAGTCTGTTGAGAATTGAATTTTCATACTGGCCAATTGAATAGGATAGACGAGAACAAATTCTATGCGATTTAGTGGACTAGATAAGGATTGACCTTAAAGGCCCTTTAAAGACCTTTTAAAGGCATTTGAAAAAACACTATCAAAATACAAAATACTAAAGCGCGCAGGTTGTATAGGTAAGCAACGATGACTACGACGACGTGTCGACGTGCCGGTCGCTCTGACCCAATACGCACATTGGACGCACATGGGCGGTAGAGGTTAGAGTACGGTACAAGGCGATAACTAACGAGCAGGTTGTTGGCGACGAGCGGACCGCCGGAGTCGCCGGTGCAGATGTTGCCGGTGGAGCCGCTGATGCACAGCGTGGAGGCCACCACGAAGTTGGCGCCGAACGCGTTGCGGCACACGTCGTTGGTGATCACTTGCACACGCACATGCATCAGGTTCGGACTCGACGGCGCCGCTGTACGCATTGCCCGAAACAAATAAATATTAATCCTAATTAAAATGCTTAAAACATATTAAAGTAAACCACAAGAGAATTAAATTAATGACAAACTAATCTGGGGCCTCTGGAGACCAGCAAAAGCTACCTGTCTTATCAGCTTTTTATTGTATTTTCGAACAAATATTTCGTATGTCTGGTTTGGATAAGATAGTTAATCTTTTGAGGATAACCTATTCTCGATAGACTTGTCAAACGTAGTGAGTGCCAACTATCTGGGATAAAAGGTTGCGTATGTATTGTTACTTTGCCGTCTACTGCTACTACTGTTACTGCCGACAGCTCACATATACATTCCCGGCGAAGCGCTCCAAGCTGTCCTCAATAAGAAGCGATCAAAATGTTAGTTCAAATGCAGGCCGAAACTCACCGTCGCTGGTCTTGCCGAAGCCGATGGCCCAGGCCCACGAGCCCGCGTACGTGTTACTGCCTGACGCCAGCCCGATGTTGCGGATCGTGTCTGAAATTAAAACAATCCACATACTAATAAATGACAGGGAAAAGATAATGCATTTATTAAATAATCCTTGATTCAGAAACCAAATCCCACGGAGGAATCGGGGTTTCGTAACCCGCCTCGTCTTAAAATATACTAACTGCTGTAGTTCACCCAGTTGATAGTGACAATGGCGATGTCGTTCTGTAAGGTGTTGACGTTGTAATTGCCGTGCAGCTCCATCCTGTTAGATGTGATCCTGGTGCCGCCGGAGAAGATGCGCACAGAGCCCAGCACGATGGTCACGTGGCGTATCATTTGCCGCCCATCGAACAAGTTGTGTGCCGCGGTCAGCACCCGCGTGTTGCTGATCAAAGTACCGCCGCCGATCGACTCGCGCCCATTTGTCAGGGTCATTATCTGCCCAGCCTGCGACAGGAAATAAGAAGAAATATGTTATTGTTATCATATTTTATTTTATTTCTTTACTATAGTCTCACCTTGTAAGGGTAGGCGCCGAGCGCGGCCGGCGAGCCGCTGATGATCCTGCTGCCATCGAAGTCTGCCGCGCGCTCGGCCTGCCTGAGGGCGTCGGCGCGCGGGATGCCCACGCGCTCGTGGTAGTTCAGCTCCGGAATGTCGTAGGCCGCCGCCAGCGCCCCCAGGCAGAACAGGCTCACCAGCGCTAACTTCATCGCAATATTGGATGGATATATGCCTACCAAAGTTGGTATTTCCTACTTTTATAGTCATACAATGTTATCTCTTTCATTAGCACTGCGATGATAAGCGCCTCGCGGAAATTATATCTAAAGTTGATACATCGCTGTCTGATCGATTGCTTACATTGATAATTCTTGCCTTAATTTTAATAAAAACAATGTCAAAACAACATTACCCCAAAACGTCACGGCATGGTTGGGCAGGATAAAGATAAAATAAAGAATTGCGATACGTCCGGTTGATGCCGAGTGGCAGGACGGCAGGACGGCAGGCTCGCGACTCGCGGCCGCCATCCGTGCAAGCTAGAAAACATACCTAACCTTAATTATCTTTATAATTTTTGTCTTTCTAAATGATTAAATTTATAAACAATTATTTACTTTATTTTAAAAAAGAATTCACTATATTTTCGCTTATTAAGAGCGTGTGCACACCTGAAACTAAACTATCGCACAACTGTTTAGTCCCGCTTTTTTCCTATGAGCTTATATGGAGGTGCGCACATCACTCGATTTTTAGTTGTGCAACTAAACAGTTGAATTGGCTGTGAAACTATCGACAATCGTACAACAGTTGTGCGTTAGCTTAGTCAAAGGTGTGTGCCAGCTTTAATCGATGTCGGAGCGGTAGCTAATCACCACTGCCGAGATTTTTAGCAACAGGCGTGGCATTACGAGTATTAGCAATAGCACAAGTTTTTTTGACATTAGGAAATGTATTCCGAGGCCAACATGTGTTTTTTTTATATCTACGCGTTTTTTTTTCTTCAATAAATCAACAAAGTTGACGAGGGTTGAAGCGCCCAAGACATGCGGCTAGGCAGGGTGGCTGGCTGGTTGGCTGGCTGGCAAGCTGGCGAGCTGGCGGGCTAGCGTGCTGTTGACAACGTAACTGCCAACGAATTGTCGCGGGACCTTCATTTCAATGCTACAAAGCGACGTGTGTTTATGAATTTGTAGTGAGTGTGTGAAATCTTTCATTAAGCAATAATTTGAATGTTCATGATTTGCCTAGGGAGATTACAAATAGGCGGCTATCACGATCTGTCAGTGATAAAGCGAGAATACACTTACTAAAACGGGGTAGTAGCAACACGTGACAGCGTCTGGAACAAGCGCTCACACACGCCGCGCCAGTAAATTGTCAATGTGGTATACAAGTTATCGTTGTGACATACCAGTAGTTGGCACGTTCCAGTACCTGAATTGTATTGTACCTGTATTTCCGCCTAAATGATGAAATCGTGGTTAAAAATATTTAAATGAGAAACAGATGTCATGAACAGTATAACTTTTTTAAAACTACGTTATTTCAATATTTTTTGTTTTTATTAATTATCTACACTAATTATACGTTAAAATCGATATCTGGTAAAACAACAAGGATAAGATAAGACACACCTAAAGATTAATATCGTAAAAAGGAAATCCGTTTATTTTTTATTTTTAGGGGATTATGGTATCGTGGGCGATTATGGGCGGCGGGAACACCAAGGTGGATCATCTATGCATATAGACATCATCAACACCAGAGTGACGGTAAATGCGAGGATCCCAGGACAAACCGTAACACAACGCAGCTCTCCGGCACAGAGGATTCCGCGAAAATGACACCGTTGAAGAATGCAAGCCATCCAGGTGGTGTGGATGGTGGATGATGACGGCGGTCTATCGTGTCATCCGATGCCAAGAATCGTTCCAAACAATTTTCAGAACACATCAACTTGTCTTCGAGTGGTATATACGATAAAAAAGGCCAGAGGATCTAGTCGAATGTAGTTAGCTCGTCCGTCGAAGATTCAAATTTCGAATCGCTTTTCGTTGTATGCAGATTGCGGCGAGGCAGTAGGACAGTGGGCTGTGTACACTGACCAGACGGCCACACTGACCAGACGGCCACACTGACCAGACTGGCCACACTGACCAGACGGCCACACTGACCAGACTGGCCACACTGACCAGACTGGCCACACTGACCAGACCGTCCACACTGACCAGACTGGCCACACTGACCAGACTGGCCACACTGACCAGACTGGCCACACTGACCAGACGGCCACACTGACCAGACGGCCACACTGACCAGACTGGCCACACTGACCAGACGGCCACACTGACCAGACGGCCACACTGACCAGACGGCCACACTGACCAGACCGTCCACACTGACCAGACCGGCCACACTGACCAGACGGCCACACTGACCAGACTGGCCACACTGACCAGACTGGCCACACTGACCAGACCGGCCACACTGACCAGACTGGCCACACTGACCAGACTGGCCACACTGACCAGACTGGCCACACTGACCAGACCGGCCACACTGACCAGACTGGCCACACTGACCAGACTGGCCACACTGACCAGACGGCCACACTGACCAGACTGGCCACACTGACCAGACTGGCCACACTGACCAGACTGGCCACACTGACCAGACTGGCCACACTGACCAGACTGGCCACACTGACCAGACGGCCACACTGACCAGACTGGCCACACTGACCAGACGGCCACACTGACCAGACGGCCACACTGACCAGACGGCCACACTGACCAGACCGTCCACACTGACCAGACCGTCCACACTGACCAGACGGCCACACTGACCAGACTG
This sequence comes from Papilio protenor, assembly GCA_029286645.1. Classification (NCBI taxonomy): domain Eukaryota; kingdom Metazoa; phylum Arthropoda; class Insecta; order Lepidoptera; family Papilionidae; genus Papilio; species Papilio protenor. The sequence goes on along the minus strand of JAGSMZ010000034.1, from coordinate 3,122,179 downwards.
GCCACACTGACCAGACGGCCACACTGACCAGACCGGCCACACTGACCAGACTGGCCACACTGACCAGACTGGCCACACTGACCAGACTGGCCACACTGACCAGACGGCCACACTGACCAGACCGGCCACACTGACCAGACCGTCCACACTGACCAGACTGGCCACACTGACCAGACCGGCCACACTGACCAGACCGGCCACACTGACCAGACCGTCCACACTGACCAGACTGGCCACACTGACCAGACTGGCCACACTGACCAGACTGGCCACACTGACCAGACTGGCCACACTGACCAGACGGCCACACTGACCAGACCGGCCACACTGACCAGACTGGCCACACTGACCAGACCGTCCACACTGACCAGACTGGCCACACTGACCAGACGGCCACACTGACCAGACTGGCCACACTGACCAGACTGGCCACACTGACCAGACTGGCCACACTGACCAGACGGCCACACTGACCAGACTGGCCACACTGACCAGACCGTCCACACTGACCAGACTGGCCACACTGACCAGACTGGCCACACTGACCAGACTGGCCACACTGACCAGACTGGCCACACTGACCAGACGGCCACACTGACCAGACTGGCCACACTGACCAGACGGCCACACTGACCAGACTGGCCACACTGACCAGACTGGCCACACTGACCAGACTGGCCACACTGACCAGACCGGCCACACTGACCAGACTGGCCACACTGACCAGACGGCCACACTGACCAGACTGGCCACACTGACCAGACGGCCACACTGACCAGACGGCCACACTGACCAGACTGGCCACACTGACCAGACTGGCCACACTGACCAGACTGGCCACACTGACCAGACTGGCCACACTGACCAGACGGCCACACTGACCAGACGGCCACACTGACCAGACTGGCCACACTGACCAGACTGGCCACACTGACCAGACGGCCACACTGACCAGACGGCCACACTGACCAGACTGGCCACACTGACCAGACTGGCCACACTGACCAGACCGGCCACACTGACCAGACTGGCCACACTGACCAGACTGGCCACACTGACCAGACGGCCACACTGACCAGACGGCCACACTGACCAGACTGGCCACACTGACCAGACGGCCACACTGACCAGACGGCCACACTGACCAGACTGGCCACACTGACCAGACTGGCCACACTGACCAGACTGGCCACACTGACCAGACTGGCCACACTGACCAGACCGTCCACACTGACCAGACTGGCCACACTGACCAGACTGGCCACACTGACCAGACCGGCCACACTGACCAGACTGGCCACACTGACCAGACTGGCCACACTGACCAGACGGCCACACTGACCAGACGGCCACACTGACCAGACTGGCCACACTGACCAGACGGCCACACTGACCAGACGGCCACACTGACCAGACTGGCCACACTGACCAGACTGGCCACACTGACCAGACTGGCCACACTGACCAGACTGGCCACACTGACCAGACGGCCACACTGACCAGACTGGCCACACTGACCAGACTGGCCACACTGACCAGACTGGCCACACTGACCAGACGGCCACACTGACCAGACTGGCCACACTGACCAGACGGCCACACTGACCAGACTGGCCACACTGACCAGACGGCCACACTGACCAGACTGGCCACACTGACCAGACTGGCCACACTGACCAGACTGGCCACACTGACCAGACGGCCACACTGACCAGACTGGCCACACTGACCAGACCGTCCACACTGACCAGACCGGCCACACTGACCAGACGGCCACACTGACCAGACGGCCACACTGACCAGACGGCCACACTGACCAGACTGGCCACACTGACCAGACCGGCCACACTGACCAGACCGGCCACACTGACCAGACGGCCACACTGACCAGACGGCCACACTGACCAGACTGGCCACACTGACCAGACGGCCACACTGACCAGACCGGCCACACTGACCAGACCGGCCACACTGACCAGACGGCCACACTGACCAGACCGGCCACACTGACCAGACGGCCACACTGACCAGACCGGCCACACTGACCAGACTGGCCACACTGACCAGACTGGCCACACTGACCAGACCGGCCACACTGACCAGACTGGCCACTCTGACCAGACCGGCCACACTGACCAGGACTGGCCATACTGACCAGACCGGCCACACTGACCAGACTGACCACAGTGTACGCTTTGGCCACAATGACGCGAAACTGCTATTTGTTATTTGCGCGTTATTTCGTGAAAATGCAAAACATTGTATACGTAAATATGTTTAGGTGTAGTAATTGTATGCGGCTGTGGCGGTGGCGGTGGCGGGCTATGCGGCGGGGGGTGCGGCGGGCGCGGGGGGCGCGGAGGCGAGGCGCGCGCGCACCGTGGTGTAGGCCAGCCCCAGCGCCCACGATACTTCGTGTCCGTTCACTTTCTTGAACAACTGAAACAAAACCTATATTAAAGAATCGAGCGTGGGCGGGGGCGCTCGGGGCGCTCGGGGCGCTCGGGGCGCTCGGGGCGCTCGGGGCGCTCGGGGCGCTCGGGGCGCTCGGGGCGCTCGGGGCGCTCGGGGGCGCGCTCACCGAGACGTGGTCGTCGTCGCGGAGGGCGTAGGCGTCGTGCAGCAGCGCGGTGACGAAGGCGAGGTCGAGGCAGGCCCAGGGCTGGTCCACGTTGGCGGCGGAGCAGCGCGCACGGCGGCGGCGCGGTACTGCGCCACGACACGCGGCCGCCCGCCATCACGTCGATGAGGCCGGCGTCGGCCGCCACGTCGTAGAAGTAGCTCATGGCGGCGGCGGCGGCGGCGCGCGCGGCGGCGGCGCGCCCAGCGTGCGCAGCGTGTAGGCGCGCACGAGCGCGGCGCAGCGCGCGTAGGCCGCCTCGCGCGCCAGGCCGGCGGGCCGCGGGGCGCCGCTCACCAGGTAGCGGCGGCCGGCGTAGCTCCACGGCTCGCGCTGCACGATGGGGTCGGCGCAGACGGTGGTGAGGTTGTCGGCGGGCGCGGCGGCCTCCAGCTGCAGCACGCCGTGGCGCGCCGCCAGCAGGCCGAGGCGCAGGTAGCTGTGCGTGTAGAGCGTGCGGTTGGCGGCGGCGCGCAGCACGCGCGTGTCGGCGGGGGGCGCGCGCGCCGCCTCCTCGGCCGCCAGCTGGAAGGTGATCTGCGTGGAGCCGCCGCCCAGGTCCAGCGCCGCCATGGTCTCGCCCGCCATCAGACCTGCCACAAGACAACACCGCGCTGCACGACCTGTGCATATGACGACGTGCCGCCCCAACGTTTTTGTTCTTAAGCAGGCGAACTGTTGCAACTGATTTTCTTTAAGTTTATCTCGATAAAGTCTAACGTTGTGGTGGACGTGCATGCATCTAAAGTAGCACAGTCTATTCGGTGGCCTAGTTTTTGTCAGGTCGTTTTATGTACTTTTTTTAAGTGAAAGGGTTAACGAGCCCATCTACGACTGAGGTGATCATCTCAATCGTAGCGATTTGGAAATTTAAGTATGAGTAGAGTCCACCAGAAGTTTGCTCGATTTTTCAAGTTTTGACCAAAATTTCTTTTGAATTTCGGCTTTGCCGGTGTATTACGAGTTGCCGCGTGTGGACTCACCGTGCAGCAGGTTGAGCGTGTACCAGATGAACACGCCCTCATCACTCACCGCACCGCACACACCTCACACACCGCACACAACCGCACACACCGCAACACACCGCACACACCGCGCCGCACCAGCGCGCACACGCTCTCCGCGCCTGCAACACCGCCCTCAGCACTCACCGCACCGCACACACCGCAACACCGCACACACCGCACACTCCGCACACACCGCAACACACCGCACACAACCGCACACACCGCCACACCGCACACACCTCACACACCTCACACACCTCACACACCGCACACACGCACACACCGCACACTCCGCACACACCGCAACACACCGCACACAACCGCACACACCGCGCCGCACCAGCGCGCACACGCTCTCCGCGCCCTGCAACAGCGCCCTCAGCACTCACCGCACCGCACACACCGCGCCGCACCAGCGCGCACACGCTCTCCGCGCCTGCAACACCGCCCTCAGCACTCACCGCACCGCACACACCGCGCCGCACCAGCGCGCACACGCTCTCCGCGCCTGCAACACCGCCCTCAGCACTCACCGCACCGCACACACCGCGCCGCACCAGCGCGCACACGCTCTCCGCGCCCTGCAACACCGCCCTCAGCACTCACCGCACCGCACACACCGCAACACACCGCACACACCTCACACACCGCGCCGCACCAGCGCGCACACGCTCTCCGCGCCCTGCAACACCGCCCTCAGCACTCACCGCACCGCAACACCGCACACACCGCGCCGCACCAGCGCGCACACGCTCTCCGCGCCCTGCAACACCGCCCTCAGCACTCACCGCACCGCACCACACCGCACACACCTCACACACCGCGCCGCACCAGCGCGCACACGCTCTCCGCGCCCTGCAACACCGCCCTCAGCACTCACCGCACCGCACACACCGCACACACCTCACACACCGCGCCGCACCAGCGCGCACACGCTCTCCGCGCCCTGCAACACCGCCCTCAGCACTCACCGCACCGCACACACCGCACACACCGCACACACCGCACACACCGCACACACCGCACACACCGCAACACCGCACACACCTCACACACCGCACACACCGCACACACCGCGCCGCACCAGCGCGCACACGCTCTCCACGCCCTGCAACAGCGCCCTCAGCACTCACCGCACCGCACATACCGCACACCACCGCACACACCGCACACACCGCACACACCGCGCCGCACCAGCGCGCACACGCTCTCCGCGCCTGCAACACCGCCCTCATCACTCACCGCACCGCACACACCGCACACACCGCACCCACCGCACACACCGCACACTCCGCACACACCGCACACACCGCACACACCGCCACACCGCACACACCTCACACACCTCACACACCTCACACACCGCGCCGCACCAGCGCGCACACGCTCTCCGCGCCCTGCAACACCGCCCTCAGCACTCACCGCACCGCACACACCGCACACTCCGCACACACCGCACACACCGCACACACCGCACACACCGCGCCGCACCAGCGCGCACACGCTCTCCGCGCCTGCAACACCGCCCTCAGCACTCACCGCACCGCACACACCGCACACACGCACACACCGCACACACCGCGCCGCACCAGCGCGCACACGCTCTCCGCGCCCTGCAACACCGCCCTCAGCACTCACCGCACCGCACCACACCGCACACACCGCACCACACCGCCACACCGCACACACCGCAACACCGCACACACCGCACGCACCGCACACACCGCACACCCGCACACACCGCGCCGCAACCAGCGCGCACACGCTCTCCGCGCCCTGCAACACCGCCACACCGCACACCACCGCACACACCGCACCACACCGCACACACCGCACACACCGCACACACCGCACACCACCGCACACACCGCACACCCCGCACACACCGCAACACCGCACACACAGCACACACCGCACACACACCGCACACCCCGCACACACCGCACCACACCGCAACACCGCACACACCGCGCCGCACCAGCGCGCAACACGCTCTCCGCGCCCTGCAACACGCCCTCAGCACTCACCGCACGCACACACCGCACACACCGGCACACACCGCACACACCGCGCCGCACCAGCGCGCACCACGCTCTCCGCGCCCTGCAACACGCCCTCAGCACTCACCGCACCGCACACACCGCACACACCGCACACCACCGCACACCCCGCACACACCTCACACACCGCGCCGCACCAGCGCGCACACGCTCTCCGCGCCCGGCAACACCGCCCTCAGCACTCACCGCACCGCCACACACCGCACACACCGCGCCGCACCAGCGCGCACACGCTCTCCGCGCCTGCAACACCGCCCTCAGCACTCACCGCACGCACACACCGCACACAACGCACACACCGCACACACCGCACAACCGCACACACCGCGCCGCACCAGCGCGCACACGCTCTCCGCGCCTGCAACACCGCCCTCAGCATCACCGCACCGCACACACCGACACACACCGCACACACCGCACGCACCGCACACACCGCCACACCGCACACACCGAACACACCGCACACACCGCGCCGCACCAGCGCGCACACGCTCTCCGCGCCTGCAACACCGCCCTCAGCACTCACCGCACCGCCACACACCGCACACACAGCACACACCGCACCACACCGCACACCACCGCACCACACCGCGCCGCCACCAGCGCGCACACGCTCTCCGCGCCCTGCAACACCGCCCTCAGCACTCACCGCACCGCACCACACCGCACACACCGCACACACCGCAACACACCGCACACACCGCACGCACCGCACACACGCACACACCGCGCCGCACCAGCGCGCACCACGCTCTCCGCGCCCTGCAACACCGCCTCAGCACTCACCGCACACACCGACACACCGCACACACCGCACACACCGCACAACACCGCACACACCGCACACTCCGCACACACCGCGCCGCCACCAGCGCGCACACGCTCTCCGCGCCCTGCAACACCGCCTCAGCACTCACCGCACCGCACACACCGCACACACCGCACACACCGCACACACCGCGCCGCACCAGCGCGCACACGCTCTCCGCGCCCTGCAACACCGCCTCAGCACTCACGCACCGCACACACCGCCACACCGCACACACCGCACACACCTCACACACCGCGCCGCAACCAGCGCGCACACCGCTCTCCGCGCCCTGCAACACCGCCCTCAGCACTCACCGCAACCGCACACACCGCAACACCGCGCCGCACCAGCGCGCACACGCTCTCCGCGCCCGCAACACCGCCCTCAGCACTCACCGCCACCGCACACACCGCACACACAGCACACACCGCACACACCTCACACACCGCGCCGCACCAGCGCGCACACGCTCTCCGCGCCCTGCAACACCGCCCTCAGCACTCACCGCACCGCACACACCGCCACACCGCACACCACCGCACACACCGCACACTCCGCACACACCGCACACACCGCACACACCTCACACACCTCACACACCGCACACAACGCACACACCGCACACACGCACACACCGCACACACCTCACACACCGCGCCGCACCAGCGCGCACACGCTCTCCGCGCCCTGCAACACCGCCCTCAGCACTCACCGCACCGCACACACCGCACACACCGCACACACCGCACCACACCGCACACACCGCCACACCGCACACACAGCACACACCGCACCACACCGCACACACCGCGCCGCACCAGCGCGCACACGCTCTCCGCGCCCTGCAACACCGCCTCAGCACTCACCGCACCGCACACACCGCACAACCGCACACACCGCACACACCGCACACACACCGCACACAACGCACACACCGCACACACCGCACACTCCGCACACTCCGCACACACCGCACCGCGCCACGAGGCCACTGTTTACCTTCTCTGGCTCCTCTACATATGAAGACAGTCCCGGTTTCGTTTGCTCGAAATATTCTTCGACCAGATCCAAGCTGGGCTCACCGAATACTGTAAATAAGGATTTGTCGCGTGAGAGTTGATTGATTTTAATGACGGCATCGCTCATCCTTCTAAACTCCTCCTCCTCCTTCCTTCCTTATATTAAAAAATGGGGAGTGGAGCCGAGATAAGATGTGCGAGTGCAGTCGGCACGTACCTGCGAAGGGCACGCGGAACTTGTAGGCGAGCACCCTGGTGCCGGAGGAGCCGGCGTCGATGACCACGGCGTAGTGCAGCGCGCTCTCGTAGCCCAGGCTCTTGGCCAGCCCGTCCAGCCAGCGCGGCTGCCCCGCCAGCAGCCCTGCAATCCTCGCCCGTCTCAGCACGGCTCACACAGTGCATGCTCAGCCGCCACTGCGCTCTAGCTATACATTAACCTCGTTATCATCGCCACCGCGCGACACTTGACACTGCGACACTTGTGTCACATTAGCTAAGTAATCATCTTTGCTTAGATAATCCTCTGAATTTCTCTAAGATTCAACTAACGATAATTATTTGCTATAATCCATAGTATCGCAACATCGCGGCGAGCAAAAATTCTCGCGAACCATAGATCCGAGGGTTCAAGTAGTCGTTGAATGTTATAAGAAAATTAAGTCCTGATATTCAAGCTACTCGATGTGAATAACGAAACTAAGTAATGCTTATACGCGACCAAAGATGCCATCTGTTATCGCCTGAGGCTCGATCGTTAAAATATACATTTACCAGCAAACAATATGTGCAGCAGTCGGGACGCACTCGACATGTTGAATGCGTCGGCGCGGAGGCAACACGCCGCAAAAAAAAAACAATAACACTGCAATCGGAACAACGCCGCCGCAGACGACGGAAGAGACGAGGAGGCAGCGCGCGCGCACGACACCGACTAGCGCACTAGACGTGTGTCAACTCTGAACCGGTTCAAAGATCAATTCATGGCCTTGCGCCGTTGATCTGTGGCTCAACAAGTTAATGTGCAGCTCACGGCTCAAGGCGATGCACTATAACTATGGGAGCCGACAAGCCGCGAATTGGCCGGTGAGTCGAACTTACGCAAATCATACTCTGTGCAGGTACAAATTGAGCCGATCTGCTACACACATGCGAACCGTGAGCTGATGCGATCTGAGCTGTGCTCTGCTCCGCTCAAAGCACATGCGCCGGACCAAACGAGACCCAATTTAAATATAACCTAACGTCTTTCCGATAAGGAATGGGACTGCGACATACAATATTTATAGCCGTACATTACGCCGCGCGACGATAAATTAATCCAACATTTAAAATAATTCACCAAAAATGTGTGAAAAGTTACCCATGAGGTAAGTGCCAAAGAGGGTCACCACAATTAGCAGGATGAAGAATCGCTTGAGACGGCGCGGCCGCTGCAGCGAGTTGCTGCGCGAGCTCACTGCCCCCACTGAACTGCTATCTTTTAACTGAAAATCAAATATTTTATTAACTTTAACCAATAACCATATTTTCATGTAGAACATTACATTTTGTACAAATTTATAATTTAATATGTCTATTTTACATGGTAATAATTATTTATGGACATTTTTCATTTTGTTTTAATACTTTAGTAATCCCTCGGGCTGCAGTACATATGTTATTGTGATTAAAATGAATATTCATTTATTTAATTGAACAAGATAATAATCATTTGATAAAAATAATTACATTTGAGTAATGTTCTGCTTAAGTAAATAAATTTGTTAAAGATGTAACACAGTCTGCAAACACATTAAGTTCATATCTACATGTATTCTATGATAACACTAATGTTTATGCTTTGTTTACACTACACAGCACCAGCGCTGGCGATGTATACAATACAAGTGATCACCAGCATCTCATATGATGGATGGCATAAACACAACTTCTTTTTCGGACATCACATAGATTCGTGTATTAATCGCGTAGTGATTCCTTCTCTGATCGCAGTAAACTTACCTCTAAGTACCTGTATGTGCTGAACTTTCCCATGTCGAGGTGAAAATAACATCACAACCCAAGACAATGTTTGAAATTTTACAATTACCTATTACATTACCTAGCGTTTCACTCACATTATTACCGTATCTAATTTAATCATTACATTAATCAAGGTTCACGAAACACTTGTTATTTTTCATTAATAAAAAATTGGCGTTTTGCACCAATCATTTCGTTTCCCCTGGGCTGCACGTAAAATGCAAACAATTCAAATTACTATTATCAAAAGCCGAGATAATACTCGTTCTTAGACAAATCTTCTTTGATTTTGCTTTGTAATTTATATGTTTATCCAATAGATTTAGTTTAGTTGCCGAGACCAAGACACTGAATTGCACTGAATGTCAAAATCAAATGTCAGTCATTATCTGTCTGGAATGACAGTCAAGTCGAACGCCCTGTATAAAAGGATAGGCTATTAGGCGCAATTAGGTGTGGCATTTTTTGTCTGTTTGATTTAATGCGGTTGGTCGCTGTTTATGGCAGTGGTGAAGATTCGTACTAATAAAAGAGACAATAAAGAGAATTTTGTCGGTCTAAGCTTAATTGATTTTCTTATTTTTTCCTGAAAGTCCACTTACATTTGTATAAGCTGTTCTTTTTAACACGATGTCCTGACTGCAATGTATACTCTATGATCAATAGATAATGATTTAATTATTATCAACACTTGGCCAAAACAAAACAAAAAACGGTTTTTTGTGAACATCTCTTATAAAGTTACAATATAGCAAGTATAAGTGTGTAATGTGTATAAGACTAATTTAAAAAAAGTAGAAATTGTTAGTATTAAGATACATATTGCCATCAGAAGTTTACTAAAGTGGATATTAATTAAACAGAAAAACACACCTTGTTTCTTGAGACATAAGGTATAATTTGATTTAATTACATTTCGCAGTCAACAAAAATCTTTTTGGGTGAAATTAACACTAATTTTAGTTTATATAAACATAAATAGCTTACCTTTCTTTTGCGCAATTCGCTCATTGTTTTTTATAACAGGGACAGTAGTTACACGTCCAGTTGTCGTCTTAATTATAAATCAAATTGTATCGTTTTCACTTCTCAATTAGTGATGTTCAACTGCTTCGTCGAACTTGTAGGTACTGTGGTCAAAAGGAAATTAGGAATCAAACATACTACTACTATACTATATTCCATAATCTCAAATGTTACTGATCTAACCAATACGCTATATCTACCACACTTACATATATGAGTGTGGTCGCACATCGTAATAAAAAGTAACTTAGAATAGTGATGTATCTTCGTTACGTATTTTATTTATTTGTATGTTAACTGGTAATGTTATATTGGTGGGTAAAATAAATGGTAAAGTTAGTTGAATTGAAAAAAGTAAATTGCATGATTTTAACCAGTTCCAATATTATAAAATAATAAGTAGTGAATTACCTAAGCAGTTAAATAAAAAGAAAATCGACATTAATAAAGTAGTGTAGTAGGAACGTCACTAGAACATCGACCTTGGTTGTTCATATGTAGATGTAGTAGGTATCTTACGGTATTATCTATTGCCGCGTGAGTTGCAACTAATAGTGATTTTACACAAATTGACTTAACTATACCCATAGTATAGACACCCGTCTAGTACCTACTATCTGACAACACGATCATGTTATACAATAACACATTTTAATTGTGGTTTCCATTTTAAAAACTAGCTTGGCATGTTGATTGATTTTTTTTGTAACAATGAGATACCAGCGCTTGACCATGATCCAATCTGATGTTGAGTGGCCAAGTAGACGAGAAATGGTATGCGCTAGTTTAGTAATTTCCTATTCATCTCACTGTTAAAGGTCACCAGAAGATTCTGGCAGGCGCCATGCGGGGCGAGGCGCTAATGCTGCGCCTGGCGGGGGCGGGGGCGGCGGCGGGGGCGCGCAAGCTGCACCACGCGGTGTTCGCGCGGGAGGCGCCGCCCGCGCGCCTCGGTGTGCGTCACCTCGACGACGAGCTCTTCTGTCACGACCCGTAAATACCTTGTATCTCTCTGTTTATGAGTTGCTTGATGGTCCAGGAGCGAGAGATCAATCAGTTCTATAGGGAATAATTAACTTGGAGGATGATGTGTTAAGTGGTAGCGGCATTGCGGGGCGCGCGCTGGCTTGCGGGCACTGCGGGCGCGCGCTGGCCTCACCGCACCTCCTGGACCTGCACTTGCAGGAGGAGCACGACTCCTTCTTCGCAGCGCTGGCTGCCTCCAGACCCTCCGTGAGTGCCGCCTCATGCAGCGCGCGTAATTAAATATGCAAACAATTCGACTCGACCGCCATTACCAGCAATCGTTTGTCTAATATGTATAAAATGTCTTCCTCAGTATTGCTGCTACATAGAGGAATGTAAGGAGAAGTTTTTAAATCCCGAGGAGCGCTTCGATCATTGCGTTAAAGTACATAAGTTACCAAAAGATTTTCGATTCTATCAAAAACCGAAAAATAAAAATGGCAAAAATGATTCCATGGATGTGGACAACGAGGCAGGAAAAAGTAAATTATTTACGCTGAATAATAGCAAAGTAAAGGCTTTTGTGAAAAGTTGCAAAAGACCAAGTTTGGAAAGTAAGGATAGCGCGATGAGTGTGGACTCTGCTGGAGCTGCTCCGCGTGCCGCCGGCCGAGCCGAGGATGTGTGCAAACGCAAATAGTTGCTAATTAAAATGATATAATCAGTTATCATACTGTTTTATTTTGATCCTATTTCTCATTTAAATGAGCTAGAAGTTGTACGTTGAAAATAGGTAACACGTCAACAATGGGTATACAGCGGTCGCTTTGTTATGTTAGCGAATTCAAATGGCCGTTTGCTTGTTTGTCAACTAATACTATAAAAATAGCAACGTCAATACATCGAGAGCGAAAAATTAATTTTCCAATAACACATAAGAACAATCTGTATTATAAATGTAATTTGTACAGAAAAATGAACAGCACTGCTAGTGATGGGACTCGAGTTGCTTTTCACCCGAGTGACTCGAGTTGCATTTCACCCGAGTGACTCGAGTTGCATTTCACCCGAGTGACTCGAGTTGCTTTTCACATGAGTGACTAGAGTAGGTTTTATCTCGCACTCGAGTAAAATTTTTGTCAACTCTAGTTTCGAGTGACTCGCAACACTCGTGTGGTAGTTTATACCGAGCCGAGTGAGAAACTATTACAGCAATTTCAGTTAAATTTGTTATCTCATTAAAAATAAATTATTTCTATTCTATCGTTGAGTTTATTTATGCTTCATTTGAGTTATTTTTAAAGCATGTTTATTAATATTGTTTTATTTGTTTTAAAATGTTGGTCACTCGAGTTTTATATTCCGAGTGACTCGAGTTAACAAAAATCACTCGAGTCCCATCACGACAGCACTATCTCTGCAATGTGTTGCAGGGGCGGGGCGGGGGGGGGTGATGCGAGACTCGGCTAATATTAAAGACTCGAGTTCTATTGTAACAGTTTTATTTAAATTTAAATTAAAATAATAAAAATGTGCAACTTAAATAGCTTATTATAAATTTATCTACATGACCATAATGATATCTCTTTATAACAAAACAATATAAAACATTCGAGTGCAAAACAAATTTATTCTCATAATCTCACTGATAATGGACAAATGTGGGTGAGTATGGCTACTTGGCCTTGCCCTGCGCGGCCACGGCGGCCATGGCGGCGCGCACCGTCTCCTCGTCTCCCAGGAACACCATGGAGTCCACCGGCTGCAGCTCCTCGTCCAGCTCATACACAAAGGGGATGCCGGTGGGCAGGTTCAGCTCCATGATGGCCGCATCACTCAGCTCTGCAACACATCATATCACTGCAACACTACTTATACAATACAATAAATGTTTACTGCTGCACAATAAATATATATATATATATATATATATATATACATATTTTTTTTTTTATAATATAAGGTGGCAAACGAGCAAGCGGCCACCTGAATCCACCGAAATGGAAAGCGACCGCTGCCCATAAACATCCGCAATTGCAGATGTGTTGTCCACCCTTAATTGACGGAGGAGACACATATAAAGAGGATATTTCCCCTTCCTATGCGTCTCCTCCGCCGTCAAATCCACTTTTCCTTCCCATCCTTTCCTCTTAAGAAAAGGGTGGAAAGGGAAAGGGACTAAAATTAAAATATACTTATTAACTAATGGAAAAACAAAAAATAGCTGGTTTTCAGCTTAAGGACCAAAGTCAAAGATTTTTGCCGTTTTTATCCATCATTGTGCAGAATAACTATTATCAAAATGCAATAATAGAAGCTGGGAATAAACAAAAAGGTTTTTATCAATGTTGATATTTAGGAGAAAATTGTTATACTCGTAATGTATATCATCTGAGCAAAAAGATAGCTTTCCAAAAATAAAAAATTAGTTTACTTATTTGTGGGTATTCATTCTAAGTTTGCATAAGTTATAGTTTGGTCAGACAAGCAGTTTTTGCCTGCAATGGACTAATTTAAATGTTATATGGTTATGAAGTTTTTGTTTTTGGATAGAAATCTTGTTCACTTACTGTCTAAATGCTTTACAATTCCTCTCAGACTGTTTCCATGAGCCGCAATTATAATTCTTTTTCCTTCCTTAATCTGGAAACAAAAAGTCTGTTAATATCTGTAATTACATTGTTTAGTTCAGTTCCTAATTTCTAATTCAACCGATTAAATTATAAACAGCTTTTTTTTTTTTAAACATAAGTAAACCAGCGCTTGACCACGACTCCACCTAAATTGCTTTAGTAAATTCCACAGATAATAAAAAGGTTACAAATGAAAACATGCAAATAACCTGGGGAACAATAACATTGTTCCAGTATGGAAGTGTTCTCTCAATAGTAAGCTTCAAGCTTTCAAACATCGGGAACTCTTCAGGCTTTGGGTCCCCGGCATAGCGCACATCTTTCACAATGGTCTCATAGTACGGGTGGTCTTTCTCCATCGCCGGGGGTGGAATGTCGAAGCTTCGTCGCCAAATTTGAACCTAACATAAATATTAAAGTTGGAATTTGTTACATTAAAGGACAATTATTTGTAAGTTAAAATATATAAATTACCTGCGCCTCTCCATATTTGGCAGCAGTCTCGGCTTTGTTAAGACCCGTAAGACCACCATAATGCCTCTCGTTCAATCGCCAAGTTTTATTGACCGGCAAATCGGTCTGTCCGATTTCATTGAGAATTGAATTCAATGTTATTTGAGCCCTTTTCAAAACCGATGTATGAGCGACATCAAACTGGTAGCCTTCAGCTTTTAAAGCTTTTCCAGCAGCGATAGCTTCCTCTCGACCTGTGGTCAATGTTTATTTAATAAGTTAACGAAAGCCTATATTTTTAGGTAAGGTAGCTAATAAACTTCATTTACCCTTGTCACTAAGGTCGGCGTCGTACCAGCCGCAAAATAAGTTTTTCTGATTCCATTCACTCTCCCCATGACGGATCATCACAATCTTATATTTTGCAGGCATGATTAACTTCTTAATTTAAAAAAAGCCGACAATTTAATAAAATGGTTACGACCTTGTCTAATTAAAAGTTCCTCCTCCTCTTGACGTATGTAACCTATATTTGACCTTCCTAATGCCTGGTACACAATTGGCCACTGTTTTGACATATTTTGACAGTTGCACAATCCTGGCATAGATTAAATGTCAGTACAGGTACTACGCAACACTGTCCAACTGTTCCGGGCAAGTGTGAACCAGGCTTTAGACAGAAAAAATGGATAAGTACTATGAATAGGCTGTGCAATCGAAATCGCAATACGCAAAGTCGACTAAGAAAAAGAAAGATGGCAGTACCTATATGTTATATCTGTCTATAATAGATTATTTACTAAGACTTTATTTTCGTATCTAAAAAAATAAAACTCGCATTGACTGCAAAGAAAAGGATTAAAAGTAAAATATACTAACACTGCTTAAAATCTGTAACTTTTCGCGGGAATTGTTGAAAATTATGACACATTTGCGTACTATGGATTACTAAAACGTTTGCGACACAATAATGTACCTAACAGATGACGAGTTCCCAAACTGTAGAATTTGTCCTCAGTTTTTATTTGACAAAGGTGATATACGTGTATAACATATTTTAAAATCATCAAAACTAAATATTTTAAGAAATATAAAACGTTATTTACTCTTTGGTGTCAAGATAAATGTAAATGTCAACTCACGTCACTGTCACTGTAAATAAAACCAAATCAATTTGGTTTAAATTGAACGAAATCTAATGCTTGTATTTCTTTCATTTTGTTTTAAACAGTTTCGCGTATGAGCTACGAGTATTCGCGCAATCTAGTTGTTATATTAGTAACCGTTTTATGTTTCCTTAAATTACAAAGTAACATTTATTAGAATATATCCGTTCTGCTTATTTTGTTAATAATTTAAAGCGTAGCACTAAACAGATAATAATTATAAGTATATTAGAATTCCCTAAAACTAAAGCTTAATTAAAAAAATAAGAAAATAAAACGAAATTTATGTACGTTATATATAAAAATAAAGTACAAAAATGCCTCCAAAGAAACGAGGGGGTAGGTCTCTTGGATGTGTAAAGACAAAATTGGGTACACGCGCTCGCAAAAATCAAAATACAACATTGAATTCTATGCCTTTATTAGGATTTGATGTGCTTACAGGTTTGTAGTTATTTTAGTAACATGTCTTCAATTTAATTACTACTTATTGTTATAATTTATAATGATCACAAAAAAGTTTAGAGTGCAAAAGACGGCAGTGTTGATGTCCACCAGGTTGGCCACGTAGTAAAGAAAGAGGCATTATAAGCATCATCACATGCCTCATTATTAGTTACATCTTGCATGTGTAGATGTATGAATGTGGAAGACAGAAATCTCTGTCTACCCCTCTGGGACACAGCAATAAGACTCATACTTAAATTACAACTTAATCTTAGCAGTAATATTTAATTTAAAAAAGCCAATAGCAAACAATGCAATTCACCTGGGTAAGCTCAGCTATCGAAAAAAACTGAAGATAATAATAATCTCATGGACACTGTGGTATTATTATTATAAGAGACTACACAACATTGCAGTATATGGGGTGTGAATGCAAATAGGATACTTGAGAAGTGCTTCCCCTACCTTATTAATAGTTTTGTAGAAGCCATTGGAAAATAAAGCAATATAAACAGATTTATGAAAATGTTCAAAGATTAGACTAGATAGATAGTCTTCCTATTATTAGTTACAATAACTGAATGATCCTGTAGATAAATTATGAAAATTATTTATGGGACATTGCAATAACAAAGAAATTTAATAATTATAATTAATATGTGTGTTGTGTTTGTTGTTGTAGAAAGTGCATCCGCCACAAACAGTACTATCACAAGAAAAGTGACAACAACAGCTAACAATGAAATGCAGATCAAACTATCAACTGCAGGTAATTGTTTGGTGTTGTTATTTTGTAACTTTTATTTTAATTGAATGTGAAATGGACATGAGATGTAATAGCACAATTTAGGTGGAGAAATCATCTTTGAATGTGGAAGTCTATAGGCAGTGGTAGCTTCGCTATGTTGGCGAATTCTGGTGGCCGCTTGCTCATTATTGACCTAATATAAAAAAGTGCCTGTTTATCACAAAAGTCAATATTTTATGTTAAAACAAGCTTTAGCCCGCAAAAGTCTGTAACATTCTGGCGAGCATTGGCTACCTTCCAGTCAAAGTCCCGTCAAAATTGGGGCCCCTGTTCCGGAGATTAAAATCTAATATAGTCTATGTTTCATTTATAAGGATGTTCATGTTAATTTTTTTACAGTTATTGAATCAGATACAAATAAAGGATTACTGTTCACTGAAAATGTACCCCAAAATATGAGGATTACGCGAAATAACTCAATGAAGGCACAGCCAAAGCAAGAGAGAGTTAATGACATAAAAACAGAATCACTGTCCAATGGTTTGTATGAATTCAAATGGGATCATACTGTGGTACATGTTCATAGTTGCAGATGTTTCCAAATTTAATTTTATATACTACATTGTCTCTTAAAAGATGAAAATAGACTTAGTACATTTATTCTGTTCTATTTCAGTTCATGCCGTAAAAGTGATATCTTGTCAACAAAATAATCTTCCTGCAAAAAGAAAAAGAAAACTAGTAAAAGATGATTTTGTAGAGTCAGATGGTAAGAGTTCACTATTCACTAGCCTTGTGTGTCTCTGTGCACCCTCTTTGTTGTGAAACAACACAACACTTGTCAAACATATACATATAAGATTTATATACTCTCGGGAACTAATTGTAATACAGGAAATAGATGTTCTTCACATAGAAAACATTTACTATATTAATTTGCTCCAAGAAGCAATGTGTATATTGGGTGAAAGATAAAACATGAAATTCAGGGTGTTTTAGGACAACAAATTGCAAATAATAAACAAATAATATGCTTCACAAACATAGTATTTGATTTATTGACCAAATTAATTTTGAATTAAGTTATTAATTTGTCTGAATAATGATCTCTAAGTTAACTTGGTTTAGCTGTAAAAATGAACGCGACCCCCGATTTCTCATTTATTGGTTTCCATCGTATGACAGAGTACTTCAAACTCAACAATGAATCTAATCTTTTTATACTTAAATAAACTTACAATGTTCAGTATTTGTTCAGTATTAAGCAATTTAAAGTTATCTATATTATTGTTCACCAGACTCATATACGACGACAAAGCGGCGATGCAATACTAAACGGAGAATTAATAAGAATAATATTAAAATAAGAAACAAAACCAAATCCAAGATTATAAAAAAAGTTATAAACAATAAAAAACCGCCAGCCGTCGAGCAAATCGCGAGCGAGGACCTCCCCGCCCCCGCCCCCGCCCCCGCCCCCGCCCCCGCCCCCGCCCCCTCCCTCACACCCTCTCCGCGGAAAATTACCGAAGTAAGAAATTTCGAGATCACGATAATAGGGGCGCCGCCGCCGCAAAACCCCGCGCCCTGCGCCCCCTCGCCCGGCCCCCCCTCGCCCTGCCCCTCGTGGACCCAGGACATCTCCAGCTCCAGCACCGTCACCTGCCTCACTGTGCGCACCGACGACATCGTCTGCTTCGACAACAAGCTGCCGCAACTTCGCCTCACCGACGTGGCCTCCGCCCCCGCCCCCGCCCCCGCCCCCGCCCCCGCCCCCGCCCCCGCCCCCGCCCCTCGGCCGCGCTCGTTCCGCCTCTGCATCTTCCTCCTCCAGCACGACGAGCGCTTCCAGCGCGAGCTCGGCCAGCGCGAGCTCCGCCAGCGGGAGCTCGGCCAGCGCGCGCGACCACCACGACCACGACCACGACAGCGACCACGACCACGACCGCGACAGCGACCACGACCACGACAGCGACCACGACCACGACAGCGACCACGACCGCGACCACGACCACGACCACGACCACGACAGCGACCACGACCGCGACCACGACCACGACCACGACCACGACCGCGACCACGACCACGAAGACGACATCAACAGAGCTCTCGAAAAATTAACTACAGACTTTAAAAGAAAGGACGTGGAAATAATTGATTTGGTCACTTGTGAAAATATAAATGTTAGTCCCACACTCCGGAACTTCCGCAAACGAGTGTGTAAAGCTCTGACGGAGGAGAGCGAAGTTATTGCACATTGTAACGCTTTAAAAAAATTATTAATACGCGATTATGAGGATTTATTTACTGATATCGGGCCGTGTGAAAGCCGGCGTGTCGACACACCCTCGGATCAAGAATTTGTTAAACCTCGCGATGTAAGGAAAGTGACTCGAACCGACACCGCGACCAAATTGGGATCGAAGTTCTACAACGAGAGGGCGAGGACGGGGTGGCCAGACAAGGCCTCCGCCTGCCCCCGCCCCCGCCGCCTCCTGCCCCGCCCCCGCCGCCTCCTGCCCCGCCCCCGCCGCCTCCTGCCCCGCCCCCGCCGCCTCCTGCCCCGCCCCCGCCGCCGCCCGCCCCGGCCCCGCCAGCCCCTGTACCGGCCCCGGGGACGAACGCGACGACGATGACGCCCTGTCCCTGTTCGCGGAGAGCATCACCGGCCTCGACTCGTCCCGGAGACAAGACTCGCTGCCGCCGAAAGATAATTCCCTCCTAGGAGATTCCGGCGGAATTTTTTTTTTTTTTTTTTTTAATTGTACCGCGGCCCTTAAACGGAAGCAAAAAATCTGAAACCGTTACTTACCGGCCTTCGTATATTTGTAAACGAAACGAGGATGGGCCTCGAAATGAAACGGTAAAATTAGTTTGCGAGAAACAGAACGCCGACTCTACCTCGATGTACAGAGAGTCTCAAAATTATTACGATAACGAGAACGACATCGGCGTCGGAGAGGAAAGCCCTCGGCCCTGGCCCGAGCCCGGGGCGCCGCCAGCGACCGCCGCGGCCCCCGCGCAGCCCGCGCTCCCCGGACAGCCCGTCTTCATTTCAAACATTTACTCCGTGCCGAAAAAATTTAATACTGTCGTGTTCTTGGGCGTATGCTTCTATAACCTCGCCTCGAAGTGCAAACGGGAGCGCTGCCAGTTCCCGCACGCGGAGCTGCCGGCGAGCGCGGTGATTGCGCGCCTGCGCCGCCTCGAGTGCGACGCGCACTTTGTGCACGAGTACATGGTGATGCGCAACTGGCCCGCGCTGCGCCGGCGCTACGGGCTCGCCTTCGTGCTGGAGGGCGCGCGGCGCGGCCTCGCCCGTCTGCTGCTCGAGATGGCCATAGACTTCACGAAGAGCTCCAGCTCGAATAACCCGCAGGACAAGGCCTTGACGGTGAAAGTTTTGGAAGTCATAATGTTGTACATGAACACGATAGACGTCCGAGAGTACGGGGAGTTCCTCAAATACCCCACGACCGACGGTCGACTGCTCTGCGACATTTTGATGGAATCGCTCGCCAGCACTCAAAACTTTTCCCGCTTCAAATCGATATTCGTCAATCTGACCGAGTTCATGGAGAGCATCCCGCGGCATTTCGAGTTCGAGGTTGCGTCTGCGCTGCTGGAGCGCGTGTGCATCCTGCCGCACGAGCCGCGCACCGCCGCCGCCATGCTGCGCGTGCTGCGCCGCGCCTCGCCGCGCGTGCTGCGCAACGCCATGGTCGGCCTCTTCGAGCGCCGGCTGGCGACCGACGAGCGGCTGGCGAGCGACTTCGACACGTTGAAACGCGCCGCGAGCGAGGCGTGGCCGTGCGGCGCCGCGGGGGGCCGCAGCTTCTCCCCCGACACGACGGCGCCGGCCGGGGCGCCCGCCGCGGCGCCGGACTACGCGGTGAGTGGCGCCGGAGTCGGGCGCTTTAATGTACGGACACCTTCGCTTACATCAGATTTCTACTCCGAGTAGGCTGCACGATGTTGCGGGCGAAGCACCCGATGTTGAGAGTGATCCTTCCCATGTCTACGACAGCTCGATCCTTTACGGTACCAAAGATTGTGCCATTTTAGATGTAATATCGACGACGTTCTTGTTCGCAGAGCGCAGTGCCACCTAATGCAATCGATTTCCAACTGGTGAACGCGTTCAGGAAGCTCGGCGAGGGGAGCCGCCCGCGCCCTGCGATGCTGGCGCAGCGACGTACCGGCTGGTTGGTGCCACGCGGCCCGCCGCCCGGCGCCCCACTCGGCGCCCCTCGCGGCGCCCCACTCGGCACCCATCGCGGCGCCCCTCGCGGCGCCCCACTCGGCACCCATCGCGGCGCCCCTCGCGGCGCCCCACTCGGCGCCCCTCGCGGCGCCCCACTCGGCGCCCATTGCGGCGCCCCACTCGGCACCCCGCGCGGCGCCCCGCTCTTGCGCCCTCCGAGACCACTGTTTCAGTTTCCCCGGAGCAGGCGGGTACGACCATGTACTGTTATATTATAAAATGTCGCTTCTAATTTGTGACTCTACTATAATGTTGCCAGATTTTTTAGTTCTAATTATTTGTTTGTTTTTGAAAGAACGCTCTTTATTTTTATTTTTTTTTGTTTTGTTTCAGAAATATACAAAAAGATTTGTGCAAGATTCTTAGTAAGGCAAGGTAGGGTAGGGGGGGGGGCGGTGCTAGGTCGGCTATGACAGCTAAACACAGATCTCAGTTTGGCGCCAACGTGAGGCGGCCAGTGCCCGGGCACCGGCCGCTGACACAGACGACCCTCAATTTATTTTCGTTAAGACCTTATTATTTCAAGTTTTGTTAAGTTTGAAGATGACTATGTAGCTTTAAATGTAAGTAGAGTAAAGTTTTATATCTCTCCGATATTCAAATGGACAATTCGAACGACTTGACATCGTGTATGTGTGACGTCACCGATATGACAACGTGTATTTGTCATATCACGTTACAATAACAAATAACAACATTATTATTTTTAGGCTACATTTAAATAATCTGCTAGTTTTATTATTGTCCGTGTGTTGTAGCAACATTGCAGTCGAAAATAAAAATACAGTAACGTTTTATTTTTAATTTGCTGCATTGTGTTAATTGTTCTAGTGAATTAATTTCATTAAAAGATGCGACAGAAGTACAGTTAGTAACATGAACGTTTTCAGCAGACAATCTGGTCTAGTAAATACATTTTTATAATCCAAAGAAATTCCTTACCTACATGTGGTCCAAATTTTTTGTCACGAAAAACTGAGGTCGTTTTTAAGTTATCTTTGTAGCGTTTGTATTTATTTTACAATTTCCGATTCTCTAAGGGGAGGTGGCCGTCTCCCCTTGCGACGACCATGGTTAGCGGCGCGACACGCAACTGTGCCATCATAGATTTTCATATGCAATAGTCGACTTCGATTACGGTATTCCACAGTTACACCACAATTGCCTTATTCCTCGACATTAATCCAACTCCCCTACGAATAAACCATTAGGCAGAAACTGAATCTGACTACTGTGTAGAGTAAAATTCTCCATTGTTCCATTTACGGAACATCCGGAACTGCGGCCGGCCCGCTCCTCATGTCCGTGACAGAATACTTTAGTTTGTACGATACTATTGTCAATAGTTTATTTTAAACATTAGGGTTAAGCAAAGTATAAGATTTATTTTCTCTACCAAGAGTAGTTTACCACTCAACAAAACTATTGTTAGCTTTGTCCGAATGTTGAGCGGCTACACTTGATTACCTGTAATTACACTTTTATATCGACAGTTTGTTGCAGATGTGAATAAAGAAAATTTGTTTACGTAATTGTTTTATTATATTTTTATCCTATGACTGACTTTATATATTTATAGGATATAAGAGAAAAAAAAAACAGATTCAATTTGAGTACAGTTTTATTGATTTGAACTTCGACATAATTGTAAATTAAAAAAATGCACATACAAACACATTAATAACTAATAGCCCTTTAGCTGCTGCTTATTGTATAAACAAAAATTTCATAAATAAATTCAATGTCAATTATAGGCAGTGTCAGTCGTGGAGTGGTTGCATTCAGTCGGTTTGACAGAGCAGCTGCAGTCAGTCGGTCTGACAGAGCAGCTGCAGTCAGTCGGTCTGACAGAGCAGCTGCAGTCAGTCGGTCTGACAGAGCACTGCAGTCAGTCGGTTCTGACAGAGCAGCTGCAGTCAGTCGGTTCTGACAGAGCAGCTGCAGTCAGTCGGTCTGACAGAGCAGCTGCAGTCAGTCGGTCTGACAGAGCAGCTGCAGTCAGTCGGTTCTGACAGAGCAGCTGCAGTCAGTCGGTCTGACAGAGCAGCTGCAGTCATCGGTCTGACAGAGCACTGCAGTCAGTCGGTCTGTCAGAGCAGCTGCAGTCAGTCGGTCTGACAGAGCAGCTGCGTCAGTCGGTCTGACAGAGCAGCTGCAGTCAGTCGGTCTGACAGAGCAGCTGCAGTCAGTCGGTCTGACAGAGCAAGCTGCAGTCAGTCGGTCTGTCAGAGGCAGCTGCAGTCAGTCGGTCTGACAGAGCAGCTGCAGTCAGTCGGTTCTGACAGAGCAGCTGCAGTCAGTCGGTCTGACAGAGCAGCTGCAGTCAGTCGTCTGACAGAGCAGCTGCAGTCAGTCGGTTCTGACAGAGCAGCTGCAGTCAGTCGGTCTGTCAGAGCAGCTGCAGTCAGTCGGTCTGACAGAGCAGCTGCAGTCAGTCGGTCTGACAGAGCAAGCTGCAGTCAGTCGGTCTGTCAGAGCAGCTGCAGTCAGTCGGTCTGTCAGAGCAGCTGCAGTCAGTCGGTCTGACAGAGCAGCTGCAGTCAGTCGGTCTGTCAGAAAAGGGCCGCGGCCCGCTAAGTGCTTTACCGCGTTCGTGTATATTCAGGCTTTGGACATAAATTAAAAAGGAAAATAAACTTCATCTTTACACTAAATAGCCTTAAATATCATACAAAAATGAGCAGAGACTTAAGCTACTGAATAAATAATAAATAGTGAGATATAAATATTGTCACAGAGAAGCTTAATGTAAAAACTACGTTAAAATGTAAGCGAGTATAATTTTGGCTTTTATAATACTGAATATGCGAGATATTGTCGACCAGAGGCGAGGGAGGGGGGGCGTGGTTCACTGGATTACTTCAAATATTCTCTGTTGGGTACAGTACTAAATAAAAAGCTGCCTTGAAAACTGCTTAAATATGAAACGAAATATCAAAAAAAAGAGTTGAGTGGATATAGCAAGAGATGACAGAGAGCAGAGAGTAGAGAACCAGCAGGAGTTTCTAAGCCTGATACAATTTATGAGGTAACAAGTGTTAGCGGATTCTGACAGCAGATAAAGTGAAGCAGAGTTCTGTATAACAACCAGAAATTGATTGCCTTATAAAATAGCTTATTTAACATCTAATATACGAATTCCAAATTAAATGTGATATACCGGCTGCCAACGAGTGCGCCCCCTCCCCGCCTGCCATCCTCCCCACGGCTCGCTACTTGTTTATATTATTACTGAGACAAATTCATTAGAAACAATTAAGTACATATTCCCGCGTCCATCAACATTCTCATCATCCTTCTACTTTTCTCTAGTGAATACAAAATTCCTTTCGCACTTAACATTATTGATAAACTTTAAAAGGCGATCGCATCCAAAATACTAGACGTATAATTACATAAAGTCATACAAAAAGTAGGCTAGCAGTTATATAAAAAGTGCATAATCAATATTAGTGTCCCGCTGCGGGTAGCACCACTCACATATAGCGGCACGATACCTGCGCACCAAGCTGCCCTTACACTACACGGTGGGAGGAGGGCTGCCCGACCGGCCGCGGGGGCAGAGGCGGGCTGCCCGACTGTGACTGTGACTCAGCGGAACAGCGCCCGCGGCCTCTTCTTTGCCAACAGATGCCACGACTGACTGACGCCTGCTCGTCGCTTTGGTGAAAGCCTGAAATTATTATTCATACACCTCATACAACTGTTCTTTAGGTCAACATAAAAACATATATATGCTACTTATTAAAAGCAGTAATAGTTAATTGCTTTTTACAGTACCACATAGGTTACTTTACCATCAAGAAAGCCTTTCACAAGAAGTACAAGATGAGGGAGGTGTACTCACCCATCGGGGGTGTCGGGCATGTAGGGAGACATGCGGAAGTCCCGGCTGTGCGGGGTCTCAATGCCGAATGGGCTGTACAGCTTGGCGGGACTCCTGCCCAGCAACTGCGCAGTCACACACATGTACAGTGCAAACAATTAAATTATGTTATTGCTACAGTAACATAAAATGTGTAATTTTCCTATACACTAATGTAAATACTGGTATAATGTAACACAACATCAACAACTGAATGTTAATGATGTTATTTCTACTGTTATTGATGATCTTCTTCAAAAAGTAAATAGCAGTCCATCCCAGCACAGTGCACACCACACATAATGTCCTCACAGAGCTGCACTGTGCACTGGCACAACTCTAGCACACCAGCTAATTTATAATGTTACATATTATTATACAGACCCCCTTCTTCTTAGTAACTGGCGTTGAAGGACCCTTGCATGGAGATCCAGCCTCCGCCAGCCGGTGTCTGCGCCTACCGCTCACTCTGAAATGCTAAAACGAGAAATCACTTTTTAATGCAATATTCGGTCTATCCAAGAATTCAACACATACATATTTAAAATAGGCGTCATGTTAACGCTTTATTTTATCACTCATGATAAAGAAAACATTTTTCACCTGCGATAAATTGCCGAAAGTGTTGCGAACGCTTTTAAACGTTTTAGATATTTTCTCAGCGCTGGACTGGAGCGCACGACGTGAGCTTAAAAACGGCTTGGCTTTGAAAATATTACTATTGTAACAACCATCTATTATTTTCACACTTTCGCGAGTCGGCGAATCAATAACTGAGTCGGACGAGAATGTATCTCTCATTTTGATACGTTTGCGGACACAAATTACGTTAATTGATGTCTAAATAATAAGTCCTAAGTTTTCGTGTTTTAAATGTTTGAACGCAGTCTCTGTTTAATACATAATGATTACTTTTAACTCGAAACATTCACAATCATTCTTTTGTTAAATGGTCGTTAAGTTAACTGATCAAGTTGGATCAAAGTTAAAAAAAAACGTTGTACGTCAAATAAAATCATAGACAATACAACAACAGACTGAAACGGCTTTTATGTTTTATGTATTCTTTTGTGCCTATTTATATAAATACCTTGATCCCATCCCAAATAATAGATTTACTTATTACTTTTATATACCAACAGCATTTAATGTATTATCACGTAAAGCAAGCTTTAAATTATACTCGACGAAGAATGGTTTATAATTCCGCCGAGATAACTGCAATGCAAGTTTTAGTAATAAAATGTTTCTTTAAGTAATCGTAAAGGATACATATTTTTTTTAAATGAACGACGAAACGAAAAAAAAATAAAACTTTTTCTCTTATAGAGTCACCCTGACTGGGAAGTTACCTACATATGAATGAACTACATTATGCCATCTTTGTGAGGGTTGCAATTTTATGTTGGGATTGGATGCTTACTTCGATTTCTGTAGGATGCTAGTTTTTATCATGTATACATTACATTGTTATAGAGCTTTTTAATATTTTTAATATTAAAATTAAGAATAAAGTACTTTTATCTAAAATTATTTTAAACTTTTAATACTTTGTGGTAGAGTACTAACATACAATTGTAGATGTAGTACAGTAACAGTAAAAAAAAGAAAGTCACAGTTGAAATAGAGCTATTTATTAACTAATAAAAATACATCGATCATACATATAACTATGAATTATACTCTTTGAAATCTCAGGATCTTTGGTGCATGTAGTAGTCGATTACTGTCGAGAACGCGGCAAACCCCGCCGCACCAAATAAACCTGCTTTCAGTCCACCTGAAATATTTATTCCAGTTTTTATTTGAATATAAATATTTATATTATATTATTTTGATTTAAAACACCTAGTGCCTCTACTTTCCTTTGTATGCATGTTAATATTCCAGAAACTTGGTGGCACTCAGTCTGTTAATTGTGATTTGTGTGTGGTAACAATAATACATCCTAATAATTGTATGTACTTGTAAAGTTAGTTTTTTAGTTGGTTGCAGTATTTACTCTTTAAATCCCCAAATCAGGGTTATTGCCACATTGATATGTGCTTTTTCTGCAGGACAGTTTACTTGTCCATTTAGATGTTATGCTTAGGGATTCTACATTAAAAATGTTTTCAGTTTATCTTGTTGTTCCATTCTCACCTCTCAATCCAATGAGTCCCCCGGTGACGCCTCCTGCGTATGTACCATTCTTCCAGTCAGATTTACCACGAGCACTTTCTATGCAGCATTCAACACCTGAGAACACTGCTCCGAGAATAGCAAAGTTTTTTGCATAACTTAACATGGAACCCTTCATTTCACGTAAAATTTCTCTTGCAGTTTGATTTTGTTGTGCCATAGGGTCAGTGACGTTTGGCATCAGAGATGATGTAAACAAGCCAACAGCTGCTCCCAGCCCGTAACCTGACAAAAAAACCTATCATCAAAACAGTTAACATCAGGTAATAGCTTTGTTTCCAGCTTGCTTTATGGTTAAATTAAATCGAAAAACGATTTCATGTAAAGTAAGAACCTAACATCAGTCGAGTAAACTATAGTTTCAAAAGCACATACCAATGATGCAACTTGTTAATGATTTGAACGGACAGCTTTCCACTGTAGCTTCTATCATCTTTTCTTCATTTGTCTTAATTATAACTGGACCCAAAATCCTTGGTATTATAATATTTTCCCGATAGCGGTAGTTGTTGCCGATTAAATATTTTGCTAAAGCATCGTAGTCATTTTTTTCCGAAAATCTTAACAAATCAGGATCTACGGGTGGTTTTGTGTAGGCCATCATTATTTATGTTTATTCATATGGCCTCAAATATAAAAAATAATTTATATACAGGTTACTATTTGAAATAGAACTCCTCCACTTTGCTCCACTCTAACATGCCTGACATCTGTCATTTTTCATGTCATTGTCAGCTGTTCTGTTGAATCAAAGATTACAAAAGTTAAAGTAACCATTCCGTCCTTGTGTCCCTGCGACCTTTATCATGGCTTGATTGATAGGGATGGAAAATCAAATCGATTTCTGCTGTTCCTTGGCAAGAAAATATCTTTCCTAATAATGATACACTCTTTTTATTGCTTTTCCTTTAAAGTGTCGGCCGATCGATAGTTTTTGAACTGTGCTAACTGAACTGACACTGCGACAGGTCGACGGTAACCATTGACATTTCTGAACATGCTTATCAGGCTAGCGAAACTTCGAACAAAAAATATTTTGTATGACTTAACGGACTTTTTGATGGCAAACTTAACAAAATTTAATGTCATGACATTAAATTTTGTCAAGTTGTCATTATGAGCATGCTTTCTCACTCTATCGTCAAGAGTTCCTTTTCTACCACAAGTGTCATTTCAGTTGAAGGTCTTTGTCAGAGTCCGTCAAAATCTATCTTACGGACAAACTAATTATATAATACTAATTATGTATAATTTTTAGATGAATTTGTGAATAGTTCGTTTAACTGTTAAGTTTTTTTAAATTTTATATACAATGTCGATCATGAAACGATTTATAAAATGTGAAATTTGTAGTGTACGATCCTTTAATAAAATAGGACAAAAAAGAGATTTTACGGCGCAATTCCCATTGGATGAGAACCGGTAATCATTTATTAATAATTTAATTATTAAAAAACGTAAATGTAAAGCTATCATGGTAGTTTTAATTAGTTGTATAAAGTTAAATTTGAAAAATTTATTTTGCATTTATTTGTAATAATTTAAATGTAATTTTATTATCGATATTTTTTGTTTCTCAATGTAATGGGGAGTTTCCACTGTCGATATGCTTGTATAAAACATTAATATCCCTCACATTTTCAAAAACGAATTACACTCTCTTTAAAAAAAAATGAGACATGTATGTATATACCGTTAATTGAATCCTTCACATTTTACAGAAACGCACGTGTAAACATAATTCTAAGGTACTTTTAGCAGTCCCACAAACTTGAAATTTTGAATATAAAAACAGGTCAACGTATAATTAAAAGGAAAAAAATGTAAAATACCGGAATCTGGGTGGATGGATAGAAATTGTTACCTGAAATTTTTTAAGGAAGGAAAAGGTTTTATCGTAATTTCTAATGTGTCTATTAGGAATGAAGCCAGGTATACAAATTATTATTTGACAGTTACCCTAGACAATTATCATTTCACAAAAATTTCTTTTTGTTTTCATTATACTTAAAATATTACTTGGCGATGCCTTGTAAATAAAACAAATAAATGTAATTTTGGTAATTATTTTATTTATTTGCTTCCCTTTGGGTAATTTAGGTTCAATGTCAGTAAATGAAAAATTACATTACGAATAATTTTACATTGAGCCTAAATGCAAAGTTATTTGAAATATGAGATTGTATTAAGAAGGGCCACCCAATCACCCCCCATTTAATCGATATCGATATCGAGGTATCGATTATAAGAGCCCTTCACTAATGATTTTTGTTAGGTTGGTGCACATGTTTTTTCATTGTGTCGGAAAAATTGAAATTAAATATTTTTATCCTGGTAACTTTTTGCCACGAGAAGTGAGTTTGGCAGGTGTCAGACCGAATTCATTCTTTGTTCTAAGTCCCGACTCTTACTTATATGCTCTTTGATGCTTATATGCTCTTTGATATGCTCTTTGATTTATGAACGATGAAAACAGAAAACATGCCCATACAAACATTTTATTTGTTAATAAATTAGCAATTTACAGATTTTATCTTAGGAATTTATTTTGCATTTATTTGTAAAGATTTAAACGTAATTTTATTGTGAAAACTACAGAGTATGATGTCAGATTCATCATCAGAAGAAGACTTATCACGATTTCAAGATGTTGTGGACAATTCATTTATTAAATCCGTCAATTCTAAGGCAAGAATTGGAATATCTGGTAGGTTTAAGAAATCTGGCTCGTGTACATGTACATTACATGTAATTATAATTAGATTGCCAATGCAATGCTGACAATGAAAATGAAAAAACAATGATTTATTCGTTCAGCTAGCGCTTCAATAAACTCTGCAGTAATTAAACATAAATTGTCCGACCATTATTACGTAGCCGCGGCTGTACAGTGGAACATGCCCCCTGACCAACAACACTCTCAGCAGGATACAGGGAAAGCTGCAACTGTTCCTTTAGTATTAGATAATTTTAAGGTACACCAAAGATTACAGTCTGTTAACTTTCAAGAACTTCTTTGTATAAACTGTCCAATCCAACTGTACAATAAGATTCTACAAATTTTCCATGACATATATAATGACAGTTATATAGAGAGGACTTTTAAGCATAACAGTTATAGAAATAGAAACCCATGGGTAACACCGTATTTAAGAAAAATAATTAGTGAAAGAGATAGGTTTTTCGAAATGTGGAAAAATGACCCTAACAACATGATAAAAAGATTACAGTTTACTCGATTACGCAATAAATGTAACAAATTAATCACAAAATCCAAAAATAAATACGAACTTCAATGCATAGCAGACTGTAAAAACAATATAAGAAAACTATGGAGAGGCTCAATAAGTTATTAGGTAATAATAATAAGTCTATAGATAGCACTATTATATCTAACATAAAACATAGCAGTAATTTGAAGACTGTATGTGACGAGTTTGCATCTTGTTTCGATCAAGAAATAGAGCAAGTGAAACATCAATGTAATGAGAAATTGTTAGACAGAAATTCCTATGTTAAAGAGCCTGTTTTATGTATGCGGTGGGCTCCGGTTAAGCCTGATGATGTATTTAAGGTTATTCAAAACATATCTAGTAAAAAATCGCCAGGTAGCGATTTAATTCGCATGTGTGATATTAAATCGGTATCTGAGCAATTAAGTCCCGTTCTGTCACATTTTATCAATCTATGTATTAATAATCATATGTTTCCACATAAACTGAAAGAATCCATAGTGAGACCGTTGCATAAAAAAGGAAGTAAACAAGACTACAATAATTATAGACCTGTATCCATATTGTCTAGTATTGAGAAAATATTTGAGAAATGTACAGTTAAGCAAATCAATCTCTATTTAAGTAAAAATAATATCGTAAACAGTTGTCAATATGGATTCCAAAGTGGTAAGAGCACAACCTCATTAATATCAAAATTTACTAACGATGTTAACGGATATTTAAACGACAGGAAAATAGTAGTAGCTGTGTTCTTCGATTATAAAAAAGCTTTCGACACCCTGGAGCATGAGACGCTGATCCGAGCACTGAGGAATGTGGGATTGATCATCCGCTAAACCGGTGGTTCCGCGAGTATCTGAACGGGCGCAGCTTCCGCGTGCAGGTGGGCGAAGCGAGCAGCGAGCCGCACGACGTTCGCTGCGGCGTGCCTCAAGGCTCCTGCTGCGGACCCCTCTGCTATCTGCTCCATGTAAATAGCTTGTGCGAGGTGGTGCGCCATTGCACCGCTTACATGTACGCCGACGACCTGTGCGTGCTGCGAGCAGGCCACGATCTCGACGAGATCAAACGCCTCGTGCAACAGGATGTCGATAGCCTAGTGAAATGGTCTCATGATAATGGTATTGTTCTTAATGGTCAAAAAACGAAAATGCTTATAATAAGATCACCATATATGTATTTACCTAAATGTCTTGGCCCCGTAATAACTCAGTAAGTGTTTCACAATAATAGTTTCCATAAATGTAGTTGTACACCAATAGAAATCGTACCTTCTGTAACGTATTTAGGTTTAAAAGTAGATGAACATTTTTCATGGTCAGAACATGTAGATTATATATGTAACAAATTAAGAATATTGTTGGGTAAATTCTACCACCTAAGACACATTGTACCACAAAAAATCCTTAAAAACATGTATAAAGCCCTGGTAGAATCAGTTATTTCTTATGGTTTAGACAGCTATGGATTAACTTTTAAATCGTACATACAAAAAATAGAGAATTTACAAATAAGATTTTAAAAATTATTAGTCAATAGTAAAACTAACCATAAATGTAAAGATGATTAGTATAAACTTTTTAAGATATGCAAGATATTACCGGCTAGTCTAAAGCATAAACTTATCTTTCTATCAGTAAATCACAAAACAATAAATAATTTAACTACTACACAAGCACAAACACCAACACAGCACTAGGGCAGCCTCTCGAGGCAAATACATAGTACCAAGGATTAATAATTATTACGGTGACAGAACAATTGGAAAACGTTTACCTACATGCTCAATACCTTACCACCTGAAATAGCAAATCTAAATTCAAAATTTAAACTATTGTTAAGCGTTTGGAAAGCCATCTTTTTGAAAATAGCCCATGAATAAAATATTTTATTATATACAATATATTATGTATGTATATATTTTATATAATTTTACACAAAAAAAAAAAATGTCATATAATTACGATACACTCCACTACGACACTCTACATATATATGTAATATGTAATATTGTAACACCGCACCCGCGGACAAACCAATTATATGGTTTTTGCGGGGCTTTATTTGTGCATATGTTTAATTTGTGTTTTTATGTAAAATTTTCAATAAAAAAAAAAATAAAAATTGTTAAATTTCTAGATGAAAAGTTGCGCTCAGAAAGATATTTAGAGGAAGCCGGTCATTACAACGATGTTAAAGTATCGAATGAGCTACAGAAGAGGATCGGTGCCAAAGTATCGGAAATCATAAATAGAAATTTAATGTTTATTGATGTGGAAGCTCCTAAACTGAAGTAAGATTAGTTAAAAGCTTATTGGCTTGTGATTACAAGGAATAAGTATATGACATTGGTATACCTACAGTTGTATCTTGCACTCAAAAAATTGATAAATGAAAATCCTTGTCAATAAACAGTTAATATGTTTTCAGGAGAGAGACAGTCGAAGGTGGGGTTAAACTGTTTGGAGACTCCAAAGGCTTGTTGTCCTGCGAAGCTGTGATAGACACATCAACAGTGAGACACAATCAATTAGCAAGAAATAGAAGGAAAAGAAAATGGTTGATAGATGAAGAAGCATTAGATGAGATAGGTCTGCAGCTTCTGAAAACATTGATTAAAAACAAAATTTTGTTGTCATAAAAATTTATTAAACATCTATTTTAATAT
Source organism: Papilio protenor (assembly GCA_029286645.1). Lineage (NCBI taxonomy): Eukaryota > Metazoa > Arthropoda > Insecta > Lepidoptera > Papilionidae > Papilio > Papilio protenor. Next base: position 3,088,987 of record JAGSMZ010000034.1, on the reverse strand, counting down.
AAAACAGGTTTAATACTTTCAATTACTTATTTAATTAATTTCAAATAGGAAAAAGACACAAATAATCAATACAAAAAAGATAAATTGTATTTGTTTTCAGATAAAGTAAGAAGTGTAGCGGTGAGCGGAGAACATGTTCTATTACAAGATGATACAAAGTGTTGGAAGTCCCGGAGAAAAGAGAAGATATTTAAATACAGGAGGAGTACAAGTAATGTCAACGTGTTGATGGCTGCCGACTGCAGCAACTGAATGTATCACATACATTGGAAGATAACATTTGAATAAATGATTCGAAATATCTAGGTTACTTACTTTTCTTAACTCTAAGGTCCGTTCATGTATTTCTCGGAAGCAAATTAGGTATATATCTTAGTAAAAAAGTGTGTTATGTGCAAGTGCCACTACCATAACTACTTAATACAATCACCATTAGTTGGTTATTTAAAATATCACATATTGTATTGTAAGTGTAAATACAAATATCAATATTAGTTCGATCTAAAACACTATAGAATATTGACGAAATGCTCGTAGATGTCGAGTATGTCGTCGAGGTAGGAGCGTAGCGCGGGACGCGGGGGGCGGCGGCGGGCGCTCTCCCCGCAGCCCTCCCCGCAGCCCCCGCGCCGCGCGGTACATAAACGTCGCGTTGAAGGAGCTGCTGTAGCGCGTTGGCGGCAGCGGCGAGCCGCACGACGCGTTCAGGAAGTTGATGTGCCTGAGGCAGTGCTGCAGCTGCTGCATCGTCAGCAGCACGTTCTTCTCCACTTCCTCGTCTGCACCACACAAGTATGTGTCCGCGAGTTGTCGCGCGGCGCTGCGCGGGCCGGCGGGCGGCGCGGCCAGCAGCGCGTGGTACAGCAGCGCCGTGTACACCAGCGCCACCACCACCAGCCTGGCATCGTCCGGTGCGCGCTCCAGCCGCCCCCACTCGGATATTCCTAATGTTTCCCATAGAAAATGTTCGAATAATTTGAATGAGCCGATGTCGTTCCATCCGTTCTCAAACACGTTGCCCGAACCGTAGTTCGGTCTTCTCGTCGCTGAAGTTTGTGAGCAAGTCGAACGCGTACCTGATGATCGGCGCCGCTACGAGCAAGGTTTCGTCGTTATCGTATACTTCGACGATCCTCCAACGGTAGATGTTAATGTAAGGAATGGGTATGAACTTCGAGGCAACACCTTTTTCAAACCACTCCGGTCGGTCTCGCCTATGAAGCAACGGTCTCTATCCAGGAAGTATTGCGTGGCCAGGCCGCCGGCTGAGCGCTTCTCAATGACATTTTCGAGTTTCTGCTCTATTTCCGAGTGCAGCTTGTTGCGATCGTCCGCGGCCAGGTCGCGCGAGATAAGGGTGGCGGCGCTCTGGCCCTCGCGCCCCGACCAGCGAAGGAAACTATCTATTCTTCTCGCGTGCGACAGCGACAGCGGCAGGCAGTCGTCGTTGGCGTTGTAATCGCAGTCCGCGTACTCGAAGCCCATTTCGTCGAGCAGCTGCTTGTGGACCTCGCACGCGAGCAGCGGTGGCTCCTGGGGGCTGTCAATAGGGCGCGGCGTTCGGGGCATCTTGTTGTGCCCGCCTTTGAACACGCCGGCGCGCTTTAACGCTTTCAGCTCCCCGCGCAGGAACTCCGCGTACTTACTTGTCGCACTCGCAACCGAACCGGTACTCTAGTTTCAACTCCTCATATTTTTGGTAGAAAAAATTTTGTCCGTCTACGACCACCCGACGGCCGTTCAAGCTGATTTCGCGCCATGGAACTTCTTTTTCCAAAAACACTTTGCAACCTGGTATACGCATTTTCGGCACCTGAAAGTAATATGGGGAAACTAGAGTTTGAGTTTTTATGCCAAAAATAAAACAAAATGCTGATTATTTCGGTCGGTGACCAGAGCTCGTGCCACTTCACTTCGCTTTCGATTCAATCAATCACAATAATGATGGAAATTATAATGCAAAGATAGCATTCATATAGAGAGTATAACATTTAATGGTTATATTTTTACATCAATAAATGTGTAGGCATTGGGGACCAGTTGGACCTTGTGAGTCGTCGTTGTCGTCGATAACAGTGTTAAAGAAAGAAACACTTGAGGCTGAAGAAAAAGACATGGATTATATGCACTCTCTGGCGCCAGTTTCGTCAATGCGCACCCACGCTGCTAAAGCATAGCGATAATAATGTTGAAACCAGTGGATGCGTTCTAAAATTGGTCAACATATTTTTGTTTAGGGTGTGTGCAAATGAATAACGAATAACTTGAAATGATATTAATGGTATTTAGTTTTCTCACTTTAATGGATTTTAAGTAGAACATAAAAAATATTATTTTCAAGATAAATAAGATACTTAGGTACAATGTTAAAAAATATTTCGGAGCTCGAGGTTCCGTGGCCATATAGCCACAGCGCCTAAGTCGGTCAACTGAACCTAGCGTCTTCAAACAAACAGACACATTGCATATATAATATGACAGGTGTTTGTTGGTGCTGCTGCTAAATAAAACTAGAAATATGGAACATTCAATTATTTATTTACAAGAACTAGCCTAATATAAATATGTACAAAACATCAGTATCACATTTATAACTGCTTTTGTTGCATCAGTTTCTTATACAAATGCGCTTAAACTACTTTGAAGTTCAACTTGCTATTGTAGTACATCAATTTCACGGTAAGTATTATTGCGGAAAAGACTTTTAATACATTGTATTAAATTTTAATGTATTAATTCTTTGTTGCCTTTGATTCTTTTTAAACAAATACTCATATCGTGTAATGAGTTATAATAAATATACACAACATTAACTAGCTTCTAATTGTACTTTTAAATTACAACGTCTTACTGCTAACACTTAAATATACAAACAGGAACAGCTCTTCAGCTTTTTGCGTTCGCGTCGCACGCTGCGCCAGTGGCACACGCTGCGCTAGGGGCACACGCTGCGCTAGGGGCACACGCTGCGCTAGGGGCACACTCTGCGCTAGGGGCACACGCTGCGCTAGGGGCACACGCTGCGCTAGGGGCACACGCTGCGCCAGTGGCACACGCTGAGCTAGTAGCACACGCTGCGCTAGTGGCACACGCTGCGCTAGGGGCACACGCTGCGCTAGTGGCACACCGCTGCGCTAGTGGCACCACGCTGCGCTAGTGGCACACGATGCGCTAGTGGCACACGCTGCGCTAGTGGCACCACGCTGCGCTAGTGGCACACGCTGCGCTAGTGGCACACGCTGCGCTAGTGGCACACGCTGCGATAGTGGCACACGCTGCGCTAGTGGCACACGATGCGCTAGTGGCACACGCTTGCGCTAGTGGCACACGCTGCGCTAGTGGCACACGCTGTGCTAGTGGCACTTGATGCGCTAGTGGCACACGCTGCGCTAGGGGCACACGCTGCGCTAGGGGCACAAGCTGCGCTAGGGGCACACGCTGCGCTAGGGGCACACGCTGCGCCAGTGGCACACGCTGCGCTAGTGGCACACGCTGTGCTAGTGGCACTTGATGCGCTAGTGGCACACCGCTGCGCTAGTGGCATCCTTCTTATGAAGGCAATTATCAATTCTAGTTCGGTGAAATTTCAGCTTATAACGTTCTTAAGCCAAATTTCATGAAAAGAACTCGATTCTAAAAATCGATACATTATTATTAATATCGATTTTAGACTATCATTATAAATTAAAAAAATAAGTTGAAAAACAATTGTCTTCTTTACCATGATCATGCAAATTAAATTCAATAAAACAACTCAACAAAATTAATGCGTAACGATAGTAGCCTTCGGAAACAGAAACATACAATTTCAAAAAAAATGCTACAGTTATCGCAAGAATCGATTTTTCACATCGACTTCAAAACCGTACCGTAATAGCTTCACATAATCTGTGTTCTACGCGCTTATAACTTGCTGTTGTCTATAGGCAGTCTGCCGCCGCCGCGCGCGGGGAGCGTGCTCTCGTCCTGGCTGAAGGCGCGGTTGTCTGCGCCCCGCGCGCCGCCCCGCGCGCCGCCCCGCGCCTCCGCCGGCGGCGGCCCGTCCATCAGGAACATCGTCAGGAAGAACAGTATGCTACCTGTAAATAAACGGGCAACGTAATATAACGTTCTGTAAGTGGTAGTGCGACACGGCAGTGAGCGTGTAACAGCGGCGAGCGTTACTCACTGATGCCGTAGAAGCCGGCGTAGAAGATCATGATGGCCTCCCGGTAGCCGATGGCCTTGGACACGGGGTCGACGAGGATGGGCAGGTTGCCGCCCACATTGTTCATGACGAAGAGAAACACGCCCACGGTCGTGGAGCGCACCGACACCGGCACGATCTCCACCAGGATCGCGAACACGATGCCGAACCACATCTCGGCTGCAACACCACACATAAACTTAAAAAAAATTATATTTCGTATTGTTTGTAAGCGTCTGTACGCTGAGGTATTTACTGACGATTAGCAGTTAGTAGCACATGGTTTTCATTATTCAAACTGTAAACCTGTTAATAGTGATAAAGCCAACTTTAACATGTTCGTACTGTAAGACCGGCTCGTCCCCAGCAATACCACGAACACTCAGAAAACAGGCGGGAAGTGGGAGCAAATCCGCGTTACCTATGTTGAGTGTGCGTTCCGGAGGCCTAATTTTAATCCTTTTCCCTTCCCACCCTTTTCTTACAAGGAAAGGACGGCAAGGGAAAGTGGATTTGATAGGGAAGAGACGCATAGATAGGGGAAATATCCTCTTTATGTGCGTCACTTCCTCCGTCAATTAAGGGTAGGCAACGCATCTGCAATTGTCGATTCCTATGGGCAGTGGTCGCATCGCCTTTTAGGTGAATTTATGTGGCCGCTTGCTCGTTTGCCTTATAATAGGTATTAAAAAAAAACTAATTAAATATTGGGTAAAGTACTGACCGAAGAAGTAAGAAAAGGCGAGAGTGATCATCGCCCAGAGCGGGCCGAACACGACGGAGCCAAAGGCCGGCAGCGTGGAGATGAGCTGCGACAGCGCCAGCACCAACACGCGCGACCGCACGCCCATGCGCGCCACGAACCTACAGCGGATAGCAAGAGAGTAGGGCTATGATGGCACGGGAGACAGAGAGACAAGTTAGAGAATATAATACACACTTGTCGGAGACGACGCCGCCGACTACGACGCCGACGGAGCCGATACCGACGGTGACTGCAAACAGCCACCAGCCGAGGTCGACGTCGGGGAAGTAGTCTCGGTAGTACAGGTCCGCGTTGTACGCGAAGCACATGCCACCTGCGGACAGTTGCAAGGGTCACTTTAGCACTGCAGTGGCGGGGGGGAGGGGGAGGGCAGTGTGAGCACCGACCGCAGTGCCGGATGGAGGCGGCCAGGCAGAGCAGCAGCACGCGCGGCTGCGCGATCACATGCCAGATCGTCACCTGCGGCATCTTCTTGCCGCTTTCCAGCGCAGCGTCCTTGGCTTTGGAGGGTGCCGCACCTGAAACACAAATGTTTATATCTTTCATAAAATAAAAACTGAGCCTTTTTGTAATTCGTCGAATTGGATTGCGAAACTTTGCGTCCTAAACTCCAAGTTGACTATTATAGGTGTAGGCGGAGCCAGTTGAAATCTTCTGTAACTGTAACCCCAATCCTGATCTGCCGTATTCATTTTCTTACTTCAGTCGTATAAATAATACGATCCTAACTAATTTTGTTCAGCAGCATCATCCAGCTTCATTTCTATCTTTTGATTTAAAATATCTTTTGCGTAGGTAAGGCAGGTAATGAAGATGTGTGCTGTGACCGACCTTCCTCTCCGATGGTCGTGCGCTCCGGCTCGCGCAGTGTGAGCGCCGTGAGGGCCGCGATGACGACGCCCACCACGCCCGCACCGTAGTAGCACACTCGCCAGCTCTGCACACCGAGCAAACCATTTAACATACAAATCGTTAGTTTGTAGCTTTAGACCAAGATGGGTAAAGCTTAACGTGGCGGTGACAATTGTTATTAGGTATATAATATTTATTCGAGCTAAATAAAGCGTAACTTACAAGTCCCCACGCGTTGAGGTCGGGGATGTAGCGGCCGACGGGGAAGGCGATGCCGTAGCCACCGTAGATGCCCCAGTTGAAGATGGAGAGGACGAGTGCGCGCTGATGTTCGGGGAAGAGATCGGTGAGGATGCCGGTGGCCAGGGGGTTGCAGCCCGCCTCGCCCGCTGCCATCAGCATGCGCAGCACCACCAGGTGCCAGTACTCCGTCACGCTACCCATCAGCAGGATGGCCACGACGAAGACCACCGTGCACCCCGACAGGATGCGCGCCCTATTGAACCTGAAAGCAAATCGAACGCACGCTATCATCTTCCTTCTATGGAGGGCAAGTAGTCGCGTAAAACAACGAGGAAAGCGAGGTACTTGTCGGCGATGACCCCGATGATGACGCCGACGACGGTGAAGACGGCCATGAAGGCGGGCCCCGCCAGCACCTGGTAGTCGAGCCCCAGTCCGCTGTAGCCCCACTCGCAGTACCGCGTGCCATTCAGCGTAAGCGTCTCGCATCTGACAGACATCAATTACAAGTTAGGCTAACTTAATTGAATAACAACAATGCGTACTAATGTATAGCGCTCTGTAAATTGGTTTATTAAAAAATATAAAAAAAAACTTGATTGTGTTGTGTGCCCTTTCCGTAGGTCTGCGCTGCGTACACCTTTGTCCTGCAAGGTCACGGTCGCGTCAGTAAAATGTGCGTCTTTCGTCTTTGACACATAACACATAAAATTGAGGTTTTGTTTCAGATTTTGTTTTTATTATAAACTCTTGAAATCATAACGTTGACTCCTATCAACCGAAAAAGCGCCCTCTCTGCCGTCCACCTCGCGAGCTCGCCACGCCTTGCAAACAGCACAGCGCCGTACATTGCGGGATATTTGCGATTGTAAACACGAAGTAAGTAGTTAATTTGTCCTAATGTCTCCGCGATTAATTTCTATGATTCACTCAGCTACTAAATTGTGTTGATTCAAATTTATTTATTATATTTTAAACGGACGCGACGATGACGGGACAGCAGCGAGAAGGTCGCGTACACAACATGACCCATGTCGTGGGTTCCCACTGTTGAGAAACATGTGCAAAGATATTGTTATCCCTTTTGAATACATGTGTTTTGGCAGCGCAATGGAAACATACGTTTGAAATTACAAAGACTCTCTCAAAGTTTTCAAGTTCAGTGTCAAATGGAGGTATTTAGTCAATATTTTGAAGTCGCACAATTTAGTCTTGTACATGTTATTGTAATAATGTGTATGCTTGTGTGCAGTGTGACTCACATGTCGGAGGAGTTGACCTTCTCGCAGACTTGTGGCAGCTGGGCGACGTGCAGGTGTGTCGCGTTCAGCATGCACGCCTTGTCCCCGTAGTGCAGGTACTGCGCCGTCACCTTCGACGTGGTGCCTGGAGACACGCGCGAGTTATGACACTACATACAAAAGCTAACCCTTTCTTATCTGGGCCTCCCTAGCGCCGTCAATGTTGCCACAATAAGTCAAGGTACTGTGGCCCTCCATTCCAGATGCAGAATATTATTATCAGATCCCAAATTAAAAATACAACCGAATATAATCACAATGATTGGTTATTCTCTTAATGCTTAATTTTCAGTTCGATTGGACATGTCAATCTCTGTGAGACAGTCGTAGTCTGGTAGGAACGTAAACAACTTTTTGTCGACATTGGAAAGGAACTCGCAAAAAAGTAATTAACGACCTTGACTTTGTTCCTTCTAATCTTGTACATCACTATTAATTTTAAGTGTAATTAGTTATTTTTACAAACAATGCGGGAAAGAATATTATACATATGAAAAGGGATAAGTGCTGTTACAAAATAATTTATTCTGGTAGAATGGAATTCGATTCCAACACGCGATAACTTTTTTTTTAACTCGATTTGTAAATTGAGCAAACCAAATATAACATAATGTAACTGAAAATAATGAAATTCAAAAATATATTTCGCTCACTTGTTGTAATGAAAAAAAAATGAAGGATGTCGTTGTTGCCGCGCGCCTACGCATTAGCTAGTGTGGTGAGGGCCGAGGTCAATACTGAGCCGAGTGCTCCGCACGCCTGCCACAGGCTGACATAACATTATCGTGTTGGACGCAGTCCTCACCGATCAGGTAGTGTCCCAGCTCGCCCAGGATGTAGCCCACGGAGACCAGCCCGAGCACGTACCACTTGTAGTAGCCCTGCAGCTTCGACCAGATACCTCCTTGGAACATTTTGATTATTCTGGAACAAAACAAAATACATTTAAAAGGTCGGCCGCAAAGCAATCTCACAATTAAATGCTAAACTTAGCGACAGGTTCACGTCATGTTGTTGTGTTAGTGTTGTTAACAACTATGGTACTTAGCTGTTCATTTTGTCTTTAAATCTACTTAAAATCTTAATTCTAGACTTTGTTTGGTTGAATCGTAATGTACTGCTTTCCTCTTGTGGTCATGTCATTGTCATCGCAAAGCAACTCAGTATACTATTTAGATAATGAATTACGTACTGTCTCCTATCAGAACCTGCCCAACTTATAACCTGCTCATTTCAAACCTTCGTTAGTACTGAATTTTGAATAGTGATGTTAATTTTGTGACAAATAATTGTATAAACGAGATCTTGAAATAACGGTGAAACGGCCTGAAACGTGGATAATTGTAAAACCCACTAAATCTCTATCTATAATCTAAACTGAAGATATTTTAGTATGAACTTGTTACGCACGGCGATGATGAGAACGGAAGCTAAGGAACCTTTATATTGATGTTATTGTTGATTGACTAATATTGATTGTAGTGTAAGTGATACTGTACACACTCGTAGTAGAACACTTGTATTGTAATTGTAACACAGCGCGTGGTCGCTTCACAAACAACTCAATTAACACACAAAGCAGTCGTTATTGTCTTTTAAATTACGAGAAAAAAAGTTGATTCAATAAGGAAGTTTTGATGTTAAGTATGTGATGATAACTGTAATTCCACATTGCCGGCTTATTATCTTTTTTTTATAATGTGGCAAATGATTTAAATTCTTCAAATAATAGTACTGCACTTGTTGCAAAATATAAGCGGGTAAAGCGGCCCTAGTTGGGCAAAATGTATTGTTTTATTATGGTTAAAACTCAGCATGTAGGTAACACACCCAGTGTTCCATCCCGGTGTGGCTGATCTTGTTATAGATCTTTAGAAGTCTTACAATCCACATTCATTCCCACAGAATTACATAAATCATATTGACGCCATGACAAAACAGTCAGGCGGTAGCGAGCTTTTGTTACGTGCATATAAATATGCTTGGATTTTAATCCCTAATATTAGAACAGGTTGGTTGGAATAGACTATACTTTGTAATAAATAGATAATTAATTCATATTTATAATGAACCAAGGTTAGCCGCGAAGGTCAATGGGGGGAGTGGGTAGGGTCGAGCTTCCGCATATGCAAAGCGCGGCGAGCGACAAACCTGTTATTAATAGCCTCCCTTCACACTTATAAGATCTACATATAGCACCATGCCCCGACTTTGAGCGCATGGAAAAAAAACAATTGACAAATATCAATACGTATCAAAACAAAAAACTAGTTTTTGTTTCACGGTTTTGTTTTGTTTATTTAATTGAACACGTCGATTGGTCGCGCTTGATGTCATCGCAGAGAAAAACTGGTAGAAAAAAGTAATCGGATCGCTGGAAATAGTCACATAATAAGTAGTTATAAAGTTTTTGTGAAAATAACGGTAGCTGTAACGTTTTACGCAGTATATTTTTGGTATAGTAAATTTTTGTCCAACAGTACAAATTGCATGAAACTGTTGCGCGACATAGGAATCAAAATGTAATCACAATCTATGCAGTTGATTAGCTAAAGTAGGTAAATTATTTTAGTTGTCAACGTTCGTATATTTGTGGTCAATGAGTTTTTGTATCTATATAAAATACCAAGGAAAACACAATATGATAATCCTGCCACTAAGCTCAGTCTCTCGCTCTGGTCGGGTCCTTGTGTTTGCTAACAGCCGAACATAACAACTATTATGTTTTGCAATCTGATACGTTTAACATAATTGTGTTAAACTAAAACATTGTACGTATTCGATACTTGTGTTGCACACAGTTGTGCTGTCGTTTTCCTTGAAGCGATTTTGGAGCACGTGTGTGAATTGACTCGTTAAAGCCTCTGCTTGCGACGTGCGCGAGGCTTACAGTGCGGCGGGCTACGTCTGTTTTATATACCGAAATAGAACAATACTGTTTTATCCTATAGCAGTACTGGACTGTTTATTGCTCGGCTTCATTGAGGTTCCCTCATCCGATACTGGCATTACAAATGTAGATTTCGCAGTTCGCGAGGCTACTGTTACAACCAAACGAACTCCTTTGCATTTTATATTCTAATGACCGCATTTGGAGATTTAGCCTCGTTTGGTACAAATGCGTTTTTGCAATATCACTACAGTCTGACAAACTATTCTGGACCGGAGAGGGACCTGAGTGGAGCCGTTGGTAGTTGAAAGTATTAGAAAATATGGAAATCCTACTTTGGCATAAGTTTTCCTGTAAGCTTTTGGAAAACTGCTACGCTTTTTTACCTTTATGTTGAGAGCAGAGGTCATTTAAAGATTTCAACGATTGTTGGTTAAGTTTTTTTTATATTATTGGCGTTTTATAAAACTATCATAACGATATCACGGCCGACTCGACTATAATCAGAGCTTTTAAATGTAATAAATGTCAATCGCAATTGTTAATCGAGGCAAAAGTCAATATTATATTAAACAATATGACCTCATTCTGTCTCGATGTGTATCAATAGGTCGTAATGAATAATTCATTAAAAACTTTTTTTTTTCTTTTAATTCTATCCATAATTTGTGGACTCTGACCTCTAAATATTGCCCTCAGTTTGTTGCGATTAATTTCCGTCGAAACAAAAACATCAGCATGACATAAGAGTGAACGAACGCGCGCTGTTTGCGCGGGAAGGAATTCGCAGCGCTTTGTTTTTTTTATTGTAAAAGTGAAAGTGGCCTTGAATCGAATGCAGCCAGCGGGCAGCGGGGCGCGGGGCGCGGGGCGCGGGGCGCGGGCAGCCGCGGACTTGACCTTACGCCGCGGTAAGGTTATGCTTATTTATCAGATAATTCTTACATCATGATTTGATGAAAGTTTTGAAATAATCGTGTTGTATGAGTTAATCGCATATTTAAGAGCTAATTTGTTGTCAACTGTCTGTTTATTGTGAACTGAAACCGACTCAGGTTAATGCATTCCGTTCTGCCAAATTACCGCTCTGATAGTTTTTAGTAGTATAGTTATGTAACCGTTAGTTTTTGAGCTGTAACTATCAGTTACAGTTAACTAGGCACATTTCAGAATTCTGAAACGACTATAGTATATACAGCTGCAAAATAATCAAGGACTTTACCTTGCGATATAATCCTCAAAACAAACTAGTTTTAAAATATCTGATCTTGTTTTGTTTAAATTTAACTATCCAATGTCATGTGTGGTTTTTGTGCAGTTTGTATTTGTTTAAATAAAAACGATTAGGTACATTACCGTACAAATGTACTACGTAACTATATAGATAGTATGTATCTATATAGATAGAAAAATTTAAGTTACTTTGGAATAACATCGACAATGCTTTTCATCATATTTTACGAGTTCATTAGAAACAAACGCATGTTTCACTTAAAATAAAAAATGCAATTTTGTTACAAGTATAAAATTAACGTTAGCTATTTATCGATTGATTGAAACTTGAAGTTTATGTTAAGTTTTTAAAGTTAATCCAGTCCTGTGGTATAACTTAACCTTGCGACGAAATAAGAATAGTATGACTAAGTATGTGGACAATAAATTCATTTTTTATTAAAGAATATTTATAATATGACAAGTGGGATATCCCCGGCTCTCATTAATGGCGTAAGTGATACAGGCTGTTTCTCTCGCGCTTATAGTAAATCAATATTAGCGTCCCCCTCTATTGCAACAACTAGTCGAATATAATTTCCGGGTGTTTCTGTGTAGTCAATTAAAGCCGCTGGAACATTTCCTAGCAATAAATCAATACGCGGACGTCTGGCTTGTTACAACAATCATTATCTATGTCTTTTATCTGTGATTAGTGAGCAATCATTTTCATATTAGGTCGTGACACAATATTAAATAAAAAAAATGCTCGTGACTCAACGCGTAGTATAGAGTCGAGTTGAGCGCTGAGCTTTGACGATCGTCAACGCTCAGCGGAGCGGCGGCCGAACAGGGTTTGTCGCGGAATATCAACATTCCTAGTACACAATAAAAAATATATGCTGTTAATATAAAACTGGTTGTATTTCAGACGCTGTATCATTGCAGCTAGTTGTTGTCAATTGAAATACTAATTGAGTGGGAGCTGCTCATCGCCGCAGCTACTGAAACTCTTAAACGATTCTTAATTACTGCGTCGTCGCCGCATTCTCAGTCGTTTTATTATTCCAGTCTATCATGATGATTGTTTTCCTGAGAGCAATCAGAAGTCACCCATAATCAATGTTAAGTAACAGGAAACAATTTATGTATTCTTAACTAACTACTAAGATTTTGTGTGTGTGTTTTTATAGAAGTGAAAAAATGCCTTGGGGCACAGTCAGGTGTGGAAGCTAAACGCCTGGTGTGGTTCCGACTCATTAGTGTTCACCTACCCTAACATGACTCTCGTTATCGTCTAAAGCAACCTCTTTCTACGACTTTTTTTATCCACGGAACTACCGTTAGGTGTCACTTCGTGGGGATGGTCTCGGCAGTTATGCTTTTCATGTAATGTACATGTGTGTATGAGGTAGAGAAAGGACTAAACATGAGCATTACATAGGTTTTTGTTAAAAATCAAATGTGTAGTTGATTTCTGAGATTAGAATAAGGAAAATTTTCGTATTAAGAATATAATTATAGGCAAGCACCAATAGCCTAATGGTTTGTGGTACGGACTACCGATCTTGCGGTCGAGGGTTCGAATCCCGCCAATCGACTATTGTGAACCATATCCAAGCACAAGTCAACAGCTTAGTTGTAATGGTTAAAGGAAATATTAGTAAATAAACAAAATCTATTACTAGTATTTTATAATACTAACAATTTATAAAACTACACGCATTCAATAATCCTTCAATTGTGATTGCGTGTTGGATGATTAGGATAATTATTGTGTACACTGAACATGGAGTCGAGTAACTAAACAATAAAAACAACGTCACGTCCGAACAGCTCGGAGCGGCTCCTGGCTCATGGCTCATGGCTCATGGCTCATTGCTGATCACACAGCTATAGAACTTGATCTAAACTGGCTTCACTCCGTGTTCGTGACTTGCTGCTCGCTGGATTATTGTGTATGTATTTGATAAGTGTGTATGTATGTATGTGCGTGTAATGTATGTTACGGAAGTTATGCACAAAACATTACATAGATTTGTTTTTTCATATTAAAATAATCAAATAACTTGTGTTTACATGATTTGAAATTGTCCTAATTTATCATGGTCAATTGACAACCGAATGATTGCTGGATAAGACCCGACACCGCGGCTCCTCACCTCACCTTCACAATTATATAAATGCAATGTTCGTACACTATTATTACTTTGTAACCGCCAGCTTCGTGCAATTTACATACACCAATGTCATAATTATAAAATAAATATAATTGATATTATGACTAATTAACGTAATAGCAATACAGCTCCGCTGAATAAATACTTGCAGATAATCTATTGATAATTAAAGCTCCGAACTATAAAAAACAAATTGCAGTAGGAAATTAAATTCAATCGCTCGTCGCATGTATTCATTACAATTTTATGGCTCGAGATAATCTGTTATTTTTTTATTTATATTAATTTCAACTGCCACCATTTATTGATTTAGCAAATTGAGCAGCATGATAAGAGTTCCTGTCTACTCTGTATGTGCAGTTAGCGTGGTACGGCCGCAAGCCGCGCACTTGACCGGACCGCGGCCGCGACCGCGCCGATGCTATCTGCGGATTGTTGAGCGTTGAGAAGGTCCTTTGTCTATTGCTAACAAGCATTGTTTCATAGGTTAAAGATCAGGCTTCTGAACATCAATTTATACAATTCAATTGCATTAAAATTAATAACCTATTTCTTATATAATCACTTCAATTGATTAAACTTACTAATGTTATAATTGGGAAACTTTAGATGGATGGATGAATGTTTTTTTTTAATGAGCGACTCTATGCCGTCCTCTCGTTCTCCCTAAAACTTTCGTCTAATATTACAAGTATGAATGTTTGTTAGAAGGTATCTCCTAAACTGCTAGATTTCGATAAAATTTGGCATAGATGTAGAACATAACCTGGTAGAACAAAGGCTAAAAAAAGGTTTTTTTTTAATTAATTCCGCGCGAACGACATCGCGGGCGACAGCTAGTTTTAAATAATGACTTCGAATTTAGCAATGTTTTAACAAGTTCGCGTAGCAAGATTTCAATCACGCTTCCAACAGTGCATGTTTCAAAGTATTTGTTTAATGTCCTTAATAATTAAACAAAGAGTCTGTTAGACAAAGTGTACTTGAAGTTGTAATTAGTTATTATTAAAGCACGACCGCGGCGCGCGCGGCCGCACACAGCACACAGCACACAGCACACAGCACGCCAGTAGTGGACACCATGGAGTAAAGCCGCGCGCACACGACGGCAGCGGTTACTCTATCAACAGTGTTGTACTCAATTTTCATACAATAAAAAACTTATGCCAATATCTCGCACTCGGACTTTAGTAACATCAGTTTGGTATAGTTTTATTGTAATTATACATATGTAAACCAAATATTCTGAACCAATCTATCTATTCTAATAATAAAATTGGAGTGTCTGTTTGTAATATCAAAAGAAAAAATCCAGATTTCGGGAAGATGATGTTTTTGCGTTGATGATAACGAAAATCGCATTTAAAAAATTTTTGTCTGTCTGTCTATCTATCCGCAAGCCGCGTTTGTTCCGGGTAATCTCCGAAACGGCTGGGCCGATTTCGACCGGACTTTCACTGAAGTAACTGACATAGACGAGCATATTATAGGCTACTTTTTTATGATAATACTGCGTGGGCGAAGTCGCGGGCAACAGCTAGTTGGGTAATATAAACGCACCAAAAACCACCACACTTTCTTTAAAGTTATACCTCATTTTATAGTATACGAGTAGTTCCTTGGGAGGCAGCTTTTATGTTTCTTTTCATATATCAAGTGTACACACAGCTTTATTAACGTAGTTTGAATGTAATTACCTTAGCTTTATGTATGTATGCCAGCAATGTCAGCCCCTCCCCCGCGCCCGCCGCCCCCGGCTTCCGTGTACTTGATACAGATCTGTCAATCTGTTCATAATTACACATTTATAATTAACGCGCTCACCTAAAAGGGCGAGAGATCAATTAAATATCGATCATTACATTTTTCTATGGAATGATTCGTTCGTAATTGTTATAAATACTTTAAAGGAGATATCTACAGCTATGTCGCTATGTCGCTATGTCCGCGATCTTAATACGTGTGTCTATATTTAGTGAATTAGGTTATTCTGTACGTGCGAATATTTCAAGGTTTCTGTTTTACAACTGTGGTGTAATGTTTTAGGAACTTCCAGAGACGTGTCGGTATGAAGTTACATCAGCCAACTAGTGTAGTAGATTGTTAACGTTTAAACCATTAACCATAATAAAGGTACATTTGACAAAAATTGCTTCAGTCTACCATCGAAATACGCACAACGCTGGGGTCCGTCGAGTGCAGTTGCTACAGAACCGGCTTCTAGCAAAGAAACCAAAGCAAATCCGGTCGTAATCGTGAGATACAATACTGCAAAAAAGGAACAAAAAATGTCATAAGAAAGGGCGTAGACAATAATATATCTTAGTATAGGGGATAAGGGTGCAAATTCGAACACGCAGGGTCCGGTCTAAGCCTTTCCCAGGTTTGCCAGCTCTGGCAGGCTGCGGCACAACAAGAACAAAGCACAGTTAACCCTGAACTTGACAGCCGCCGCGCGCGCCCGCCGGCCGGACACTCGCCGCCCTAGGACCGGACACTACTCGCTGTCGGTTACTCAAGTCGTTTTAAATGATGATAACATAAATAAAACTCAATACTGTTAGGTATTAAGTTATCAAGATTTCTAGATATTCTCGGGATGTTACTGACTGAGGTAGTAGTTCAATCAAAAACTGTGATTTTCATTTATTTAGTTGACATTGTAATCTTTATGTTTATTAGTTCGTTATCAATGCCGTCCAGTTCAATTATATGTATAAAAATATTTGTTGAATATTTTAGTACAGGCAGTATTTTGAACGGAAGTTACATTTAATGCAAATAAGGAAAAAACTTCGATTACATTACTAATTGAAGGACAACAAAGTACATATTAAATATTATAAATGTGAAAGATTAGATGGATGGATGGATATTTGTTAGAGTTTGTAGCCAAAACGGCTGAACGGATTTCGATGAAATTTGGTATAGATGTAGAGGATAGTCCGGAAGAACACATAAGCTACTCACTTTTATTTTAATTTCATGCGGACGGAGTCGCGGGTTAAAGCTAGTAATTTAGATAATATGAATTTATTGATATTTTAATTGTTATCTTTTCTGTAGAATGTTATTGTTTATTAATGACTAGCTGTTGCTCGCGACTTCGCCCGCGTGAAATTACAAATATAACCTATTAAGTTCGCTCTTTTTTTCAACCTATTACCAAAAGTCTTAACTTAGTAGTAATCTACGTAATAACAGAAATCTACCGATGCAAGATTCCAAATTTCTAAGACCGGTAGCTTGTAAGCTGATTTTTCGGTTACCCTTATTCTTTGTGTTCGCGATATCTTCTAAACTATTAATCCAATTTAAATACTGTAAAGAACAATTTTATTCTACATTAAATTCTCCTGATAACAAACGCATTTATTTGGATAAGGATTAATATTGAAACCAATAAAAGAACGCTGCAAATAGCGTATGGTTTTTAATTCATTTTGTAAACAAAAAAGTGGTTATTGTAAGAAAACCGTTAAAGATAGATATATGCTATCGCGGACTTTTCTGTAGAAATTTTTGAGATCTACAATTCTTTCATACATTATTTTTATATACCTCTAACGGTTTAGGCAGCGTAAGCCGAGAAAAGTTAAAGTTTAGTGAATTCTTAACGCCGGCGTCCAGAAACACGCTGTTTATTAATAGTTCCTAAACATTAGTAATAATAAAATATAGCCTATGTTACTCACAGATAAATTACCTTGCTGATGGTGAAAGAATTTTTAAAATCGGCCCAGTAGTTTTTGAGTTATTTCAATACATACAAAAATACAAAAATACAAAGTTTTCCTCTTTATAATATTAGTATAGAGTATAGATATAGATATAGATATAGATATAGATATAGATATAGATATAGATATAGATATAGATATAGATATAGATATAGATATAGATATAGATATAGATATAGATATAGATGAATATTCATCTCATTGTTGTTGGCGAGGTATCGTGCAGTATCGTGCAGTATCGTGCAGTATCGTGCAGTATCGTGCAGCATCGTGCAGTATCGTGCAGTATCGTGCAGTATCGTGCAGTATCGTGCAGCATCGTGCAGTATCGTGCAGCATCGTGCAGTATCGTGCAGTATCGTGGCAGTATCGTGCAGTATCGTGCAGCATCGTGCAGTATCGTGCAGCATCGTGCAGTATCGTGCAGTATCGTGCAGTATCGTGCAGTATCGTGCAGTATCGTGCAGTATCGTGCAGTATCGTGCAGTATCGTGCAGCATCGTGCAGTATCGTGCAGCATCGTGCAGTATCGTTCAGTATCGTGCAGCATCGTGCAGTATCGTTCAGTATCGTGCAGCATCGTGCAGTATCGTGCAGTATCGTGCAGCATCGTGCAGCATTGTGCAGTATCGTGCAGCAGGCAACACCGCCACCGCCAGCCTCACGTACAAACTCAATTAACATAACGCTGCTATAAAACTAACATATCTTAAATTCTTTAAAAGGCGCAATGATTTAATTAAAATATTACGGAATAGGAAACGTTCATATCTGCAGCTAGCACTGATTTTGATCGCTCCTACGTACACTATCGAAAACCACAATTTTGCGGTTTACACCTCGTAGTATGTTTTTTTCAATTAACTTGAAAAATGCATATTTTTGTGTTTTAAATGTACCGTTAGAAAGTGCAACTGTAGACTTTGTTTATCTGTCGTATGTCCATGTGAGATCGTAATTAATATCAATTTTTAAAGTTCTGTTTTGCAAAAGCTTTTCAAATATACCACAATAAACGTAGGAGCAATTGTTTTTATAATAAACTACATTTACTAATATGATTTACTTATTCAATTGTTTGAAAAATCAATCTATGTATCATCCGTCGCTCCATTTTAGTGTAAACTTTAGGCAATCCTTATCTTTACATAAGAACTTTTATTTACAAAAACTGTACGTTTGCAGAATAGGTGTATCGTAATGGGTTACATGAGCAGCTACAGCGGGGCGCGGGACGGCGGACGGCGGGCGGCGGGCGGCGGCCAGGTGCGCTCGGCGCGCGCCCGCACACGAAACAATCACGATCCAAGATAACGGCTATTGTGTTTAACTCGATCCTATCAATAACTTCACTATTATCTAAATAAAGAGATAAAGTTAATAGGCGTTCAAAACACAAGATACAAGTAGTTTTTTTATACCGACGCTTAGATCCTGTTAATTTAAAATATCAATTGTTGGCCCATTCGCTACGCTACCGGCTTACTTAATGCGTTTTGTATACAGAAAAACTTATTGACGTCCGTCCGTTGGTTTATGTATTTGTAGTAAACTTTTTTGTTAAATAGTGATGTCTACCACAATATATTTTGCTTTTAAACTAGTCTCCCAATTTGTTTACAGAATTTACTATAAACACAATGCTCAGAATCTAAGGTCTTCGATAAGCAGAGCTTAGGCTAAATTAGGATTCGAAAAACCTAAAAATCCTTTACAACTTGCACGTGATACAATTTGGAAAAAGATTCGCATAGGTTATTTCTATTTTTTATGAGACAGCGTATAACACTGAGAATATTCAGTAGAGATGCTTATAACTTGTATCCTTTCTTGAAGTGAATGGGGCCGTACAGCACCAGGGGCGTTTAGTAACCTAATATTTCACAGGAGTTTTGTGGAAGGAATGTTTTTCCCTTGTAACATTTTATTGCAATGTATTTTTGTTAAAGTATAATACTTGTCGAACACAATATTGTTCGTACATTACATTAGCGAGTCCGCGCGATGCGAAGCTCCCACAACTGTAGCACATTCATTAAGCTAAAGTTATACGTAACCCATTGCACATCAACAGTATAATGTTTCTTTGTAAGATCAAGGTTTTTTTAAATAACCACAGACTGAGGCTAAGGTTTGGATAGGATTATAGAAATCGTTTTAACTAATAATACTCTATTTCTAATTTGGTTGAAAGTCTTAACCTATAATAACGCAAGAATGTCCGAGGGTAGAGACAAAGGAGAGCGGACAGGCTCGTGGAGCTTTGATTATATATAGCCAGTATAAAACTTGCCTTCGAGTCAGACACAATAAAACAACCAACTTTAAGTCTATCATGTTAACCTGCAATTTAGCGCAGAACCGGTTGTCCTAAGTATTTCGCGGGAATCTGGCTCAGATACGAAAGATCTATCAGTTTGATGATTTTTTTGCAATTACGTGCCTTATGTGTATGAATTAAATAAAGTTAGATTAAAATAACTTACCCAAAGATTGCTTCGCCGAATAACCGGAAATATCAGCTAGCGCTTTAACACCTAAATTCCGCCAAAATAGTGCGCGGAAATCAAATGTAACGCTCGCGTTCGACTCGACTGCAAAGTTCAGACTTCGAGTTGATCGCGGGCTCGGAATCGTCGGCTCACTGCAACCTCTAGAGTGGTCCACTAGGTTGCGTGCGCGTGCGCGTGCTGCGATCGCGCGGGCTCTACTGCGCCGGCCGCGGCTCCTGCCAACCTTGAAAGCTACTGAAAGCACCGCCAGCACCTCCGCCGCCGCCCGCCTTTGCCATTCCGCTACCAATTAACTTGATCCAATGCCATTATTCTAATTTATTCCGGTGACAAGATCCTTCGCGTGCTTTTTGTCGCGAGATCTCGGAATCGGAAAAAATTAGGCCGCCATTGTGTTTATCAACCTCCGCGGAGGATTACACGCGCCTCATGTATATAAATGATTTTTTCTAGGCTACACTTTTAAAAAATAAACTAATTAATGGAAATATACGCCGCACGATTATTTAAATTTTATGCAATAGAAAAATGGTTGTTAAATTGCATATTAGGACGCCAAAAAGGAAAGGCCAGGGGTTACAAACCACGATTCAAAGCTTTGTTAAATAAATGATTGAAATAAAGTCATATTCTCGAGGCAAATTGAACTCCGTAAAGTAATAGATAGGTACGTGGGGAAGTTCTATGTACAAATTGGTGAGTTTATAGCATACTCAAGATAGGCAACATACTTAGTTTCATCTACTGCCTGTCATTACTGCTTAAATAGATTGAGACGAGTGGTGATAAGTTTGCTAAGATAATTCCAGATGTAAATTAAAAATGGTAATCTCTTTTTATTCACTTAATAAGACCGAACAGCAAATAAAGGGCAATATGTGTTATCGATACAGTAGAGTACAGCACAGCGGTAGACAAAATGATAATAAATTAGTGTGGATTACAGGGAACACAATGTAAAGAACCCAACGAAGTATTAACAATCGAAGTGTTTATGTAAAGAAGGCAGATAATGCGGGTCGCTTGCGGGCCGCGGCGGGCGGCACGCGACGCCCCTGTCTGATGGACGTCCAGCACGCACGACATTGACGAAAGAATAATGTGCAAATGTAGTTAAATATCTGATTGAGCAATAGAAGAGCATCGTGTACAATTTGTACTTTTTTATATATTTAATTTAATTTAGTGAACCACAAGACACATAAACAAAATTTCTTGCGTAAATATAAATTGTAAACATTTAACAATTTCAATAATTTCCAATTCTGACAACCCTGTTAGCGAAGAAGTAGTCGTCAGTCCTATCAATGTTGTACTAAAATTGCGACAAGCCTAATAATAAGCACATTATGGCTATTATACATCATACTTCATACTAATATTATAAATGCGAAAGTTTAGATGGATGGATGTTTGTTAGAGTTTGTAGCCTAAACGGTTGAACCGATCTCGATGAAATTTGGCATAGACGTAGAGCATAGTCTGGAAGAACACATAGGCTACTTACTTTTTTTTAATACCACGCGGACGGGGTCGCGGGCGCAAGCTAGTAACAAATAAATTGATTGTCTATGATCATGTTAATATAATAACATGGATCTCTTCATCTGTATGTGCAATGAACAGTGTTGCAGCGCTGAGTCAGCGCGAGGTCAGATCACTTTGATACACAAATGTCGGTCCTACTCAATCAATATAGAATTCTAATAAATATTTGAAATGGCTGACTATAGGTAACAGAATCCTACAGCCCGCCAGCTCACCAGCTCACCAGCTCGCCAGGCTTTTACTCTACTCAAAGTTATCTATCAAATTAAAATTTAGTGTCGGAATTCAACACTTACTGCCGTATTCAGAGTTATTACGTGGCCTTCCTTATTATATTTTTAAAATGTCTGTCATAGAGACAAAATACTTTTTTTAAGTTACTCAAAAAAGTCCGTTGAAAGGGCTATTGAAAGACATCTTCGTTCATTCCAAAGATCTGTTACAGATATTTTTGTAGGTTATTTTACATATTTAGTTGCTTTATTTAATGTAATAAACATGAAGCCTATTTCACAGAATCATAATAAAAAATTACAATAAATTAAATACTTGTTCAATGCCAATGGAAATAATCTTTACGTCGAGTCTTTTATTTGTTGCACGAAGCTGCGGCCGGCGTCGGCAGAGCTGCGACAAGCGGCACTTTACAATAACCTGATAAATACCAATGAGTCAGAAAATAACAAAAATAAAAGAAATAAGCTACGAATATTTCCACTGCACGGGGTATACGCAGTACTTAAATGCTTTTTATTTTTATTTAAGCTCATAGGATGTGTACGCATTTGACTCGGGTTTCCCCCACGCGTGGGAAGTGGGCAGCCAATGGGCCAGATTCCTTGCCCTTGCTCTACACACTGACAACAACAACGGAATATTCTGACATTATGTTTATGTTTATTTTCTTTTGCATATAATTATACATTTGGAGCTGCGTGTATTATGTTAATGAGAAAGTTACGTATGACATTAAATTTGACACATTACTGAGATCTCACTAAAACATAAACATCACGGCCATTTTCCAATGGAACAGGCAGAGAATTAAAATTTAGTTTTAGCAATCCGCAATACCGATGCAAGACATTATTCATGTTTTCAATAAGTTTATAGTTACAATAAGGAGTAAACTTCAACTGTACAGTTTACATGAGACCAATTATTTTATTTAATTAAAAACAATACGACTCATACTTTAATTATAATGTTGTCGTCTAAAATTTAATTACGCGTAATAAAAAGAATGTTAAATTGTCAGTTATGCTACGAAAAAAATCAAGGTTAGAATATAATTATTATGTCATCTTCAATATATCTAAACAAGTTTGTTATAAAAACTTATGTAGTTAAGTTAGACGCTTATGTTTTAAATATGTAAGGTCTTACCGTAACAATTTAGATGTGATGATTTAAACACATTTTTGACCGACTTCCCAAAATAAGGAGGTACTCAATTTGTCTGTATGTTTCTTTTTTAGCTTAAACATACGTCAACCCATTTATACCGCGACTTATGGATTTTTGACTTATCCTGGTTATTGAAAAATTATCATAGGTAGGCTTGCGAAATACGATCTAGACCAAAACAATAATAAAGTACTTATACGAAAGCAGTATTTTGATACATATTTACGGTAAAATATGTCACCATTTTGTCCATAATATCAATCAGCGGCTATCAAAGAGTTAAAACACGTAGTGTCAAACTTTATATTTTGGGGTAATGCAGATAATTTTATTTATGCCTCTGGCGTGAGTTCATTATCAGCGATAATCATTTAAACTATATTAGAGGAAATGGTTAATTAATTGCTTAATTAACTTGTAAAATTGAATAAAACGTGGTTAATGGCGTAGAGGAGAGAGAAGGGGTCAGTGCGTGCCCCGGATGGCGGGTGGCGGCACGCAGCGCTGGAAGGGAAATTGACCGACAGAGCGAAAGCCCACGGCCCTCTCGATAGTACCTTTTATCTTTATTTTCAATAAACATGAGGGATATTGAACAATATCAGCATTCAATTTTTGTTCTTATTTTTATTGTTATTTATTTTAGGAATACTTCACAGTTTGCAAGAAACGTTTACTTTGTGACTTCGAGCGTTCTTTAAAATGACTTTACAAGTTCAATAAGGAAACGTTGCAGTAACTATAATCTTGAAACTATTATAAAACACATACAAAAAAATATTAACGGAGTCGCGCTACGCAGCAAAAAATATGAGAAGATCAATCAAGTCTTGTGTTTACATTTTTTATGAAAACAGAAATGTAACAAGACACGTGAACAGCGGCTCGTGTTAAACGACATTTAAATTCACCACAACTAATATAGTCAAATTTTTGTCACACAATGTGACGAGGAGAATGAAAAAATACTTAAGCCTGCAACACACCTTCAGTTTTAACTGTGCAGGTCCACTGTTCAATTGAAACTAAAAGTGTGTAGCGGACTTAAAAAGTGCTGTATTGAGGTTGGTTTTAGCCTATCGCCGTAGATGGTTCATTAATAAAGAATCCCACAAAAAATATCAGAACGTGTTGCAGTTGTGCAGAAATGTCAGACACCGTGCGACGCTACGTATGTTGATTTGAATTATAGTTACCTAAATATTGATGCTATACACCACACTTATATTTTATAAATCATGTTTGGCAATAATATAACAATTCTTAGTAGCAAAACCTGTTCTCACTTCCAATTTGTGTTTTCTATAATACCATATTACTGCGCGTGTTCGCGGAAAACCCGACGCCAACACAATATTCAAATGTCACTCGGTGCAACAAACAAGATATTATTAATTACTTTAGTGCTGCAAAATATTCCCAAAATAGTGCCGAGTGTAATCAATTAAATGACTCTGAAAATGAATATCCATTTGTTTATTCCAGAATGTGCGAACTAACCGTGCGTAGTAAGGAACGTTAATTTGAACACACCGCAATTGTTGCACTCACGCGGCCGCCATGTTGCGGTCATATTAAAAGAAAAATATTCCATAATTAAAAGAATTTACTACTACCAAAAAACAAGGAAAACCACATGTTAAGTGGCCTTTTTATTTATTTTTTTAGCAATAGAAAAGGTTGTGGTATTTACCGCGGAAACCAGTCGAAAACCTTATTGGAAAGAGCTTGTGTATTTTAAAACCTTTGGTCTTTTTTTTAAAGTTATTGCTCGTACATTGAACATTGGACACTGAGTTATAATTCAACATGAGTGTGCACTGAGGGGCTCGGAGCCTACACTAAAGTTAAGGGTGATTGGCCCTAGTCACGCTGGCCCACTGCGGGTTGACTGAACACGTATCTTTGAATTTTTTCGCAGATATTTGCAGGTTGCATCACGATGTTTTCCTTCTCGGCAAGAAAGTTCGGTAAATGTTCATACATATAAAAACGCTCAAATGAGCAAGCCATTTTATTGCTTAGCTAGTTTTATACTTTTTGGACTTTGTAATGGCGCTTGAATGATAACAACAAAGTCAAATCTATATTCCAATATATCTTATTAATATTACAAATGCGTAAGTTTAGATGGATGGATGTTTATGTGTTAGAGTTTGTAGCCTAAACTGCTGAATTAATGTCAATGAAATTTGGCATAGATGTTAGTCTAGAAGATCACATAGGCTACTTATTTTTCATTCAATGCGGACGGAGTCGCGGGCAAAAGTTAGTTATGCATAAAATTCTACATAACCTCGACATTTACCTAAACGAACCATAAAATCTTAGCAAGAATTTAAAAACGTCGAAGTTATTGCAAATAAATATTGCACGTTCTTAGATATTTTTATACAAATGTTAGAACAAGTTTAACATCACATGATCGCTTAAAAATTTCGTGGCTTCTATTGATATAGAATAGAACTAACTTTTGCATACGGCTTCGTTCTCGCGAAATTGAAAAAAAAATCATTCAGGTCCATTTTCTTTTAATAGAGTTACATATCTACTAACAATTCCAAGTAAAATATAAACAGCGTGGATTAAAAATTACATTACTTATTTAACTTAAACGTATTAATATTAAATAAACATTAACTTTACAGTTGTATGAATCACGTCAATTAATTGCTTACAGCTCAGACTCAGAGCAACATTTTATAAAATGTTTATAATATTTCTCGCGCTACACAATAAATACTTGAATTTAACTTGGATTGTAATAAAATTTTATTAGAGTACAATAAATACCGGATGCAGGTGGCAATAGGCAACAGGTAAACGTCACAGATGTTTGTATGAACAGGGGAGGGACATACACGACACAGTTGCACCGCCGTATGTCCGCACGACGCGGGAAGAGGAAATGCGCCGCGCCCGCGCTTCTGTCAACTTAAACTAATATATAATATTACAAATATTTTATAATCACATGCAAATTGTGGTTTCACATATTAAGTACTTACCGACCGACACAAAGACACGTCTCGCTGACACATTTAGGTCAATTAATTACCAACTTATTGTGACTTGATCAAACACACAGTGTAATGGAGCTGTGCACTGTAGCTTTATACGTTTAAAAACATTAGTTACAAATTATTGCTAAAATATACGAAGTGCGACAGATAACATGTTTTCATTAATACTAATATTACAAAGAGGGAAGATTTGTATTTTTGTATGTATTCGATTCACGTAAAAACTACTGGGCCGATTTCAAAAAATTCTTTTACCATTGGAAAGGTAATTTATCTGTGAGTAACATAGGCTATATTTTTTTATTATTTCTTAATATAACGCGGGCGAAGTCGCGAGCAACATCTAGTTATTTATATGGAAATTAATTGAAATAAACAAATATAAAATATTCATAATACCAATTCTTTCATTATAATTAAAGTTTAGTATTTCTTTTCTAAGTTTTTTTATATATCGTCAAAAAATCCTTTCCCATTTTCTGATCTGCTCGTTGTTTCGTAAATCTATACTAATATTATAAAGAGGAAAGATTTGTATTTTTGTATGTATTGGAATAACTCTAAAACTACTGGGCCAATTTCAAAAATTCTCTCACCATTAAAAAGCGACGTTATCAGTGAGTAATATAACCTATGGCTTTTATTATTTTTTTAATGTAACGAGTGTGAAGTCGCGAGCAACACCTAGTATCAGATAATATTGATTGTAATCAATTAATGACTAGTGCTTAGTCCTGGCTTTATGTGCAAGTGCATTGTCCACGACATTGTCCTGTCTCAACTAGAACGAGTTCAAAGCCGAATAACTTAACAACAATTGTACAATAACTATCGCTTGCTCTCGAACATTTATATCAATATTTCATTACTTTATTTATAAAACATTATATAGGGCATCTAAAAAGGACAACTATGCAGACCTTTTGATACCGTATCGAGCTACAGACTAAGCAACGGCCATTGTATTTAGTTTACTTACAAACTTTAACTGTGTTATCCTAAATATGTACATATTTAGACAATGTTTAGTTAAACACGTGTTCCTCTTTAGTCGCCGCTGATTAATATTATGACGTTAAAGCATTATATGTTTCACCATGACCTAGTATAGGTAAGTAGTTTATTATTTGAAGGTCAAGATCGCATTTCGCAATACGCATAAATAATTCAATAACCATGATTTCAAAAACAGTCACGATACAAAAGGGCTAAAGCATGTTTAGGCTAAGACATATTTGGGACTATGTCTAATTTTTTTATGTTCGTTTTTATCTAAATATAAATTATCTAAAGCGCGTGTCATGACGGCATGGTGGCCATACGTAGGAAGCAGGTCATCAGCTTAAATGGTCATATTATGTATGTAACATATCGAAATTGTTTTTTCAAAGTCGATGGTGTGTCGAGGCATATTAATTAATTAGCAATCAAAATTTCGAAGGCTGTACAGTTTTGAGCAGGAAATGGATATTATGTCTTCCGCATTCGTCGCCGAGTTTTGACGTTTTTGGAATTGGGTTTTTGAAAAACGACCATAGATATTATTACGGCAACGACCCTGAATATACGAGTATTTACGCATGTGCTATATATCCTGGTGAACAGCTCAGCTTACATTCAAAACATAAACTTATGATACGATATGTAGAACAAAATATAGACATGACATTTCCCTTTAATTTTAAAATATGAAGGAAAGAATAATTTCGAATAAGAAGCGAGCTTATCACCTCCTCAAAGGCCGGCAACGCATCTGCAGTTCCTCTGGTATTGCGGATGTCCATGGGCGTCGATGAACATCTCGGTGTTCCCGCTGCTCGTTTGCCCCCTCTCTTATATATAAAAAAAAATTCGACGGCGTATAATTAGCTTAATTAAAGAAGAGAGCGTCGGTAGTTAAGCACATAACACTAAACAGTTCCTGGGTTCGAAACATTAAAATTTTATATGTACTTAACATTTACACAACGATATCATGGTAAAGGATAGTATTTGTTAAGAAATCAAAGGCCCGCTTTGGGCCCGTTGTGGTTGACTATTGGTCAACTTAGCTTAAGGTCCGAGCACGATTGTGGACGTATATTGAGCTGATGATGACAACAAATAAACTAATTTAGATATAACATCATCATCCTCATCATCCTCATCATCATTGCCAGCCTGAGGTCATCCACTGCTGAACGTAGGCCACCCCCATTGATTGCCACAATCCCGGTCCAGTGTACTCCAGCTAACTTGACCAGGTCATCGGTCCATCTTGCGGGAGCCCTACGTACGCTACAATATAACATAAGTATCATTGATTGATTTGAACTAGACGTGGGACACGCCACTGTTGTAGACGTCAAGTGACATGTTCCCAGACACGTGTCTCAGTAGTCGTCGGCAATAGAGGGCGCATTGTCTGTTACTAGTATTGTCTACGTAACAACTATGCAAATTATGCCGACATAATCACTACTTAAATCGGCCAGGAATTCTCAAATACTTGTCGCTAACGTTTAAATTATAATATTTATGATTTTTTTATGTTATAGCAAAGGTATTCAGTGTAGCTACACTAGTATGATAACGCGTACTTTGTCTACTGTTTGTTGACAACCTTTTTCGTTTAGTTACTGTTCATCATTGTCTTGAGGATTTCCCGAGGACATATTTGAAGGTCAAACATTAACCAGATCGAGGGTCATGAGGTGAGAAGCCCTGGCGCTCCCTTCGCCCCTCTCCCCCTTGTCGCCCGCAAGGCCGCGCCCGTACAAATTGAACTTTCACTAACAACAATCCACTTCCTCCCGCTTTTTGTTAAGAATACGCGTGAAATACATTAGGTTTTTTCTTAATTACTTTAGATAATAAGTACTCGTAATGAATTGACCAGCAGGCGTCTTTTTTGTTTGTATCTAATTATTATAAAACCATTCTCTTGACTGTGAATCTAATCGAGTGAGTGTGACGATTATTGTAAAAAAGCAATTTTTTATAATACTATTTATTTTATTAAAGTGAACATTAGAATCTAAAAATATTCAACTAATTTGTTAAAGTCAAGGTAAACGGATACACATAATGTTACACAAGTTGAGCAAACTGACAACAATTGCACACATTCATTGTGGCGTGCGGATCCGGACGTGACGGCGTAAGGTCCTGTCTCGTAGCGGGTAGCGGCGGCGAGACACTTCCGCGCCTCCCCCACACCCCCGCACTGCCCGCACTACCCCGGCACAAGACACGCCCGGCCTCGAGCTGACAGCCGACTTCAAACTGCACTTAAAATAATGTCATATATCGCTTTGTCAGGGTCAAGGCGGGTTTGTCTGATCTTATCTATTTATTATTTCCTTTGGCTACAGTGCAACAATTCATTAAATCAATGTAACATATAACCAAAGTGTACACGTTTTCCTTACTTTACTTCAACATTCTAAATAACCTATAGGGTACTAACTCTCCTAATCTCTTGCTGTTTCCATCACTATTCTGAAAGGTTGTGATTCGTGATAATTGCCGAAGGTCGAATAATTGTATAACTATGCCTTTACCTTGTCTACTGCGTAATCAATTCTCATCCAATTAAGTTTATATACAAATTTCATTTATTTTTACGGTGCCCGCGGGAAATGCCGATCCTGCGCAAACCATGAATACGTTAACATTGGGGAATTACACTTTAAAAAGCTATTTGAAGGAAAGTAAATAATGTACTGCTATTTGTTAATCTCTAGCCTAATAAATAATTAATAGTTAAAATCTTAAAATACGATTTAGAAGAGAAATTAATGCCTTTAAGAAAATTATAGCAATTCTGTGCAAACGCTCCATTGTGGTTCGCGAATTCCAGCCATAAACATTATCGATAATTCAGTACTAAGTAACGATACTACCTCAATTTTCGTTGTTCCCAGAGTTAATGTTTCGTGGAGTCAGGTTACAGGACTGCTTTTAAGAAAATTATCAAACTTCTAATAAAGTTTGGCTATTTGATATGATCAGGGGAATCGCGCAAACTTTGTTCCATCCATTACAGAAATGAATGATGTCCGTTTCCAAAATATGTCTTTACTAGCTTTAGCCCGCGACTCCGTCCGCGTGGAATGAAAAAAAAAAACAAACGAAGCCTATGTGTTCTTCCAGACTATCCTGTACATATAAACCAAATTTCATCGAAATCTATTCAGCCGGCTACGAACTCTAACAAACATCCATCGGTCAAAATTTTCGAATTTATAATATTAGTATGATTTCAGTATGTGTTAAACTATTTGTATTTTTCTAAGCTTTTCATAGCGGACATTTCCTCCCTAACCTCACATATTTGTAGGACAAATTATTTAAGTTAATCAAGAATGTGTTTAGTTCAAAGTCCAGGCGTCGTTTACTAAAAGTTTTAGCAAACATCCGCCTAACACAATTTCGCTTCAAACTTTTCTTTGAAAGATTTATCAGTTACGTTATTAGTTTAATGGATAAAGTTGAGGCTGGGTGCGGAGGTCACTGGGCGCGGGTGCCGGGCGCGGAGGTCACGTCGGTTGAGAACCTTTTGGTTCAGGAAGACATCGACCCTTATAAATTAGTATTAGATATTTATTGCTGTCCGAGTTGGCATTATCCGTAACAACACGTCTGTAATGTGTCCACGATCGCCGCAGGACACGTTTTGTGCTAAATACGAAAGTAATTCAGATGTTTGCAGAACAAATACAAGTAAACATGTCTTGTAACTACACTTTGGATATTGAATCAAATAGGTAATTGAAATAAATAAACACACAAGAAGTTATTTAAGGAATGATGATTCATGTAAACACCAATCATTAAATGTGAGTATAATTTATTGTCAAGTTGTTATTTTTAATAGTCTCAGTACATACAGACATACATGAAAAGATAATTCCAACCTTGTACCGCACAGCAGAGAGACGTCGCGTCGCGTCGCTTGTGTTGCTATATTATAATACGAGTATAAGTAACAATAACAATAAGCACATAAACCATTTTAACAGTTTCATCTACTAAGGTCGTATCGCTCAAATTAGTTTTTTCAAGTTTAAAAAAAATACAAATTCAAACTGTACTCTCCCCTTCCTGACTATTCTTACATTGCTTGGAGTCCACTTTAATTTTTAAAGGGATCCGCCACAGCTTCGCCTGGCTGCCAAAGATTCCATACATATAGCCTTTATTACTAGATAATGTAAGTAGCTTTCTGTCGAAATAATTATAGGAATTGGTTCATTACTTATAATCATGCTAATATAATACGAAACCGTCGTATACGCGGACATGAGGTCAGCTTTAAAAACATTTAAACGGTCAAATTCGAAGCCAAACAATAGCTTGTTTTTATGAGGGTTATGTAAATTATAAAATGTATTAAATTTACAATTCTGTTTATTGCATTGAGTATTAAGATGTAAGTAGGTGGACTCGGTTTGCCTTTTTTCAAGATATTATTAACTAGCTTTTGCCCGCGACTTCCGTGCATATTGTTAGAAATAATATTTAAATATAAACAAATGTGTGCCCCTGGTGCAACGTGGACTTACAGGGGGCGTTAAGAAGAGTGCGTAAGGTCGCGGCGCACCATCTTGAGCTTGATGGGGTGCGTGGGGATGGTGACAATGGAGGTCGGGTCGTAGTGATAGTGGGCGGGGTGTGGCGTGTCGCGCGCCGCCGCCACCCCGTGCCGCCGGAACACCGCCGCCAGCCCCGCCAGCATCTGCATCCACGCGAACCGCATCCCTGCAACAGACATGTCTTATGCGGGGAGCTATACCGATAAGCTCATAAACCTTGATAGATTTGTTAATCTAGTAGCTTAGAATTGATAATATTTTTTATTTACTTACCTATACATAATCTAGGTCCCTCTCCGAAGGGCATGTAGGTGTAAGGTCTTAGCGTTTTCTTTCGTTCGCCGAGAAAACGTTCCGGATCAAATTTGTCAGGTTCCGGAAAATATTTAGGATTGCGATGGAAACGGTAGACGGGGATGTGCACGCGCAGGCCCCGCTCGAGCCGCAGGCCGTCGGGCAGCGCGTGGTCCTCCACCAGCTCGCGCGTGACGACTCCCAGTACGGGGAACAGGCGGAGCGTCTCCTGTACGCACGCCGTCGTGTACGGCAGCTCGTTCACGCATTCGTAGGTGATGCGGCCGTCGTGCCGCCGCAGGAACTCCTCTACCTCCGCGATCACCCTGTCTTGCGCGGCGGGGTGCAGCGCCAGCTGGTGAAGCGTGTAGGCTAGCGTCGTCGCCGAGGTCTCGTACCCAGCCGCGAAGAACACCACACACTGCGCGCTCATCGTCTCATCATCCAGCTCGAGCCGTACCTGTCGTCCCTCCCCGTTCTTGTAGGTTGTGATGCCCTCGCCGACCAAGTATCGGTTTTGTCTCAGATCGAGCAGGAGATCGACGAAATCGTTTCTTTTCGCGGACTTGTAGCCGCGCAGCTCGAACACTTTCACTAGCATCGTCTTGAAGAAACGTATTATCTCCTCAGGAAAAACGCGGAAACGCAGAGCATAGAACACGGCGGGCCACATCGCGCGGCATGCCAGTCGGAAGCCTCGGTCGAAAGAGTTTTCAAAAATTTTGTCCCCCATGACTGTGTATGGATTGGGCTCTTCGCTCTTGACCAGTGTGTTAGTCTCAATGCCGAAGGCACAGGAGCCGATGCAGTCTATCGTGAAGCGCGCCATCAGATGTCGCATGTCCAGCTCGGCCCCCTCGCTCGCCCCCGCCCTCGCCCCTGACAACTCCGACTCTATCAGAACTTCCAACTGATGCGTACATTTCTCTATCAAATAAAACATGTTTTTCATTTTAGCGGAAGTGAATAGAGGGGTCAAATTCTGACGTATCACTTTCCACCTGTCGCCGTAAGTAAAGAAAAGGTTTTGCGTGACCGCCTCGCGGGGCGTGTAGTCGGCGACCTCCCTGCTATTGAAGTAGTAGAAGTCCTTGGTGGTGACGAGCTTGACGAGGTCGGGGTCCTGTAGCAGCAGAGCGGGCTGAGTGCCGTAGAAGGCGCCCACCAGCGGCGCCTCGGGATAGCGCTCGCACAGCTGCTGAGCCACCAGGAATGAGGGCCGCCTCATGCAGATGTACTGCAGGTAGTTGCCGAACAGCGGCAGAGGACTCTCGTACGGGACACCTCTCAATTTCCAGTAGTTAAATTTTCTCGTTGACAAATAATACAATAAGAATAAAGTGAAAGCTAAGAGAGCTACAGTAATCAGATACATTATGCTATCTCTTTATTTTGCAGAAACGTTTATTAAAATGAGCATAAATTGTGGCATCAGTTTCCTATATAGCGCATCGTGCGGCTACGGTCACCACGCCGCAGACGCGCATCGGGACAATCCAATTCGGTTTTACATTGAATTTTAATCAAAATTGGTGCCTTATTGACTTTTATTACGTTATAAAATGTAATGAACTACTATTTCATATCTTGAATACGAGCTCATTCAAAGCAATGATTGAGAGTGTCCCAGTGTCTATTGAAGTGCTTTTGTTAATTTTAGAATAGGACATAAAAATGTTTGGTACTAATTATATCATAACTAATTTTATAGGCCATTAATGTGACTATAATAAGTACTTGGCGTTTTTTCTTGGCCTAATTATTTGGACATAACTAAAATTTAACATTCTTATTTCAAAATAATGCAATAAAAGATTATCAGAAACACAAGTTTTGCCACAGGTCAGCAGGGCACTGTGCGCCGGCGCGGACGTTGGACAATATCGCCTCGAAATTACTATGTCTTTCAAAGAATATTGATTATTTAAGTATAGTATCCTTTGTCAACTAAGCTTTTGGCCTAACATATATTATTGTATAAAATAACTATTTTACAAAGCTTTCCCTTCACTTATATGACAAAATGTGTGAATGAAACAGAAGACAATCTTCTACTTCCGTTATCCAGTGCTTTATGGTCACAGCGATATAAATTTAATGGTTACTGACATGTCGGTACTCGCCGAGACGATTGTATTGTATGCATGGACGTAGAACTCTTATCATTATGCACGCGCACTTAGTGCATATCTTATATGACGAACAAAAACATTATTACA
The DNA here is from genome assembly GCA_029286645.1 of Papilio protenor. Taxonomy (NCBI): domain Eukaryota; kingdom Metazoa; phylum Arthropoda; class Insecta; order Lepidoptera; family Papilionidae; genus Papilio; species Papilio protenor. Next base: position 3,055,037 of record JAGSMZ010000034.1, on the reverse strand, counting down.
GATATTAATAACATGTTTAATTGGATATATTATCGCTGCGTAAATAAAACTATGTGTATATGATATTTCAGTTCATCATCATCCACCTGTCTGATGAATGTCTCTACACGGACACGGCTCTGGGTAACCTTGTAGTCATTTTAAGGTAGAAATTAAAGGAGCAAATAATGATAGTAACAATATGAAATATTTCACGATAACCTGCTTTAAAAAGCCTATTTCGTGCCAGAAAAGTTAAAACAACATCAAATACTTTGATACTCCATGGCTTCCTTAAATTCGCGACAGCCGTTGCTTTGCTGGCTTTGTTTTATAGACCAGTTCGCCGGGACCTTGACACGCTGGTGTTACTTGACCTCGAGCGGATCAAAGACGTGTTTCTCCCCCTCACTCACACACCTCAGCTCCGCCGCCCCATACAGACGTCACAACAATATCCATTACAAGTTTCAGGCACACAGAGTTCATACATAGAATATGGGTGATTTATTGAGATGCGGCTAGTGTACGATGTGCCCTGTGAGCCTCGTACTCAACCCTCCCGCCTGCTGGCTGCGGGATGAGGGCCGGCGGCAGCGCGCCTGCGCGTGCAGCCTCCCCGCCTTCAGCGCCCGCAGCGCCCGCCCGGACACGAGTTGCGCCGTCTGAACACTGACCACTTATTTGCTGAAACGTGGATATTCTTCTTTTTATTTCTTGATAATTTTATCTTACTTATAAAGTGAAGTAGAAGTAACATGCAAGGTCATCATTTATTACGGATTACATACATAGTTTAATAAGAAAGGCTACTGCCAATACGAGTGGCATATATCTTTGCAAGTTAAACAAAATTGTCGACATTCAAAAAAATACTTTGCACTTGTTAAATAAACAAAATAAACCGGTTTCAGAAATAATTAAGATCATTAGTTATAGTCATAATTGTCAGAACGGTAACAAGTCTTAGATTCAACCAAAATGAGTGTCACCTCAGCGCATCCCTCTGCCGCTCCCGAGCCCCGTGTGCCGAGCCCCGGCGGCGGCGCTGTGAGCCGCCAGGCGCGTCGCGGTGGACACATCACGAGCTGTTGTACTAACAGATCATCATTCTATAAGTCTTAAATCTCTTGCATAGTGTTTAGGAGTGTGTACCAGACATGTGTGTTAATAACATTTATTCAAATGTATTTTAAAAAGTGTTCGGTTAAAGTGCGAGTGTAGTGCAGGTGTGCGTGGATATTACAGAAGTAGCAAACACAAGGCACGATGTGTGGGCCTGCTGTGTAGGTGAGTGAAGTCATGTCGCTCAAATCGTTCGTATGTGAATCGTCAAATCATACTTAACTATACGAGTATGTTATGTTCACATAATCGATACTAACAAGTCTATAAATAATTAGTCTGCAATACTGTCTGTTTTACATTCATTTTTATGCGAATCAATATTTATTAAATCATGTAGATAGTTAATTTAAAAGCAAGAGAACTGAACAAACTTTCGACTGATATTGACTGACGATACTTTTCCTTAAAAATTAGTACTAAAATGGTTGAAAACTTAAGTATTATATGATAATACTGAGAATCGAAGAGAAAATTTGAACTGAGAAATAAAGAGAACGTATCTTTTTAAGTAAAATATGAAAAATGATGATGATACATATGACTAAAGAATTTTTTGGTCCCGCTTTATTTTGCTCCGCGCGTAAGCACTATTGTGTTATTAAAAATACAAATGGAAAGGTGTCATAGATCCTTAATTGTAGGAGTTGATCTTATTAAGAAAAAACGCATTTCTATAATGAAAATGCTTTCCTTTGATAGCCTGTGACCTCCCCCCCTTCCCCCCCCCCTCCCGCAGAAGGTCGGCTACGTGAAGGGGGAGCGATTAGGAAGGTCGCGGCTCATCGATGAGACTTATCCTCCAAATGTTTCCTTGACTTCACCAACTCACTTATAAAGATACGAACGTCCTCGGCATAAGAAATGATAATCAAATCCAGTTTTGCGTAAAGTTCTGATAGGAATGAAGCTTGAACTATTTACTGCAAATAGAACGAAACTTGCAATAATACAATTTCACTACACGATGCTATGGTCCTCTATCTTTATGATAATATTTACAAAATTATCTCTCACGTCACATCGTCCTGTGCTTATAACATGAAAAGCAGGCTAGAACTACTTTTTGTGGATCAAAAACATTTTTTATCGAACATATTTATTTCGGATTTAAAAACATGTATCATATGAACAGTTACTTGCCTAAGTACCTAATTGCATTGCCGCTTTATATTTTGATTAACTTCTACATAACACTCAATCAGTTATGTACATCAGAGAGATACTCCCTTGAGTTGCGAATGAGGAGATTAACGACTCGGTAATTGTACTATTTCATGTATAAGCTTGGACTTTGTGTAGAGTAGGGATATTCTCTGAACATCTTGAGCGTTTGATGTCCAGGTATGATAGCGTAGGGGTGCGGGCGAGCGGGTGCGGCGGCCATGGGCAGCTTGCCGGATCTGGCGGAGCGCACGCGGCCGGCCGCGCCGCGCTCCGCCGCGCGCACCACCTCCGATCCCCAGCGGCACCGCGCCCTCGTCGCACAGGTAGCTACCTTCACAACACTTACCGACCTGCAGGCTGCTAGGAATACACAAAAGCAATTGAACTTTTGATATATTATTTTGTAAAATATTTTCAGTTCCCCGTGCACACTATATACAAAAAGGAATGGCCGTGGCGAAAGGTGAAGGTGAAGTCGGCTGCGCGGTGCGTGGTGCCGGGTGGGAGCGGGGGCGCGGGCGGACGCCGGCGCGACTCTGCGGCGTCGTCTGTGGGCGCGGCGTCGGTGCGGCGGCTGCTAGCGCGCCCGCCGGCCCGCGTGCCGCACGCCGCCGTCACGCGCTTTACCCTGCTGTGCTTAGCGAGCGGGCTATGCGCCACCGCGCTGCTGCCCTTCACGGCGTTCGCCGGCGCCGAGGCGGGCGCGGTACCACTCGCCGTAATGCATACTGTGGCTGCTGCCGTCGCGCCCTTCGCCCCCTTCATCCTGCAACGCCTGGGCCCACGTTTGGTGCTGACGGCGGCGCACGCGCTGGTCTGCGTGCTGGTGGGGGCGCACGCGCTGCCGCCGCCGCTGTGGGCACTGCTAATGCTGTACGCTCTGTGCGGCGCCGCGCTGTCGCCGATGTCGCTAGCGCTGACCGTGTCAGCAGCCGAACTGGCGCAGACGGCGGGCGACGAGTGCCGGCGGCGCGTAGTACTGCGGCGGGCGCTACGCGGGCTGCGTGCAGCGCAAGACCTAGGCCTGGTGGTGGGCGCGCTGCTGCTCGGCGGCGCGCTGGCGCTGTGGCCGGAGGAAGTGGCGCCGCCCATCGAGCTTTCACACAACGTCACAGCTATCCGTTGGCCCTCGCCGGACGATTATTACATCGAAGACGACTACGAGGTAGAGCTGCGTTAATTTTAAATGCTAAAAGCCTATTTTGTTCTTAAAAACTACAGCTTCTATAACGAAATGATGTTGTAATTTGCAGGAGCGCACGTGCGGTGCGGCGGGGTGCCCCCAGGTGCGCATGGTGTCCGGCGGCACGGGGCTGAACGGCGACGGGCGGCGCATGCTGGCCGCGTGTTGGGCGGGGCTGGCGCTGGCGGGCACGGCGCTGGCGGCCGCCGGGGCCAGCGCCACCGCCGCACCGCCCGACGCCCGCGCCGCCTTTGCCGACCCGCGCGCGGTCCTCGCCGCCCCCATGGGCTTGTTCATAGGACTTCAACAGGGTTTCATTTATACTTCATATATGAGAGTAAGGATCTCGTTTTATTTACTTTTATTGAGCATCTTTTGCATTAATATCCTTAAAATTCTGTGGACTAAGTTGCAACAGCACGCCCAAAACATTAATTTATTTATTTAGTATGTGGTAGCAAAACAGCCGTACACAAGTGCAAAGCATCACAAATTATAAGATAAATGAGTTAATGTGGTATGTTGTCCGGGCCAGTGGTACGGCGTGTGTGTGGGAGGGTGGGGCGGCGCGTGGCGCGCGCTGTGCGGGGCGGGCGTGCTGCAGGCGCTGGCGGCGGGCACGCTCAGCATGGCGGCGGCGCGGGGCGCGGGCGGCGCGGGGCGCGCGCTGGCGGCGGGCGGCGGCGCGGCGCACGGCTCCCTGCTGCTGGCGCTGCTGAGGTGGCGCGCCGCACGCTCCGACCTCGCGCTGCCCGCCGTCGTCGCCGCCGCCTGGGGGGCCTGCGGGGCCCTCTGGGACGTACTTCAGGTACCTACATATTTAATCCATTGCTTTGTTCAATATACCAATCGAGTCAATATGACATTATTCATTCCACCCCAGCAAAGCAAAGTAATGTGTATTTATGTATTACAGTGCGGGTTGTGCGTGGGCGGCAGCGGGTGGCGAGGGCCGTGGGCGCTGACGCTGGCGGCGCGGCACGTCGGGCTGGCGCTGGCGTGCGGCGCGCGGCGCGTCATGTGCGTGCGGGCGCAGCTGGCCTGCCTGGCGCTGGCGCTGGCGGCCGCGCTCACTTCGCACGCCGCGCTCGACCTGCGCCAGCGCCGCAGCGAAGCGCGCCGCACCTAGCGGCGTCCCCGCTCCCGCTCGCACTCTCCGCACACACCCGCCGACGTCTTTGTTCTTCAAACCAACGCATTCTCCGAAGTGACGGACGTCGACGCCGTCGAGGCAGAGGTGAAACAAGTGAGCCCGAAAGTGGTAAAACTCTCTGGCAAGGTCGACGCGGCTCAAGTGGTCGGACTGATAACCGAGGTAGGAGATGTGAATGACGTTTCAAACAAACAAATGCAGTGCGATGTCCCCGAGGCTCCCCCGGGCGGGGTCGTGCACGCAGCAAGTGCCGAGTGTGCCGGCGGCGGCGGCGGCGGCGAGGCGGGTGATCGCTCGCTGAGAAGTGATGTTTGTTAGTAGTGAGTGTGACTGAGAGCAACAGGCGGCATGAGGCGGCAAGTCGCCACTCGTAGCACACAAATAAGTAATCCTAAGATTTTGTACGGTCACATTTGTACATACGATATGATTTTTACTCATATTCGAGCTTAACTCAAATATAAACTGACTATTTGACCGAGTATTTCACCATTTGACACCACTCGCCATAGCTGCAACTCGGCAACTCCGGCTCAATATGTGTATTTCCACTAAATTATTTATTTCACGTGTGTTCTATAAAAATGTGTACAAATCATCACGTTTAATATTTGGCACTAAAATAAGACAATTGATGTTCGCGATGTTCGGCAGACACTTATTTCTGTACATTATTGCACTAATTCCAATCTACTGAATACTAGAAAATGTGTTTTATTTATTGTATTGTGATCTGTTTGCATTTCATTTTATAAGGAATATATCAATAAAGTACGACCGCGATCGAAACACAAGTGAAACAAAACAAATTTTTGATTATTGTATAGGCGACTTGTTTAGATATTGTAATAAGTATAATAACATATGTACGAGTATATTTAAAGTTTGTTTGTATGTATGTAGATCCCAACACTATTTTTCCACCGCCTGAAACCTAGCACTGAAAACATTTTTATGAATAGTTATGTACTATTAAATAAGCCTACTATATAAGTTCAACCGACATTAATAAAACTGATTTAAAAAAAGGATTTTTTTTTTTCAAATTTAAAAAACCTTGCACTTATACACAAAGATTTTATTTCTTATAGTTGATAGAGCAGTAATACATAAAGGGGAAAAAAACACTTTTCTGCCTTCAATAGTTTCAGAATATTTATTATCGCGCACACGATGGTACTACAAATATTTTTTTCTTAGACTATCGCAGTATTTTGTAATAAATTTGGCTGTTGTTTAAATTTTTGTAAAAGTAAGTAAATACGTTGGTCAGTACATAAGCCCAATACACTTTGCGATTTACAATGAAAAAAAAAACCAAAAGGATTCACACATTTTTGTCAATACATTTGGTGCCCGCAGTAAATTGTATGATTCAAAAGATTTTTTTTTTTAAAAGATTTATAAAGATATCCCTCGGTTATTCTTGTTGAAATGTAAGCTCATAATTATTTTAAAATATTTAAGTATTTGTCATTTGTTATGTAATCTTTACCGTGAGAAAATTTTGCCAAATGAAGGTAGCTTTTATTGTTTTAATACATTTGCTCTTTAATATATTCGTACCAAAAGAGAATTTAGAGATCTCAAAGAATCTTTAAAGATAAAAAAATTGGTAATTTTCACAAAAAAAAAAACAAATTGAAAAAATCAATTTAATAAAATGTACAAAGTTTTTGTCATAGTGGTGTCAATTACTATTATTTTTTATTATTAATATTGACACTATAAAAAAAATAATGTTATGTTTTATAACAACGGTCACACGCACATAAATTAAAAGCAGAAAAATCACAATAACAAAGATACAAAGGTCAGTCACCTAACAAAAGTATATAAAGATATCCCTCGGTTATTCTTGTTGAAATGTAAGCTCATAATTATTTTAAAATATTTAAGTATTTGTCATTTGTTATGTAATCTTTACCGTGAGAAAATTTTGCCAAATGAAGGTAGCTTTTATTGTTTTAATACATTTGCTCTTTAATATATTCGTACCAAAAGAGAATTTAGAGATCTCAAAGAATCTTTAAAGATAAAAAAATTGGTAATTTTCACAAAAAAAAAACAAATTGAAATAATCAATTTAATAAAATGTACAAAGTTTTTGTCATAGTGGTGTCAATTACTATTATTTTTTATTATTAATATTGACACTATAAAAAAAATAATGTTATGTTTTATAACAACGGTCACACGCACATAAATTAAAAGCAGAAAAATTACAATAACAAAGATACAAAGGCCAGTCACCTAACAAGAAGCATAAAAAACTCTCTCGATTCTTATACAATTAAAATTGTATATTTTTCTGTTGATATAATTACATCTTACTAATATTATAAATGCGAAAGTTTAGATGGATGGATGTTTGTTGGGGTTTGTAGCCTAAACGGCTGAACGGATGACTATGAAATTCGGCATAGATATAGAGGATAGTCTGGAAGAACACATAGGTAACTTGCTTTTGTTTTTTCTTATTCCAAGCGGACGGAGTCGCGGGCGAAAGCTAGTTATATTATAAAAAATAAAAAGTCTGGAATTACACATAGGTTACTTGCTTTTGTTTTTTCTTATTTTCTTATTCCATGAGTCGCGGGCGAAAGCTAGTTATATTATAATAATGAAATACATCGTCGTGTGCGTGACAATTTGTAGCAAATCATTCTGCACGAAATTAAATAATTTGTTTGGTTATTTGTTTCTTTGTTATCTTTTCTTAACTCTAAGGTTTCACTTAAACGTGGCGGCAGTACTTATACTCGTATATACTGTATTTAAGCCATCACTGTCTACATCGAAATTTACGAACGTTTATTCAAAAATTGTTTCGTTTCTCGGGTTTGTTACAAAATAAAACCAAAACGCAACATTAACAATTACTTTATTTATGACAAATGAAGTTACACACGTAATAATAAATACTTAAAACAAATAATTAAATTATTTTATTAGCAGTCATCAACAATAATTGCACAGTATTATTGTAATTGTGAAATTAAACTCGATGACATGGATATGGAAATTTTATTTATTACATACATAAAAATTCATAAAAACTGTTACGTGAAAAAAATCTGTTCAATTCTTTAAAAATCAAATGCCTTTTTTACGGTCCACCCGTTTAAACGCTAATAATGACGATTCCCATACACTTAATCTAAACAATAACGCGAACACAAAGGATTTTTGTAACAAAACATTCATACGTTACATTGACAAAAGTTATTACATTAAGCGCTTATTTTAGGACCTAACTATTACAAAACACTGTAAGTTGTAACAAATTGTACAGGCGAGAATCAGTGCCGGTTTTAGCGTTATTGAGCCCTGGCCGAGATTTCTACAACGCTCCTTTATTACCGTTCTTCAGAGGGTAACACTGAGACAAGTTCGCTGACTGGCGCCCCTTACTGTCCAGCGCCCGGCGGTCGCAAACAGTGTCCTTCCCTAACGCCGGCACTGACAAGAATTACTAATAATCGGAATGCAGTCTTGAAAAATTTGTATTAATGACGTATTACTAAAGTTTATTTTCCAGTCTAAATGTCATTTTTACTTCAAATAAGTAAATATTTATCACAAAAGCTCAATATTGCGTGCTATTTATTTGCTCTACATAAAATAGTAGTATAACCATAGAAGTGTGTTAGTATAACAATGAAAAACTTTCAGAATTTCCATTACATAAAATTATTGTATCTCCATCAATATATTCTCAATTTCCTTTATATATTCACAAAAATATAAAGCACTCAGACTATAAGTTAGATCCTATTATTTATTTTAATCGACTTCCAAAAGGAGATACTCAATTCAACTCTGTACTTATTGCAAATTATACTAACTTTCATTTTGTCTTTCTGGAAAGAAAAACATTTAGTCAAATGCGATGTCGAACGGCAAAATCTTCAGTGTAAATTGACGCTTCAAAAAATCTAATAAATACGAACTATATTTTAATATACTGTACAACTAAATTATAACTAGTAATTTCTAAACTGTATGCCTCGCCTGCACAATGTGTTGTGTTCACTTATCTATGGACAGTAACATCAAACTTCACTACATTATTGTCTGCCTACATTAGCTTAATATATACGTCAAACAGTAAATACTTTAGAATTAAAAACAAGTTTCAGCTTACAGCTGCTTTAATAACAATAAATAAATGGAACAAATAATATAAAACCGTTTAAAATTGAAACATAGTATTTTGAGACTGATTTTTTAATATTTTATAACTCCTAATGTCGTTTTTGTATTTTAAAATTAATTAATGCAATATAATAATAAACTAAATTAAATATTGTATAAGTTTTCTTTAAGCATGTCTTACAATTATTTTAACATCAAGATGCAATAATCTACTCCTAATTATAATTAAATTGCAACTGACGCTAATTGCAAGCCGCTTATCCGCGGCCATCTTGTGATCACTTTCTCAATGTCAAATATATATATTTTTTATTCACTCAACATAGATTTTTTTAAACTTGATTTTGCTGTTGATGCTAGTAAAGTTTTTTTAATTATGAGATGAATATGACTTATTGTTCAAATTAATTCATGCGAAAAAAATTATACGACTGTATTGCGCATGCAAAAACAAAGGAAAATGAAAGAAAAAAAAATCAAAACAATGTTGTCTTTATTTCATGTCTATTCGTAAATTAATCTATAATTAACATCACAATAATTAGCGAAGATAATCAAATAAATCGTACACTTAAAAATAAATTAAAAACAATATAAAACAACCTAGAAAACACAATTTGAACAAATTAGGACGTCTACGTAGTTTATATCGGGGGACGAGGCAATGTCACTGTTCACTTCATTATGACTTATTTAGCTAGAAAATAATTGTTGTAGGAACTTAAAAAAAATCGATAAAATGCCATCGTGAGCAAACTTAAATGTGCAGACAGCAATTAACATAGACACTGCATTAATATCATCAGAATTAAAACATAAGGCTTTTGCTAAGTGATTTCGTGTTTTAACTTGTAGAACTAGTGGTCAGAGGAGTGGTTATTTATTTCTTGCCTCCCTCCTACATGATCTTTACGAAAGTCAAGGTCACCCCGTAATTACTTCACCTAAAGTGGATAAATATGGTTCATAACATCTTAATCTTATGAGAACATCAGGCTTAGCTCCACCTGCAGTAGGACGTAACGTACAATAAATAAACATATAACTTAACGAGTTAAGATCTGGAACTGAGAAATGCAGCACTCCTGCGGGTGTCGGCGCGGCCGCGGCAGCGACACACTACACAAGTACACTCAGCTGCGTAAAAATGTATACATTTACAAAATTTTACAATCTTATATGGCCATTTGATTTCAAAAATATTTATGCAAATTTGTGAATAGCATTAATGTCGGAAGAATACAGATTCGTGTTTTCATGTTTTTGAAATCCAAGACATTATGTTTCTGAAGCTTTAAATAAATACATATTTATGCAGCTGATTGTACAATTTGTTAACAACAGTAACAAGAAAAACACAAGAGTCCCGAGTTGACAACTCGGATTTCTCTTAGGTTTTTAAAATATTGTATTCTGTCAAAATGCTAAAAAACGGTTAAAAACACAAAGAGTCCCGAGTTGACAACTCGGATTTCTCTTAGGTTTTTAAAAATATTTGAATATAGTGAAAGGGTGTCGCGCTGTGAATGTCGGCCGAGCGTACAGTCACCTCCACAAATATACAACGACATATTTAGTCATTGTTTTGTAAATATAATATAACATTATGAAAATTCTTATTGCTTCATTGTATAATTTAATTCTTATTAAATTCACGTTTCAATTAAATGAACAAAGTATAAAAATATGTAACACAAAAAACAATAGTTAATTTAATAGAATAAAAATAGTTTAAAATTTAATTTAAACGGTTACCATATTTTTAAAATATTTAGGACTTTTGTTAGCAACTGTACCGTAGTCGTAGCATTTAATACGTAATTAATAGAATAAAAATAGTTTAAAATTTAATTTAAACGGTTACCATATTTTTAAAATATTTAGGACTTTTGTTAGCAACTGTACCGTAATCGTAGCATTTAATACGTAATTAAATAGAAGAATACTTTGCGTAAATTGTAATACTGAATTAAAACAACAATACCTACATACAAAAATAATACAAATAAATTGAAATCATAACTTGAAACATGTCGATTAAGTAATCGCCAAGAACCCAAAGCGGAGTTGAATTGTTTAAAATCTAAACGAAGCACTTTAAATATGACGCCTATTTTAAAATATTGTATTCTGTCAAAATGCTAAAAAACGGTTAAAAACACAAACCGTCATTCGATAACAAATATTTCTACATTCGATATTCAATAATCAATACAAAGACTAGCTCCTTTTAAATTCCTATCCGATTGAGTGTTTGTAAACCGTGCGGCCGCGGGACGCCGGCGTGCGGCGCGCTCCTATCACAAGATGGGCGGGGCGGGCTGTAGCGCCTACACCGGCGTGTAGCGGCCGACGGGCTTGTAGAACAGCTGTCCGCGGAGCAGGCGGCGCGCGATCTCCTTCAACAGCAGGCCCTTCTCCTTCTTGATCTTGGCGAGGAAGCCGCGGTTCTCGTTGGCGCGCCGCGACAGGTAGGGCAGCACCTCGGCCACGGGCCCGTACGGCACGTACTTGTAGGCGGAGTAGCCCGCCTGCCCCAGCGGGAACGTGATGTGGTCGCACATGCCCAGCAGCTGCCCGAAGCACACCACCTTGTCGCCGGGGCCGATGCCGCGCTCCTTCATCAGCTGGATGGCGTAGCGCACCGTGTCCTCGTTGTGCGACGCCACCATGATGCCCAGCCGCGGCTCGCGGCCCTGCGCCTGCGCACACAACACGCGCTGGAGTCCAGCCCTAACCCTCCCCCCCCCAGTTCAGTCCGCACACTCACCTGCACGCGGCCCAGGATCTCTGCGAGGCAGCGGTGGAAGGAGGCGGTGGTGGCGGCCACGCTCTCGCAGGTGGGGTCCTCGTAGCCCATGGCGGCGGCGCGCGCGCGCTCCTGCACACAGACACACAGACACACATGTAGATACACCATGCAGCTGTCGCCAACGCGGCGAAGCGGCAGAGCGCGGGCTACCTGCTCGAGGTAGGCGCCGCGCACGAGCTTGGCGCCCCAGTAGAAGTTCTGGCGCTCCGCCTGCTCCAGGTCGGTCAGGATCTCCTGGTAGGTGCTGCGCAGGTACGTCTGGTACGTGTTGAACACCACGAACTTGTCCTGCGGCACGCGAGGGAGAGTTAGAGAGTCAGTAGTATCACCGCGTCATGATCCGACGCAGAGCGCAGCGGGCGCAGGTCACCTTGTTATATCTCCTCATCATCTCGAGGCAGATGCGGGAGATGGCGGGCTGGAAGTAGGTCTGCTCGGCGTCCACCATGACGCGCACGTCGGCGTCCTTGGCCAGCGTGATGATGTGGTTGAGGCGGCGCAGCATGTTGCGGAACATCTCCTCCTCCTTGGGCGAGATCTGCGAGATGAGGCGCCGCATCTGCCCGGTCTTGGGGTCCGGCACCCGGAACGAGTCCGACAGGTTCATGTCCTTGTCCAGGATGTTGGACCACGGGAACAGGTGCACGATGCTGCAACACGCGAGCCCACAGTTAATATACTGTATTAGTATTAATAGAACACATACATCTTCGACCTAACGTCGTTGTCATCAAATTTATTTTTTTGGTTTTAGAAACAAAATCTGATCTAGCTACGATCACCGAAACATTCGATTAACTGAATTTTTAATTTAGTTTAACGTGAAATTATCTGGTATCAATAGATAAATAGCAGCCATCCAATGCTACGATACCCAGTAGCAGCGCGGCGCAGTGCGGCGCAGTGCGGCGCAGAGCAACACTGCACACTGCTCATGAGCGCGACAAGCTAAGCCACTACCACATGTTACGTCAGTGTCTAGCACATACAGAATCTTGCTCTTTTTGTCACACAGATCCAGCTTTAGCGGCACAACGAAACAATTTGTCACTCTTTTTTGAAGCCAATTCACATTCGACAATCAATAAGATGCGGGGGAGGGGTATGGAGAAACTCCGATGACACGTCCCAGTGTTTCGGACTAGTAATCGGAATTCCCTGGCAAGTTTGCAATGGGGTTGCGGGGGTAGAGGGTATGGGGTAGTTAGCGACGTTACGAGACAACCCTTACGAATCTACAAGTCGCCGCCACTGACCGGTCCCACGGGAATATGTGCAGCACGCTGAAACACCACAACACCTCAGCAGCTGCTCATAGTCGGTGACCTTTATAGGCCTTAAATTATAGTGACCACTGCCACCTGTCAGTCGTCTTATGGGGAAGAAATAAGGGAGAGGGGGAGAGACTGCGGCGCCTCGCTTGTCAAAAGAACATCAGTATTCTGTGAGATCGTGGCACTGTACTGGAAGAAAACCCTCAACACTAATTATTGTTACGTCGCTGTACGATAAAAAAATGAAAATTCTACAATTGTGCAAATAAAAAAAAAGATAATCGCAGAATACAAACTAAGCCATAAGATAGTTCTAGAAGAATTGTGCACTTGTTAAATAGTACATAGAAACGAGTGTGTCGGTTACCCCTCCTTGTCCGAAGTAATCTTGCGCATGAACTCCTGCACCTCGGGCTTGTTGCCGTGGTCGCCGAAGTAGCGCTGGAAGTCCTCGATGGTCTTGTGGTGTGTGAGGACGTTGCCCGTGCCGCCGGCGATCTGCTGCATGTAGTTGCGCGCGCGCATTATCACCTCCGACAGCTGGAGCTGGAATGTACCAACGAATGCTTATGTTAATAAAACTACTATGACAACGGGCGGCGACGTATGATTGTAGATATTATCAGTTCAAACTGTTGGCTTAGCCAATAATGATGCCACAAGAGCCAATAATGATTAAAAACACTTTTAATCATATTGCTGTGGATGATTTAGAAATCGCTAACTTACAAGTAACTGGGGCCTTCCTAAAGCGGTGAGTTTGATGGCCATCAGACCCGTGCTTTTGGTGATACCTGGAACATTTAATATATTTATTTTAAAAAGGTAAAATCAGTACCACAGTCAAAAGACGTGTGGGCGAATGGATGGATACAAAAGTAAGACGGGTGATGATTGTGTGGTGTGCGTACCGGCGACGGCCTCAATGCTGCGCAGGAAGTGCTCCATGTTCTTCTCGCAGGAGGCCTCGTTGAGGTAGAAGTAGGTGCGCGCGCTGGTGACCTTGTAACGACGGTCTGCGAAGCGCTGCTCCACGTGGTATTGCCGCAGCTGGCCCTCCTCCGCCGCGTCGCCGCACGCGGATATCGATGCGCTGCGGACAATGCGCCCCACCTCAGCATTCTTCTACATCTACATCTATCTAATTTTAAATGACCCTACCAGACTAGGAGATGCTTATCACTTCAGTTCTCACTTTATTAAACAAAACTAGATACTAAAGGTAAGCAGTTCGATTTAATAGTTCTCTATGAGCTAGATTTATTGAATTCTGTAGCTGACAGACAGATAATGAAGTCTATAGCTTGTTAATTGATAAAAGAATATTATTTAGCTATAAAAACCTATGAAATACGTCACAATCATGTTGTAAACAAACTGTGAAATTACTGCATTTTATAGCTCATTATTGATTATACCTTTCCCGATTCGTACAATTTCCGTGATAATGTGTTAAGGTGCGTACTGAACGACGTTACGCGGTGTAATATAACACGTTACATGGCGTAACATCGTTCAGTCTTTTAACATTACATCTCGTAACATCGTTCAAAGTCTTTTAACATTACATCTCGTAACGTCAGTCTGTACGCCTGTATGCGCTTTTAAATATTCAAGGGAAAAAGATTAGCATCATTTTGAAATTGCAATTCGTCTAGATTTTGAATTTTACGTAGAACACACTCGTCATTATTAGTCAGTTATCAGTTATTCTATTTTCTTTCTTTGATTCGTCATCGAGAAACTTTTATATTTTCTATCAGTTTATCTAAATCCTGAGAAATAGCTACTTGTCAGAAAGAAAACTACGATGGTTTTATGAAAAATAGTCAAGGTTACGTTATCTATGAAGGTGTGCTAACATTGCAACGCCCGCGCTGATCCGACACACGCTTCTGTTCGTAAACAACACATTTTATATTAAAACTGTGGAAAATCTCTAATAAAACACATATTGTACTTTATTTTACGTTCAGTTTACAATTTTACTTGTCATTTGTTATATCTATGAGCTACAAACATTGTCCATCGTAAGTTTGTATTAAAACATTGATGTTTAATGTTTAATAAGGTTGTGTCTATTAACTATATCACACGCGACTATTAAAACAATGTAAGGATTATATTAATGCATTAAAACATTTGATTACACGAACAAGGCCAAGTATTGCAATGCTCGCAACTATTCGTAAAACTAAACAAAACCCAAATTACAGAGTTCATTTTATTAGAATCATTTGGACGTAAACAAAATGCAATTCATTGCGATTTCCTGAATACGATCACGTTAATAAAAATCCGCATTATATTTTTCATATGTGATGACTTTGAACGATTAGATTCGACCTGGTAACGTCAATCTAAAACAAACTTAGCGAGTGCTCGACAAAAAATAGATCCGCTAACACGGTCACCTACAAAATGCACGAATAACTTTACTACGTATAAAGGCGGAAATACACATGCCAGGTATTATCTAGCATGCCAGTTACTGGCACAATGAAATCGTATGAGATAAGAGGTGTCAGTGATAAGTGGCGTACCCCCCAGTCGACCCTCCCTCAACTTACACATAACTGTTACAAAATCAACAATCGTGTCAGGTACTGGCATGTAAGTAAGCGGTCACAAATGCCTGTAGTTGTCACGTGCCAGTCGCTGGAATACTAGGGTGCCAGCTACTTGTATGTGTATTCCCGGCCTTAGTGACAATAGCACAAGCTAACGACTACGACGTGTGTAAGAGCAAAAAAAAACAATAAATAATATTTTGGCACACGTCCAGATTGTCACTTTCTATTGAACATTGGCAAAGCAAAAAGCTTACACTGACCTACAAATCAGATTATTGAGGTTATGCTTTGCAAAGTTTTAACAATTGCTTCTCGTCTTTAACAGAAAATATGAACTAAATGAGCAGATTATACAGTTAAAAATCGACTATATTGCAAAGACAATTACAGGACGTATTTTTAGACGAAATAAGTTGAATTACAAAAGCCAATTTTAGTCTATTCTAACTTTGTCTGTATAAAATACCAAGTTAAGCTTTTAAGCTATATAAGCTCTGATCTCTGTGACCATCTCCGACATTGAAATAGACTAGTCTCTTCTTAGATTCTACTAATACGACACGTAAGCTGTCATCTTCAGCAATCAATCATGTGAGGTGAGGTGCCTGATGTGCGTCAACCAATGGCGGACACGATTTTAGCTTGTGGCGGCAAATTAATTTGTGCGCGTCGATAGCCGCTGCGTGCGCGTGACGTCACACACGTCATATATCATATCGATTTCTCATCACGGTACACAAAGCAATTTAAACCTAAAACGAATACAATAAAATTGAATATAGATTAATGAGAGATTTCATGAGTTGATGGCTATAGACACTGTAGAAATCGTTTTGTTTTTTACGCCAAAATATTATTGCCTAAATTCAGTGGACTTTTCAATATTATGCGATTAGGAATTGTCGTGTAAGACAAAGAACTAGATGTAAGATCTAGGTTTTAGGTTTTCAAGAATGTATTTTCAAAGAGTAGAAAGAAATGGGACAACGTTGCAAAGTTTTATTCATTAAAACGTGAAAATGTATGGATAATTATATAAAAGCAAGCATTCTGAGAAGCAGGGAACGTCGAGCTGCAAAAGATTTTCTTCGCTCGCTATTTCAGCGCAAAGCAGTTTGCCGCTTTGCCGACAAAAGTTAATGTAGTACTGCGCAGTATTTATGTTATTTATGTTAAGAACTTAACGGCAAAATAATGAATTAGATGTTTTACTTAACTTAGCTTTGCTATCGTTATATCCATTTAACGCAATAAAAGGGAGTAAGCAAACCTCTTTACTTAAGACATGTATGTATGTATGTACGCCATTCTTATTTTATCTTCCATATAATTGTTTGAATTTTCCTAGTGGATAATACTAGTAGTCACAATAAACCTTTCATAATATTATCATTTTCATATAATAGTGATACGTTGTTGGGTTTTGTTTTTAATTCAATGGGAAAATAATATAAAGTAGTTTGTAGATTTTCTTCTCAACACGTTTACGATCGACCACACGTCGTCGCATTGTTTGTACGTATTATGTTGCATGTTATTATACTTTAACATAATGAAAAGTTATTAATAAGTGTGACAATGTTGAACTGTAACTAATGAAGAAAGAAATAAAATTAAAGATCTAGGTTTTAGGTTTTCAAGAATGTATTTTCAAAGAGTAGAAAGAAATGGGGCAACGTTGCATAGTTTTATTCATTAAAACGTGAAAATGAATGGATAATTATATAAAAAGCAAGCATTCTGAGAAGCAGGGAACGTCGAGCTGCAAAAGATTTTCTTCGCTCGCTATTTCAGCGCAAAGCAGTTTGCCGCTTTGCCGACAAAAGTTAATGTAGTACTGCGCAGTATTTATGTTATTTATGTTAAGAACTTAACGGCAAAATAATGAATTAGATGTTTTACTTAACTTAGCTTTGCTATCGTTATATCCATTTAACGCAATAAAAGGGAGTAAGCAAACCTCTTTACTTAAGACATGTATGTATGTACGCCATTCTTATTTTATCTTCCATATAATTGTTTGAATTTTCCTAGTGGATAATACTAGTAGTCACAATAAACCTTTCATAATATTATCATTTTCATATAATAGTGTTACGTTGTTGGGTTTTGTTTTTATCTCAATGGGAAAATAATATAAACCTAAAACGAATAGTCTGTTTCATTCAGTCCTTATGCAAAAACAATAGATGGCGTTTGACAGCGCGGGTTAAATACGTTTTCTTTGAATTTATCACGTAATTAGATTTTTTACATTTTGTCTGCAGTAAAACTATTCGTATTTTCTTTTTTTCTATAAAACTGTAGAATTAACGTTCATAAGATTGCATTTAGTACGACGAAAGCAATCACAATATATTTATTGTACGTAAACTGTGCATTTTGTTGTACAATAGAAAAAATAATTGGGAACATTCATTACTTTGTTACGACAATATGACAACATTACTATAAACTACAATGTAATACAGATTCAAGGATTGCGTCAAAGATAAAAAATTAACTCAAAATTGTCGCCGCACGGAAACATGCCGAGAAAATTAATTATACACGATTACGCCTTAAATTTAAAATACTTTAAGTAATGAGAACCATGAAGGTCATGGTAATAGAGTAATAAGTAAAACAATAAATAACATCCGCCTCTTACGTAAAACTATTTGTCGCCATTGTTTAGGATAACAAGCTCTAAAGACTGCACAATATGTGTCGAACATTGATTATATCACCATGGCAACCAATGCCAGGCAACCACTGACCTCTACAAACGGGCAGGCTATAAAACGCGGTATTTTGTGCCCCGATTTTAACGGATTTTTAACGGTGATGAGTTTTCAGACTTATACGAGATGGGTTTAACTGTCTACAATACATCAATGAGGTCGGTTAATTCGGAACAAAGCATAAGCAGTATTTTCTAAGCAATCGTCTGTCCTTTTATACAGATCAGTGTAGACAACCTATGCTGGCATTGTCCATCTAATTTCTGGGGGACGCGTATTAATTGAGCTAAGATGCGAATCCTACACAAGTATTTATGAGCTAGTTTTATATGCCGATGTTTGCTTACTCACCTGACTTCTCTCTTCTCCGCCTCCTCCTGCGACAGGTCCTCCTCCACGGAGTAATCCAAGATGGACTTTACTCCGAACGAGCGCAGCCTGCAACAAATTAATTAATCAAAATTAACAACTCTGTCAATTTCATATCACATATTATCTATATCTATACTATTATAATAAAGCGTAAACACACACTTCTTTGTTGCCTAAGATGTCAGCAATTACAGCATATTTTTGAATAATACTTTTTTTAATGAAAAGCCCTACACTTACGTCATGCTTTAGGCTTTATATTTTCACGCCATTAAACTTAGGGGGTAAATATTTTGAAAAAAACCCTAATGTGGGAAAGAGACCGTAAGTTGCTGCCAACATCAAGAAAGAAAGATTGCTAAGGTTTGTCATGTCATTTTGACATTTGCTATTGATAATTTGACAAATGGAAACAACAAAATAAAATTTTCATAATTTCATACGGATGAAGCCGCACGGGAACAGCTAGTTTAAATAGAAGTTGGTAGATTAGAAACAAATAAATCCTTCGTTGGTTTAAACAAGAGTTTTCCGGATTTCTTAGCCGTTATTCACATTGTTGAAATTATTAGCCGCCCACGTGTCTGTATAATGCAAGACGGTTTCGTTGAAGCATTTGTAAAAATGTAGATATAAACAAATGTAAACTAAATAATGAGATGTTTTACAAATTCTGAACTAGCTAAAGTTGATACTGGCTGGTTTTAATAATACGTAAATATTGTACAATTACTTAAAAAAACTTGACGATAAAGTCAAACAGAGGGCGTCCTTGAGCCGTCTCCGAGCGTTTCATCACTTTGTCCCAAATTAAACATAGTTTTTTTCTATATGGTAACTATTGTGGCATTGCCAAAACATCACTAAAATATGAAGTCAGTGTGCCAGGTTTGAGATTATTCATGAACTGAGTACATTTAGTGAATACTTATCGTGTTTTACATCAATTTGTCGCCAAAAATTATCAAGGACTACCTTATAATATTGTACTTTTTAATTATTTTTGGGATAGTGTGACAGGTTAGGTAGTAGTCACAGATTATAAAGATATTCTTTGTTTACGTTTAAAAAGTTTTAGTATCCGTAACAATTTAGTGCGCACAAAAACATTTTATATCATTAAGGCGGGGTTATCGCAAATTGCGCATCTTTGGAAGCATAGAACAGGATTTCTACAAAAATTTGATTCGTGATATTTTAGTATGTGTAACTTCAGTCCTTTAACTAAAGCCTCGTGGAACAGAATCACGATTGGACAAACTTTTCTCGATAGATTTATTTTTGAAAATGTGCCTAATTCTGTAAAAATCGCCATATATCTGCAATACAACAACGAAAGTAAAAACTCGAAGTGGTTTATTTGATACACGAGTACTTTATCTTCCGTTAACCCGAAACATTTTGCAATACATTGTTTAGTTAATTTTTAATCGAAGTCAATTAACGAAGTCTTCAGTTACGAGTAATACTGTTATTTGTTTAAATAAAAAGTTAATTTTTATACGTCTTTTTCTACATGTTTAAAAATCGTCAATTTTGAACACCTTTAGCATTTCGTTATTCTCGTTTTGATGTTATGTTCAAATAAATAATTATTCAGAGTTAAAACCAGTTTGACTAGGTTTCGTTACAGACTATAAATGGCTAGGTCGCATTTGGAGTTAATCTACCTTGAAATACACACTCGATATCTAAGCTAATATTTATTTATGTCGACTATCATAAGGATACTAGTACGTGTGCAATTTATCAGAGTTTTTTTTAAAATCGTAATGCCTTGCTTTTGTTTTTAAATATTAGAGTGTTCGCGTAATGGCTTTTAATATGTGTGAGCGCAGTAATACGATCGTTATTCGAATTATAATAATTACACTTAGATTGAAGAGTACCTTTCAACGGTGGGTCGTATCTTGTTCTGGTCCTCGCCGGCTACGAACTGTCCGTAGAATGTGGCCTTCATGATGGCCTCGAACATTCGCTGGCCCACCACCTGCCGCAGCCGCTTCATCAACTGCAACACAAAACATTTCATACTAATAGTACTAAAAACCTGGTAAGATGCAAATACTTGAAATCGACATAATTTCTGTGATTTTTGCTGTGTTAGGTTTTACATTAATAATTTGCTTGTTTATAGAGTTTTCAAGACTTTTATCGTCATCTAAAAATTCTATACCTCGACATTTACTTTTTGTACAGTCACCGTCATTCGCGATGTTCCACCTTAAAAATGACAAACATTTGTATCTTCTTTACGCCTTGAAATAAGCGTATTTTACAATTTGCAATATTCAAGAGCAAACTAAAAGTTACACGAAATTTTCTAATTTGATCATAACTTATATAGTTTTTTAACCGATAATTATTTGTAAGAATAGAACAGTCTGTAAGGGCACAGCTTAGGGAAGCTAGTTACGATGTGCAAGGCAATTTTGTATGTGAACATCGCGAACGAAGGTGAGTGTACATTATTGAGACTAACGCTAATCCTAGTTCTCCTAAGCCTATTATCTCGGGAAGGTCAAACTTATAAGCTACTAATCTCACAGATTTAATGCTGAAGCCCATTAAAATTCTACATAATAGAAATTAACAAATTTCAATTGTTTATAAAGAAACAAACAAAGTCACGGCGAATGTAACACCTAGAAGGAAAGTAAACCAACGTATAAGATGAAATGTGTTCTCACATAATTATAACTATGTTAAGTGGTTCATCAATCATCTTCTAACCTAAAAATACACCTTATTAATATAACCTAAACGACATTGGATGTTGAAATGTTCACGTTGCTAGACGTGACGTCGCCTCGCTGTTGGTATAAAAGGTGCCTTTAAAATGAGCATTCAATTGTTTTGCGATAAAGGCTCGCGGCGAGAACACAATGCATCGACGTCACAGTTCTCAGCGAGCCTGATTGTGTCGCCAGTTGAATGAGCTCGCAGTCGCCGGCATTACATAACACCCGCGCCGACCACTCTGCAAATTATTGACGTCAATCAATGTCGTCACTTCTGCTACCATTCATGTAGGATTTCACACAAAACCCTTCGGGTTATGGACCTTTCGGCAAGGCGGTTATTCTATATTATGTGAAGTGTCGTTTGAGGAATGGTTTCATTACATAAGAGGATTTTATGCTTCGATACATTCTATTTGAATAAGAAAATATCAATAAATCATTAGCTCGGTAGCTTACGCACGCGCATCGTCCAGTGAATCATCAGTCATCAGGCCGCGAGGCGCGCGATCCCCGTCTATAAGAAAGTGAAACTCCTGGCGCGCTGTCATTGGCACGACGCCATCTTGCATTCTCTTGACAATAGACAAAAAGTTATTAGCTAAATAATTAACATCTTTCTCTTATCTTCTGCACTAATATTATAAAGAGAAAAGATTTGTATTTTCGTATGTATTAAAAAAACTACTGTGCCGATTTCAAAAATTCTTTCACCATTAAAAAGCTACGTTATCAATAAGTAACAGGCTGCTTTTTACATTTTTTTTTGATTTCACGCAGACGAAGTCGCGAGTAAAAATTAGTATTCAATAATTTAAAAAAACCATGCCAATTGTTTTCCTCCTTCACGTTTGAAACTGTGAAGCAATGCAGATATTTATAGAAATACTTTATGTGGTATTGTTGAACAACGGTAAATCAAAAAACACAGCAATAAAGACACTTGAGTAAACTTAACCGAGATGACGTGAACTAGGTACTAATAGAAGCAATTATTTTAAAACTACAGTATTTTAGTGATAGAATAAAGAATCGCGCGATGCAAGAACTAAAGACAAAACTCACGTGACTTAGTGAAACAGAGAAAAAATTTACCTTGATATTAAATTATGCTAACCTATTTGGGACGTACCAGGACGACATAATTGTTTTATTACAATTTGCAATAACAATTTCGTCAGCCATATTTTATACTCATTACCTTGCTTGTGGTTTCCAATTCTCAACGGGGGACCGAGGCGGATTGTACAGGGAAAATATACTATAATGATACATACAAAAAGACAACATATTCCCCATTCATCATATAAAAACCACACAAAGTAACAAGGGTGAAGATAGTAACCTAAAGCGCTTCATTCGACAACAAAGTTACACCTAAACTCTAGAATATTCTATTAAAACTTACACTAAATTAGACAATGTCAATGAGGTGATCACGTAAAGTATATGTTACACACACACAATGTTATGTTTAACACATAGCAAATTAAATTGAACCGACATGTTTGCTTGATACATTTGTAAACCTTGTATGGAAACTTTAAGACTCTTACAAATATCGCACATTTGTGTTAATTTATATCACTACAAATGTTAATCTTTTCGACATTTAGGGCACAACTATGAGAAGATAAAGAAAAAACCTAAGTAAACTAAAGACTCGACTGGTTTTCGCAACACATGGCACGGTTAATTCACACGACCTTGACATTGAATTAAACGGAATATTTGTAAATTTATATACATTTTTCTGGAATCTACTAGTAAAATAACGTTCAGATTTCCAAGTGATGATTGCAGCTGTTTTGCAATATTACAATGCAACGTAATAAAGGCACCTTAGTGCTTATAGTTATCTGACAGATAAATTGTCTTAAAATGACATGGCCTTGTCGGATAATTTACAATGTGATTAATATCGCGATAAACGACAGTGAAATCTCAGACTGGAATGATTCCAAGCAATATCTCAGTAACAATCCTCGCGTGCGGTCAACGCCTCCCAGTTTCAAACGATGTCGCTTATGCAAACGCAAACACATAGGAAAGAGACCACCTGGTACTGTTAACAAAGTGATAATTCGCGAAATTGACATGTTCATAGATAGATCGAAACCAGTTTCATGTGGATTATTTTTTTTTATCATGAACCAGTCGCGTGAGACATCTGACCGCTCTACAATGTTCTATTGAGGTCGAGTTGTATTTTCGTGTATATTATTTATTTATTCGGTGGATTTCAGGCTGAATTAGGGCCTATAGTCTGTAGTCCTATTCTAAATCATTTACCCATAAATATTATAATCATACACTTGCGTGTCCGATAACAGCAAACCGGTAACAATAGAAATCATTTGTTGTTTTAATTTTGTCCGTTGCCCCTTGTCCCGTTACATGCATCTTCCATCAAGTCAAAACATTTCTTATCTTACAGATTGCGCCGTGTCTAGACTAAATATTCCAATATAAATAAACAAAATTCTTCATTTGTTTGCTGTAAGTCGCGGCAAAAATGGAGGCAATCTCTAATATTCTTGCTAGAGATGTACGTTACGATGTTATAAAGTATTATGCGCTACTTTTATTTAATAATAAAAGGAATATTATAAGATTACGTCTCTTTACAGGGTCGCCATCAAGTCTACTACGAGACCTGTTTATCTTTTCTGTACAAACAGCATCATTAGTCGAGCATCATTACACAACGTGTCGAGCCTCTACCAAGGGGCTCCCCCTAGCCGGGTCGTGGATAAACTAACGTAGATGCCACGGCTCGGTTGGGCGGAGGAGAACACCGCGGGGTTTAGTGGGTAGTCCGGCCGAAATATAATGCTGGGAGTGACACACGGCACTGTCCCTGCTGCCCCCGCACTACGGACGGTGCAGTGCGTAAATGTATTACAACGGACAACAAAAAAAAATCAATAGTTACACAGAATATAATTACAAATATAATATTTATCTAAAAAACAACATACTATAAAAGAAAGCTCAATTCCACGCAAATACTATTAATTAGCTCGAGCAAATATAAGATAATTTTACGACATCAGACGTTCTCGGAACGGCGCGACTGATATTTTCATTGTGTTTTTTTATTTACTTAAATCAACATGATTCGGTAGCGTGCCAGTGTCGATGACTGAATCACGTGTCCACAGTCGTAGACAATAGTTTTTTTGTCTTATAAAAATATAATGGGGTACACCGGTAGGGGTAGACCTAGAAAGAGATGGATGGATTGCGTGAAAGGTGACATGATCAAGAAGGGAGTGATGACTGAGATGACGGATGATAGAGTGCTTTGGAGGAAGAAAACCAGTGCGACGACACTACGGGAGTAGCATAAGGTAGGGGGGAGGATGAGAAATATAGGTTTCTTAAGAGAATTTTATTTTATTCGACAAGATTCTACGTTGCGTTACAGCACAATTTTTAAATTCCGTAACTGGTTAACCGCGAACGAACCAATAGACAATAACAAGCTATGGCTAGATATTTCACGTAAATCTTGTAATATCTATGTTATGTTTGTTTTAAAATTAATTCCAGACAACAAATATACCAACAAATGTTGATTTATGGTTTAACTAGCTTTCGCCCGCGACTCCGTCCGCGTAGCATTAAAAAACACAAAAGTGAGTAGCCTATGTGTTCTTCCAGACTATCCTCCTCTACATCTATACCAAATTTCATCGAATTCCGTTCAGCCGTTTAGGCTACAAACTCTCTTTAGGCAACATCCATCCATCCATCTGTCCATCTAAACTTTCGCATTTATAATATACTCGTAATATTAGTATGAAGTATGATAGAGCTTATATTTTTCTTACAGACTAGTATCTCGATTGTGTTTGTGTACCGAAATATTTATCTTTATACATAAATTAAACAATTATCTGTCGCGTGGAGATAGTGTTTATTAAATAAATAGTATTGCATAAATGTATTTGCTGTAGATAGCAAGATAAGTGTCAGACATGCGACAGACGGTGCGGTGAGTCATGTGCGGGCGCGTCTCCACTGCTGGCTACTGCTTACTGAGATAATATTTTATCAGAGTCGCAGTGGCAGATATCGTTAGCTTTCGCATTCATAACGTAGATAAAGCACGTCTTGAGACTTGTATTATATCAATGCGAAAGCTTTCGGGCCTGTCCCAGAGGCCCTAAGAGTCAGTCCCACCAAATTCTTGTAAATTGTCAGAAAACAATCCAACGTGTAAAATATGCAATGAAAATATGAAATATAAAACTTCTTTAATATTTGATATAATTGTTGTTTTATAAAATTAAAATATTATTATATCCGTTCTATCTCCACTGAGGCGTCTGTTTTACGTAATAAACCATTTTTCCAATGATTCGTTGGTCATTACATAATTGGCGGATAACGCGGTTTGTAACAAAACTAAATCCACTTTAACTTGACATTTATCTACGCTAACGACTCCTACGTCGTAGGTTACAAAAAGTAATGGCAACTTTCACATTTCACATTGATTTTAGCTTAACAACGCATGTAAACCCACTCGCAAATAATTTATAGGAAAATATTTTATAGGTAACAACTGAACGTTCGTAAATCTTTGTATTTCACACCTTAGACAAATCTTATAAGAATGTGACTTACAAGAAAGTTGAAATGGAAATCTGTCTTATGATTGTATGGACCAAAAAACTGTATTGAATCCAAATAAGTAGGTAACAATTGTAACCTACTCTTCGAGTGGCTTATTGCTCAGGCGACTGCTATTTCAACAGAAATTTTGTCATAATTGTAAAGGACATTTTTAATGGGTCTATAACGTAATTAGCATCGAATATTTCTAATTAATATGATAAGTTAAATACTAGAACAACCGCTCGCATCAACTAGTTTGTAGTTTTTCCTCCATGTTTATACAACTTGTTCTCAGTTCACATTCGCACGGCAGTAGGCAGCCGGTACTCGGCACTCGCCGGTCGCCGGTCGAGCAAATGCCATTGATACGAGTACCGGCGCCATTCAGCGCACCCGCCGCGCCCGCCGCACCCGCCGCCGGACACACCGCACACTCAGGTTTTATGTAACAAGAGATCTTTCCACCCGGCGCTCTCACATACGATATCGGACAAGTTTTTGCCCCACGACATGCCCGACGCATGCGCGGCCCACTTCCACACATCACGACGACGCGCCCATACTTTTTCATTCAAAAACCACAAATTCATCATTATCAGCTGTAGTCACTTACAACTTGATGAATAAAACTATCAAACATGATTGCGAAGGAATGTACAATGTTAAGATCCGTACAGTCAACAGATAAAGATGGGGAGGTAGTGATTTGGTTTACGTAACATCTCTTAGATGAGTAAAGCCGGGAGCAGCCGGCGACAGCCGCTGACGTGCCCGGCCCGCACCACGTGGGCCGGGGCGCCGCCGCAGCGGTCGCGTCGCGCGCTCCGCCGCCGAATCAAATTCAAGGATACGACTACCGGTTAATTTTAGAGGCGTCGTACAACCGCGCAACAATACGGCGCTCGCCTTACGTAAGACCGAGCCATCGCTCCGCCGGCACTCACCATGTCGTTGTTCTCGACGATCCAGTTGATCGAGCATATCTGGTAGACGAGGTAGGCCCGCACCAGTTCGCTGGTCTTCTTGCTCTTAAAGGCGTCGCGAGGGCTGTTGAAGGTGAGGTCGAGGTCGTCGGTGGTGCGGGGCGGCGGCGTCGAGAGCGCCCGGAGCCCGCGGGGCGCGTTGGAGGCCAGGCGGCGCAGCAGGGCCATGGTGAGAACTCCGCGCACGGTACTCGGCTCGACTCGACTGCGACGGGACCACCGTGTGCGGCGGCCGGCTGACAACTGGATGACGTGCGGCCGCGGCGCGCTCGATGCGGCGGCGCGCGCAGCGAGCGGGGGGCGCGGGGCGGCGGGGCCGGGGTGCCGGGGGGCGCACGTCGGGGGGTGTGTCTGCGGGAGGCGCCGCCATTGGCGGAGCGGCGTGCGGCGCGTTACGTAACGCACCAGGGCAGAGCACGGACAGCCGGCTGACGGCTGCAGCCGATGGTCATCCGGAATGCACTTGTGGTAGGCCGCCGCCGTCAGCGCCGCTCGCCACTCTACGCCACTCTACGCCACTCTGCGCCACACACCACTGCAAAACCTGTCATGATCACATGATCATCATCCAGGAAGTTGATACGAAACAGTAGAAGGTATAGCAGATGCCAGTACTAGGAAACTATGTTGTAGGTTTACGTTACTGTTAATAACAATTTGTTATCAATACCAGCATGACAAGTACGACACAATTTTCCTTGTACTCATTCAATTAATTCGGAATTTTCACCAGGATAAAACAGCAAAACACAATAATAGGTGAAAAAAGTACCTATAAAAAATTATCTTTGTTCTGATGAGGAAATATGTATTTAAGAAAAATGATGAAGTTCATATACTCGTTTTATTTTAGCGTAGATAATAAATCCGAGGTAAAAAGCAATGGTAACTCATCGATTACATAAGTTACTGAGCGGCCGCTCGCCGGCTGCCGGCTGCCGGAGACTACGGTTTTCTCACAAAACTTGGCATCGTACAATGATTACGTGAGTCGAGGCGAAACTTTAGAACTTTAGATCAATACAAGCGATTTACCAAATATTGTACATTTTTGTTCCTCCAAAAAAATAAGGTAATTAGTACTTGTTTTCTGACCTGAGTATCAACAAATTTTAATGAGTTGTTCATTTACATTACTAACAAGTCAATAGATAAAAAAACTTAATCACGTAGCTGATAACTTAATATTACTAAGTCATTATCCGCGAGTATACCGGCCATATTAATTCAGTTTCCCTCATATGCAGAGTTCAATATGTGGCAAGGTAATATCAATTTTACCCTGATCGCACTAAGCCATAAAATGCCGTGTCCCAAAAGTAGGTGAGCACACGTTGAGGTTATGTCAGGTCAACGACCTGCGATATTGCAAACAATGTTTATCAAATTTAAAATAATCTGCATGCGTGCGAATGTTTTTTACTAACAAATCCTTTCTCTTTGTCATATTGAGGTCTCAATTCAGATCAGTTTTTTTTCTACATTATTGTAATGAATACCTGAGAGCTTAGATACCTATAAAAGCTGACATTCTGTGGGTAAGTGACCGCAGCCGACGAGACGTGGAGAGAGCGCCGTCGCGCCGCCCTGTACCCGCAGCTCGCTAATACAATATTAAACTACATCGGATAAAATATACAAGTAAAACTTTATCTATCTATATTAATAAAATAAAAAGGAAAGATTAGCATTTTTTGATTTTTGTATGTATTGAAATAACTCGAAAACTACTGGGCCGATTTAAAAAATCTTTCACCATCAGAAAGGTAATTTATCTGTGCGTAACATAGGCTAAATGTTATAATTTCACGCGGACAAAGTCGCAAGCAACTGCTAGTCAAACATATCTTGATACAAATCAAACACTTACAAATATTACACACCTAAAAAAAATAATTAAGGTTGTGTGTTTTACTAAAAAATCTATAAGTTTGAAATGTGACGATAAAATGAAATAAATTGTGAAAAAATGTCAATCTACGCTGAATCTGCAAAATAACGCTAAAACAGGTAAATCATCAATTAATTTCATTTATTTACTAAGCATATCGTACATACGTATTCAAGTAACAGAAGTGGTTTCTCATATTATGTGTTCCGTTCGACGTCCGAAGTCCATTTTATGAGAGTACATCGTTCCATTCCTTCCGGTGCGGTCCCATTTCCCGTTACGTGACGGCTCCACCAATCACATCGCCGACATCAGCGCCTCTAGCGGACTAATCTGGAGGTTATGAGCGCGGCACCAAGCCACCATCTTGTCATTGTTGCGTCGTTTTTTCAAACCGAACGGTCGTCCCTAGGTTTTTTAAACTAGTGATTAATTTTTATAAAAGTTATATAAAATATCTTCTTTTTTTAAAAAAAAAAAAAAAAAGAAGCCCGTTACGTGAAAATTTAAGATCCTACAAGAAGATTTCAACGGTCGTGAGTGTAACAAAGTTCACATATTGTGTTGAAATAGCTCATCAGTCGACGGTTGAACCCTCTAGCTGGCGCAGCCTCTTAGGGTACTCAACTTAGCAACTTTCATCACCCTACGGGGAAAGTTGCACTGTCGATCGCTGCAGAACGAATAAATATAAAGGAAAAAGTTCTGACTGAGCCACGAGATGTGAACTGCGGCTCCAAAGCCCGTCGCTACTCAAGTATCAACGATGTGGAACTGCACCTTCAGCGCCGCATTCGCGATGCTGAAGGTCACGGAGTAAAGGTTGGGGAAAAAATTTATCTTGATATCTGTGTCGCTTTACAGCCATTTGTCGTTGGTACGCATCACGAAACCCTAGGTCATTAACTCACTTAAAATACGTTAATAATAGGTACTCATTTTGATTATCGAGTACGTTCGAAACTTACATTTGGTGTTTACTGAAGCGTATTGAAACAATCGAGCAATCTTTATGTCGAGCCGAGCGTTTACGAACGAATCGCCGAATTCGAAAACAACTACCTTTTAAAAAAAAAAAAGTTTTCTAACTTTTAAAAATGTTACTTTATTTCCGCCTTATCAGGAAATCCCTACAATCTGCAAAGGTTCGTCTATAAACGAATGTTCGAATCGACACTGAATGAATAAAATCGTCTACTCGACAATTAAAAAAAAAAAAAAAAAACATGCTATATGTGCCATGTAATTTTTACATTTTGGTTAAATTATTGAACTACGCTATTATGACAAATCTAGTGTTGGCAACCGTAAATGCTATGCCTACGATCTGTTAAACGTGCCGTCCTTGAAGGCACCTCGCGGCTCGTATTATAACCTCGGATCGCCGCGGCCGCACTGTCGTCACGCGCCGCCAAAGGGCGGCATCCTTTGATGTTCCTTTGGCAGCGCGCTGCCGAAGCACGCGTTGTGTCTTTGATTTAGAATGATTTTTTAAAATGTATAAATAGAAAGGTAAATATATTTTGCCACTCTTGTGAGACATTAAAGGTGTTGTATATCCGAGAAACTTTTGTTATAATACAGCCACTGACTTGCATATATAAGGTAAAAACACCGGTACGGTATACAAAGCTGTAGCTACGGTAAGAGGATTAGGACATCTGTAATTTATATAATCAGTTTAAATTGTGTTGTACTGGACCTTTTCGGCCGTGGTCACAATAACGCGCCCTCATGTTAAGAATCATGACACGTTCTATGAATATAGTATTTGATACCTATACTTACTAGTGGGTACTTACTGCTCACATTCTTCACATGTTCCATCTCTCTTGATCATACTCCCGACATAGAAGCTCGGCAATATTATAAAACAAAACAGTACAGTCAAATTATGACCCGCGCTATTAAGCCATTCTAAAACGCTCATGTTACGTTGCATTTTCCCCGAATATCGAAACGCGATCAGTTTGGATAAGTGGTGTGATTGAAGGAGTGGCTCCCAGGTTATACTTGCTTATACGATTTTTAAGATTCTACCACCCCTAATCGGCCCTATATATAGAATAAGAATGACTGGCTCACAGACTTATGCTGGGTGTTTGAATTTCCACTTATTTTGTCATTACGTGCGTTCCATAATGTCAGTTTCACCTATAATTTAACACAGTAGAAGTCGGGTTGGTGGTGCAAACGCATTTCATGAATTTGTGTAACCAAAAACACTAACGAATGGTTACACGTAGAGGGGAAAACTGGCACATAGATGAGCTATCGCGTCTACAATTACCAAGACCTCTAAAAATTATTTTTCAAAAAAAAAAAAAATCCAAATCATACAACGTATGAAACACGAAACATTTCCAAATTGTGTGAATTAACCAAGAGGTTAAAAGGGAGGAGGGGGCAGAAGTATAAACTAACTCTAGGTTATCTGTGGGTGGCTGGCTGGTGCAAGCTCACCAACAACACGCTAAATTTAATAACCGCCAAATACCATTATTACTAATTTAATCGCCTCGTTTTTCATCCCTTTCCGCTAGAGTACAATCATATCAAACTTCTAGCTTTGAACAAATTTGCTTCAACAAAAGAATTTCATAAAGAAGTTATAAAATAAAAATTAAATTTTATAAGTACCCGCTGTTACTCGTACACTCGGTAACAAATGGCAACAGACAAATGCGAACCTTATCAACTGAGGACTACGGTTGTCAATTCGTACACGAATAACAACTCTTAATTTTATTTCAAATCACAAATAGCCAGTGGTACTACAAATTGGGGTTCCTTAACACAAACATACTCGATACCCACACATTTATTGCCGCCTATCGAAGCTCACGGTTTCTATGGCGTATTCTGAGTCATGTAATCTGCACGCTCCACTGATCTTTTGCAAATATATACACAACTGCAATAGCCTATATCGCTGCATCACTGTTGTATATTGCAAATCTGTAACACGTTTACCGTATATGATCAATATGTTTGATCGTCGTTATTGCTAAGGCATTGCCATTGCCATTGCCATTGCATGTACCCTAGCAAATGACGTGTCTCACAAGCAAAAGTACGTAGAGTCAAATTGTTCATAGTCGCCTGGTTTCGGAACCACGATTTACACCACGTAAAATATACTTCATGATTGAAGCAGAGTTTTTGAAACGCATAGCATGCCATTAAATATAAAACGCCGCCGCACTACTAGATCCTTAGTTTATCTGCAAACAAGAATCGTACCTTTGACAGTCATAGATAAATAATATCTAACTTCACATAAAATATCGATTGCGTAAACAAGGCAAGACTCCTGAAAGTTTACATGGGACAAGGTAGCTGTGTGTGCCTGCTTTATTTAAATTTAGCTTAACAGCTGGCAATTGAGTCCTTAAGCTGGACCTACCACTTAGGATATTCAATTCCGCGACTTCATCACCCAACGGGGAAGTTGCACTGCCAATCGCTGAGAAAGCATAGAAAAACCTGTATTGCTCCCTCAAACTAGGACAATACGTTATTTGATGTTTAGACACCCTCTTACTGCTCCTTCAAACTGGGACAGTATATACGTACTAGTACCTCAGAAATCAACAAAACTACTTGCACGGGCCAACGGCCTATAAGTTCGTATTGCTCTTAGACAAGGACAGTATAATTGCTGAGCCCTCAGTATTGACATAGCATTTCCTGCTACCGGCGAAGAACCTAGACCCTCGTACTTCTCCTTCAAACTCCGACAGTACTTCACGGAACCCGGTCTCTCACACACCAGACCATTGAAGTTCCACACGTGAAGGTTCAACAACAGCAAAGCAGCGCTACTGTCCTTAACACATTTTAGGCAAGTCGACTTATTATTAGACTGTACCATATAATACTGTGATCACGAGCCATGCTGAAAAGATGAAAGAATTCTCTCCAACGGAAGGGAAATTGAGGTCTATTGTTCGGAATTTCTAAGTTTGTACCGCACATTAAACATGCGTAATAGTGTCGAAAAAAAAAAAATTGTTTACGTTGCATTCTTCCAAATGGAACCCTTTCAGGCATCCGAAAACAAAACTATCTTCTACAGACTGCCCCCTGGGCTCAAGCCTAGCATCCACCGGCCAAAGGGCCCTTACACTGACTTCTGTAAACAAGCGCGTTTAAATCGGAAGGATGCAAATCCTAATTGACATCCATTTATAGAGATCAGGTCCCTAACAGAAGGGCCAAGACGCGGAATCTAAGATTGGTCATTTATTCTGTCATCATCATCCTCATCACCAGCTCACTGTAAGTCCCCACGAGGGGATAGGAGCTTACCCTAAGTAAGGGTGACTTTTTTTTTTTTAAATCATCTCTGTTTATACAAAGTCCTCTTACATTCATATATTCACATTCAATAATTTCACTACCTTCAAGAAAGACTGTCTATTTCAATTTAAGGTGTGGAAATCATTTTCGTGATCATATCTATATCAGTCTTCGTTTCTAACTACTGGCAACCTTGCAACTCCTCGTCCACGGCACCTTGACCATAATTATCTGTACAACTCATATATGAATAGACTGTCTACAAGGGGGGGATGGCAAGGTCGATTCGACTTTAAAACTTTGCAAAAACCATATTTCCCCCCTTTCCACTTTGTCTTGCTTAGACTTACGTAACTAGGCGTTTCTCCTCATTTTTACTTGTTGCAAAATTACACAGTGCTAGCAAAGGCAATAAACGGCAAGTCGATTGTCACGAAAAGGCTACACATACATGCTCTTATAGCATAGCGTTGAGCTAAACGAGAGCAATATCATTATATTGCACATTTATATATCATAGATTGTTTTCAAACAGTGTACGGGGCCCAAGTCATTTTCACTCTCTCTCTCTCTCTCTCTCTCTCTCTCTCTCCAGGGTATGATAAGTGATCATTACACATCATACTATTCTTTAACAGAAATTTAAAAGTTTTATCACATTGTTGCATTCTTACTGCACAAGCCACCAGAAAGAATAAACAACAGATCTCTCATAAAATGGACTTCGGACGTCGAACGGAACACATAATAACTAAATTTTACCTGTTAATAAAATTTATATTATGTTTCCTGAGACGTCCGAAGTCCAGATAAGGCTTTCTGGGGCTATCCCTCTAAATACTTCGGTTTTATGAGTCGAACAATGACAAGATGGTGGCTTGGTGCCGCGCTCATAACCTCCAGATTAGTCCGCTAGAGGCGCTGATGTCGGCGATGTGATTGGTGGAGCCGTCACGTAACGGGAAATGGGACCGCACCGGAAGGAATGGAACGATGTACTCTCATAAAATGGACTTCGGACGTCTCAGGAAACATAATATAAATTTTATTAACAGGTAAAATTTAGTTAATAGTCGAGTGATGTTTCAACACGAGTGTAACACTTATTTGGAGCACTTGCTATAATGTAAGATTTCCCCATTACCAAAGTAAACCTCTACAAATTTTCCCGAGTTGTAATAATTGGGTTTTCACATATTTACCTTGTTGACCACATCACCTGTCATATTTACCCTATTTGTCAACGTATCAACACAGCTCTGCGACCATCGTTTGTGTTTTTCGAGCAGTTAGATTTGTAACAAATCTTAAAAAGGGGGAGACCTGATGAACAAGGGGGATGGTTGGCTGGTAGTAAAAAACTGTTTTGTTCCCGAGTGAATGTTTAGGTGTGTTTAGGCATCTTAGTATTTCGAAGTAATTTATATTATCTACTAGCTTTAGCCCGCGACTCTGTCCGCGTGGAATTAAACAAAAGTAAGTAGACTATGAGTTCTTCCAGACTTTCCTCTACATATATGTCATTTTATCCAGATCCGTTCAGCTGTTTAGGCTTCAAACTCTAACAAACATCCATCCATCTAAACTTGCATTTATATTAGTATGATTTAATATTTTTCGATGCTCTAAGTGGCAACGGCCCCATGTAACCCCTGGCGTCGCCCATGTTATACATGCTTTTGATGTATTTCGTAATAAATCTCGATACTTTCCTTAAACACTGATAACCAAGTGCTGGCATTTAAAAGCTTTCAGAGGGAAATTGTTGTGTGTTAGTGGAAAATAAAATACGTAGCCTCTTGTATACATAGATGTTTTATTTGAAAAATACTTCGTGTAGCTAACGTTCTAATCACAATATGGCATTCTACATCCGAAATAAATCTATATTACAAAAATCCGTGCTCCCGCGCACCTCCTCCGCACCTCCTCCGCACCTCCTCCGCACCTCCTCCGCACCTCCTCCTCCGCGCACAAACATAATTATTATCACGTTATAATATCGCAAATTTAGAATTTAGACACGAACTTCAGTCGATTTCACACAAAATATTTCGACAACACACAAATATTAAAAATAGGGATTTAATGTAAAATGATCAAAAACCTACAAGAAACCAATCGCTTCTATTTGGGTGTAATACATCTGTTACGAATTCCATATATTTTTATTATCTATTTGTAATTTGATAAGAATCTTTCCCCTATTTCTAATATTTGCTATATTAAATATAAATGCTCCTTAAAAAAACATTAAAATGTCTTACAAAATGATTATCTTGCATTGATTGTTAATTACAATTCATACAAAAACTGTTTATTTTGTTACACGAGGCACTTACAGGGCACTATGCAATATGGAAGCATTCTTCATTTATAGATTCCGATCAAATTAAAAAATAGAAAATTCAGATGAGTTTCCACTGTTGAATACAAACACATAAAACATGTCCTCTCTGAAACAACATGTTTTCTTCGATTGCTTTCGGCAATGTGAACAAAAAGTTTTGTCTTATAAAAATAAACGCGACTTAATAAATATTGTGGTAAACAGCCGAATTCTTATATTCTTAAAAAAACGCAATTAAACACTAGAATGAGTAAATAATTATGCCTCATCACATGGCAAGGGGTCAATTAATATCTGTACGCAAATAATTGCATTAAAAATTTGCTTTTAAATAAAAAATGTAGGTGAATTGCATCTCCCTTAATCTAAAAAATATATGTATTATTTACGTTACGGTCGTGTTCAAATAGAGCTTTAGCCTTTATTGTATTACATCATCCTATGTGTTAAGTTTATTTGAAAATTTTTCATTTTAAATTCTCAACTATTGATAAAAAATTAAAAAATCTAGGATTTTCGTAGTCATTTAGGTTATATTAAAATCAGTTAAAAAATAAAAACCTATTCATTTTGTTACACTATGCAATTATTTCCTGCTTTTCATTACCTTCTATATTCCAGTTTTTAGTAATAACAAAACTCATTAGTTTTAAGCGAGTATTCCAACACGACCGTCACATACAAAATAGTCGACTAAAAATCAACCGAAAACTAGGCACCTAAATAGGCGTTGCTTTACCTAGGCTTATGTACACATACAAACACACAAACAAACATGTCTCCACGCAACCTGCGCTACACAAATCTTTCAAAAATGATAGTAAAACTTACTACTAAATATATAAATATGTACAAATTTCATTATATTTATTGATATTTTGATTCCGATATCGTTATATAAAAATTCAGCGTACATACAGATCATATATGAAAAACAAAGAGAAAATGGATTCATTCACATTTACTCAAACTGGAGGGTAGGTTGAGAAAGTTATTTAAAAACTATTACAATTGTCTGTTAAAATTCAAACAAAAAAATAAATGTATAGTTCATTTAAACACAATAAAATATCAAATATTCGTGACTTTCGCAAAATGTATACAAAAAATTAGAGCCCTTGCACACTACAGATTTTCTATTTAATTATTTACTGAGCCAGTTTACATTAAAATTTAGTTTCATATTATTTTGACTTCACAGCCCGACATGATCAAACTATTGGCTAATGAGTGTGTATGCAGTTTTATCCTTATTTACTGAATTTTAAAATAAACAGTACAAACTATTCTCGCTATCTATTCATTACATTTAGTCCGTAAATTTTGATTATTGCTTACATTATGAACACTTTGCTTACCGTAACGCCTCGCTTATATACACCTCGCTCGCCTGTACAAAAATACACCTATCTTACGTCACTTAGGCTTCACTTAGCTATGTACACTAGCGGTACATCTACACTTGGTGTCACCAGTTTATTCATATCTCTAATTATAATTTCTCATTTAAAACTAATAGTATAAAATTTGTCACTCCAAATACTATATTCTGCTATTTAATGAGACTATATAAAAGCGTGGCGCGTTGCTGCTCGCGCCGCGCCACGAGGGCGAGGGTCGGCTCCTACTGCTCTAATCTACCCCTAAAGGCACATTAACACAGACTGGGACTTAAAACAGATTTATGCCCGGTTCACACTTGGCCGTTAGCTCAGACAAGGCACAGATTGTGTAGACTCACTAGTTCCAGTTAGTGTTCACCTCATGCTACTTGAATTCCAGTCCAGTAATTAAATGCTAATCCAACTGTACTGTCCAAGTTTAAACGGAAATCGCAAATAAAATTAAACTTGCTATTGAAAGATTAATTTTCCTTTACATATCTATCAAAAACATACAGAGTAAAATTAAATCTAATTCCAATAGTATAAAGTTCAAATTTGATTTACAATATAAAATCTGCTCAGTTCTAAGTTCCAGTCTGTGTGAATGGGCCCTAACACGACGCTTCCTGCTTTTCCTACTGTCTAAATGTATACATGTACACAATACTTCAAGACTACATCCAAACAGCTACCAACCGCCTGCAAACATCCGACCAAAAAAATCTCTAATTCCCATATAATTGCTGCAGTCAAAATCTATTCCCATATTAAATTTGACAGTTTACAATCTAACGTTTTTCTGTTTAATATATTTTTCTATGGCTAAAGTTTCAATTTTGGACGTCTTAAATACATCTAAAGAATTTATCCAAAGTGCTTAAAAAAACATCTAAATATCTCTATATGTATCATCTTAATCTATGTAAAAAATCTTTCATTTATAAATAATTATTGATAATTTTTAGACACTTGTGATTTTATTGATTAAATAAAATGTAATCAAATATATTGTAATGTCAATATTTTTCAGATTTAACGTAATTATAAATATTTAATTGTGATACTAAATTGTGCGTGTTATATTACATTAAAATTACAGTCAGTTGCAATAATACGTTTACAAAACTTAAGCAAATTTCTATACAAAAATTCATAGCTTTATAAATGTATACATATTAATGCAGCCGAGTGTACACTTGTACTTTTAAACAACACTTTAAATTAGACACACAAATAACCAGCTCCATACTGAAAGTATTTTAAAGTGGACTGAATAGTACGTAAACTAATGAAATATTGAGGGCTTGTCCCACCACTGGCTGATAGAGGCTCAGATAGCTTAAAAATGACGTCACTGTCAGATAAGGGAACAAAATACGATATTCCCATCACATATTTTACACTTTGGATGATATCAAACAATTTACAATTAGCTGGGACAGGCACTAAATCAACTTTTTTATTTTGTGATATTGGTGCTTTTTATTGCAGATAAAAAACACTGTACTTAAAAATGTCCAAATCAATTGTAATAAAGTCTGTTCTCATTAAATACTTAGTCAGCACCGTTGTAACAGAAATTCATACATACCTGTTGTAAATCATATCCTACGATTTCACGTTTTATGTAACAGATGGAGAAAATAACATTCTCATAAAGATAAATGTCACAAAAACTGTAATGTCCTTACAAATAATGAAAGCACTTCACAATTCATTGTTTTTCACTTAATTTTCACCAAATAACCTAAAATTAATAGGAAACTGTTGTGAGACACTTCACACGACCCGTCTCTGAGGCACTGGACACCTCGTCGTAGCACTTTCTAGGAGCTTCTGGTTGCGTCTGATGCGCAATCACTCGTCAGCCAGCGCAAGCCAGCACACCAGCACGCCAGCACGCCAGTCAGCTATGGCTGAGCGTTCCAAGCAGGGCTCCAGCGCAGCACCCACAACATACTGACCATTACTCCTGAAAATTACAATATTTAGTTGTTAATTTGACCTCAGAAGGAAACAATATTTAAAATTGGTTTAAATCAAATACTTTCGAACATAGTTAAATTAGTAGGATACTGTATGGTGTAAACATCGCACAATACATGTTTTTCCTAAATACGCGTTTTCTACAGCGTGTAAGTGTGGGTAGTTTCTACTGTTACGCATTCGACGAGCATACACAACCAGTTCAGGTCAAATCACCGTAGCGTTCGGGCGTGCTCACCACCATTCATAGCATATTGGAAATAAACTAAAATATTCTCTCTTAACTACGGCGTTTTATTTGTATGTGCTGACACACTGTACATCTTGGTCCCTCGAGCCGGATTTGAACCAGCGACCTATGGTTTTACAGTCCTGATTGATGCTACAGAAGGGCGCTATCAAGAGTACTCGAAACCGACCATATCTATACTAATATTATAAAGAGGAGAGATTTGTAGTTTTGTTTGTATTGAAATAACTCAAAAACTACTGGGCCAGTTTTATACTAATTTAGATTATTCCAGCCAGTATGTATGTAGCTACAAGAGTGTGGAAGGCTGACCTAGTCGGAGTCGGAGTGGTCGTTGACGCTGCAGCGCAGCTTGGAGAGCGTGCGGCGCGCGGCCGGCGTGTCGTCCTCCTCCTCCGAGGAGATGACGATGCGCTGGCGCGGCTTCACGCCCGTGGCGCCGCGCGTCATGCGCCGCGACACCGCCCGGCCCTCGCCCTCGCCCTCGCCCTCCTCGCCCTCCGCCCGCCGGTGCTTCGCCCGCGCGTCGCGCTTGGCCTGCTGCTGCTGCTGCTTGCGGTCCAGCTTGGCCTGCTTGAGCGCGCGGCACGCCTCCAGCGTCGGCTTGCCCTGCAGCCCCGCAGCCTCCAGCAGCTCCTGCATCTTCGCCACGCGCTCCTTGTTCTTGGTGCACCCTGCACACACACATTCTTAGCAACATTACCTTTCTCACATTCTATGCTATCAAAGACATAGTTGACACTTCACTTGAGAAATTTTTCGCGTAATCTCCCTCGCGCTACCCGGTGTCCGGTGGTCGTCCTGTGTCCATTTTGACATTGAGATATTTCCGTACCAAAAGTTACCGATGATAAAATGTAATTCCCTATGTCTAGTTTACAGATTTCTTAAATATCTTTGTAATAAAAAAACAGTGTGATCATTGCGTTCCATACATATTAAAATTTGAAAGACAGATTACCTTCGACGAGTTTCTTGTAGTCGAAGCGTATGCCGGCGGCCTTGCAGAACTTCTTCATGTCGGTGATGCCGGGCTGGCGCAGCTCCGGCGGCACCGGCGGCCTCCCGCCCGCCGGTGCTTCGCCCGCGCGTCGCGCTTGGCCTGCTGCTGCTGCTGCTGCTGCTGCTGCTGCTGCTGCTGCTGCTGCTGCTTGCGGTCCAGCTTGGCCTGCTGCTGCTGCTTGCGGTCCAGCTTGGCCTGCTGCTGCTGCTGCTGCTGCTGCTGCTGCTGCTGCTGCTGCTGCTGCTGCTGCTGCTGCTGCTGCTGCTGCTGCTGCTGCTGCTGCTGCTGCTGCTGCTGCTGCTGCTGCTGCTGCTGCTGCTGCTGCTGCTGCTGCTGCTGCTGCTGCTGCTGCTGCTGCTGCTGCTGCTGCTGCTGCTGCTGCTGCTGCTGCTGCTGCTGCTGCTGCTGCTGCTTGCGGTCCAGCTTGGCCTGCTTGAGCGCGCGGCACGCCTCCAGCGTCGGCTTGCCCTGCAGCCCCGCAGCCTCCAGCAGCTCCTGCATCTTCGCCACGCGCTCCTTGTTCTTGGTGCACCCTGCACACACACATTCTTAGCAACATTACCTTTCTCACATTCTATGCTATCAAAGACATAGTTGACACTTCACTTGAGAAATTTTTCGCGTAATCTCCCTCGCGCTACCCGGTGTCCGGTGGTCGTCCTGTGTCCATTTTGACATTGAGATATTTCCGTACAAAATGTTACGATGAAAAAATGTTATTCTCTATTCTAGTTTACATATTTCTTAAATGTCTTTGTAATAAAAAAACAGTGTGATCATTGCGTTCCATACATATTAAAATTTGAAAGACAGATTACCTTCGACGAGTTTCTTGTAGTCGAAGCGTATGCCGGCGGCCTTGCAGAACTTCTTCATGTCGGTGATGCCGGGCTGGCGCAGCTCCGGCGGCACCGGCGGCCTCCCGCGCCGCCCCGTGCCGCCCGCCCCGGCGCCCCCAGCGCTCGCGCCGCTCCCCGAGCTCGGCGTGCGCGGCGTCGAGTTCTTGGAGCCCTTCGGTCGACCCGGACCGCGCTTAAGAGGCTGATCCTATAATTATTAGATAATTCGAATTAAAAAAAAAACAACTAATTCAGAAATTGGTCCTTCGAGCCGGATTTTTTTGGAAGTTTCCTTGAATTAAATATAATTATAATTAGTTTAAATACATAATATAGTTACATCGTCGCTGTCTCCAGAGTCACTGCCGGAGGAGCCGCTGGAGTCGTCGTCCGAGGAGGAGTCCACCGTCGTCACCTGTACACATTACATCATGCTTAATATTTACTGACCAACAAAAACCTTTGGAAAACTTCATATCGCTATATCAGCAAATACCAATATGTTTTTCTATATTACAATTTCAAAAGTAAGCGAAAACACAACATTTGCACAATTAACACAGTACAAAGATGTAAAGCCAACCCGCAGTGAGTTTGGAGATCTTCAAAAGATGCCCTTGTAGGGTAAGGCAAGGTTATGTGACCATTGCCACAGTAAAGCCCTCAAAAGGAGGTAGGGGGAGGTGTGAGGTTACCTCCGCGGGCGCGCCGGGCCTGTGCGGGTGGTGCGGGAGGTGCGCGGCGGCCAGCTTGGCGGCGGCGGCCTTGTGCGCGGCGAGGTGCGCGGCGTGCGCGGCCAGGCGCTCGCGCTCCGCGTTGGCGTCGTAGTAGTTGTAGAGCACGGCCAGCGGCACCGGCACGTCGCCGAAGTACACCTCGTTGGGGATGTGCGACGACTCCAGGCAGTCGTCGCTCCAGCGCCTGCCGCAGTACACATACTACACTTAGTCCACGTACCGTACATATAGAGACGCGAAACAATCTATAGCATGCTATTAAATATGTATGAAAGGTCGGTCAATACGCACTTCCTTACTTTTTATTATATCATCGTTTACATAACTCAATACTAACTGTACGGTGTATCCGTACATACGAAATAAAACACCGTAGTTAAAAGAGAATGTTGTGGTGTATTTCTATAACTACGGCTATGTATGGTGGCGAGCACGCGCGAACGTGGTAGTGATTCAACGTGAACTAGTTGAGTACGTTCGTCGCGTGCGTTATAATGGTACAAAATGCTTAGTCGGGAAAAACATGTATTGTGCGGTGTTTACACCTTACACTAACTAAAACTTCATCTGGTCGACGAACATGACATTTTTATATAAGTGGAACACCTCTGATTTCCTCGACAACAACAGAGAGATTTGATTTTTGTATGTAACTCATAAACTCAAAAACTAGTAAATCGATTGAAAAAATTGTTTCACTATTAGAAAACTACATTATCACTGAATAACATAGGCTATAAAATTAGGTAGATTTCTTTCCAACGAGTAGCAGTTAGTTTATTTTTTGCTTTTTTTAATTTCTATTACTAGGGGGGTTGAGGGATTTTTATCTATAAAAGAAAAGCCAATCCCATACGGCCACTCTTAGTAATTAGGAAAGGAGGTGGCAGTTAGTTATAATGACCTTTTGAACTGTATCCCGGAGAAGTCTTTCCTGCAGGGGCGCACCGCGAACTGGTAGGCGGGGTGGCGGGGGCGCGGCGCGGGCGCGGCGGCGCGCGGCCCGGGGGCGGCGCCGCGCAGGGGCGAAGCGCCCGGCGCCGGCGCGGCCGCGCGCAGCGGCGTGCCCGGGGGCTTCGGCTTGTTCGTCGACCCTTTGGGACGACCGCGCTTCTTCGGCTGCAATAAATAGTGTTGTAATTCATTACGCATATTCATTAAATGTATAGTTATTTTTAAAATACTACAAAAATATATATATGCAAATCAATACTGTTATTAAAATATTGGTAGGTTTAAATAAAATCGCTTTTAGTAAGTTTCATCACATTCTCTTTATAAAAAGCTACAAGGAAATTTACTTACTCCCCGCACTATGTCATACAAGACTTTTTCAATCTGTTAATAACTTTCGTATTCTCAAGTAAATAATGCCAATACTTTCAAACATAAAGCCACAAGTAATTTCATCAAGTTTTAGATAGCAATCTATACTAATATTATAAAGAGGATAGACTTGTATTTTCGTATGTATTGAATTAACTCAAAAACTACTGGGCCCATTTCAAAATTCAAAATTCAAATGCTATTAATTTTTGAAAACGGTCCAGTGTTTTGTGTTATTTCAATACATACAAAAATACAAATATCTCCTCTTTATAACATTAGTATAGATATAGATAAGTTACCTCAAGTCCGGGCGTGGTGAGCTTGCCGGGCGTCATGGCCGCTCCCGGCTTCGGAATATCAGGACTGCTGAACGGTTTCCTCTCCTCTTCACTGCAACCGACGATTATTATATTTATTCCATACTAATGTAGTTAAAGACTTGTTAAGCTATAATCTGATATTTGTTTTTTTTTTTTTTATTTAATTAACTCAAAAACTAGTAAATCGATTGAAAAAATTGTTTCACTATTAGAAAACTACATTATCACTGAATAACATAGGCTATAAAATTAGGTAGATTTCTTTACAACGAGTAGCAGTTAGTTTATTTATGCTTTTTTAATTTCTATTACTAGGGGGGTTGAGGGATTTTTATGTATAAAAGAAAAGCCAATCCCATACTGCTACTCTTAGTAATTAGGAAAGCAGCTGGCAGTTAGTTATAATGACCTTTTGAACTGTATCCCGGAGAAGTCTTTCCTGCAGGGGCGCACCGCGAACTGGTAGGCGGGGTGGCGGGGGCGCGGCGCGGGCGCGGCGGCGCGCGGCCCGGGGGCGGCGCCGCGCAGGGGCGAAGCGCCCGGCGCCGGCGCGGCCGCGCGCAGCGGCGTGCCCGGGGGCTTCGGCTTGTTCGTCGACCCTTTGGGACGACCGCGCTTCTTCGGCTGCAATAGTGTTGTAATTCATTAGGCATATTCATTAAATGTATAGTTATTTTTAAAATACTACAAAAATATATATATGCAAATCAATACTGTTATTAAAATATTGGTAGGCTTTAAATAAAATCGCTTTCAGTAAGTTTCATCACCTTCTCTTTATAACAAGCTACTTACTCCCCGCACTATGTCCTACAAGACTTTCTCAATCTGCTAATAACTTTCGTATTCTCAAGTAAATAATGCCAATACTTTCAAACATAAAGCCACAAGTAATTTCAACAAGTTTTAGATAGCAATCTATACTAATATTATAAAGAGGATAGACTTGTATTTTCGTATGTATTGAATTAACTCAAAAACTACTGGGCCCATTTCAAAATTCAAAATTCAAAA
This sequence comes from Papilio protenor, assembly GCA_029286645.1. NCBI lineage: Eukaryota > Metazoa > Arthropoda > Insecta > Lepidoptera > Papilionidae > Papilio > Papilio protenor. The sequence goes on along the minus strand of JAGSMZ010000034.1, from coordinate 3,010,762 downwards.
GCTATTAATTTTTGAAAACGGTCTAGTGTTTTGTGTTATTTCAATACATACAAAAATACAAATCTCTCCTCTTTATAACATTAGTATAGATATAGATAAGTTACCTCAAGTCCGGGCGTGGTGAGCTTGCCGGGCGTCATGGCCGCTCCCGGCTTCGGAATATCAGGACTGCTGAACGGTTTCCTCTCCTCTTCACTGCAACCGACGATTATTATATTTATTCCATACTAATAAGCTATAATCTGATATTTGTTGGAGAGAACAATATGAAGTGGGAATAGTGTGGACGTAACAGGGGAAAGATAGGCTTGTAGGGAAGGAGCCATATAAGTAGAAAAGGGACGAAATGCTAAAATAAATAACCTGTTGTGCAAGGGGTACGGGGCAGTGGGCGTGGTGGCCAAGGGCGCTGCGGGCCGTGGCAGCTCGCACATTTTATCTCCACCTTCTAATTTTGCTGTTTCTATAAGGAAAATATTAAAAAAATATTTATTAATACTTAAATAATGTCATCTGTAATTTAATGAGTGTCGGTGGCTCAGGGGTTGACACTCGACTTGCAGTACAGGTCCTGGGTTCGAATCCCGCTGTACCAATGTAAATTTCGATTTTTCAAATTTCAAACATACATAATTTAGCCAACGTTCTTATGTTGAAGGAAAACATGATGCACATATTGGTGAAGAAAATCAAAGATATGTGTGAAGTCAACACAAAGTGCAGGTTGACTAAGGCCTAGCCATCCCTTACTTAGGAAGCTCCCCCTTAGTGAGGACATATAATGAGCTGGTGATGGTATTATGTAGGTTAATTGGGACAAAATTTTCTAAACTCACCAATAATTTTATCCCCCGCTATACTTTCTGTTCTTAACTGAGTTTGTATTTCATCTGGAATGTAATTAGCTTTTTAATTTTTTATACATAAAAATATATCAATATATAAACATTTTAAGATAAACTAACCTTTGTTTAGTAGTTCCTGAGGTTTCTGTATTTCTAAAGGCTTTTGAGATATATCTGTAAAATAAAATATATTTCACTTTTTTTTTTCTAAGCTATTACTCGCGATTTCGTTTGCATGGAATTAAAAACTTAAGTAGCCTACAAGTTCTTCCAAACTTTACTCCACATCTGGGACAAAATTCAACAATCAGTTAATCCATTTTGGAGATACATAATTAGATACTAACTTAGTTTAAGTAAAATGTACATACTAACATAATATTGGATCTTTATCTGTAATAAATAAATATTATTATTATATATAGTATATTATAGTACAAACATATATAATCCATCCATCCATCCATCGAAACTTACAGATTAATAATATAACAATGAAAAAATGCTTCCTTTGTAAAAAAGCACAAAGTGGTGATTTTATTAGTACTTTATGCAAGTTTTCCCAGTAACCAAGAGATATTAAATCAAAACTCACCATGAGGTTTGTCGAGATCAGGTCTGTGAGCAAGATCGTCCGGCTTAAATATATCCGTCTTTATTTTTATTTTTGGCTGATCCAAATCACCAACCTAAAAAAGTAAGCAATTTAAAAATATTTTACAAAAGTTTCAACAGAATTTATAGATAAAATATGATTATTAAAACAAAGTGAGTCAAATATAACATTGAAGAATACTTGCAGCTACATTTCTATTAGAAAAAACAACTCTACCATTATTTCAGCTTCGGGATGTGACCGTTTGTGTACATCAGTTGGCTCCAGTTTGATCTCAGGCTTGAGGTGTTTGATATCAAGAGGTTTCTGTGCATCTAGCGGTGCGAGCAGCTGCGGCTGCGGAGCCCACGCTGGCTTGTGCACCATGTCCGGCCCATAGCCTTGCACTGCAATACAATAATTCAAGCTAGTACTACTGTACTTTTATAACTTTAAATTCCTCATAAATAGAAAATATTTTCAAAGGACAGAAATTTAACTGATACATCACAAGATAATTGATTGACATTATATTTGAGTATATTTAGTGGAGGTTTAGTAAATATTATTTTTGAGAATTAAATATATTTCTAGTGTAAAGAGAAATATATACCCATGTGTGACTGAGGCATGTGTAGCTGGGCCTGAGGCGGCTGCTGCGGCGGGAAGCTCTGGTGATGAGCGTAGTTCTGGTGCGCGGGCGGCGCGTACGACAGGTTCTGAGGGGCATAGCCGCCCGGGGGCGGAGGCCCGTATGCCGCGAACGCATCGGGCGGTGGGTAATGTGTGTTGTAAGCGCCCGCATAAGGTTGGTATGGTATCTGATGCCCATTATCTATAACAACAAATTAAATATGACGATATTCACTCCGGTATTTTTTCCCGCTCAAATTTCACAAAACTCCACATACCTATATAATTAAGTGGTAATCCATTTCCTTGCACGACACCGTGCCCCGGTTCTCCCTCCATCCTCAATCGCTTTTGATTCATGGCTCTTTCTGCATCATAATTCATCTTGCACACTACAAACAGAAACCGCTTATAATGGAACTATATGTTTTGGTACAAAGACCCATTTCCGCGCATCACGGGTAACGAAATAGCACTTATTGGACACTTTCGTGTTAACTCTTTAACTCTGACAGACGCCAACCGGACGCCAGCTTAAACACAGGTTATACGCTCAGTAAAAGCAAACACAGCGTACCTTTGTTGGTCACTGATTATTATTGATTTTAGTTAGAACTCGCACTTGAATCCACTGACACACTGTAGAATCACATAATAGAATACAATATTATGTCAAAATATCTGTTGCATACGAATATTGCATCAAATTATCAGTTTTAATGACAGTAATATTATAAAAAAACACAAGTGAAGCGTTCGTAGTTCGTATATTTTTTTCATACTTTGTTAACTTTGTCTTTTTTTTAGTTATGGTAATCTTAGAGTACAGATAAAAATTTCTTAATTTCAGACGTTTTTGTTAAATCGTGTAATTTGTTTTTTCAAACATTTTAAATAATGTCTTTTAATCAAAGTCAGATGAGACAATTTGCAGATATGGTTACTCAAAATAAAATGTTAATTCCTTGAAAATGTTGACGCAAGATCATATCACCGACACCTTCAGTATTGAATATGTCAGTATTTTCAACGTTTAAATAATCATACCTTTTCTCTACTGCTTTTCAGGCTTTTTGTAATACTAGTTGTTAAAAACACGATACCATATGGTTTTCTTTGTCTTACTATAAAATCTTTTGATATCCTCAATGAAGTTGAATTGTCTGCATCCTTTTGTTATTCTATGTCATTCGTTATCTTTATTCGCTTCATTCATTCATTTCATTCATTGTCATTCGATTTAGCTTGTTTGTCTATTGCTATTGTGCTTTTGTTCGAGATTTTTGATTTTGTATTCGTTTGTGTTCTGAAGTTGTAATGATTTATTGGTGATTTTTGTTTATATAGCAGTTTCACGTATAAGTTCTGTGAACTCTCAATAACCATTTATCAATATTTCTATTAATTTTAATTCAACTATAGCTATTACAGGTAAGACTATTCAAGTCTCGGACGTTATATTAACCTTACTTTTTACCGTTTTTATGTTTTTTAGTTTTAGGAAATTACACTTTATACAAATTAAGCGTATTTTGTAAGAAAGGTTAATGTAAACTTACGGCATGTTTTTGTTAGAAAATTAGAAATTAACATAAAATCAGTGGAAGCCCAATAGATGGATTTTCGTTGTCGTGAAGGTTGAATTTCCGATATTTGAATTGTTGTATTATAGTTGTTAACTTGTTATTATCCCATCCTACATTGTTAGCTCCTTACTAGTGATAAAAATGAAATAACTTCCTAATTAAATATATTTATTTAATAATAAAGTGATAATGAGAATATTAAATTCACCATAATAATGTAAAAAATTAACAATTACAGATGCAAGAACAATCAGCTGACATGTTCAAAAAGATTGTATTTGAAAATGATACATTTCTGAGTGATGAGGACTTTAAACATATCAATGGGTGAGTTCAAGTATTTATAATTATACTATATTTTAAATGAATATTTCCATTTAAATATTATAAAATGCATTAACTAGTCATTGAGTCTGATTTATTTCACTTTATAATCATTGATTTTTTTTCTCATAAATATGATGTAATAGTAGGGAATTGCAATGAAATATTTTACACCTTACTAGCTTTTTCCCACTAAATTGTATGTGAGGAATTAAAAAATCTTAATATTTTTTTTAATTAATACAACCTATACTCATGTAAAGGAATTTTTAAAATCGATCCAGTAGTTTTTTTTTATTTGTAGCATATAAAAATACAAAGGTTTCTATTTTTCCTATTTAAAAAAATGTATTTTTTTGTAAAATCCTGTTTTTTTTCTTCAATTTATAGTAGCTAACCGTGCGTGAATTTAAAAAAAAGCAATAGTAAGTAGTCTATGTGTTCTTCCAAACTAACCTCTAAAGCTATGCCAAATTTCATCAAGATCTCTTCAGCCAGTTAAGCAATACATTTTAACATCCATCCATCTGTCTAAAATTTTCAAAGTATAGTACATTATCCGTGTGTTACAGAGACTTGTCATTAATGCCAGAAATATGTGTTATGCAAGATTTCCTGGAGGAAGAGGAGACTTTAGATGCTGCTGTGAAGTTTAAACCTACAAGTGCATTTATTCCTGTAAGTTTTGAACAAGTTATTTTAAAATTACATAAATTATCTTATAATTTACTAGTGGTTCTCGTGCGGCTTCATTTGCATGGAATTATAAACACTTTATTTCGTTGTTTACATTTGTCAAATTGTCAATTGCAAATGTCAAAATTACAATTACTATAACCTTTACCTTGCTTTTTTAATGTTGGCAGCTTATAGTTTATGGTCCCTTTCCCACATGAAGGTTTATTTTTACAATTTATTTACCCTCTAAGTATAATAGTGTGTAAATAGATGGCTTAAGCGTGTCGTAAGTATAGGGCTTTTTCTTAAAGAAATTATTCAAAAACATGCTGTGATTGCTGACATGCTACGCCACAAAGTAGTGTGTATACGCTTTATTATATTAGTATAGATTATGTCATTTGTCACTTCTGGAACTGATTATTTTTCAGACATCACCTTTAGGACCTCCGGAGACGGGGAGCTTTCCCGGATTTCTTAATTTTGGTGTGGAAATAAAATCCTCAGAGACTGATAGGAAAAAGTTCTTGGTAAGTTCTTGTTAAATTTAATTACATATTTAGTTTGAATGTTGAAAACATTTATGGAGTACCTTTTTTCCAAATTGTTTCGAAAAATAATTATATGCAGATAATAAAAATTAAATAATTGTCTATATAATCATACTAATATTATAAATGCGAAAGTTTAGATAGATGGATGGATGGATGTTTGTTTGTTAGAGTTTGTAGCCTAAACGGCTGAACGGATTTCGATGAAATTTGGTATAGATGTAGAGGATAGTCTGGAAGAACACATAGGCTACTCACTTTTGTTTTTTTTTTAATTCTACGCGGACGGAGTCGCGGGTGAAAACTAGTATCAAAATAAATGTTCGCATTTTAATCACGATGTATTCGTGTTATATAAAACAAGAGAAAAGTAAATTTTTTTAACACAGACGCGTTTATTCCCGGTAAGCTCCGAAACGGCTCAACGTATTTTAACTGGTTTTTGAATAGAAAGTAACTTACGTATAACGTGAATATTAACGTGAAATTAAAAAAAAAATATATAGCCTATGTTACTCACAGAAAAATTACCTTTCTAACGGTGAAAGTATTTTTTAAATCGGCCCAGCAGTTTTTGAGTTATTTCAATACATACAAAACTACTAAAACACAATAATACAAATCTTGCCTCTTTGTAATATTAGTATAGATGTAGACACGGCTGGTCGAGATAGTGCAAATTGCTTATATTTAACTAGCTGTTGCTTCTGTGCAATTAAAAAAATAACATACAGACGAATTGAGTACCTCCTTCTTTTGGGAAGTCGGTCAAAAAAATGCCTGAGTCATTCTCGTCAAAATAGATTCAGCCGTTTCTGAGATTACCCGAAACAACCACACAGTCTGTCTAGAACCAAAATCAGTTTCTATTGCCTGAGGTTTTTAAATCTTCATTTTGATAAATTCACCTTGTTTAACTTCTACGGGACTTTTTAATTTTGTCGTGGGAGGGCGGGATTATCATAAGGTGCTTTATGGGGACAAGGATATGATTTGACTTGACTCAGTAATATTTCATTGCTGGTTATTATCCTTTAAATGCACTTCTGAACTACCCAACGGAGAAACTCCCCTCGCTCGCTTGCGTAGCTACGGCATCAGGAGCACACTGCCTCTGACGATCTGGGAAATCTTATCTTAACAAAGTGACGTTTTTACAACAATCAAGACTTAAAAAACTTAATTTTTGCTCCAAACCTTCCTTCTATCGGCGTAACGAAGCGTTAGAACTTTGTTTTAATGAGTTTAATATCCATAAGTACAATCGTTTTGTTATCGTTCTAATCTAAATTATATAAACTATCGCTAATACAATTTTCGTGCTCTGTCGTAAAGCTTGATGGATTATTTTGAATATCTAATCTCTACATACTTGTTTACTCTATAATTATCTAGAGAGATGTTCGCTCGCATAAATATAGCCCTTTTGATTTCACCTTTTACACTCATATTGCGATCTCATTTTCGTCAAATGTCGTCGCTATGACGTAGGTCGGTATCTGGATGATAAGCGACTTGCGATTACGTAGTCACCACGCGAACGAACAGAAATATCGCACAAGTTTCCAAAACATATAAAATATACTAGCTTTTCCATGCGAATTTACTCAGTAATAATGTAACTTTCTAATAATGAAGATGTTTCCCGTATTCCCAATGCGTGGATCGATAGTTGGGTCCAACGGGAAACATAGTGAAAGAATGATTAAAATAGGCCTAGTAGTTTTTGAATTTATTCCTCTTCATAATATAAGTATAGACGAAAGACAATATACACAAATGTAAGTAGGAAAGGAGAATTTGTTTCAATGAGATTAGAAAAATACCAATGTAGGATTTGAAGTATTCTTGCAAATGAATGGTAACGGTAATACGTAATTTAACTACACGCTATAGAATAAAGAAACCGAGTAAAAACATAGCCAATATGGATGTAATAGGAAGGGTATAGCTAATTTTTGTTTGTAGAACAACAAGACAGCATTAGAATCTAGAGGATTAAGAAAATAGTCTGTATGTCCTAATAAAGTAGCGCATTATATTATTATAGTTTACTTTAAAGGCAAGAACTTTACTAAAAATTATATTTTAATCTATGTATTATATAATTTGGCGTGTATGTATGGTCAATATGACCACTTGTAGATTGAGTGGTTTGCTTAATTTATGTTTTTAAAATTACATAATATTAAAATGTGTTTTTTTGTACACGCTGACTGGATAGTGCGTCGTGTGGATGGAAAGATTTACGTCGATACTTCCCAACAGTCGCTAGAATCAATTAATGAAAATAGAAAAGGTGGGGACCTCGTATGTATATGTTTGAAGTAGATATACCGCCACGAATTAACATTAACACCAAAAATGCAACATTAAACTATGATGGAAGGAAAGGTCTTGTTTTAGAGGAAACTTTCGATTATGTAATGTCTAAGAGAATAAGACAGTATAGTAATGCAGTAGGTCACAATGTGAGGCAGGAGGTTAGTGCGGTAGGGCAGTGATGACGTAGCGTGTCGTGCGCAGTACTCCGCGAAGATGAACCGCATCTACGTGGACATGGGCGTGGAGTTTCCGGTGCACTTCACGTGGAGCACGAGCGGCCAGCACGCGCCGGGGCTCGAAGACTTGTACGTGCGCGCCACCGTCGTCTTCTCCGACGACGCGCAGAAGGAGAAGCGCGTCGAGCGCTGTCTGCAGCACGCGCACGAGCCCAACAACCCCGGTCAGTTGCACACACGCACACACAGTGTACAAGGGCGGCGTGTGACGAGCACTGTGCGCAGGCGAGGAGGCGGTGGTGCGCAACGTGCTGCGGTCTGCGCGCGCGCTGGGCACGGCGGACCTGCACTACTGCGGCGCGGCGCGGCTGCCCGACTCGTGGCTGTCGGTGCTGGTGCGCCTGCCGCAGCCCGCGCCGCACGCCTACCAGTTCGTCTGCAAGAACTCCTGCTCCTCCGGCATCAACCGGCGCAACACCGCCATCGTCTTCACCCTCGAGAATCACCTGTCAGTATTACGTCGGCCGCGTCCGTATACCGCTTTAACACTGCTCAGATACTAACACGTGGGATTATTCCCAACCGTCACCCCGCTCTGTTCCCACGTGGGAACAGATGAGAATAAAAAGTTTCATCCGTCCCACCTTTTGCGACGAGGGGACGGTAGGAACTTATTTTATTTCATAACGGTTCCATCTGTCACCTTATTGATCATGGTGGGACTAAAACGTGGGACGGATGGCACTTTTTATTCTCACGTGGGGACAGAGCGGGGTGACGGTTAGGAATAATCCAACACGTGTGGTGCGGCGTCAGGGGGCAGATCCTGGGCCGGCAGAGTGTGGGCGCGCGCGTGTGCGCCTGCCCGAAGCGCGACCTGCGCCGCGACGAGGACGAGCTGGCCAAGGGCAAGCGCCGCCTCGCGCCCGCGCTCGCCGCCGCCGCGACAGACTCCTGCAAGAAGATCAAGATCGAGGTCGCAGACACGGATGACGAGGTCATCACGCTGCCCAAGGTAGGCGAGCTAACGAACAAGCGCCCCGACGTATGGGTACACATTACCCCCCTTGCAAAACTGACACATGTAATTCTTGAATCAGATGAGGTTTAAATGTTTAGCAGCCTTTATGTTGCACTGGCTGTCCCCGTGCGGTATCTCGTGCTCGTAACATTATAAAAACTTTATTCTATTGTTTACATTTTGTAAAACTTTCAATATACAATGTCATAATTCCAATGCACAAATGACAACGAAGGCTTTTGACATTGGATAACACCGTTACCATGGCAACGGCAAAAGTAGATGTGTGGTGCCGCAGCTGCAGATAAAGGGCGCGAAGGCCGTGGTGACGGGGCTGGAGGTGATGCAGCGCATGATGGAGCTGAGCGCGGGCGAGGCGGCGCGGCGCGGCGACCAGCGCGCGGCGGGCCAGTACGCCGCCTGCCTCGCCGCGCTCGCGCCCGCGCTCGACAGCCTGCGGGGCGGCCGGCAGTAGCGCCTGCACTGCCACCGCCCCTGGGACCACTCGGACAAGAGGTGAGTAGCAGGGGCCTTAGTGTATCTATGAAAAATATTGCCGCACTAACTTTGATGGATTTTAACATATTTTACTCTATAGAATACAAAAAAAAAAAATTTTTTTTTGTCAGTTTTTGGTTTTTTAGCTAACCATTTAGGATTTCAGACTATCAGTATCTCATATTCTTTATTCAATTATAAAATATCCCAAAAAATAATTTAAAAAAACCCCCTATGATTTTTTTACTTTTTTTTATGACAAGTTTGTATTACTAACATTTTTAGTTATATTTTTATTGCAATATGTTTAATTTTGATGATAATTTGCGGTTTTTAGTACATTTTTTTGATTATTTTTTTACTTTTAAGCATAAGTATAGTTTTAAGTTTATAATATTAAGTACAATGTTCTCTGAAACTTAAAAATACATTATGTTACTTTACACTGAAATCGAATATCTGAAAATGTAAGATACAAACTTTATTTTAATTTGCTCAAGAAAATGGAAAAAACTATTTTTTTTTACGTAAACAGTTTACGTAGTTAGTTTGATCTGTTAGTATTCACAATTTGATGATAGGAAATATGTCTAACCTACAGGGATATGGAAAGTAACATTAAAACATTTGGGATTTTGTGGCACATTTTTAATATTAGCGTTAAATTCAGATTATACATTCCGCTCCAGATATCCTTGTAGGTCTATATAAGTTGCCATAATTACTGAAAAATATAATTATCAAACAACAAAAAAATTATTAACATAATGTTTTGACAAAACATACATGACAGTTTGATATGTCTAGTTAAATTATGAACTGAGTCGACAGTATCAGTGACATGGTCACTAAAGCCCGCTACAAATGATAAGCATTTGCAACTGACAGTTGTAACTGTTCGTATGCGGGCTTAACACCGAAGATGAGAACATTTTGTGTCATTACGAAATTGCTTTATAAACACAACCCACCAAAAGTTTTTATTGTTTTTCTCTTATTATGATGCTGTAATGTTTTTCTAGTATATGTTAGAGAAGCTAGTTTGTTAGTTTTTTATTATGTTTTGAATTTAGTTATATTTGATTTTTATTATTTCATTATCAAGCAAGCTTTTTAACAGCCAGTGTTATACTTTAACAAATGACAAGTACTTTTTGACTGATTTAAATGAAGACAGTGAACTGTAATTATGGACATTTTTGATATATTTTTTTGTCCCTGAAATTACTAGTTATACAGAAAATTCGAATATAATTGTTATTTGGTAAAAAAGCTTGTTTGTTTATTTTGTCTTCCCTAAATTGTAATTTGAAATTATCTTTGTATTTGCCACTGTGTTTAACACAGTGGCAGGGATTAGACCTCTTTTCCACTGAGTTAGTAGTTGCAAACTCCAGTGAAAACCGTACATATGTTAATTTTCATAGAAAGAGTTGTGCCAGTGGAAAAGAGGTTTAATCTTAGAACGCTCATCTCAACATTTTATTTGAATTTCCTATAACTGTATTTTTATAAGATTGTAATAATTCTTCTTTTAATGCGATTGTGTAAGAAATTAAATAATGGAAGTCCGAAAATGATGCAGTCTTTCCATTTTGAAGCCGCCTTACAAAATTTACTATGTTAATAATAAATTTAATTAAATTGAAACTTGTTTTATTTATCTTTCAATAAATTATGAAATATGCCAATTAACTGTATACTTGAAATTTACTTTCCAATTTGACCATTGGTAGGAATCATCCGTCATCTCAGTCATCACTCCCTTCTGGATCAAGTCACCTTTCATGCAATCCATCCATCTCTTTCTAGGTCTACCTCTACCGGTGTACCCCTCCACATTCATAACTAACATCCTTCTTGTTACATGCGATTCATCCCTCCACATAACATGCCCACGCTAACCTTTTACTCCTTAATTTCTCAACCACTGGGGCTACTCTCAAGCTTCCTCTAAAATACTCATTTCGTATCTTATCCACTTGTGTTACCCCACACATCCATTAACATTCGCATTTCTGTCACATGTATTCTCCTTTCATCTATCCCTTTTACTGCCCAACATTCAGATACATCATGACAGGTCTTACGACATTCCTGTAAATTTGACCATCGGTAGGAATGTGTGACAAAAATAAAATAATTTTTATTTTTCAATATGAGTTATTGAGTTTTTAAAATAGGGATTGAATGAAAATCTCTTTGTTTAAACAAATTATTACTGTATTACCACAAAAAATATAGTTAAACTCTGTTCAGTTAATCACATGTTTTAACTATAACTACTGCAGATTGTCATTATGGATATCAATGTTATTTTTCTCTATAAATATGTATCACCACACTGCTTTCTGTATTACTCGAGTATTTATTGGACTTTGATAAGATTGCATTCTGCAAGCCTATGTGTAATATGACAATAGCCATGAATTGCCTAAACTCTACACCGGCCGCTAGTCACTGTATAATATATGTAAGCTAAAATGTATTTAATGGTAAGGCCCCTAGTTATTGCAATAAACATTTAAATTATCCTGTTAGAGTAACTTCAAGTGTCCTGTTACTTTGTCAACAATGTCTTTAGGTGCAGGCCCAACTCCCAGCACTGTGATAGAGTTTGCCGCTATCTGAGTCCTTCCTGCATCTCTAATCATAGATGTTATCAGACCCATTTTCCTTGCATTATTATTTATCTCTATAATTTCATCTAAAGAATCAGTTTTTAGAGCTATTTTCGCCTGGCCAGTGTTCTGCCAGATTTTAAGGCTCTCTGGATCTTTTTTCTGTGCTTTTTCGAATGCACCGACGGCTGCGTGACTGCACTGAGCTGCTATTTTACCTTTGCCCATGTTTAAATCTGTTCTTACGACTAAAACAAGCTTGTATTCAGAGTTAGAAGAAAACTGCAAAGAAAGTTTAACGTTATCAAACAATAATTACAAATAATGTTGAATAGATCCATTATATCTATAAGTTGAATTATAATATTGCCACATAATCAGGAACGAACAATAGCAAGAAATCACCTGTTTTACAGCTTTCACAGAATCTGTTACGAATCCGAAATATTTTCTTAGTGCAAACAATGAAATTCCAATACAAATCCCACATCCTAGCCCTGAAAGGAAAGTAAGATCCATTCTACGTTTCAGATCAATGATTGTAAATGATATTTATTAATTTTGAACTATTGTAAATGCTTTATTGTACCGGGTTTATTACTAAGAGTAAGAGGTTATGTTGACAATATGGCGATTGACAACAAAAGTCAAGAGCTATACTATAGAGTATAAAAAGCACAGATAAAAAGATAAAACGATCAAAGATGACAATTATGTTGATTAGTATTTAAGGTGTTGCCATATAAATTCGTAATTGCTAGGCAACCTGATTGTTAAGATTTGAGATTGTTATATTTAATATTTTGCAATTTTATTAAAAATTCTGAATCAAAATGAAAAAGAATACAATGAAGGATTTAGCACCTATTGCAATTCCACATGGCCCGCCTGTGGAGTCCACGGCGGAATATTTTAAATCTAAAATGGAGACTGCGAACATGACGAGGTGACTTCCTCACATGATCGAGTTAAAACCCTGATACCATTGACGGATATCCCGAAGGAGCGACTATTTTTCGTTAAATTTGGCATTGATATGTTATAATTGCCTTTCGAGCAACACCCCGGCTGTAATGATGTGAAAAGCGCATCGTATTAACTTGTATTTTAGGAAGTATCCGGTATGGGACGTCGCGCGACCAACACCGCAAGTGTTGATGGAACAGGCGCGCCGCGACCTAATGGAGGCCGATGAGAAGCTCGTGTTGAAGCGGGAAGAGGAGAAGGAGAACAGGGTTGTCATGGACGCCAAGTGGCTCGAGCTGCGGGAGAAGGAGATGTTGTTGAAAGAATCATTTATAAGTTTTAACAAGGTCAATCAACAGCTATGATAAAGTTTTCGGTGGCGAAGTTTTGTCCCAATTAGAACATTGTGCGTAATAAAAATTAATCGAATAATGATATGTTAATCTTCCAGTTCATAAGAGAGAACCAGGAGAAGCGCGACCGGGCGGAACGCAAGATGGAGGCGGATGGGCAGGTGCTGCTGCGCAAGGCGCGCGAGACGGAGGCCATGCGCTGCCGCGTCGCGGAGATGGAGGAGGTGAAGCGGCTGATGGAGCACCAGGTGCAGGATTACACCATATACGAGGTGCGCCACAACTTACCCTAGTTACAATCTCAGCAAACTTACACAGAGTGGTACTTATAACCGATTGTAATTTGCAGGACTACCTGATGTCGGTTGTCAGAAATTATCCTGAATTTAAACAACCCCTAGACGTGTTAAATCGTTATGAAGCTCTAGGTAAGTTACAAGAGCACAAATTATGTATCTACTGATGTAGTAATATGAATCATGATCACGTGACAGCCGCCGCCAAGAACACTCTAGCGGAGCGCCAGGAGCGGGACCTGGGCATGCTGGAGAACGCGCGCCAGAAGATCGCGGCGCTCACCGAGGAGAAGAAGCTTTTCATCATGGGACTCAACAACACGCTCGCTGACCTCAGGGTATAATAAAATCCGACATTTCGTTACTGTTGACATCTAGCATTTGCTATTTAGGTATCCCATGAAAAAAATTAAATTAAAAAAGCTCTCTTGCTTCTCCTTAAAAAAATAATAGACACTAACTAAAATGTCTAGGTTTTACATGACATCTAAAACATTTTTGTAGGGGAAGCGAGAGTTGGCAGTTTTTTGTATTTTTTATGGGGATAGTTTTCTGTTATGTGGAGAATAACTTCTAATACAAAGCTAGACGTAGGAGGACGGCACTCCACTAAGCGTTCGAGTTTCAGTTTGACTGGCTTCCAAATGAGAAAAGTTCCCGACGAAAGGTCGAGTCAATATTAACTTTTGACATAGATAGTTGGTTTTTTTAATGCCGCTTACCGATAAAGTTTTGAAAAATTATTTTTTCAGTGAATCGTGCTGTTATTGAGTATATTTTTCTTTTATTCGCTACTTTTCGAAAACCTTTATTAAAATGTGATTTGTGACGTCACAAAGCATGAATAACGCATGATGTTTTAATAGTATAATATATTTTGTAAATAAATTCAAAAGCGGACCGTTATGAAGCTCGTGACACACGGCTCCTAAGCGTCGACAGCACAAACCCAGCGAACAGCAAACGTACGCAAATCGAGTATTACTTTGTTTAAATTAAGCATACAGACAAGTAAGGACAGTATGAAAAATTCCAGTTATTAGCGTAACGCGTTGCACTAATGTGCTTACTCATCCCCAGAAGTATTAAAACCTTACATAATAGATTTTGTCATAAACAAAGTTATAAGGATTTCTAAGACAAAATTGTCTATCATGATGAAGAGCTAGATTTATCTTTATTTCAACAAAATAATGTTTATGGTGCAATTGAAATGATTTGCAGTAGATATTAATGACATGCTTTTCAATCTTTGCGTCCGTATGTCCTTACATCCGCGTGTTATTCATGATCATAATGGAATGAATGTGTGTCGGTCAGGGGGCACGGGGGGCACGGGGGGCACGGGGGGCACGGGGGGCACGGGGGCACTGACAGGCGACGCAACAATAAGATATAATGCTTCCATTGTGGCCGCGTCTCAAGACAAAGCCGTGATCCGCCGCGGCGGTCATTCAATACCCAGAACGGAATTAAGGTTGCGGTTAAGGAATGCGTTACTTCCTAATATGTGCTAGATTAATATTGTGTAAGTATTCGTAAGACAGTGAAAACTTCTAAAATAACGCTGATTTAAACTTGTAAAGCCTGCTGCATAACTTCCGTTTCAACTAAACGGTCGAAGCATACAGTTAATACTTTCGTATGTAGACATTGTTTTTTTTTACTGTACAGTTCAGCTGAGCTTTGTAACTTGAACATGGACCAAATCAATTTATTATATCTGTAATTAAAATTGACCCGTAATTATATATGAGACCTTAATCTTTTGTGGAATATTAAGTACATCATATAAAATAACATTGTACTAAAAGCAATTTTAAAAAGGCATTTGTGAATTTTAGAAAGAGAATATTTTATGCGACTTGAATAGTTTTTAATGTTCTGCCTCAGTTTAAAACGGCATTACTCTAACGTTCAACTATTAGATGTTTTTGTCGTCGGTACAAGGAAATACCAGTGCACTCCTAAATCACTCAGTGTCAGGGACGCTGAATTTATCGGAGGAGCGGCGTAAGAGTAGAAATTAAGCTGAATAATCGATCTTTATACCCGACGGACGAGCACAGTGAACTAAAAGGAAATAAAAACCTAAAATTAATTAGCATTTGTTTTTAATGGAAATATAGTTACTTTTTTAAGTTATATTCGCCTTTCATTACTAACGCATTTAACTGTCTGAGGGTTCTCCAGATAAATCTTGCAAATATAAAAAAAGCGAATCTTTGATTGGACGGATATTTATGGATTACTACGTATTTCCAAAATCGCTTGAGAGATCTCGATCTTTAACACATAGTAGACGTAGAACTTAGTCTGGAAGAATACTTAAGCTTACTAAGTTATTTAATCCTCGCGGACGAAGTCACGGACAGAAGGCAGTTAAATATAAATAATAATGCCACTTATATAATACTATTCAATCATTCTTATCGCTATTGTTAGCAAATATTTGTCTATCAGTATGATGATTGAAAAATTATAGTATAAATATTTCTGCGTTAACAGATACCAGCACTGTACAGTTGTTAAGACGTACAAGTGACAATTTCAACATTTAAACATGTCTTTCGTCAACAAAGTAGTGATTGTGACAGGGTCCAGCTCCGGTATCGGAGCCACCACCGCCATCACGTTCGCTAAAGAGGGCGCTAGTGTCGTCATAGTGGGACGCAATGAAGAGAAGATGAAAAATGTAAGCAATAAATGTGAAAGTTTAGGCAAAAAACCATTGGTCGTTAAAGCGGACGTTTCAAATGATGCTGCCGCTAAGAGAATTATAGATGAAACTATAAAGACATTTGGTAAACTCGACGTCCTAGTTAACAACGCAGGTATTATAGAAGAAAGTGAGATAACAAGTGAGGATTTTATGAAAAGCTTCGATCGCATAATGAACGTAAACTTACGATCGGTTGTTTACTTGACGCAACTGGCGATACCGCATCTGATCAAAACAAAAGGAAACATCGTCAACATATCCAGCGCAGCTGGTGTTTCAACCCTTGGTTCCCCTGTCTTAATGTCATACTGTACATCGAAGGCTGGACTCAATCATTTCTCTCGCGGAGTCGCGCTGAAATTAGCTGAACATGGCGTCCGTGTGAACATCGCGAGCCCGGGTCCGGTGCGTACTGACATTCTGGAAAATCCAGCCATTCCAAATTTCAGCTGGGATTACTTCAAAACGACTACGGCTCTAAAAAGAGTAAGTGCGCCAGAAGAGATCGCTGATCTGATCCTGTTCTTGGCGAGCGACAAGGCGAGAGGCATCACCGGGTCTGATTTTGTTTCAGATAACGGCTTTTTATTGCAAAACTGAAATGGACAGTAAATAAAATGTTTTTCAAGTGGTCAAGTTAAATGTACGTAAATTTAGTTTGTTTCATTTATTTCTTGGTTAATAAATGGTGTTTGACTTAATTATTTATTTACATAAAAAACAAAAAACCGTTGAGTCTCGTATCCCCTTCCTAGTCTGTGTTTATTAAGATGCGTTGGGAATTACACACCTCAGTGAAATTTGCCCCTCACTTCATTTTTTTTAATTTACTTAATGCAAATCGTTTGAGAGGGTTTGAGAGAAAGGAACTTTGCTTGGAGAGTTCCTACTTTCTCCGTAAAAGCAGATTGAGAGAGGGCGGGGGGGTGTTGTTGTCAGTGGCGCTACGACAAGGTGCGGAACCGCGTGATCGAGTGGGAGCTGGCGCTGAACCGGCTGAAGGAGGCGGCGGCGGCGCGGCACGTGGAGCTGTGCCACGTGCGCGCCGCCGTGCGCAGCCTCTACCTCAAGATCTGCGCGCAGAAGCGCATGCCGGCCGACGCGCCGCCACACGACTTCGAACAGCAGCTGGTGCTGGTGATGCGCGCGCTGCTCGAGCTTCGCAACATATACAGGATCGCGCAACGACGCTCCAAGGAGAAGTACGTCTCCTTCACAAATACTACTGCATTACTTCTCTTCTACCATTTAATTGTTCAAATGGCTTTTTTGTTTCAGAGACGCGGAATCGGGCCACAACACAATGTGATAGCTTTTTTGTTATTTTGTGAATAAAATAAAGTTTTTAAATTATTTGTTGTTTATTCACATGTACCATAAATAAGTAAACAGTGCGGCAAACTTAAATATATATGTACTAAGACCAGGAATATATAATATTGCATATTGCAGAAAGATATGAATCTAATTTCTTTGCCTTCATAAAAAAGAGAAGTATTCGATTGAGTTCCCAACCTTGGAATTTTATGTTCTCGATTAGCCTATAGAACCTTATGGCAGGTACTTGTACTTAAACTTTAATGACTTCAAAAACTTCGGTACTTCATGAGGGGCTTGTTAAGTATTTTCAAATTATCAACTTAAAACTTCTCGATGCCAAGTTGCAAACTTTCGAAAGAGTTAATTGCCGTTAATGATACGCCGACTTAAGTGCGGCTTAATAATTAATTAATTTCACTAGATATAAAAGACAAGCAACTATAATATCAGGGGAAATTGGTGCTTAAAATCCGCAAAATGTTATTCAATCCTTTCAAGAAACGTCCCGAGAAATCTACTTTAAATATAGAGACGATAACGAACTACACGCACTTCCTCGAGCTGCCGCTGAAGATTGTGGCGTGCTGGGATTGGTACCGGGAGCCGAAATGCGAGCGCGAGGTCATCACCAACTACCTATACCTGGCGCTAGTTCTGTTCTCGCTGGCCAGCTTGACTGCCGCTCTGTTCGCGCACCTGCTCACAGAGTGGCAAGGCGTGATGGACAGCCTGGATGAACTAGCGGACGGGCTACCTCTGCTGGCCTCACTAGCCATCGTCTCATATTTTGCGTTGCGCAAGCGCCAGCTGTACGACCTCACAGACTTCATCAACAGTCGCTTTCGCTGCCACTCTGCGCGCGGCCTCACCAACATGACCATGCTGGGTAGCTACCGCGCGGCTCGTGACTTCGCTTACTTCTACACTGCGTGCACGCTGTTTAGTGTCGCTATGTATGTCATATCGCCTGTGATTGCACATCGTGAGTACCATTCGGTATAGCTGACAGTGTATTTCTTTTACGGGTACTAAGTATCTAACAATCGATAATGAAAATATGAATGTTTAAGTTTGGACAAAGCAACCGCTGCAAGGTTGGATCTACATGGACGCTACAACGACGGCAGGTATCGTGTGCGCCTTCTTGAAACAATGCGTGGGCCAGGCCTTCGTGGGACTCGCCGTAGGCCAGCTGGGTGTGTATCATATACAATGTTGACGAGAACGGTACCGTACATAGTATAGTGTCGATGTGTGTCAGGTGTGCTGTTCGCTGCGCACGCGATTCTGGTGTGCGGGCAGGTGGAGGTGGCGTGCTGCGGGCTGCGCAACGCGCGCTGCTCAGCGCTGCTGGCGGCCGGCGTGCGGCACGCCGCGCTCGCCGCCTCACACCACCACGCACACATGCTGGACGACGAGCGACACACGTACTCTTACAATGTCTCCGAAATGAAGGAGTCGCGCTTTCATTATGACCAGCCAGTGGTAATCATACTAATATTATAAATGCGAATGTTTAGATGGATGGATGTTTGTTAGCGTTTGTAGCCTAAACGGCTAAACGGACTTTGATGAAATTTGGTACAGATGTAGAAGATAGTCTGGAAGAACACATAGGCTACTCGATTTTGTTTTTTTTAATATCACGCATGCGGAGTCGCGGGCGACAGCTAGTGTTCTATAATTTAATCTATTTCTTCATGTTTTTGTATTTATAATATAATTTGCTTTTTTAGGAACATTTTCGTGGACATAAAACAGAATTCGGTAAGAGATTATATACGAATTTTGATGGTTATTAAGGCATTTAAATAATACTGTAGTCTGGTTTTTGTTTGAGATATCTATTCTGCGGAGTACGAGGCGGGGACGTGCAGCGCGCTGGCGGAGTGCGCGCGCGCGCTGCAGACGGCGGGCGAGTGCCGCGCGCGCTTCCAGGCCCTCGCCTCGCCGCTGCTCGCGCTGCGCGTCGTGCAGGTCACACTGTACCTCTGCACGCTGCTGTATGCCGCCACAGAGGTGACACACATCTCTATACATACCATCGCTGAACAGCTGTAGCAGATTCAAGGATTGCAATTCAAGATAAACCACTGAGGGTCAAGTCCAACAAAATCATATCACTGAGGGTAAAGTTTTGATTGCAGAAGTTCGACATGGTGACAGTGGAGTACCTGGCGGCGGTGGCGCTAGACATGTTTGTCTACTGCTATTTCGGCAATCAAATAATCGTACAGGTTAGTTGTAATAGTTTGAACTCATAAAAGCGAAGTGTGGAGGTATATATATGTATATAATGGTGTCAGGCGGAGCGCGTGCGCGGCGCGGCGTACGGCAGCGGGTGGGGGGCGATGGGGGCGCGCGCGCGGCGCCTGGCGCTGGGCGTGCTGCAGGCCAGCGGCCGCGCCGCACTGCGCGCCGGCGGCTTCCTGCCCATGGACCTGCACACCTACCTCGTCGTCAGCTAACACATTATAACTGCATTCTCTCTTAACTTATTCAAATGTTTTTCTAAATAAATTTTGTTTTTTCTGTTGCAACTCTAATGTGGATATTTTCTTTTCCAGATCATAAAAACTTCATTCTCTTACTACACTTTGTTGGTGAATGTTAACGAAAAATAATGTGCAAATTGCAATAGGAAATTAACATATTTCCAATGTCACCATTCAATTTAATTGTTATTAGTTTTTTTGCTTTGCATACTTACAATAAAACTGTTAATTCATATTTTGTTTGTTTCATTTATTGTAATTACATTGTAGGAGTTAAAACTGCAGTTGCTCATTTCCGTTTTGCTAAATACAGGCATCTTGAAGTTTCGTGAAATGTTTGTTAAATAGTCGTTTTTTTTTTCATTTTAATTCAATAATCACAACATGCAAATAACAAGTAAAACCAAGTTTTGTTTAGAAATTATTTATTTATGAAATACACAATTGTTCATACATCTTTGATTCAAATGCTTGCAATTTGTTGGCGGCGTGTCCCGCTGTCGGCGACGTGACGTCACACGCGCTCGGTACAACTTCATCACTCGATTCATTCAGTTGTTGGAAGTTAAAAGAAAAACTAAGATTTCATTTCGATTTATTAATCATAATTTACTTATAGTTTAAATTACAAACAAGTTCAATGTTAAGGGCGCAGGCGCTCCGCCGGCGCGAGAGCGAGACGGAACGATTGCTTTTACAAGTTTTTCAAAAAACTACATTATAATGTTACGCTTACTGATTATTACAAGTTTATCGATTATGTTGACGGACGCTACGGCCGCCGCCGCCCGGCTCGCGAGGACCGAGCGGCGACGGATGTCTAACACAAGCGCACACAAACATCTAAACAAACATACACCATTCATCACATCGACACTTCCACAATTACGGTAAGAAAAATAAAATTACATGCCGATATCACTGACACAGAGCGGAACTAGAAGACAATCGTTTAAAATTAGAGTACAAAAGGGTCGGCACAACGAAACTATGCGGAGTGCATTGAACTAGGACAACGCCGTCAGTTCGTGTTGAAGCACAGCACGGCGCAGCGCGGCACAGCACGGCGCACGGCTCCACACACTCACCATACGTATATAAAAACATTTCCATTCAAGTATTGTCATGTGAGGTGTTGCGGCAGGTCGCAGACAACGCTGCTAACATTTCATTGTTCATTTAACTACAATCATACAAAAGTGTATGCGACGTCCAAAGTTATAAAATATGACACGTCACAGCGACCGACATCACGTGCACTGAGACATATGAACAACACATTGAAAAAATGGTTCGTCAGTTTGCGACGCCATTTTGTATTTGCACGTGTGTCCGTCACTGTGTGTATGAGTGTGTGTGTGTGTGGGAGCGCGGCGGGGGGCGGGGGGCGGGGGGCGGCCACTAGCTGCGGGGAGGGACACGAATTAGTACACATTCAGGAACAATGTACACTCAGCTTCATAAAATAACTTTAGAAACTTGTATAGTACTTTAAATAAAAAAATACATATACATGTTATGGATATATATTTAAGTAAACGTGTTTACATAAGTTTGAAATTAAATGTATACAAGTATCCAAAGTTTTGTAAATCGTTGCATATTTATGCAGCCGACTGTACATACGATATACATACAACTGAATAACAAAATAATGATCGATTTAAATTCATTCCAGTAAAAAAAATCACACAGACTCGATGCAAATTGGTAGAAAAATATTTGTGAAAATACTGTATCAAATTAACATTTAAACCTGA
Organism: Papilio protenor; assembly: GCA_029286645.1. Lineage (NCBI taxonomy): Eukaryota > Metazoa > Arthropoda > Insecta > Lepidoptera > Papilionidae > Papilio > Papilio protenor. Next base: position 2,988,997 of record JAGSMZ010000034.1, on the reverse strand, counting down.
GAGCACCAAATCCAGTTCATAGGAAAAAATTAAATTATATGAGTCATAAATCTTTTGAAATAATTAGATGTAACAATATTAAAATACGTCCAACGAGAAGCGATACCAAAGTGCAGGGGTGTGAAACACTTTCATTTACTATATGTTAATTTAAAACTACTGTATTAAAATAAAAATATATTGTTACGTAATATATTAATAAAGTAAAAAAGTTTTACTTATATAGCTATTAACCATTTTAACAACAATAAATAACAAAATATCAATAATTCATTATATCAATACTAACACGTCCGCCGGAATGTTGGCGAATCCGTCTTATTTTCGCGTCGTTACAAATACACAAGTTAGAGAGAGATAGATATAGTATCGTCAAGTCCGCAGTCGTCAAGAGTGAATGACTTGGCATCGCCGCTCGTGGTGTGAGCGAGTGAGTGAGTGAGCGAGTGAGCGAGTACTTACTTCTTCTTGTTCTTGGGCTGCGCGCGCGGCGGCGTGTTGGGGCGGCCCATGTTGAGGCCGGAGTAGAGCTTGCGCTTGTCCGCGGGCTTGAGGATCTGGAAGGAGCACATGAGCGTCTCGTCCACGGACATGAGCGCGCCCGCGTTGTCGAACTCGCCGCAGTAGTTGGGCGCCGAGAACAGCGTCACCAGCTGCCGCTTCGCGAAGAACTCGTAGCCGTCCTCCACCACTTGGTGCGCGCGGCAGATCAGGTCGAACTCGTGCTTCGACAGGAACTTGCCCACCACCTGACACAATTCAGTGCTGGTTACGTCACTTTCAGATAAGACCTTCACCTCTATGAAATAGGTTTAAGAATTATTTTTTAATGTATTGGGTGGATTGCACGGGCCACGTTGCCAGAGTGGGGAGGGGGAGGATAGCTGCAGTCTAGAGACACAAATTGTAAAATAAATAAACAGAACTCTAAGTAAAACATTTAACTAAAATCCCTAGACATATGTAGATAACTCAAAAATACCATCATTTTTCATCGAAGCATCCCCTTTGGTATTTTTACTAATAACCTCCCTTGATTAGTCTGCATTAGTGGAACAACTTTGATTTATCGTAACATAGACACACCAGCAATAAATGTAATAGGAAATACGTATTTTATGGTAAATAAGGAACGTGTCGTGTGTACACACGCTGTACACGACACAGACATGCAGCGTGCAGTAGTCACGCTCATGGACTTGTTATCAATGTAACCACAGAGTGCAAGCGTGACAGGTGTTTTGTAAACATTGGCATTTTATATCAAAAATATATTTAATGTACTGCTTGCAAAGGAAATAACAACGTAAATCCTTTAAGTATGTTAGAACAGACAGTATCATTTAAATCAGAAGTCATCATTTAATTCAATCATAAGCATGTTTAACAAAATTTTTTTTTAATGTTAACCTACTTTTCAATTCTAAATGCATTTGTAGGATTCATAAAATATAATATGAAATGTATGCAAATGTCTCAATAACTAGGACGTAATGCACATGCATGCTGTCCGACGACGCGAGCACGTGTCCGCACTCCACGACCCGTAGGTTAATGCGATAAATGTGTTTGTTTTACATAATACACGTTATGTACTACAAGTAGCAATTAACGCCGCAACTAATTAGATAACTTGACATCGTTAACATAATGCTAATAAAGAAAAGAGTTGCTGTGACAATATTTTCCACTAGGTACAGTTAGGGGCATTCACGGTGTTGAACTTTCAGTAAAAATGCCTTGTTCTTGCAACGAGACAAACTACGCAACATCTTAGAAATAACCAATTAAGTTACTGTAGATGCGAAAACGACCTTTTTCTCGTATAGACATTGGTTGTTCCGCGTCGTCTTAATGCGTACAAAATGTTGAAACGATTGTAGCTATTAAGATAAGACACCGTGAGATTTCCCGATAGTACATTTTAAACGTTACGAGAGCACGCACACCTTTGATACTATCGCACAACTGTTTAGTCTCGCATTGGTTCCTATGAGCTTACATGGAGGTGTACACTACTCTATTTTTAGTTGTGCAACTAAACAGCTGAATTGGCTGCGACACAATCGACAATAGTGCGATACTTTAGTCAAAGATGTATGCCCGCTCTAAGTGATATTTCACCAAAATGATCTATAAAGGTCCTCGTGTACTCACCTCTGTGCCGAAGGTAAAGCTAACACCGCGGTCGTTCTCGCCCCAGCCGGCCACATCCTTGTCGGGGTCGGACCACAGCAGGTCGCACAGCAGCCCCTGGTCGGGCACGTCTGTCGGCCGCATGATGCGCCGGATCTGCTCCATCGCCTGCAGATCCGGCGACAGCCCGCCGTGGCAGCAGAATATCTTCTCATCCACTGCAATAACGGACACCACAAACGTTAAATACTGAGCCTCTTTTACAGAATTCCTTGACATGTGTAAGCGCAGAGGTTATCATGGCGCCGTCGCGTCGCCGGCTCCTTGCAATCGCTACGTCGGTCGAGATACCCCAGTATGCGGTTACGTTACACATTCGTTTCAATAATAAAACTGACTTGTATTACATCGTTTCAAAGAAGGTTTTGAGAGCCTTGGATGACGTACAGTGAGATGATGGTTTCATTAAATTTGAAACAAACATCCAATTTCTTAATACGTAATATTGTTTGTTATTTAAGACTGCTTTAATTTACGTCGTGATATTTTTAAATCCTGATATAGGGACGAAATATATTTTCGACTTCAAAATCACAATGAGTCATTTCTGTGAAGCTAAAAACTTTTTCAATTAAACTAAAAGTACTCCAGAGAGTTATAAAGTTGTTTTCAAGTTGTTTTGCTTCGTCAGATTTGTGGTTAAAAATACATTTAATACAAACGGCTCTGTTGCGTTGTCGGCGATCACGTGGTACGCTGTGTTACTTACGTAAAGAATAATTTTCTTTGCATCACAGATTTATTTACAAGCCTCCTTTACATGATGTCTATGTCTAAACTTCAATGTTATATAGCCTACAATAGGTTACTTATTTATAAACTTGAATCTATTATTGTAGTGCAAATCGTGGCAACGACCTGTGACGTGCTAATCGCTAATCCGACAATCATATCAGTATCAGTTCAAACGCGATAGCCGATTTGAAGTAAATTATAACAACAATTGTATGGAAATGTTTGGAACTGCCACTAATACTCCTACGCATAAAATAGCGTATATATTTATAGCAAGGCGTGCGCTTGTGACGTCAAAGTTCGGCACAAATGTAAACAAGCCACTAAGATTGCCTCAAGTCAGGTGTTGATACAACACGAGGCTAGGATGGAGTGGTACTCTCCACACGTGAAACTGATTTCTAATCGATCCTTCTTGAATATATCCAGTATTATTAACAATTAGTTCGCGATATGTAGAGAAATTGATACTATACTGAGAAAATCATTACAAACATATTTCAACATAACATATTATAGTCATGATTAATAAATAGTACATTTATGATATTATATCTAGAATTCTAAAGATAAGTACGTCTAACTGGCTTCCGCTTGACACCAGCTAGTGTCGGGAAATTCCATTACTCAGATATTATTATTAATTATCTTACTAATATTATAAATGCGAAAGTTTAGTTGGATGGATGGATGTTTGTTAGTTTGTAGCCAAAACGGCTGAACGGATTTCGATAAAATTTGGCATAGACGTAAAGGGTGGTCTGGAACGACACATAGGCTACTCTTTTGTTTTTTATAATTCCTCGCGGACAGAGTTGCGGGCGAAAGCTAGTTTATAATAATTTCTAACAAAGCATAGATTTTAACACGTAAATAACATAATATATACGTTTAATTGCCTCCAATAATTGACATTTGAATAAGTTATTAAAGAGACTCTAGATGCGACCCTCCTGCAAATATTTGTGGAATACCATTTTTGAAAACGTAGTATTTTACCCCAAATAGGTAAAAAGGATGAAATACTATGAAATATTTACTCCGCTTGATGCAGTGCAAACACACCGCTGACGGATGTTGTGCGAACTAATAATAGCTACCGGCTTTCCTCGTTCCCGACTCATTCTACACCGGACGCTCGCAATGTTTGAAGTCTCAACGACTAGGGACTTTATTCTATTTAGGACAATAACTGCATTACCTAGACATCTAGTCCCGTCTCGGTGACTCCACTGTCATCTCATTCGTTTCTTGAAACAAAACAGATAGCAATAATTTTGTATACAAGAGCTACGTCATCTATACCAATATTATAAAGTGGAAATATTTGTATGTATTGAAATAACTCAAAAACTACTGGGTCGATTTTAACAATTTCACTGTTAGAAAGGTAATATATCTGTGAATATCATATTTTTTTAATTTCACGCGGACATACTAGTGTGCAACAGCTAATTATATGTATAGTTAACACGTAAGTGCCGTCTATTTTCTTAGAGTGCAATAAAATGCGGTATACAAGACATCGTTATCTCATTCTGGTGGTAAATAACTGCAGCTGTGGCAACATTCTTTTAATCTCGTATAACAGTGTTTACATTATTAAAATTCAGCAGACAACGAATCCACTTTGATCGTAATCTAATAAGATTTTAGTAACCGGGATATTTATAAAAAACCTTGTTCGCGAAGTGAAGAGATGATTTCGTTAAAACAGATTCAAAATCTATCATAATCTAAATAATAAGTGAAATTTTAAGAGTAAACATTAAGCAATCGTGTTACCTTACTAATTTTATAAATACTACAATCTCCATGCTCAAAAGATCTCAATAAAAATTGGCACAAATATAGAACATAGTCTAGAAAGCACAGTCTACAAAGTTTTCTTAAATTCCGAGCGTCGAGTCGCGGGGAAAAGCTAACTTTGGAAATAATAAATGTCCAAAATGTGGTAAGATTTAAAAACGAGATGTTGGATAGTTCGACAAACCTAATTAGAGGAATTCAATCAATTTTTGCTTCAAATTGTGAATCCAATCAGTGCCACAAGTTCAATACAGAGCTCTTACTGGAATCTTTTCATCAGTCGAGTTGAGTGCTACTAGATGAGCTCTGTCTGAACCAATCAGTGATAATTCAAAGCGAATTATCGAATGAGAAAAAATATCAAAGAGATCATTTACTTTTTTTTAAGGATACGTCATATTTACTGTCGCTTCCTGCTGTCTGACGGCTCTCCCTATGTATGCTTACATTTTTAAAAATGTAATTTGAATTATGTTGCATTTTTAATAGATAGAGTGATTCAAAAGGAAGGTTTATACTAATATTATAAAGAGAGATTTGTATTTTTGTATGTATTCTATTCACGTAAAAATTTCTAGGCCGATTTCAAAAATTATTTTACTATTAGAAAGGTAATTTATCTGTGAGTAATACAGCCTGTTTTTTATATATTTTTAATTTCACGCAGGCGAAGTCGCGAGCACCATGTCAAAATATTGTAGAGAAATACCGATAATTTTAAAGGTTTCTACTGTGATGTATATAAACACATTTTCGTATTATCGGTCCCGTGCGGGTCGGGGTGGGGGTGGGTCCCTTTGTATAATTTACAAGTTATGTTGTCCATATAAGATTGTTTTGGTACAAAAAAGTAGTACTAAAGACAGCTCTAAGAAGAAAGATGATGCATCAATAAGAATGCCTTATGTAAACTTGATTACATCACTCATATCATATAACGTTTGCGGACAATAACTTACATAAGAGTTGATATTTATGTCATGATACAACAAAAATTTAAACACTACAGGAATATAACACGGGTCAACATGAAATTTGATTGCAATGCATTAAATTTCGGTAGTTTAGGTCGTAATAAGACGGAAATAAATATATGGCATGAAAAACTTTGCTTTTGTGCTGCATCCTGCAGCCCATGGCCTTAAAATTTGTAAGCATATCACAAGCAACAACAACACAGCAACTATCACAAAAGCAAACTTTATACCGAAAAAAGGTATTTTCTTTTCGTTTTTGTGGAAAATAATAGTATAAACTTTAGGACAAAGAACGAAAATTTTTTTGTAGAGTCGTGTAATTTTTAAACGCATAAACAAAAGTTGCTGCATCACGAGACAAACTTTTACATTCAATATCGTTAGTGTTACACACATATAGCCTCAGCCGCGCGCACACCTTTGACTAAACTATCGCACAACTGTTTAGTCGTGCTTTAATTCCTATGAGCTTATATGGTGCTGCGCACACTACTAGATTTTTAATCGTGCAACTAAACAGTTGAATTGCGAAACAATCGACAATCGCATACCACTTGTGCGCCCGTTTTTATCAAGAAAATAAAAATCCACACTTTGGAGTGTCTTCACGTTCTTAAGTTAGGTCCAAATTTATTCGCAATATGGCGAATTCTTCTATTTCTGGTTAGTCAATAAACTTGACTGTTAATATGCCTTATGTTAGAATATAACTAGTTGTTGCTCGCAACTTTGTCTGCGTGAAATTAAAATATAAACACAGACTATGTTACTCAGTGATAACGTAGCTTTTTAATAGTGAAAGTATATTTGAAATATACCCAGTAGTTTTTAAGTTAATACATAAAAATCTTTCCTCTTTACAACATTAGTATAGAAGTGTAGATTTAACTCCGGTACGATACAATTGCGTAGTAAGTAATATAAATAAATTTGTTAATTCTCACCAGATGGGTTTACACATTCCTACGCTTGTTACAAGAGGTTATTTTCATTTATAACACAAGTAAGGTCGTTCAATCACTCGGATCATTCATTCACTTTGCTACGTAAATCCGGTGTTACATGAATGACAATGTTTTCAACTTGGTGTTTACAGTGAAAATCTAAACAATCGTCTAATAATGGGAAGTTTGTTTTATAAACGGTAAGTTTAGTTTATAAACAATTCGTCATTCGTTCTATTCGACAACAAAAACGCATCATAATGCATCATGAATTACGTATTTGGATTCAAACTTGCGTACCTTATAGTATTTTTTTTTCAATTTCAGTGAATCGATGTCGTATTATTAAATAATAGTTATATTATTACCAAGAAAGTAGGACAAAGTTATCTAATTCAAGTAGAGCTAAACAACTTACACGAGTAAAGTTTAACGACGTTATCAGTTTGTGCGTGATTTACTCCGGCAAGGGCTCTCCTCGATTTATACCAATAAATCCCCGAAACACGATAACTTGCGAGAATATATTTTTCCAACTAATTGCCATCAGAAATGACAATATCAATATTATATTATACTAGCTACAATTTTCTGAAAATGTGTCCATAATTAAACGCGAGTCAGATATTTTAATGATTAGACATAATCTTACTATTACTATAAATATGAAAGTTTGGATGGATGTTTGTTAAAATTTATCTTCTAAACGACTGAAAGGATTTTCATAAAATTTGTCATAAATGTAGATTATAGTTCGGAAGAACACATCGGCTATTTTAACACTTTTTTTTTTAATTTCGCAAGGACGGAGTCACGGGCGACAGCTATTTACATATAATTAAATATATGTAAATCAGTATGGCAACTATTACGCAACCTAAAGCCATTGACTATTATAAATGCGCCAAGCTGTTTATCTCTTGATTAAACGAAAGGTTAATATGAAAAGCTGTCTATTGCCAAGTTTTGTCTTGTCATTTAGCACATGTCAAAATAATTCTTATGTCTATGGACATGGCAATCCTCTACATTAAAGACTGTAACACACAATCGTGTAATTCCCTTTAGCTCGGCCTTGTTGTTACAATTATATCGCGACCTTCGTGTTTTTCGCGTAAAGGTCTGAATTATAACAGTAAGTGAGTCAGGGACGTTACGGGTGGGGTTTGATATCGCTAATTAATTTGAACGCGGCATTTGACGGCGAAAGCAATTCATTCAAACATTTCAAATTAAATTCTACCATCGTGTTTGTACCACTATAAGAGCAGGCGCATACCTTCGACTAAACTATCACATAACTGTTGTGTATTTGTCGATTGTTTCGCAGCCAATTCGTTGCATAACTAAATGTCGAGTAGTGTGCGCACCTCCATATTAACTTATAGGAATCAAAGCGAGACTAAAAAGTTGTGCGATAGTTAAGTTTCAAGCGTACCGCACGGTCTAAAAGTACACGGCAAGCAAGACACAAGCTTCATCCGCATGTCTTTAAAACTTTATTTGATTGTTTACATTTATAAACTTTCAAATTTCAAAACTCAAATGCACAAAGGACCATTGTCCTTTGCCTTTGCCATTGGATAATAATTACCTTTACAATGTCAAACTAGTTTCTTTGCTGCTATTGGCATGTAGTTGTTCTCGCAGGGCAATTTTTCCAATTTACTTAAAATACGTAGCCTATAGCGTGTCATAAGTTTCGGCCTTTACATTAAAAAAAAACAAAATACACTAAAAACAAAATCTTCTCAAAAAACAGTACACTAAAAAGTAACGAAATAATTACTTGAAAATAGTAAACCTCCATTATTGTAGCTGTAATGTCTACATTGTACAATTATTATTACTTTGATGTCGGTGTCAGCCGAGGTATATCCAGTGATATTTCTACGTAAGGTTTTCTACATTTTTACCATAACAATTGACAATTGAAAGTATAGTAACGTTTTAGTAATGACTGACACCGACTTCAAAGTAATAATAATTGTACAATATAGACATTACAGCTACAATAATGGAGGTTTACTATTTTCAAGTAATTATTTCGTTACTTTTTAGTGTACTGTTTTTTTGAGAAGATTTTGTTTTTAGTGTATTTTGTTTGGAAGTCGGTTTTGTTTTTTATTAAAAAGTTTATTTATTTCTCGATTTTTAGTGAATCTAGACATCGCAGTATGATAATCACTAGCTTTCAAACAAATAATGAGTTATCTAAATCGATTATCTAAGAAATTAAGTAAACAACTAATACATCGTTGCGATCATTCACTCATAATTCGGTGCGGCCGCGCGCCGTTGTTACCCGTGAGTTTTAATATTTTGATAACTTCTAGAATCTTGCACAGAATTACGTACTGTAAAAGGCAATTATGATCTACATAAAATACTCTATCGTGAAAACATATTTATTTGGATAAGGATTCATACCAAATAAGAATAAAAGCGTTTAAATAAAGTCGATTGCACTTATTTGACGGTTTTCTCAAAACAAACGGTTATTGTGCGACAACCTTAAGAGATAGATATATGCTATCGCAGACTTTAATTCAGCTAATTGAATGACCTACAATTCTTTCATACATCATTTTTATGTAGGTCTTATAGTTTAGGCTACGTAAGCCAAGAAAGCAAACTTTGTTACAGTTGGTATTTTTTTCTGCGACTCGTAATTTGCTATTTATGATATCTCCTAAACTATTGATCGGAATCACACAGTTCCAAGGGTATTTATAATCTACATAAATACTCTATCGTGAAAACATATTTATTTGGATAAGGATTCATACCGAACACGAGTAATAGCGTTGAAAGTGGGGTATAGATTTTGATCGAAATTTTAATGAAAAAAGTGGTTATTGTGCGACAACCTTAAGAGATAGATATATGCTATCGCAGACTTTAATTCAGCTAATTGAATGACCTACAATTCTTTCATACATCATTTTTATGTAGGTCTTATAGTTTAGGCTACGGAAGCATAGAAAGCAAAAAAGACACCAAATTTCGTCACGCAATTTTGAGCTAAACTTTTTAACTACGCCGTAGTCTTTGACTCCAAAAATCAAACAAAAAAAAGGGACCCACCTGCAAGCACTACCTCTCGGATAAAGAAAGAATTTTCAAAATCGGTCTACCAGGGGCGGAGTTATGCCGTAACACACATAAAAAAAAAAAATAAAAAAAAAAAAAATATATGGACGAATTGAGTACCTCCTTCTTTTGGGAAGTCGGTCAAAAAGAATTCTTCAAAAATATGCTATTATTTCTGAGATCTATACTAATATTATAAAGAGGAAAGATTTGTATTTTTGTATGTATTGAAATAACTCAAAAACTCCTGGGCCGATTTTAAAAAATCTTTCACCATTAGAAAGGTATTTTATCTGTGAGTAACATAGGCTATATTTTTTATTATTTTTAAATTTCACGCGGGCGAAGTCGCGAGCAACAGCTAGTCCTACATAAAGAAGTAGAGATTTGAATATGCGTGTAACTTGTATAAAGGCAAATTCTTGTTCTATACAGTGAGTAATGATGCACAATGGTTGGCGTTGTGGCGATACAGTGCGAGGTAATGGTACATATAGTCGGGCTGATTGGCTCGACCCGGGCGTGGGAGGAGCACCGCACTAATGGATCGTAATCACGATTGATACTATTTTAATTCCTTAATAATGTGTAACTTATAAACAATAAATGTAGTCAATAAAATGACTAACAACCTTGTATATACCAGGCCTTCAAAACATTAGTCAGTCGCTGGCAGAGCCGGGTATCTAATCACATGATATCCACATACCGTGCGATAAACGACACGGCTTCGTAAACGACGGCCTAAGGAAATTGCACCTGCTATACAACTTTGAAAGGCCGCTTGGAGTGTTGCCAAAACTAAACGCCGACAATAACCTAATCTTCTAATTACTTAAAGATGCCAGGAGAAGTCAATATATCGTTTATATATAGCACTTAACTAGTAGGCTAGTTAAGCTTAAGGGCTTGTCCCACCAAATTATAAATTGTCAGATAACAATCCAACGTATGACAGTGACGTCATTTTTAAGCTATTTGAGCCTCTATCAGCCAGTGGTGGGACAGGCCGTTATTCTTCTAAATTATGTTCGACATCTATGCCAAATATCATTGAGATCCTTTAAGCCGTTTTGCAGGTACGCAGTAACTAACCTCCATCCAAATTTTCACATTTATTAGTAAGATTAAGAATATAATTGCAATCCTAAATTGGACCAATTCTAGGTACAATAGCCTTGTAAGTTAGCAATAAATTTGATTTATGGTAAAACGCAATTCTAATATCAGACTAAGGTGACATTAACTCGTCCTATCTCAAAGCAATGTTTGTGTCAGTGACACTGCCATTGAAGTCTCGACAATCTAATCTCACGACACTATCTTATTCAAGAACAAAGAACTCTTACATTGAAAATAATTCATATCAAACATTCAAATGAGATATAGGAAAAAAATAACAATGAGAAAAAACGTTACAGAGATAACAAGGAGCCAATTACTGAACTGAAAACAACTTATTTCGCTGAAGTATCATAGAGACAGGAGAATGTCGGATATTTTTTCCATAAAAGATATTTTGTATTTAATGAGGACCACAATTATTTGCTCGACTACTAAACAAAGAAAACATATTGTATAAACAGGAAGTTTATTTTCCATTTTCTCTTGGCATATTACAGAGAAATACGGTTATTGTGAAAATCATACTTCATATTACAAATGCGAAAGTTTAGATGGATGGATGTTTGTTAGAGTTTGTAGCCTAAACGGCTGAACGGATTTCGATAAAATTTGGCATAGATATAGAGGATAGTCTGGAAGAACACATAGGCTACTTGCATTTGTTTTTTTTAGTTCCGCGCGGACGGAGTCGCCGGCGAAAGCTAGTATAAAAAATAAATTATCATGTTGCAATAACTCATCGTATTGGTAAAAACCCCAACACATACTGTATAAGGAAATATGACACATAATCTACCTTGTGTGATTCATTCATAAGAAATCGATACAAATCAATTACTAATCACGTTTTCAACGAAACTGAAGTTAGAAAGAGACAAAATGATGCTAAAATTGTGGTTGTCCAGATGAAGATCGTTGAACTTAAGAGTAATATACAAGATTTGTTAAGCACCATTTACATACTAAGCTTCTAACGTAACCACCATTTGAAATAAAAAAATACAGGAAAATAATAACACTCACTTCCGGTATAAACGGTAGCATTAAAAACATTATTTGTGTAATAAAACAAAACATGTGTCGCAAATGCCTATGCAAATACTAAGCACGCGACATCGCGGCGCAAGCAGTGCAAACGGAGCGAGGTTGTCGCTTGGCGCCTGGCGGCTGCCGCACTTCCTATATACAGACGTCAGATGACTTAATAACAAAGGTATATACAATAAATAATTTACATATACGTTAAAGGTATTGCCTACATAAGTTCATCGACAGTATTCAAACACATCGAGTAATGTGGCAACATAATCTTTAAATAGCCTTCGCGTAGCCTAGTCCATCGTATACGTTAGTACTTGAGTTAGTATGCAGACCACATCCTCGCTTCCTAGACGAACAAATCGAAAGTCTATATGGTTTCATATAGAGATGTCCACAGTGCCTGATTTTAGCATTACCGACATTTCTTCAACGCCCACTAACTGCAAACCCATACAAAACAAGCCCTGGGCAGTCGGTTCACCTCGCCCTATCATAACTGGACGTCCCTTGTTTTATATAATAGAATAAGCCTATACTTTTATGACATTACTAGCTTTCGCACGTAACGTAGTCCGCGTGGAATTAAAAAAAACTAAAAGCGAGTAGCCTAAGTGTTTTTCCAGGCTATCCTCTACATTTGTGCCAAATTTCATCGAGTTCTGTTCAGCAGTTAGGCTACAAACTCTAACAAACATCCATCCATCCAAACTTTCGCATTTATTAGTACGAAGTAAGATTTGACCTTAGGTACAATCCAAATTTGTTTAGATGTTAATTTTTCAAAACAAAACTTAAACACATTTAGCAACTAAAGTTATTACGTAGATGATTCTAGTACTTAACTAGTCATTTAGTGCGAGGCTTGGCGCAAGAGAACTTGAGTACAGGTGCCTTCGACGGCTGCAAACATTAATAATTCAATGTTGCAAATTTAACTCAATTGTTTAGTTGTTAAGGTTTGTTTTGGCGCGTCGCGAGAGGACGATTAACGTCGACGCCGCTAAATGCTTCGAGCTTCAAGGACGGGCGAAGGGCTCGCTCCAATCGGCGGGGCTTTGAAGGCCTTACAAAAGGCGCGGCTTTGTAATCGAATTTATATGAAAGACTTTAAAATGAAAAAAGGCTGCCATTTTTGATGATTTATCAAAAATTCCTTTCGTAAGCGATCTCCGGTGCACTTTAAAATTCTCCGAACCGGTGTAAGTGTCGAGGTCATTACGACTGCGCCGCAGGGGGGCAGGCAGAGACGTCGCGGGTAGGTCGATGACTCACATGGAAAGCTGCTCAACTATGTACGGAAACACGATAATCCCTTCTCAGTGAACACGGCTAATTTAGAAAGTTACGCTACCAGGAAATGATCGTATGAAAACGTGAAGTAAACATGTTTAGCGGCAAAAATAATAAAGAATATTTAATTTACATAATTTAAGAGCGAACTTTGACTAAACTATCGCACAACTGTTTATCGCTTTGATTCCTATGAGTTTATATGGAGGTTCGCACACTACTCGATTTTTAGTGCAACTAAACAGTTGAATTGTCTGCGAAACAATCGACAATCGCACAACAGTTGTGCGATAGTTTCGTCAAAAATGTGCGCGCGCTCTTAAGCGACATTTTAGAACATACTGGTGTACACATGTATTGTTTATGTAGTGTTTGTAATAATGTACTTACCTATCGCGGCGACGGGTAGGCAGTTAAAGCAGTCTGTGAAAGTCTTCCATAACTTGATGTTGTACCTTCTTTTGCACTCGTCGTAGAACCTGAGAACATCCGCCGCCATCAAACAAAACATTCTATCGATGCGTTTGGCTCTATATCAATTTTGTTTTTAATTATTCGTGTGTATTTTTCCACCTTCTGCGAAGGCCGCTTAGTACAAATATTATTGCAGGCGTCACGTTTGGTAATCCATCAGCGCGGTCATTGCTCTGCGCAGATATGCGAGAGGCGGGTCCGTATAGAACGTTTCAATCTTACTAATATTAGTAGTATACATATTAATTTATACTAATATGTAGTATACATACGAAAGTTTAGATGGATGTTTGTTAGAGTTTGTAGCCTAAACGGCTGAACGGATCTCGATGAAATTTTTCATAGATGTAGAGCATAGTCTGGAGAAATACATAGGCTACTTACTTTTTATTTTAATACCACACGGACGGAGTCGCAGGCGAAAGATAGTCTTGTTAAATTCCTCACTATGTCGACTTAGATAATATCTCAAACTGTTTTTGAACAGGGTGTTATAGTTACATATTAGACTTTTAAGTAAATTGATCGTCTTTCTTGCGTAAACAGAAAATTAGTTCTCAACATAACACGCCAAAGCAAATCCATTAAAAATGACACGCTAAACAACAGTGCATTATTGTAAATCGCTTCTGATTTACGTATAATAACAATAAAAGTTCGGAAGCGACAACACACTAATGTTATCTACCACTAACAATGATGTCATGTTTTAACAATGCGGCTATACGGTCAAAGATCCAGATAAATATTTACACCTGCACTTATACCCCTTGATATCATTTCAACATAAGGCGATATTAAAAAGTGACATAATGTCATAAGGCAATACTGCAATAAACAATGACTCATACCGAGTTGAGTCATACGTTGGGGTTGCCGCAGAGCATTTTATACACATTTATTTAATATTATATTATATTATTTTCTATGTTATGTTCCATTAAAGTGTATATGAAAGACAATTAGGTTAATAAAATAAAATGTTCAAAATGTTATTAATATTGAGATATTATTACGGCCGAATGATACAACGAATCTAAAACCCTTTACATTGTAAATGCCGTTTACAATTTGACAGAGGTCAAATTTTAATGGAATCTGGAGTAACATTGGGGGATATACTCATAAGAATATCACAAATGCGTTTTTTTTTAAGTGAAGAAACTTTAGTATGTATAATCAACCTTGATTATTCAAACATTGTTATCTTAGCATTTAGTTAAATATTTGTGAAACTTTTTGTCAATGTCACGGTCCGCTTGTACTCAGATATGTGAAGAAGGGCTTGTGAGGTGCACAACTCGTGTTCACCTCCCATGACGGCGTGTTTTTACCCCATTTTAGTGTTATTATGATTAAAACTATATCAACATTATTATGCTTCGATTGTATTACTAAAAGCATAATAATTAATCATTCCTTCAGAAAAATGTTAACCATTCTGTATGGATAAATGTTAGCAATAATAATAATTATAAGGTTTTATCTATCAATTATGCTAAATACTAAAATTTAAGCTTTTACAAATAAAGAAAATTTGTATTTCAAATTATCCTTGTTTCAATAAGAGGGTAGGCAAAAATTATTGTAAATAAACTGCCAATATCAAGTCTAGTTTAAAAATCAACTCACCCATAAATCCTATTAATGCTGGCACATTCATGGTTACCTCGTAAGAGGAAGAAGTTCTCTGGATACTTAATCTTGTATGCGAGGAGCAGACATATCGTCTCCAGCGACTGCTTGCCGCGGTCCACATAGTCTCCAAGGAACAGGTAATTGGACTCCGGAGGGAAACCACCATACTCAAACAACCTTAACAGGTCATAATACTGACCATGAATGTCACCTGGAAATAATTCATACATTACTCTGATGACAATAACATTTATAACAAAAATTTAGAAAAAAGTTGTTTAGTTTAGGTTATAATATTCCTCTATGCATAAGGAACCTTCCAGGCAAAATTGGTCTAGCAGTCTGAGATTACACTAAAAAATGCTTGTAGACAAACAGAAAGACAGAAAAGTATTTTTTTAAATAAGTTTTGTGTCCACATAAATACATCATGTTTGCATAATACATATTTTTTTCTCAATGTTACATACAGATAATCCAATTTCAGTATATGTATAGACTTTCTGTGATAGTTCATCATAGACTATATATTGTAAACATCAATATTTTGTTATAATTGATTAATTAATAGATGTGATAATGTTTTTAACAACATGTGTTTATTTTATTATATTTTATGGGATAATACAGTTTTTTTTTGTAGCTAAATATATATCTTCGATTATTACATTGTACAAATTTATACTTTCTCCAGGAAACTAACGAGTAAATTAAGTATGATATATCCATTTCAATACACAATACTTTGTTTATTTCGAAAATATATTTAATAATTAAATTAATTTTCCTGTTTGTGTGTAGTGTACAATTTAATTAGTAAAGGAAACAGTCTAAGGATAAAAAGGATGCCTTGGGAAATATAAAAATCTTTATATTATTAATAAAATATTAAAATACTAGTATAGAAATGCAGATCTTACGTTTTTTATAGTTTAATATTAATATAAAACAGCTAATTTAAGTATTCCAAAAGAATATTTAAGTTTTATTATGAAAATGAAGTAATATTCAAAGTGGTAATGTTTATAAACAAAGGATATTAATAATTTCGTTTTTAGCTATCTTTGAACAAGGAATAATGAACCTTAGATATTTTAATATTAAATTTTCCCAGTTAATAGAGAACCACAAATTCTAATTTTCAATTCCAAATGCCTTTATAATAGGAATATTATGTTATAAATTACACAATATTTTACTGAACAAATATATTTGTATGAAAAATGTTAATATTAATTTTTTAGGTAATAATTTAAATAGTGAATCATGTCGAAAAATTATTTTAAACGACAGAAAATGATGTAACAATAAAATATATGAATTAAAATACAAACTTTCGTTTTAACAATAGTCAGTTACAACTTAAAATGAAGATATGTACGAAGTAATGGAATACAATTTCGAAAGTATAACGCAAGACACTACGATAGTTGTAGTTGTAGTTTGTATGGACTGTGTTTTGTGTACAATAAATTTACTTACCGCATATCTTTAACGGAGCTTCTAATTCAAGTAGAATGGGTTGTGACAAGAATATTTCCCGAGATTTAAGGCATAGCCCTTTTATTTCAATTTCCGTTAACTGTACATTCATACCAGGCTTCTCGCCCCGGACTGAAAACAACCAAATATAAACAAAACTGCACTTCTGTAACACTGTTTCACTACTAAATTCATCATCTTCAGTAACGTTTATCAAACACTTTTATAAAAACAACAAATAACACTGATTATTTAAATAACTAACAATAGAATTTATTTTACCTTTTAATAATTTTTTTATTACGTTATCAATGTTTAACTCATCTGTGTCTCTGTCTGCCATCGGATACAATGTTTGTGCACGAAATATGACTGAAGAAAATGAGCGAAGAGAAAGAGATTATTAAGATTTTTGCCGATTTAAAAGGTACAACCTTTTTCAATTCTCGGCTATAACGAAATCCAATGGCGGAGCGGAGACATTACTCACACAAACAAGAGAAACACATCATCAGTGTTCCCATCTTCATTATGAAAATTCCCATTTCTCATATATAAAACGTTTAAAGTGATTTTAGCTTTGGAAATATCCCCAAACTTATCGATAACAGTCAAAAGTGATAAGTAGGTTTAGTTTATTTACAAATTCGGAAGGTTTAAAGAAACTTTCAATCTTCATTCTAAACCGATTGTTTTACAAAAATAATGCTGAAAAAATGGAAAATTTTAGACAATAGCAACATTTGCAAATCAGAAGTGTTGCCATCCTATAAAATTTTAATTGCCATAAAAAATAATATCAATTTAAAAATATCCTAAATAAATGTAGAAAGTATAATTTTATTAATTTAATCAACGTCAATATAATGCGAGTATTATTATTAAAACTCTAAAATTACACATTATTAAAAACTAAATAGGCTAACCTATCTAAAATTGATATTTTTGCATAGTTTGCTAATTCTAGTAACTTGTTATATTTTATAATACACGTGACATGAATTTAATATTTTTAGGTTTTTCAAAAATTGATTTAGATAATTAAAATATGAATATTTGCACGTTTCGAGTGTTTTTCATAAGGTTTTGTTAATGACCCAATCAGTTAAGTATTTCTAAAATATTTGGTAAACGAAAACCACTCTGAATTTTCTAATCCTTCTTGGTACCACGGTATGGGTGTCGCTTTCTGAAAATGAAATGAAATATTTGCATATCTATGCATTATGCTAAAAAATATTCACAACGTTAACTTATTAGGTTAATCATCAGTGTAACAAGGAAGCACTTACGTTGGTATGGTCAAGGTGTATATTCCAAATTTGGTGTTAATGTCCTCAAGGTGGAAGATGCCCTGCACGTATTCATCGTCAGCAGGCACGGCAGGGGTCTCAAACACCAGGTTCATTATATAATCCTCAACACAACTGGAAAATTACATCACATAAGAACTTGACACTGTTTTTAGCAAAACCTCGATGTGTCACATTGGCCAGCGATAGTCAAAAACTTACTACGCGCATGGTTGGTAGGGCACAAGCTGTTCGATTTTGTTGGGCCGCAACTGTTCCACGTACGGGTCAGCCACAAGCTTGACAGCTGCCGGCGGCGCCTTCCGCCCCTTCGGAGTGGGTGCTGGCGGCTGAAAAGATGCAAATAGCCGAGTTAGATTACCATTATGTTTAGAATTTTTGTTATGATTTTGTTCTGGTATAATACCTTGACGGCGCCGTATGCCACTTCAATGAGACTCTTCACCTCCGCCTCGAGGATCTTGAGGAACTTGGAGACGTTCCATTTGGTCACCTCCTTGTGGTTGCCTAGTAGGCTCAGCAGCGGGGTGCAGTCGCACCTGGCCAGTCTGAGAGAAATGAATATCGGAAACATTAAATCATGAAGAGTAAAAGTAAATTGATAATTGCCAATTATAAAACATACTGACCTGACCAAGTCGTCGATGCCCTTGAGGACCTTAATGATAACGGCCTCAGCGTTGTTGTTGAGCTCGAGAAAGCGCTGAGTGCGCAGGCGCTGGTCCTCCAGCGTGGCGCGTAGCTCCGTCAGCCGCCGCTCCTCGCGCTCCAGTCGACCCTCGTTGATATCACGCTGGTCCACTGCATCATGTACATAAAATATTTATACAAATATCTCGAGTTTTCCGTTAACTGTTGCTATCAAGTATTTGAAGATGATTATATTTTGATTCAATAGGCAGTTCTGACTTATCCTCTGCCTGGTGGACTCTAGGTCACGTCGCATGATGATGGACTCCTGCAGCACCTCGCACAACAGCACAAACGTCGAGAAGTTCTGGATCTCCGCCGTGTTGAAATGGTTAATTATGGTGGACACACGGTCCGATCCCGCGTATTCCTGAACAGAGAAAAAACTACAAAGATCTAAGAATTGTCATGGAACAAACGTTAAAAAATCCTTGCTACATATTTTTTACACTCAGTGTTTGGTCTAATATGTACATATGTTTAGAATTTTTCTTGCGGACTAACGAAGATTTCTTCAAGCAGCGCGTCATGGCGCGCGATTTCCTGCTCGCAGCGGTGGACCTCCTCCTGCCGCTTGATCTCTTCCTTTTCGTCAGCCTCACAAACGCGGCGCGAGCCCTTTACGCGCAGGAACTCCTCCAACTTGGCTAAGTGGTTAAGCTCGCCTTCGAATGCTTGCATTTCCTAGTACAATAAAATAGCAATATAGTACTACAATATTATTTTCTCGCTAAAATATCTTTTGTTAAAATTGACCAGACCGATATATCTCTGTTGAGCTGGAAGAGGCCCTTCCATTTGAGCGCCTCGAGCTTGCGGCAACACTCGTCACGGTCGGCAAAGGCAGCGCTGGCGATCTCCAGGATGTCCATTAGGTACTCCTTGCCGCGTACCAGCTTGCCGATCGTGCGGTTCCATTGGACGTTGAAGTCGTTTCTATATTACAACAAAAAGTATACACTCGCATTCAACACTTTTTCTTTAGTTTAATTATTAAATATATAAAACCTCTCGACAAGAAGGCGGTGTATCTCCTCGCGCACGGTCTTGTTGTTGGTGTTGACAACACAGAAGCGCTTGGTGGCAAGGTCCAGCCGATTCTCCATACGCCGTAGACGATTATTGGCGTTTTCGATTATCGCCAATTCCTTAAGGAAAATTTAATTCGACAAATAATTTGGAAGTTGGTTTATATTACTATAATGGACTGGCTCCCAGTAATGTTATCACCTCTGACTCCGTGGGCACCTTCTTTAGCAGCTCAACGATTTGCTTCTGAGCGAGGTAGTTAAGGCAGTCGAGTTCGGCGAGCTGGGCGCGCTCCTCGCGCAGCCGTGTCTCTTGTGCCTCGTACTCCACGATGCCCCGCTTCGTGCTGCTTTTGGTCTGCGCGTCGCGCAGTGCGTGCATGCCCTTCTTTGCAAGCTAATGCACAAACAAAATATTAAGTTAGCGCGAACGGAACAGCATACTTCTGTGCCTGGAGGTCACAAACGGTGTTACAGAACAGTACTACGGTAACTAACGTTGATGCAGAGCAGCGTCTCGCGCAGCTCTTTAGCGAGGATGTCTAGCTGCTTCTCCTGCGGGGCCAGCTGGGGCTCGCCTGCCGCGCGCTTCTCCACCGTGCATAGCGGTGCCAGCTTCTCGAACTGACC
Source organism: Papilio protenor (assembly GCA_029286645.1). Lineage (NCBI taxonomy): Eukaryota > Metazoa > Arthropoda > Insecta > Lepidoptera > Papilionidae > Papilio > Papilio protenor. The sequence goes on along the minus strand of JAGSMZ010000034.1, from coordinate 2,968,532 downwards.
TCACAAGGACAAACTTAACGTTAAGAAGTGACTCATTGTGTAGGAAGATAGTGGTAATTGTTCTGAAGCGATTGACTACGTTTTTCGATCGGCTTATATTGACTTTCGCAATAACAATAGTCACAGGCTCGTCACTAGGTTTAGTACTATGTGTAGTTATGAATGAAAGAGGGAATAAGGAATAGGGAATTCGCCAAACGGTACTCATGACGTAGAAGACAAAATCCTAAGCATAATAACTGCACCTACAATTCACTTTACATCATTAGTCTGCAGTCTACTGCAGCCTTCTCTATTGTTAGCAGGATGTGGTATTATATTGGACTTTGTAACTAATTCTACATTTTTTCTTTCTTTTATATTGATATTCTTCAGATGCTGTGGAGCATTTCTAAGGAAATAAACTCGTTCCCTGTATATCTTCCCTAACATAACGCACTAGCGTGAAATGTGTGTTGATTAGCGAGGTAAATAAATTATGTAAACAATTTTTCAGACCGTCTTCTGAACATTGCTGAGCTCCGCTTCTGGGTCTATCGTCTTCTGCTCCACGGGTTCCGGCATTATTTGAGGTTTATAATTCTATTTTTGTCCTAACAATCAATAAGCTAAAACTGTAATAAATATTATGTAAACGTCTTTTTGGACAGATTAAATGACATGTACAAAATCTTCTTTCATTATTGTTTCATTAATGTATAGAGTTACAGTTAGAAACATAACTCCTTACAATTCGTGCATAACAATTTAACACCTTAGCATATTTTGTATTGGGATTCCCAAATCTTTCTCTACGTAGCCCCTATTATCGTGGGCTTTGACAGTTGAAGATCTAAGCTAGTTTTAGAAGCAGCTTACTATTAATTAACCATTAGCAGAGGCTTATTCGAGGTAGATTTATATCTTTCATATATTTTGAATTTTATATTTCTACTTAAACTATTTTAGCCTCAACATTATTTCTTGCAAACGTAGTATTTATATTTCGTGGACCCTAGGATCCCTGATCACTTTTCTTAGATTTTTTTTTATCATGTATAAACCAACGCTTGACCACTATCCCACCTAGATTTACTTGTTCGTGACATTTCAATAGGACAAAGTAAAGGAAAAACTTTAAAAATTGTTGATTTATTTATTTTCTCCACAAAACTTAAGTACAGCTAGTCATGACCTTATACTAAGTTACAAAGTTTAAGTACTTATCAGAAGTGCTTCGTATCTAAGTTATAGTTTAAAAGTGGTTTTATTGATATAAAAATCCAGGATTAACTGTATTACAATGTTAGCTTTGCAAATGTTTTCATTTTCACGTGAAAGTATTAAAATGTACTGTTTTTTCAGCACATATATTCTTTTATTTCTTAAATTTCTCTAAAGGCAATATCGGCTCTTTTAATTCATATTTTAGACGTTATTTTGATTAGTTGCATTGTAATAAAATAGACCCTGGTATTAAAATGTAATATTGACTGAAAGAATAATATTAAAAAATAAATTTGTGCTGAATTATACATTTATAAATACATGAAATAATTCTTTTTAAAATACATAGTATATAAATATTTTATTATTGGCCTTTATTAGTTTTAAAGACGAAACATAAACGTTGTTTATATTTATTAAAATATTTTTACAATCCCATTATAAATTCAGTCTTAAAAATAAATAAAAAAATACTTGTGTTATTAAAACTATTTTACATATCGGAAATATAAAAAATGTACATCTTTTTAAAATTAAATAAAACATTGCTCCCGCGAAAAAACCTACATAAAGATATTATCTATTGTGTAAAATGATATTGCATTTTTCTATTTTATTCCGTTTTCAACAGATTAAAAAAGTTACTTGGTTATTTCTTTCAAACAAAAATTATTTAATCGAAATAGACATTTAATAACTATGTTATACACTGATTTAAAAATAAAAAAATCGAATCGTTATCGTTTCGTAAAATAAAAGAGTTAGATCGAGTTTATTGTTACTACGAAGAGAAATTATTTAGTTGTGCATTATTAAAACGATATATCAACAGAAAGCAGCCACAATACACGGAGTTTTGCAGACTTACACTTTTGCTGTAGCAAAAATAGTGCAAACGATCTCCGTTATTATGGTTTTTCTGCAATACAACATTTATACGTGCAATTATACTACGAGTTAAATCACAAAATATACACAAGACATAACCTCTACATGTAATCTCAATGCAATCTCAAAATGTATGGAATGTGAGCGTATAATTACAATATGATATTACAATTTCTTTTTTTTTTAGGTAAAAATATTATTATTCGGCCAGATTGAATTAATACATAAATAAGTTGAGCAACATAAGTTATTAAGTACAGGTTTGTATTAAATAATATAGTAAATAAAGTTTACAATTTGTTGTAAATATCTGCAAGGCACGTTTAAAGGCCGGTCGCGAAACTCCGCGCTTTTATATGTAAAAATATTTTATTTTCTGTATAAGATATTTTAAGGCACAATACACGTATTAGCTAAATTACAAAAGATTATGTTTTTTTCTGTAATTTAAAAAGATATTAAGTTTTTAGTACATATTTCAATTATTATAGTGTAAATCACTTAACTTTCGAACTACGACTGTAAGTTATGGCTATTTAAAATGTTATTTTTCACGGTACATTAACTTAAATCTATTATTAGTGCACCAAAGATTTTAATGTGAGACGAACTACTTTCGAATGAGTGATATAAGTTTTGTTATGTACATTGCGGCTCGGGTACGAAAGTGTTAATGAAGTTCGGAACGACAGCGTAATGGATGCGTTTCTGCGAACGAATCGTAAACACATTGTCAAAGATAGTACAGGTACTATTAGCTACGCTACCATTTTTTAAATTCCCTAAACTAATCTTGCATCATTCACGTCTATAAATCCGTTGCTATTTTAGTAAATAATTTCATTTTGCTACAATTCCGTTTGTATTTTTAATAACGTGCATAAAATTTTAATGTTCTACAGTAACTGTAGTGTAATGTTAAAAACATTCAATATCACTATAAATGTTCTAATTAAGACACTAAGTATCACTGCTAATGTGTACACAAAGAGCATGATGAGCCCGCACAGCATGGAGCACAGCACGGCGCACAGCATGGCGCACAGCATGGAGCACAGCACGGCGCACAGCACGGCGCACAGCACGGCGCACAGCACGGCGGCCGCGCCACACATGGCCACAGCATACAGTGTTGTTGCCGCTGGGTATTCCACGAGGTCGTACTTCTTAACGAAATGTATTATGTATATGTTGGTGCGGTGTATGGCGAGGAATGGGGCATGGAATGGGGCGAGAAGTGGGGCGAGGAGTGGGGCGAGGAGTGGGGCGAGGAGTGGGCCGCAGCAGATCACCGCTGAAAAAATCCGAGTATCCTGGAGGCGCGCTTTGGCGCCGGCGGCTCCGGCAGCTTGCGCCGCTTCTCCTGCGTCGTCAGCTTGTGCTTCATCTGCTCGTCGATCAGCTCCTGCATGTCCATCTGGAAAACATCCACGGGAATAAATTAAAATACATTCTCGAAGGAAAAAAATTGTAGTGTCTGTTTACAAATATAGTTCGATATTTCGACATTACTATCGAAAAAGATTCGCGAAGATGATCTTTTTGCGTTCCTGATATCGAAAGTGGTTAAAAAATGTTAGTCTGTCTGTGTGTTTTCTTTCTACGGGATTTTCACGGGTCAAAATGATTTCGATTTTGAGGAGATGGTAAGTGGGCTGATACACGCGGGAAACGAAGTTGCTCGTCACAAATATAAGAGATTGCTTTTCTTTACGAATCTGTTTAACATCTGCTAGTTTTACGCACCTGCCACTGTTCGAGCTGCTGTCCGAGGTCCACCTTCTGGCGCACAGCCTCGTACAGCTGGCTATTGGCCTGCATCAACTCCACGCGAGTCTTCGCCAGCGCCACCTGCAATACACAATACAAGTTCGTGAAAAAAAACCATAATGTCAAGGTCTATCAATGTCTTGGTCTATTGAACGTTTAGTCTTTGTCTAAATAAATTAATACTGCTATCCATATTATATGTGGTTTTTTTGTATCATACGGTGGTAAACGAGCAAGCGGCCACCAGAATCCGCCAAAATGGCGAATCGACTGCCCATAGACATCCGCAATTATAGATGCGTTGTCCATCCTTAATGGACGGAGGAGGAGACGCACATAAAGAGGATATTTCCCATTCCTATGCATCTTCTCTTTCGTCAAACTTTCCCTTCCCATCATTCCCTAATAAGAAAAGGGTGGTAAGGGGTAAAGAGGAATAAAAATCAGAGGAAACACGGAATTGCTTCCACTTCACGCCTGTCTTCTGTCTGAAGAAGTTATAACGGACTTTACCGCTGTTGTGTGTACAGAAGCAACATACCTCAGCTGTCTTCTTCCTTTCTATAGCGTCGTCTCGCTCCTGTCGAGCGCGCGCCACCGCCTCGTCGTTCTGCAGACTGGAGTAGTTCGCGTCATTTAGCAACTTGTCGCGTTCCTCCGCCGCCGCACGCAATTCCACCTCCGCCACAGATAACTGCAATATAAAACAAGAAGGTTTATTATCCACATGTAACCGTACTTCGATCCTAACATATAAGGGTATTTGTTACCTAAACAACGTTAAAAACTTAGCCGGCATTGTTCGTGTTGCAATATTTTAGCTCCTATGCATTGGGTGACGCTCAGAGCGCGGAAGCGAGACATTGTCTTCCAAGCCTCACGGCCTGCTATTGTTATAGGGATTATGAACAATTGAATGTTGAGTAATGCTGCGGGTAATTTTAAGCATTATTAGGGTTAATGAGTATATTTAATGTTTGTGTATTTCTGTGCTTATTCGATACTGAAGAGAAAATAAAATTTAACAATATTTCTTTGCAAATTTAAAAATAAATTTAATATCACTACAAAATAATAAACCTAGACAGTGTAATATTTAGTTAAGTAAACCAAAGCAGGCAAAGTTTAAAATTAATTAACTATTACATATGAAAAAAGCAGAATCGTGATTTCTGCACCAAAACATTCAAAGTAACCTCGAATGCTTTTAGCGATGTCTTTTTTGTCGTTTGTACGTACAGCACGTAAATAGCACATAAAGGCTTAATAATGGCTTGACCTTGAGCACACAATTCGGAGAGCGGCAGCGGCGAGGCTGTTGCGACTTTTACGGTGTTTATTACATTTTTATACAAATTAATTTAATTTCCTACATCAAAAGATAAGATGACATTAGAAAATTAATGAAGGATATGCCTTATTTGGAAAACAATAAATATGTAAATATTTATAATTATCACTATTAGCAAGGAAAAAACCCAAAAGTTATATAAGATTGGTACGGATATCGATTAAGTGGTCTAAGATTCGAATCCCGCCTTTTAAAAATTGTAAAACATATTGTAGCAAAATCCTATAAATTATAATAGTTGAAATAATTATAAGAAATATCAGAAAAAAAGTGAAAGTTCTCAGAATAAAGCGGAATTATTTGTCATTGTTTCAAGGAAACTGGTACAAAATGCCAACGTATAATGTCAAGCGTACCGGATTCCGTTCAGGAAGTGACGCCGCCGTTTACCCAGTAAAGCCTCCAAAGGACCGACAGAGAACTTAATGGAGTGTGAAACAAACTCACAAAAGTATATCAAACTAGCTTTATCAAAAACAAAAAGTCTCAAAAAGGGCTCACCTCTCCCCCAGATTTTATTTCAACTCTAAAATATAATCGAAATCCAGATTATGCTAATATTATAAAGAGGATTTTTTGTATGTATTGAAATAACTCAAAAACTACTGGGCTGATTTTAAAAATTCTTTCACCGTTAGAAAGGTCATCTTATCTGTGATTAAGATAGGCTATACCTTTTTTATTATTTTTTAACTTCACGTGGACGAAGTCGCGAGCAACAGTTAGTAGTTAATAAAACCAAAAATACTTTAAATATATACGTATTGTGGTAAAAAGTGTACATCGCGACCTCAAAACAATGCCGCACTTTTTAGTACAAGGTCTCTGAAATAATTTCAATATTGTAAAAGCTTTTTTATTTGGCGCAATGTGAAAGGGAAGCGAGCTTGTAATTTGAGGTTAGTTCGAAATGGAAGAATATGAAATTCCACACGATATAAAATAAAGTACTTTAATATGAAAATATACAGCAATCAAGTTCATACAGTCGTGGGAAACTTTACATAAGGTTAATGTTAACCTCTTTTCTATTAATACGTTATTAAATTATTATTTAAGCAACCTTTAGTATAGCTAGTATGAACTAACAAAAAAAGCTGCAAAAATATACATTCATTTACAAAGCTTGTATACCCCTAAATATTCTTAGACTTATCCGTGCGTGTGCTTCCAACTTATACCATACCATAAAAGAATATATGCATAAAAATATTTGAAACCAAACGCATATACAAGTGTCTAAAAATATATGACGCTGACTGTTCAGAATCTGGTAGCAGGTTCATAAAGGTAGAACAACGAACCCCGCTATAAAAGTATTCAATAAAAGCTGTACCGCATTGTATTTAGCATATACAACCTTTAGAACACGAGCAGTCTGGTCGTCGACCCATAACGTGAGGCAGCGACCGCTATGACGTCACCCAGGTCAACCTAGCTCGCTTTGTAAAGCCTACTCCGTCCCTTTCTAGCATCATACGAGTGATAAAGTACGAGCTAGGTCCATTAACGATCGATATTTTCAGCATTATAAGGTCTCTAAATTGGTAGCAAACGAGAAACAAGATTTAAAATAACCTATAAAAAGCTAGTTTAGTTTTTAATAGTTGAGACCTCATTAGTTCTTCCTACGATTCATGTGGACTTGCTCGGACTAAACTAGGAGTGGACGAACTGGTTTTAGTTTATTGTTAGTCTGCTGTCGGCCAGATATGGACATAATAGCTGGACAGGACATATCGGTTAAACGATAATTGTAGTGTAGGTTTTGTGTGGGACGATTTGTCATAAACGAATTTAGTAAAGGATTTAGAATATTTTGATCATTATGTCTAAACTTTTGGTTTGTTTCAATCAGATGTTGAAATCAATATAGTGACGTGATTTTGTTTATTTTTAAACAAATTAAAAACGGCAAACAAGGTACTTAATCACCGTTAGTGTGGGCGCACACCTTTGACTAAACTATCGCAGAACTTTTGTGCAATTGTCGATTGTTTTGCAGCCAATTCAACTGTTTAGTTGCACAACTTAAAATCGAGTAGTGTGCACCTTCATATAAGCAGGAATCAAAGCGCGACTAAACAGTTGTGCGATAGTTTAGTTAAGGTGTGGGCGCTTAACCTAACGCCTACATTGAGATTGAATGGGTCGTTACCATAGTTACCGTACCGCCGCTAGTACCGTTTGTGGTATACCGGTGTAAATCGATTTCGTATCGATATTTTCAATTTCATCTCGCTTACGGTCCACAATCGATGCTGTTATCGATTGCTTTTCAATTTTACAGATCATTATTGCGATTGCCTTTAACTATTTTATGATTAGATGGTGCTTAAAGTAATCAATTTAGTTATAGCTCGGATACAAGTTAAACAGCAATTTATAAGTTGTGAAACAGATATCAAAGTACAGTTTATGTGTCGATGCAAGCGAATATCATTACAATGTTCATAGTGACATAGTCATAGTCATTATAAACCATTAAAGACAACAACATTAATTAAATGTTGAGTACAAAGTAATATTACCGTTAGAATCATTATAGCATGCTCTCGTAGTAATTATAGAATTCAATTTTACTACAGCCAAACAGTATCTCGTAATAACTTGCGAGCTGCAATAAAGTTTGAATAGTACTATATTTTACGATCCTTACCTTGGAGGAGAGATCAGCGATGATGTCATTCTTTTCGTCTATCTGTCGCTCCCGCTCTAGGGCCCTGCGTGCGTGCGCTGCGATGGAGTCCCTAACTCGAGAGCCCTCCAGCGTGGCGTAGGCTGCCACTGCGTCTGCGCACGCGGCCGCCAGGGCCCCTCGCCGCAGGGTCTCACCTTCCTCTCCATCCAGTGATGTTAGTGACAGGTCCGAATGCAGTCCTGGAATAGCAAGAGACGTATATGAAATAAACACCAAAGCTTATTTTTACCGTCACAATTTCATATACAACAGACTCTTTTTAGTCGAAGAACACTAATGGTTTATGACGTATCCATTTGTTTTTACCTATTACTTCAATAGTGTGAAGTTGAATTAAGTATCAACGGAGAAAAACTCAAGTTAGGTAGTTAGGAAACGCATTTCATGTAGCTATCGCACCAAAAACAGTAAATAATGGTTTAAAGTAGTTAGGGAACTGGCTACTAAACTTTTTATAGCTATAAAAGTAACACACCTTTAGTAGAAATAGCTACATTAATTTCGCAATGATCTTACGTCCTTACTATAAGAGCTAAATGTCGTAAGCGATTAGCTCTCATACACGACAATGCGAAGGTCGAAGTCATTCGGTCAGCCTCTGAGAACGCAGGTTGCAGTAAAACCTTATATTTTATATTAACTTACATTACAAGGATATTGAGCAATGTATTTAATTGCAGGTCATAATACTAAAATTGCAAAATACATACAGAGTAAAATATTATACAATGTGTAATAACGCTGTGAAAATTTTCATTTACAAAAGAATTTAATACATAGGCTACTTGCTTTTGTTTGCGTACGGAGTCGCGGGCGAAAGTTAGTCAGCTATAAATATTCTTTGCCGTGCCTTGGCCTAGTATTGGACAACTCCACAGCCTCATCGGCCGGTGTCGGATATCCGACGGCCCCGATGGTCTGCCAGCCCGCAGGACGTGTTGTCGTCACATGAGACGCTATGCAATACGTTGGTTGCATTGACGGCTCAATTCGATTTCACTTCGATTAATACCGCGTAGTAAGTATTGTAGATGATCCTTGTATCAATACCTTGTCTAACTGGGTCACGCCTTTATAACCGCAGACTCGTAAACTAGCCACTGGATCTTGTGGTCAATGATAGCAATAGTGACATAAAAGGTTTCTATAGCTAGTAATCAATAATATCGATACATTAGCTTCATATCTTAATAGGTGAAGGAATCCAGTACATAAGTAAACATGATTCATAAGGAAAAGGGAAGAATAGTGATTTAAGATATTTGTACCGCTAGCCGTAATATTCGAGTGAGTCCATCACCGGCAGCTAACAAAGGCCGAGACGGTCGGCTTTCACTGGCGACAGGGCGACACTTTCGCGGCGAGAGTGTAATGCAATAACGTGCATTGTCCACGGGACGCCGGCCGATGAGGAAACCTCGCACTGATCGATTGGCGATCGACGTGGTGCAAGTCACACGCTCTGAGCGGAACTTACTACTAAGAGCTATTTACACTATGTTTTTAAAAGTTATCTTATAGTTAATCGACATTATGTTTCTTCCATCCTGATCAACGACTGCGTAAATATAACAATTGTGAAATACGATTGACAGATTTATTTAATCCGCAACTTAAATTTTGCCACACCAGGAGCAGTGTTAAAAAGATTTCAATTGGAATAACTACTTTAATTCGTATCAAAAACATCAATACTTTTTACTTTATGTTCCCTTTGTTGTGTCAAGTTTTAATGCGCTAAAGCCTGTCTATGTACCCGCTAGCCCGCTATCAGCTTATGACTTGGAGCGTATCGTAATTCGAGATGCAATATTGCGTTACGGATTGCGCGTTTTCACTGCCGCTGTTAATGTATACCACATTAGTATTACGACAATAGAGATGTCTATCATTTTAACTAAATTTAGACTTTATAAGGATTAAAATGTGACGTGAGACCTTATTAAAATGGCCACAACTGATACCTGCATAAATATTTTGTAACAAATTAGTCTCAAGTTGAAGCGTTAAATTGTGGTTGGTGTTGTAATATGGCCCCTATATACATGATTGTAAGGTTCAAAAATGATTGGATTTAATTCGTGTGATAGAAATAAAATAAAATAAAATAACGTGGTATCTCGACAATTTCACAGAGATCCGTCACGTCCTTATATGATTACACGACACGTGCGAATGTCGACATGCACTTGTCACGTTCCAAACTACACTGATAACGGGTTATAAGTACCAAATACTCCAGTCTTATGTTCTAACTAGCGGTTCCCGTACGGCTTTGTCCGCATGACATAACTAAAAACTTTTATTTTCAAATGTCTTTGAATACTTAAATGGAAACGAAGGCCTTTGCTTTTGGCTAGTAATTACCGTTACCATGGCAATCTTGCTTGTTTGTTGCAAGGCTTGTAGTTTTGTCCCTTTCTCGCAGAGTATTTTTATACAATTTCTTTACTCCCTAAATTAAATAGCGTCTCTGGCGCCGTAATTGTATGTCTTTTAATTCAAAAGAAGTGTGTGTTTACTCTACATTACATTAGTATAGATAAATAATTATGTTAAAAATCTCTTGTTATCAAGGCTTCTAGCTATATTTTGGGTTTAACATCAAAAAAATATTACTTATCTCATATTCTCAGTTCATCGAGAGCACGCCCCATGCTCCATCAGTAGTATAAAGAACGTGTTATAAACGATTTGACTCAGCAAATGTAAAATCGTGCGGCACGACATGAACGTGACGTCACGTACAGTTTGGTCTGTTGTAAATAATTCTATAGTCTCTTATATTGCTTTAAATTGGGAGTTATTCGTGATATCCGTTAGTTAATGGGACCAGTAATTGCGATTAAAATATATACTAGTTAATAAAAATCAAGTTTGTGCTCCAGGAATGTAAGCAGAGGTATAGCTTTTCATATTGCACTTTTAAATGATTACCTATACACTTTTTAATAGTAAATTCAGAGAGCTATTTCCTATTTGTTTAAGACAGCTAATAAGATAACGAGTGCAGCTAAAAGTTAGTACTTAAGTTATGTATTTACATACTAACGGTGGCTTTTTGTTGAATATCGCCGGCTCAGCGTGTCGGAAGTTGTGATGTATTGAAGCATTGTGAGGTAATTTATTATCTTCTTGCGGTTATCAGTTTGCGGAAATTTATCTTGTAATGTTTGTCTAACAAGAAACGTTATTTGTTCAATAAGCGATACTTCCTAACGCTTGGCTAAATGATGATTAGGTCTTTGTGGATTACAATCGTTATAAAAGAATAAAAAAGATTATATAATATATGAAAATTTTATTCAAATAGCTTTCCCCCGCGACTCCGTCCGCGCAGAAGAAAAAAAACCTTAATATGTAGCCTATGTGTTCTCCCAGACTATGTTCTACATCTATGCCAAATTTCAACGAGATCAGTTTAGGAGTTTAGGCTAAAAAGTCTAACAAACATCCATCCATCTAAACTGTCGCATTTATAACATTTGTATGAAGTATGATAATATTTAGATAATACTGCTCCCTTATTTTGCAAACAAAATCACTAGTAGGTCATAAGAAGCTTGTAGCAACCAAACATAACGATCAAACAACTCCCCTCGATGAAAATGGCGGAAACATCGTAGAACTGGATTTAAACGAAACCGGAACGAATTCTTAAGGTCATAAGTGTTATAGTTCCGTGTATAATCTGAATAAAAGCAATGTATTTAAGCACGTGCCCTACAACAGTCACGCGATGTGATCTGCCCTACTGCTTGTTATTTGCTGCCATAGTGTATACTTGACACTCGTTCAGATTGAATTAGCTCGGTTAGATAAGCTGTAAGAAAGTGTTGGATAATATACTTTTTAGTGTGTCTTTAAATTGTTAAGCAATTGGCCTTTACTTGTCTACTAGAAAACATGACTGGAACATTTTTAATTTTAGAGTAGCCGTTCTGCATTCTCTTTCTAATCTATTGTTTGAAATATCGATAGCTCCAACGTAAAAGATCGTATGTATGAAACGATTTTGTTTAAGAAACATTGATAAATCATACTAATATTATAAATGCGAAAGTTTAGATGGATGGATGGATGGATGAATGGATGGATGGATGGATGAATGGATGGATGGATGGATGGATGGATGGATGGATGGATAGATGGATGTTTGTTTGAGTTTGTAGTCTAAACGGCTGAACGCATCTGGAAGAAATTTGGCACAGATGTAGAGCATAGTCTGGAAGAACACATTACTAGGCTACTTACTTTTGTTTTTTTTTTTAATACCACGCGGACGGAGTCGCGGGCGAAAGCTAGTATTTATATAATTAACGGCGCATATAACATACGATAGACAAACAAAATCTACAATTATCGTATCCTATCACTTACGTAAACACCTACTTAGTTCATCAAACACATACATCTAAGTATAGTAATAGTAAAGCTTGTTACGTATAAATGGAGCTTACAGTCGTGTCTGGCTGTAATAAAGACATAAGCTACAGAGGGCAAGTATCGGTCACAGGGGCCACTTTGCATGTTGGATTATTATTGTTGGCTAGTGACGTCACAACGCAAACTCGGTACACAAAAGTCAAAATATTCCCTATTGCAAGTCTGTTTTACAACGCAAAATGTCATATAAAATGTATGTTATTGTGACTTGGGAACTTAGTAATGCCTGGTTTATATTGTGCTAGTGTCCAATTTGACTAGCTTTTTTTTATATTATTAAGGTGGCAAACGAGCAAGCGGTCACTTGAAACCGCTGAAGTGGCGATCGCTGCCCATAGACATCCGTAATTGCAGATGCGTTGCCCTCTTAAGAGAAGAGTGGAATGGGAAAGGGACTAAAATTTGGCCTCCGGCACGCACATTCATCAGACTGTACACGGAATTGCTTCCACTTCACGCCTGTCTTCTGTAGGTCGTAGTACACCGGGCCAGTCGGCCCATTCGTGCGAAGATGTTCTACGATCGATTGAATATTAAATAATTTAGCATACTAAGTATTGATTATTGAAAGTATTTATAAATGAATAATAAATATATTGGCAGTGATAGAAATGTGTGTATGTTCGTGTCGGTCAGCGTGTGTCCGCCCTGGGCGGCCGCCGCACGCCGCGGGCTTTCGATTTCCTTCACGCTCCGCCGCGCCGCACACATCACCGACAACGAAATTAAAACTATTACACCATCTCCTTCTAACTCGTTTATAACAAATACTGTCTTCTCTTTCTCTTATTAACTTCGGTATCGATTTCATTGTAGTTTAGACTGATTGAAGAGGTTTGTGTTAAAAAGGTTTAAAAATAAAATCGTTTTATCATTGCTGCGGATTTTTTTGCGCGTTCAAATCTTTATTCGGCATTACTGAACGTATTCAGATAGTTTAAAATTTTATAGATCAAAGAAAAGGATTTTATTCCAAGTAAATTCTAAAAGACGTATCGTTATTTGGTAATTTTACTCTCAATATTATTGAGGTTCTTTTGCCGTTATGTTAATGAAGTGTTCGAGGACACGACACCGTTATTTTTGATACGATCGCCAAACTGCAAATTGGTTTTCGGAAACCTGATTATATTGTTATCGTTACCTTAATAGGTGCGTTCTTTATTATGAAAGCGTTTTTGTGTTTTTTGAATGCATACAAAAATACAAATCTTTCCTCTTTCCAATATTAGTATAGATTAATCTTACCGGAGTCGTCATCGTGCCCTGTGTTGAGCTGCAGTGCGAGCGAACGCAGCTGTTTGAAGACTTGTACTGCCTCTGAACGTAGCCAGCCGTCACCTTCACCCTCATCCTGGTCATCTGGTTCCAGCTCGGCGTGCAGGGACCGCGCGCTGTCCGTGTGCTCGGCTTCCGGCGCACCAACGCGCTCCGCCAGTGTGTCGTGAGAACGTTGAAGTCGCTCCAATTCCTTCAATGTGTTTTGGTACAGGTGCTCCTAGGGAATTAGGCAAGGTTAATATGAGGTATGTGATGTCAACTGCATCTAACATCCAATTTATTCGTATTAACTTCACCTTTTGGATGTCTGTATACTCCAAGGGGACATGCCCGACTCTACATTTGTAGTTATAGTTGATATTAGAAATAGAAATTTGAAGTTGATAGTAAAAGAAAAAAGAAACAAGGTGTTAAACACTTAATGTGAGAATTTATTTTCATAGCGAAATCTCTTCTTAAATTATACGGCTTCGGAGCATTTGAAGAAATAAGATTATATCAAGTGATGATAAAATGTGGATATTTCAATAGGTTTGTTATGGGTGTTTAACTTGTTACCGACAGCGCGGCAGCCAAAAATACAAAACACTTTTTCCTCAACTCACATCTTTATTTTTTACTTAAATTCAGTTTTTACACCATAACAAAATTGTTCCCCTATTTCTTCTATCTCTTTTCTTTATCCCACGATAAATATCTTGGTGGCCAGTATGCAACCTCTTTGGCTGTATACATACTGCTTGTCAGCCAAAGAGGTTGTATTTTGCATTCAACATACCGCCCACCAAGAACATTGTTAATGTTCTTCACAAAACTGTCCCGCCCACCATGCGATGTGGGGGAGAACTTAAAACGATGGTGACAAATACAAAAAACAACATAGCCTCATAACTTCTTGAACAGTGGACTGTATAATCTAACTTGAAAAAACATCTCTTATAGGTAACTATCAATAAACTTTAAATATCAAAAGACAACTCAACAAAACATCAGTACTTAAATCTTTGCTTATTTGCTAATAGCCACTCACAACATTTGACCTAAATTGCTAAAATTATTTAATTTCACAAAACACAAATACAAGTATCATACACATCTTAATATCAGTAAGATTTAGTCTTAACCATTACGGTTTTCAGCAAGTTCACACAATAAACCACAGAAGAGAGTTTCCTCCCTAATAACTATAATACAATTCCCTGATGTTTGGCTATATGTTGTTAAATGTGGTGCGACTTGCTGTTGCTAAAAATCTAAATCTACTTGTTACCTGCCTCTCTCATCCGCTCGCCAATAACTTTGCGACTTTTCTCATTCTTAAATCTTGTCATTACAATCTCTAGGATACTGATAATACCTAGGTCCTCCCTTTTTACAAAATGTTCAAACATCCACTTAAATGACACTCCGAACTTACATCATACACAATGCCACATAGGCCCAATATTTCGGAGAGTGCTCGCAATGATGTATTGAACGGTAAGGGATACCTCTCAGTGCTGTACGTTGTTAAGACCGATGTATCCTAAACTTTAGCTCTAGTTTTCCGTTTGCTTGGTTCGGTTTGCAGGGAGCTCGTTATAACATTGAATACATGGTCACACTGGAAAACAGTACCTAGGATCAAATCATTTGACTTGAATAAACTAAATCTTATTATCTTGTACTTCTTAAACTTACACTGATATCTTTACTAATTGCTTTACATCTTATCCATTATGTATGTACTTATGGCCCGCTTAATCCCTTAACATTGCTAACACTGCCATAAAACAGAACAATAAAAAGTAAAAATCCTAACCTTATACTTTTGCCACAATACAACAAAATATAACACACGAACATAGACATTAATCCTAAACACAAATCAAATAATATTATAATACATCATAAAATATTCTCAACATCAAATTAAAACACTAACCTAAAACACAAATATCAAATCTTACCAACATAACCAAAATCATACCTATTGTCAACACACAAAAATTCAGAAAATAAAATATCACTCAAAACAAACCCACATTCTTTTAAAATAAACCAATTCACTTTTTTACATTTTCACAAAATGGCGCGTACACGCGGATGACGTCATCAGAGCGCGCACGAAGCGCTGCCCTTTGTGGCGCCATCGCGCTCACGCCCTGCTCGACCCTGCTGCGCTGGCCGTTGTAGCTTGCCACGCTGATCCCACTCACATGTTGCGGCAGTCTTCTACTTATATATATGTGCTCCTAACGCCCAACTCCTATGGCGTTAGTTTTTGCACCTTGTGAACTTGTTGGCTGCCGGCTGCCGGCTCTCGGTTTATCACTAATCCGGCTCGAAGGACCATGTTTAACTTGTTACCGACAGCGCGGCAGCCAAAAATACAAAACACTTTTTCCTCAACTCACATCTTTATTTTTTACTTAAATTCAGTTTTTACACCATAACAAAATTGTTCCCCTATTTCTTCTATCTCTTTTCTTTATCCCACGATAAATATCTTGGTGGCCAGTATGCAACCTCTTTGGCTGTATACATACTGCTTGTCAGCCAAAGAGGTTGTATTTTGCATTCAACAATGGGAGCCTCCATTGTTCTTCAAGTATTGCTCAAGTTGCCAGTGAAAGGGATCTCAACAAAGCTTATCATACAAACGTTTCCGCTCTGAGAACTGTCGTCACAGTCGAGGATATTAATATCCTACCCATGATGAAATGTAGTAACATACATAAGTGTTTAAATTATAGATTTTATAGCGTCCGTTTAATTATAATAAGTGGGAATTTAATTCATTTACTGTACAATAACAAATTCTGTGTTAATATAACTTTGAGGCATTTTATTAAAAACGTGCGAAGAAAAACGTGAGGAAAACCCATATGACTGACTATAAAAATACTTGGAAGTCTTGTGAATGTTTATAATGGATTTACTAAGAACAAATTCCTCTATCCGGAAATAGAACCGACAACTTCAGAAACTGAATTGAATTTTAAAAACCTATGAAATGTGTTTTGTTTTTTAGCATTTGTTACTATTATTATGATATTGTAAAAGGCTTAACAGCGTGTTTACAACGTCGGTTCACGTTGATCGCATCAGATGCGGATCTAAAGGATTATCCGTCACTTTGTAATCTGTCTGGGCCGCGCTTTTGTAATCATACAAGTGCCTAATGTGTACAAACAAGTCAAGATTCAATGCAACTTTTTATTAATCAACTAGCGATCTGCCCCATCTTCATTTCACCATTTCTTGCCCTTTAGTTACTGATTTCAGTTCAATAGTTTCGTGGTCTATGTTAGAGTTAGGTGAACATACCTGTTCCTTGAGTTGCCGTTCGAGTGCAGCGATCCTATCGGCTGCCTCATCTAACTGCTGCATCAAGCCATCCTTGTCTCGCATCGCGCCCGCCAGCCGCCGCTCCAACTCGCTCTTTTTGTCACTCACCAGTGCTAACTCCGCCTTCAGTGATTTCAGGCTTTGCATATGTTCCTAGAGGGACAAATTAGATAATATGTCCATTTGATTTACCAATTTTAGATCATCATCTGGTCACTATACATCCCCTCTAAGGGGCTCGGAGCCTACCCTAAGTAAGGGGTGACAATGTCATAGTCAACCACATATGTGGAGGTTGCATCACGATGTTTTCCTTCACCATAAGTACGTCGGGTAAATTATGTACATATGAAATTTGAAAATCGAAAATCATATTGGTACAGCGGGATTCGAACCCAAGATTGTAATCTACAGGATTACAAGTTAAGTGCTTAAAAACCCTTGAGCCACCAACGTTCTCACCAATTTTAGATCCGTTTTTGTTATTTCTGTTTTACAAAGTGAGTTTCGCTAACCTGCAGACTGGTCTTGCGCATGGAGCACTGGTCTTTCAGGTCGTCGAGTTGTGCCAGCAGTTGCGCCTCGGTGGCCGCGCTGGCCTGCAGCTGCGTCGTCAGCCGCGAGTTCTGCGCCGTCAGGTCCGCTATCAGACCCGCCTTCTCTTCATCGCGCTGATACAATTAAAAGAAATTGTTTATTAATGTAAAATATTAGGTACAATCTGTCTATAAATATACTCAAAATAGTTCTTAGCACTTTCATTGATATTTTCGATGTTAGTTTGCGTTAATTTTTTTAGTAATTCATAAATTTCAACCCGAGACATTTAAAAAAATCAGAATGTCGTTAGAAATATATTTTTTTATTTATTTGAAAACCTTGATCTTATTAGTAGTTTTTTGTTGGTTACATTCATAGATATTGGCGGATTAAGATTTATTGCCGATAATGAAACAATGTCGCTCGTACAACAAAAGTAATATTGTAAATTAGTCTTTACACCGGAACTGATAGAGTTGGTTTTTGTTTTTTCAGTAACTCGTTACTCTTAACTAAAAATACATTTCGTATAATTCAGTATTCAATATTAAAACTGACCTTGCTGGCAATTTTATTTGATCTAATAACGTAGTTGTTGATCTACTTTACATCAATATTACATTGACCCGTGACGATGTAACAAAGAGTAAATGACATTCAAACAGAATGTGGCAGAACAACGCTGAGAAATATTTGTCATAAAATAACATTGCCTTGTATATCTAATCACAGAAGATCATTGTTAGTAAAAAATGGTCGAATCCTACAGTTAAATGTTTTAAAAAATCAATCAAACATTGAACAAACATATAAAAAGCTTATTAACGCTTCCAGAAAAACTCAACTCCGGTGCTCGGCCGTGCTCGAAGACAGCTTCAATCGGCGTGGTTAATCACGTTAACGCGTGGAAATAGCGGATTGATTGCTATGCTAAATTAACCCTTCGGACTATCGTAATAGTGATGGACAAAGGTGTTACAAAACCTCGGTTTCCTGTGGGTCTGAGGTCGTAAGCGGCCGTGACGCCGGTACGCAACATCGGATTAGGTGAGATGTTAGTTTTGATGATTTCTTTTGTATTCATAATCTGGACTCTTGCTACGGGTAAAAAAACAAATAGGGGCTGGTTGAATTCCTACGTAACCTTCATGGCAACATATGCGGAAATTAACTTATAACTTATGACCATTTAAGTTAAAAAAGCAAGACAACTTAGCTTCGTAATATTGGCGTCACAACCATGATATGCTTTATTAAAATATAGTCTTCTTTACCTCTTATGTTTTCTTCCAATTTGCACAGAATAACCTTACCCATAATACCGTTTTTCCATGTCTCAACGCTCGCCACTACCAATATGGCCGTCGTGTCGTCGAGCCAATGCAACACCCTTATTTCTGACATCTGACTACTGTCCGATTATTAACATAACAAGTAGAATTCCGACATTTTAAAACCATGACATAAATATTTAAATAATGTGTTGGATCACAATTACAAAGTTTATATTGCTATTTTAAATAAAGATAAATGGTATTGATTTATAGCACTAACTAAATAACCTTCAAGAATACAGAATACATGAAAATAGTTAAAAATCTAACAGTAATTACTAAAGAGGAAAAGGTGTGGCCAATCATTTAATGGAGTCTACCAATACGTTCGTTCAATCGTCTTTGTAGAGTTCATTGTGCAGTGTAAATCGACAGAAATAACATAGACGACTAAATTAATATTCAGTGGATACGTTCTTAGAGCAATGCAATAATAGAGTATTTGATATTAGACCGACAAGATCTTCAGACTGTTCTGAGAGCTCCTACAATATTATCGACTTCCGTCTTAACCGACCAACCTCCAAGTAGTTTAAGTTACCAATGCATATTAATTTTCTTGTATCATTTATAGAAGTATTATATTATTTAAACATTTAAGTAATATTTGTTACAAATATAATAATATTCTTAAAAATTATCAATTAATTGCGAAATAGTTTATCAAACAGTTTAATCAAGCGTTCTTCTATTTGACATTGTAATACTTCGTTGTAATTTAGTAATAATTTTGCAAACAATTCTGTTTAGTTAGCAAACATTGTAGATAAGTTGATCTGTTGGCAATATCGAGCTGCTTAAAACGGCGTGATCGATTGATTGAGGCGGCGTCGAAGCAATAAAGTTGCTACTTTATGTTACCATTTATCATTTTACGACATAGACAGTGTTGGTCAGAAAAGGGACGCATTTAGGTGTGGTTATGGATGAAGTCTTACTCCACATTAATTAGTAAAAAGGCAGGATCATTGTCATCATTTTTTTAAATTTTAAAATATCTAATCTATTCAACATTAACCTTTTAATTTCAACTACCTAAGTTCCGATTGTTGTGATCAACTTTTTTCAGGGCCTCTAGATTTAGTATTAACACAATAATCCATCGATCTCTAAGCTTTGGTTTTATAAATAAAACAGCTTTTAAATTAATTACCACTAGTCGGCTGCGCCTAGCAGTGTGACGTCACAGTGTAGGTGGCGGGCAATTAGGGTGCCTAGGCGTGGCCGGGCGACCTTGTCGGGGACACGCAACGGAACCTAATTCATCGGAACCTTTTAATTAGTGACGTTGTTGACGTCACAATGAAAAAAGCCTATTTTAGTGAATAGTTTTAGTTAGTTTAGAAAATATTTTCGGAGGAGACTCGACCCGGCTTCGCACGGGTCCAATGCTGATACGAAAATGTGTTAATTTACTAAATAATAAATAATAAACTAATTTACGAAATCACATTAGGAACCTTAAAATTATCTATATTACTGTACCATATCAAAATCGATTGCGTAGTTTTAAAGATCTAAGCAGAAATATGCTTAGACAGGCAGCGGGAAGCGACTTTGTTTTTACAATATTGCAATTTACTCGGCAGGTAGTTTCCTCATTAATTTAAAGTGGAAAATAAACTTTTAACTCTTCTATATCGTATTTATTCTAGCAAACGTGCTGTTAAAATCCCCTTAAATTCCATTTACTGAAAGTTAACACTTGACCAGGCTAAGCTGATAATCGGATTCAAATCCTCGTCAGGATTATCGTTGAAAATTTCGTGACTGCGCTAAAATGTATGGTTTCGTTAACGTAGGGTTCCACTGATAGCGATTGATATTTCCAAGGCCAATAAAACTGACAGTACTTCCTTCAATCTCTTAGTCAGTAAGCCATGACCTTAGTACGTCAGTCTGATTAAAGGTAAAATTACTTTGACAAAGGTCACGATATCGATTGAATTGTTTATCTTTCCATCGTTAAACTGAAAATATATACATGTAAAGACTACTAACGATGAAAGTCGATAACAGCCCTACTGTATTACGTTTGTTAAAACTTGTTAAAACGCTAATAATCGGACCCCACAAACAGCCTTGACTCCACACGTAGGACTACCACGTCCGGCGAAAAAACTCGTGAATTTAGTTAACAATAGTTATTTCGTGATTTAGAGGTCAACGGCTGAACTCATTGTTCAGCACCGACACTGGGACTGGACAATTAGCCTTGCGGGCATCGGAGCCTATTAAGATCGACAGATACTATGCCGGCATTTTAATAGAATTGTAATTCACACGGTTATAATTATAATGATCTTTATAAAATAACAACACGTTTAAAAAAGCGCTGATTAGTAACAATGAACGTACATAGAAGTGCAGTCTATGAAAGCATCTTGCCGTACCTGTTTGAGACTTGTGTCCTTAGAGTCGATCTTGTTAGTGAGGTGTTGGATGTCATTCTGCAACTCCAGCAAACGCGCCTCGTACTCGCCCTGCGCCGTGTCCAGCCGCCGCCGCAGCAGGTGCTTCTCCTGCTCCAACTCCTGCCACAAACAATATTTCACATTAATAACTAATAACACATTAACATCCCTATACCAATGGATACAATGCGCAAGTTTTGCTAAAGACAACACAACGAACCACCTTCAAACGCCCTCAAATTATCAATCAGTGTGACCTTTGGTGAAAACTTATACTAAATCAATATTTAGTTGACTCTGAGTACGTTTAAAGTTTAATTCATAAAACATATCTATAGGATCCAATTGCAATGTCCCATAAGGTTAAGCCGTTTGTAAATTGACAGTCGAAACTTCTTTACCTAGTGGAGGAAACACGTATTTGTTCCTACTTTCCGTCCATTTGCTTAGCAATTGTTTCCAAGCTTATAGAAACTGAGGACAATTGACTAATTAACAATCATGTATCGGCGTGTCTGACATGATAAATACTCAAATACTTTAGTTGGTTGTTTGTGAAAGTAAAAGTAAGGAATTTCCTTAATATTTAGTCATGTTAATGCATATCAATGAAGAAATTGATGGAATAACTGCTAGTAACTTGACATAAGATAAACAACAAATTAAATCAATAATTCATGTAAATTATGAATAGATACTCTCCTTTTGAACGAATAACAATAAACTCGATAATTTCTATATCGTTTTAATGCAGTAATGTTATATTATTTAGCAAAGAATTGAATGGTTTATATTGGAACAGCAGGCAGACATTGTCAACAATTCTGCAAAAGTCTTGTACAAAAGAAGTGCGTCAGACCAGCAAATGGTCGACACCTGGATAAATATTATGTCCCATACTGTTATTTGTTTTAAAATTAATTTAAAAGATCACCAACTAAAACAAAACTGATGATAGTTTTGTAGTATATGTATACCAAAGAGATTCAAAAGATATATAGAGCAGACATTGTTAACATTTCACTTGAGACATAACGCCATCTATTGATAGATCCGTTGTTTGTTTGTTTTTTTTTGTTTATATTTAATTTTATGATGAATGATTTATTACAAGTAAATACCAGGACACAAGGTGGCATGAAACTTGACAACTGATATAATATCTTTCAGAGAAGATATCGCTGAAAAAGTTTTCTTCAGTATGCCTTGTCTGTATATCTTTAAATGTCTTTGATGTGTACAGATTATATAGGAGTAAAGACATTGTGGCACAATTTTTTAGTCTGCATTAGAAAGCAAGCGATGAGATACGCATTGTCTTGTCGCATGAGATCTCGGTTGAACTCGCGACTTAATCCAACATTTGAACCGTGAACCGTTATTACTATGAGTTCTATTTTTGCTACTATTTTCTAATTTTAATCTGGTTTTCACTTGTTTTATGTTTTCATTGTTTGAAACTTCTATTTCTGTTGTCATCTGAAAATTACCACGGATAAAAAACATGTACGTAAGGAGCGAATTGCACAAGGTGAAATTGATAAGTATTAAAAACTAGCTTTCGCCCGCGACTCCATCCGCGTGGAATTAAAAAAATTAAATAGCCAATATGTTTTTCCAGACAGATGGATGTTTGTTAGTTTGTAGCCTATACTGCTAAACGCATCTTAATGAAATTTGGCATAGATGTAGAGGATAGTCTGGAGGATAACATAGGCTACTATATTTTGTTTTTGTTTTTTTTTAAATCCACGCAAACGGAGTCGCTGGAGCAAGACAGTAATAATTAATCGTAGAAGCAATATTTTGTAATATTTTGATGTAAATTTGAATAATATAATTGTTGAAATTAAATTATTGGTCGCAAAGAAAAAACAGCCGACAGTCGGGCCATTGTACTCGAAAGCTCGGTACCAAAGGTTTCTTAAACAATAGAGCCTTTATAAGTTGCATTTGACATCCATAACCTATAAAAAACATGAAATTGGACAAATAAATTACTTAAGAAACACAGAATCTTCTTTTGAACATGTCTTGACAATGTAATATATTTTTTCTATAAATAACAATCAAGCAATATTTATGTTATAGTAATGAAGTATTTGTGAAATACATTAAAATCGTTGTTTATATCAAAGATAATATAGTATTTGCGATAATTTGACTTCAGCGCACACTACAGAGGTTGTTAGAATTCGATTAGGGCCGCGCTTTGGACGTTACCATTACACACGTCCTTATATGTACACTGGGGTAGGACAATTAACAAAGTTGGAGTACCTTGGCCATATTGAGAGGCAAAAAATATAAATTATTACAGTTAATTATACAGGGGAAGATACAAGGAAAACGAAAAGCAGGAAGATCAGCTTGGCTTAAAAATCTGCGCGAGTGGTATAATAAAAGCACACGTTCCTTATTTAGTGCAGCAGTGTTGAAGTTTCAAGTTGCCATAATGGTTGCCAACCTCCGAAAGGAGATGGTACTCGAAGAAGAAGAAGGACAGTTAACAGTGTATCGCTATCGTTTGAACTTTGAACGCATATAAAAGCAAAATAGTAAGTATTGGGTTGACTTTATGTGTGCATTCAAATTAATTATACTGCATCGCTTCACGGTTCTGTCCTCGTGTGAAACTGGCATTACATCAATCCACCTGAGGTCATTAGGATGCGCGGACGCAACCCGCAACCTCTGACTAAGCCTAATGTGCACTGGGTCGTATTGAGTTACATTTTGTTTAGTTTATAAAATAATGCTCGTCTACAAGTGCTATGTATCAATGCAAATGTATATCAATGTAAATTTTGAGTTAAAATATTCAAATTAGGCTAAACTAATTTACTTAGAGTTTTTATTTATTATTTCTCAATTAATATAATCTCACGATCTTGATATTAGTTGAATTTTACACTTCAAATAGTGTTTCGCGATTTTTTAAAATGTAAATTTAATTTTGCTACTGATTTTGCATGAAAATTAATTATTTATTATGAGCTATCGAGTACGACCCTGGCATCTTCGGTTGTGATTGTCCTCTTGCATACCAATGGCAGCACATATGACGGACATCGCTAATGTAAACGCTTTCACTCTATGCAGGCCCACAATGTCCCTTAGACTTTAATAAACTGCTAATCGTTACCATAAAACAAATAAAACCTATTCAATAGTAGTAGTAGTAGTAGTAGTAGGGGCTACGGTTTCCGCAACTCCACGGCTAGCGCGTATTTTGCGTACCTATTCAATAATAAGCTAGAGAAAGTCGTACAATAAACACTTATTTAAACTTAAAATGAACAATCATTCAAAAGGTTTCAAGGATATTAAATGAAGAGAATTCATAATTTGTGTATTGAAAGCAGTTGATTTCCTCGGAGCAGTCTGTATGTACACCGTGACGTCACAGCTGCGTGCGCGGACGTGACCGCGCGAAACTACTTTGATGTCTTGTTCAAAATATATACTTCAATAATAAACTCAAGGTAACATTTCGTGTTCACTTTGATATTTATTACAGAATCTTATTACTCCATCAAGGTTTCTCGTTAGCAATATTTGTTAATATTAATATTCAACAAATTTATTAAAGACGAGCTGTTTTCCGCGACTCCGTCCGCGTAGAATTAAAAAGAAAAAATAAAAGCAAGTAGCCTATGTGTTTTTCCAGAGTATCATCTACATCTATGCCAAATTTCATCGAGATCCATTCAGTAGTTTCGGCTATAAACTCTAACAAACCTCTATCCATCCATCTGGACTTTCGCATTCATAATATTAGTAAAAGTAAGATTTGAGGAGTGTAATTCATGTATACTGTCAGTACAGTCAACTTCATTCATGGCCGTTTCCTTAACGTCCGAGAATGACGTAATTTGTTTTTCCTTTGTCTGATCTTGTAACACTTTTTTTTATCGAACAACGAAACAAATAGGATTTCCCCTTCTACGTCAGTTTAGTCAGTACGCCTTAAATCATTGACATGATAAAGAGGTTGCTGCTCAGATTAAAATTAGACGAATGTATAAAAATACAATTACTCTTTTGAATTTTCTTCCATTACAACGTGTAATCAGTACTGCATTTAGGGCTACTAGCGCCCTGGGCGAGATATCTACAGCGTCCCCTTTTGGCACTTTTTAGGGGTAAGCAGGGTTATCTAAAAATGTGTGATTCGCAAGCTTGTGGCACCCAATTCGGTCCAGTCTCCAGGGCAGTTTGTCCAACCCCGCTCTATCCTAACGCCGGCCCTGTGTGTAATAAGACAATTTTAAGCCAATTAGTATGCCTTTAGATCTTCGAATTAAACATTATTAGTTTTGTACTAAAAAGTAAAAGTATCTAACTTAAATGTTAAACTTAATTGTTATCAAGCAAAATCTGGCATCAAAACTTCCCAAGCTCTACTTACGCCGTTCACAGCTTTCGCTTTTAATCATCAGTCATGTTTTTCTTATAAAATTGTAGGACCTAGTTTTCTGACAGTATTCAGGTTCCCACCACTAGATGTCGCTGTTTTAAAACAATGGTCAGTTTTTGCGGAAGACATTGCTCAAGCAATGCGACCTCTGCAGCCATGAGATCACGACTTTTCAACAATACACTCAATAACTCTTTGTGACGTTCCAATGAGGTCAATACAATTTTTAAGCAATCGTATTTTATACTCGAGTTATTAACATCATGATGCCGTATAAAGAAATGTTCTTTCACATTTTAATTTTTTGTATATCTGTACATAACTGAATTGTTTCGAGATTCGAGATTTATCGAAAAATCTAAAGATGTTTAAGTATTATATTAATGAGAAAATAGTGTCAAAAGTTTATTACAACAACATTTCTTACAATTTTCATAAGTATTTCTTGTCACAAAATTCATATAATAAAAAGAATTTAACGATCTAATTTCCACGGTTCTCGCGACTTGTGCAACACATTTTTAATTAAATCAACAACAACAATAGCGAATTTAGCTTTAATTTGTCTACAATTCAAATTAAAGAATGTGGGACGCGAATTTGTTGAAAATAAAACACAATAAGCGGAGTTTATTTGGTGAATATTCAAGTTACAAACATACATGAATTAAATCTAATTATGTAATGTAAAAAATGTGTTCTAAATTTAAACTAATTTTTATAAACAAGCTATGTACATTATTTTTGCTAAAAACTACAAATCGACCTAAATATTAAAGTGTGAAGTGAAATGAAACGAATTTAAAACCGACCTTAAAATCTAATTAAAGCATCAATTACAAAATTAAAATTGACAACACCTTGACCTGTTAAAATTACTACAGACGCCATCTTGCGATTACAAGATTATATTTACGCAATGTTTACTGTTCAAATAAAAGTAGATCTAGTTTATCGACAAGACATTGAATCTTAATATACGCATCTATTTTTGTACGTAAAGAAAAGATAGAAAAATCATGGGAGTGATTTAAATTGAAATTGACACGAAATTACTTTATTAAACCACGAGAAGTCAACTGAGTGTTTGTTTGAACATCATTTCCCAGTTCTTATCCTCAGTCGTCACTCCTTTGATCATGTCACCTTTCACGCAATCCATCCATCTCTTTCTAGGTCTACCTCTGCCGGTGACAAGAACATTTCATTTCCTTGTACTATAACAAAACAACATGACTCGATAAATAAACCATATCCACGGTAAAGAAAGAAATAACAATATGGTACTAGTTACGGGTCGGGAGTTTGGCACAGATAAAGCAAACTGGTACACGCACTACATGTGACACGCACTATGACAATGTAAGATGACATGGGAACGAAACCACACAAATTAGCAATAATAAAAGCACACGGGAATGCAGTTATGAGGACGAACAATAAAACACACTTATAGACAAATCACATAGATTAATGAACAAATTAACATTTGAAACAATTTTTATTTAATCTCCTACTTTAACTCAATTATAAAACCTGTAAAAAAAATAAAGTAGTACTATTTATTAACGGAGAAATTAAAATTTGATTTACTTTACTAAGAGCTGGCGCACACCTTTGACTAAAGAATCGTTAAACTGTTGTACGATTGTCTATTGTTTCGCAGCCTATTCAACTATTTAGTTGCACAACTAAAAATCATGTGCGCACCTCCATATAAGCTTATAGGAATCAAAGCGAGACTAAACAGTTGTGCGATAGTTTAGTTTCAGGTGTGCCCGGGATTTTAATGTTTATTGTTGCACAAGAACAGTTATAATTACATATTGAATTGTAATTATTGAGGCGTTGTGCTATTGTTTGAACACAATTGTGATAGTCTGACCCTGATCTTCCTTACAACATTCAATAGCGATTAGTGACGTCATTGTTATTACTGGTCAAACAAATTACAAACAACATGATAGACTTAGGGCCTGTCCCGCCACTGGCTGATAGAGGCAAGGATAGCTTAAAAATTACGCCAATATCAGATAAGGGAACAAAATCCGATATTTCCATCACATATTTTACATGTTGGATTGTTATCAGACAATTTACAATTTGGTGGGACCGGCCCTTACAAAAGGTTTTCTCGAGGAATAAATGCTGACGTAAAATTATGAATAACTATTTTGTTAGTATTATTACAGCTAAATTAGGCTTTTAATTAACATATGTAAGACATATAACCTCCCATAAAGTTCCCAAACACCATAGTAATTGTGTTGCAATGAGTTTCGCTACATAAAACAGTTTCACACGAACTTTCTCTTGCTAATTACGCACTCGCCATGGAGATGGACAATCTTATCATGTACCGGATAACATAATGATTGTTATTACTACATTTTAATTAAAATAGATTAATTCTAAGTCCTGTTATCTACATTAAACATTATTTTCGGACTTAATTAACTATGAATGAAGTGTAAAACAATGTTTTTGACAACATTTTAAACAGTTAACTGTCCAATTTGAGGTTAGGTTTTAATTTTTCATTTAAAGACCATTTAAATACATAAACAAGAATCATATTAAATCTATTTGAAACAATCTGCTTATGTACAAATATTTCAATTGTGTACACATAGAGTAAGTGGTAACTCTACTTATGTAGATATATATATAGTACGGTAGTTATTTTAGTCTACGTAACTACAAGAAACCACAGAGAAGTGCTCCGAGTGCGTAATCTGAACATGCTAATGAGCTTTAATTGTTATTTAGGAAAGTAGATAAATAGAACTAAAATAGGGCTGTCTACATTTTATGTGCTTTGTTATAAGATTGAACAATTTGAATTTAAACAAAACGAGTTTAATCTTAACAAGAAAGTAGAAAATTAGTCGTAGTAAGACACCCCAATATTTCATATTGTTGAAGGCATATTATTGAAATATTTTGTAATTATAAAGTGGCAACCCTAGCTAAGTTTAACACTGCATTATGAGCATAAAGATGAGTTGCTTGGTTTATTTTATATCACTGGTTAAGTAAGACGAATGTTAAATAATTGTTCAGTTCGTGCTAAACAGTAATTGTCACTGTAAAATCTTTGAGTCAGGGACATTTTGTTTCTACTAATTCAAATCAACTTTGAAGGGTGTTACTTTAAGAAAATATATAAATAAAACTCTTAAATACAAAATAAGTAATGTTATCTTTCATGAATAGTTTCTAAAAAAAGTTATCTAACAGTTCTACAATTTTAGACAATTATAAGAGTTTGTTAACATTCCTCGTGAGGTAACGTGTTAATTGAGTTAACAGCTAATGCGGCTGCAAACAGCTTCATACGTAGTGTGGGAATGCTTGTCAATGAACAATTATATCATAACGGGTAGACAGGGGCTATGAGAACTGTGCTCACAATGCAGGGAGTCAGGGTTAGGGAATGTAGTGGAATTAAATTCGCTTCACACTTCAAATACAAACATCACAATATCTATAATTTACGCATGTTTTCTGAGACAAGTTTTGGATTTAATTTTGTGAGCGTGTCAAATGGATAGGATATAAATGTCCTCGACTATATTATATCTATACTAATATTATAAAGGAGAAAGCTTTGTATATTTGTATGTATTGAAATAACTCAAAAACTATGGGGCCGATTTCAAAAATTCTTTCACCATTAAATAGCTACGTTATCAATGAGTAGCATAATAAATAAACTTTTTATTATTTTTTAATTTCACGCGGGCGAAGTCGCGAGCTACAAGTAATACAGCTATTGCTACTTGCTATTTGGAATATTAGTTGAAGTCGCACAATGTCATAACAGCTCTCTTTTCTGTCTCATAGAACAATAACTGTGAAGTAACCAACGATAGTGGGCTGTACTACTGACCGTAATGCCACTTTCGTGATACCTTCTCATAAGGAATTAGTTCTTTACTAGACATACTACTGAATGCAATGTATCTATACTAATAACAGGAAAGATTTGTATTTTTGTATATATTGAAATAACTCAAAAACTACTGAGCCGATTTTAAAAATTCATTCACCAGTCATCATCATCAGCTCCCCTGCCTTATCCTACTCCCGTAG
Source organism: Papilio protenor (assembly GCA_029286645.1). Lineage (NCBI taxonomy): Eukaryota > Metazoa > Arthropoda > Insecta > Lepidoptera > Papilionidae > Papilio > Papilio protenor. Next base: position 2,938,756 of record JAGSMZ010000034.1, on the reverse strand, counting down.
GGTCTGCGCACCGGGTTTTCGTCCTCCAAATAACTCTATCATCCGTCATCTCAGTCATCACTCCCTTCTTGATCATGTCACCTTTCACGCAATCCATCCATCTCTTTCTAGGTCTATCTCTACCAGTGTACCCCTCCACACTCATAACTAACGTCCTTCTTGTTACATGCGATTCATCCCTTCTCATAACATGCCCATACCACGCTAACCTTTTACTCCTTATTTTCTCAACCACTGGGGCTAATCTCAAACTTCCTGAGAGTAGAAATTCATTCACCATTAGAAAGGTAATTTATCTGTGAGGAACATGTATTTTTTTTTACTTTTTTTTAATTTCTCGCGGACGAAGTCTCGAACAAAAGCTAGTTCTTTCATATACATCGACCACACAGAACGTCTTACTGAATATTAACGTTCAGTCGGGAAATCTGACGGCATTCCATTTTTAAAACTATAGTCATTTTAATATTTTGTAAACATTGAGATGTTAACGAGGAACAATAGGGAGCTTTTGTGCTTTGTAATTGCTTTTTATTATTATATTATTCCGTTGTTTGCGTAACTCAGTGGTACCTATTTGGTTATTTGTAAGAAGGACCGGAGTTTGTCTTGATGCATGGAACAAGGCAAATGTAAATAAAACACCGCAGATTTTCGCAACTGTACAAATCACTTACCATATTACCTTAGATGAATGTACTGAAATCATTTGTAGTCATTACCTGTAACAATAATAATATTTATTAGACCATTTGTGAATATTGTACGGTTACAAAACATGTTCATGGAGAAATACATTTTGTATTGTTATTGTATTTGATACGTGTCGAATCAGTTTAAAGTTGGTCACAGGTGGCAAGAAGTTACTTACAAGAAGGCATTCTTTATGTACAGTCAATGTAAATAAAAGTATACGTATTAAATTGACATGTAAATATATAATAAGACAAATTAATTATTCAAGATTTAGGCTTATTTTATTTCCCGAATTCACAGTACAAATGTCTATACATTTTATTTATGACTAGATGTTGCTCGCAGCTTCGTCCGCGTGAAATAAAAAAGCAGCCTATGTTACTAAGTAATAACGTAGCTTTTTAATGGTGAAATTTTTATTCAAACCGGCCCAGCAGTTTTTGAGCTATTTCAATACAAAAATACCAATCTTTTCTCTTTATAATATTAGTATAGATAAATGTTTTCATGATAATTAACTCAACAATTCTAACATATCTCTGAATATATCAGTTTTGCACTTAAAACCTTTTCTTTAAGCAAAACACGGAACTATAATTGTGTGTATTTTTGTGTACATTTGCCATTTGAAAATCAACCTTATTCCATATGCTTAAGTTTCAATATAGATCATACAGCACTACAACGAACAAGAACAATACGCAGCTATAACTAACAAGAAATAATAAAATGTCGATAACATCTCAACAGCCTGCAAACAGTTCAGCGGAAACTGTTACTAAAAATCAATAAGCATTTTCTTAAACATTTTCTGCAATCATAGTTCATACTAATATTATAAAGCCGAATGTTTAGATGGATGGATGGATGGATGGATGTCTGTTAGCGTTTGTAGCCTAAACGGTTGAACGGATTTTGATGAAATTCGGTATAGATGTAGAGGATAGTCTGCAAGAACACAAAGGCTACTCTCTTTTGTTTTTTTTAATATCTCGAGGACGGAGTCGCGGGCGAAAGCTAGTATTAAACTAAAACTCTACTAATCAGTTTTATGAATTTATTTCCTTAGTTAGGGTTAATATTATTTTGTTTCAAAATGTATCACTTAACAAAAAATTTAGACTTCATCCTTAAGTTCTTTTTCTAGACGTTAACATCGCATAAACAAACAAGGATAAATTAAGAGACATAATAACCTTTCATATGTCAGCAATTCAGTCAATGTCAGCCATTACCAAACGAGTTATTCAGCTGACTATATACATCGTACATTGTAAGAACACGAAAACATTGTGAGGGAATGATCGTCGGTACATCAAGTCACGTATGAGATATCGCAGCACGACAGTCACAATGGCCGCCGAAACTGTTCGTGTTTTGAATTAAAACGCATCTTGGAATTACACCGATTACTTAACTAAACTTTAAACTGAATATAAATTGTACAGGTTTTTCGTACTACGATGTCACTGTTGCCTACATATTGAGACATACGAATGGATAAGATACGAAATGAGTATATTAGAGGAAGTTTCAGATTAGCCCCAGTGCTAGAGAAGTAAGGAGTAAAAGGTTAGCATGGTATGGGCATGTTATGAGAAGGGATGAATCGCATGTTACAAGGAGAACGTTAGTGATGAGTGTGGATGGTACAGCGGTAGAGGTTGACCTAGAAAGAGATCGATGGATTGCGTGAAAGGTGACATGATCAAAAAGGGAGTGATGACTGAGATGACGGATGATAGAGTTATGGAGGACAAAAACCTGTTGCGCCCTACGGGAGTAGGATAAGGAGGATGATGATGATGATACGAAATAAAGTAGAATTGTTTGATTTTATTAATAGTTTGTTGAACTGTGCAATTTAAACTAATTATAGTGATAATGTTTGCATTGTTAGCAGCCGTTAGGTAGGTTTACGACAATTCACCTATAGAATGCATTCGCACGCTCTTTTTATGCATTTACTATAGTTAAATAGTTTATTCTAGCAAGTCAACGACCTTTGCCTTAATTATATTTGTACACACGCGAGCAAAGCAAAGGTTAAGAACCGTCCACACGTGCAAGATGAAAGTGAACTTGAGATAAAGTAGACACAAGAACTGTGTTTAGACGTCAACTTAGTAGTTAGTAGAAATAGAAAATAAAACGACATACATAAACAGCGGTTTTAAGCAATTTTGTATTACACTTTCATTTAATATAGACAACATGTTACCATTTAGACAGAAAGTTTTCGCGCTGTAAAGATCTTTAGAAATCCTGGTGACAAAATGAGATTAGAAGAAAACGTGTACTGAGCAAATGATTAAAAAAAATCATCTCTTCGCACTTAAACATATGACTATCGGTTGTTTAAGCAATTGTACAGCGTAATTTCAATGAGGTGGTAATTCGCGAGCGTCATGCCACTGCACCGCAAGTTTGCACTCAACCTCCTTCACTGCAAGATAATTTGCATAAACCACACTCACCTGTCGCCACTTCTGACTCAATTAGGTCAAATAACCATTTTGTACACTTACATAACTATTATAAAAGAAACAAGGATGAAGTGACGCATGATTGAACAGGTTCAAAGAAAAACGACAGAAAACTGTCATCGATCCGCTGTCAGAAAGATTGTCTTGTTTCTTACAAGACAACCTCCACCTCCCACAAAACCAATTAGTTAGCACTGAGGTGTGTAAACAACAGCATAAGTATTATAAGTAAGGATAATATTAAAAAACAATACACAGATATACTACCAAACCATTATTTTATTTGTACAAAGCGTTCAAACGACTGAACCTTTTATGTTGGAACGCCGACAAATTCCCTGACTGTACATTCAGTTTTTAACTAATCATAGAAATCCTACTAGTGTTAGATAAAATTTCGTTTACTGAATGCAAATTATATTAAATTTACAACCAGTTCTATACATTTCATAAGATATATTTCTTGCCGTATGGCATAACATGCGTTGTTCTCACATTTCACAAGGAAACCTGTGGCAGAGAGATTTCCCTGTAATATCATGTTTTTAGACGAATCAATAATTGTATATCTTCTCACAGTGACATGTATTACGTGGGAGATACAGAGAACAATAGGTATGACGTAATTCTATGCTTTTTGCTACTAAATACATTATTCCTTGGAAACTGAAGTTAAATTTGGAAAGTCTTCCTATTGAAAAAAAGTTTAGTAGGGTAAAGGGTCACAGTAGGGAGACCGCCCAGGGCGCTTGACGGAGCAAATTAATCCCACATGAGCCTACTAACCCCCCTCCTAAAGCATGGTGAAAAGGAGACCCTGCAAAACTGTCGCCCAAGAGGCTAGTACCACTACAACTGGTTCTGACTTCAACATATCATATATGACTGGACAACTCGTCAATCATTGTTTTGCAAACGTGACCGCTTATCGTCAAACTACACAAAAAAACATTCTCCAATTGCTTGCAAAATTGCCGACCAAATCTTTACGGACGGGTTAAACATTAAAAAAAGTGTTGAGTTAATCATCGACGACAAAAGTTTCAATTTCATAAAGGAAGTATGTTTCTTTTATATAAATAATAACTAAGTCTAATTAAGCAACATTAACACAGTGGAAAGTAAAAGTCGTTAGTTATTCATTACCCGCACATTCGATCACCAGTGTCGGCGTATCTAGGTCACAGGCTAGACCTAGCCGCGCCATGCGGGACCTAACTGCCCGTGACGGGTTACAACTGCATATTAATTAGATATACAAGAAATAATCTCACAACATTTTAAGTAATCAAAACCGTTCATTGTAGACAGTAGCCATCTTCAAAAATATGTTACAACTGGATTTCGATTTTGAGTTAGTCTAAGAATGAAAATTTGTTCTATAAGATCTAAATAATTGGTTCCTGGAAATTCTTTTAAGGCTTTTTAACCAAATTGTACGCATAATTATATTACCAGCTATACGTCCCCACAGAAGGGTTTACCCTAAGTTAGGATGTAACCATAATCAACCACGCTGGCCCATTGTTGTTTGGTTGATTTCACACATATCCTTGAATTTCTTAAGTATATCGTTTCAACGTAATTAAAAATCTTGTAATGTACTGGGAAACTATCACTTATATCCTATCCGATGTTATTATTTTAGTACCGACCGGATGTACGAGTACATGTACATGCCATACATCTCGTACATGCCATAAGCAGTAGCCAGTGGCATGCAATTGATGTCACGACTGACATATGTTTTCTAATTCGACGCTAATTTACTACCAACCGATAATTATAGTCGAACCTGGATAAACGAGAATTGGATAAGCTACCTCTATGCGAGAGTCTGTGCGGTCGCGACTGACGACCACCATAAGGAGATCTCGGATTAGGGAACCTTCATTAGCGAGAATATCGCGGTCCCTTGGATTCTCGCTTATTTATGTTCGACTGTATGTGGATTGTCTCTACAAGAATTAACTGTTATACCACAATAGACTAAATTAAGAACCTCATTTAGTTAAAATGTTAAGTAACGAGTGTTCAATATTCAAATATAAGTTGAAGGGTTTAAATTATTTTTTTAATGTATAACTGTACTTATAAGATAAATAAAATAGCATAAAAATATATAAATTATTTGCTTTACTTAGACTGGTTGCAAACAGGTAGGCATTCGTTGAATTGTACAAGTGTGTCAGTAATTACTGTCGGTGAATGTCGATCTGTCAGTTGGAAGGGGACTAATGACAGGATGTCATTGTTGGCATTTAGACCTTTAAAAGCGCGCGCACCTATAACTAAACTATCACACAACTGTAAAGTCGCGCTTTGATTCTTATGAGAATATATGGAGCACACACTACTCGATTTTTAGTTGTGCGACTAAACAGTTGAATTTGGTGCGAAACAATCGACAATCGCACTATCAGTCACAGAATATTTGAATAATGTAGGACCGTATCGAATGCTACAAGGTTTAGATTTCTAGATTCTTAATGCCTTTTATCGAGCTAAATTAGCTATGTATATCATTTTTTTTATCCCTAATTATTATTAAAATGTATGAAATGACATCCAAATGTCATAAGACGTGTAGTTCATGATTTAAAAGGTCGAAGTCTTAACCATACAGAAAACAAATGATGGCTTTAGCTCTACTAGACCATGGGCGATTTACAACGCCCGTTTTTACTATGTTGGGAGGGGGAGGGGGTTTTAAGAGTGTTATGTTTGAGTAATTTGCACACCTGTGGCGCCCCCTTTCTGTCAGTCGCTCAACCGCGCTCTACCCTAACGCCCGTACTGCGGAAAATGTTTCTATTTTCCTTTTTATACAGAAAAAACGTGTCTGATGACCATTTTTATATTAAATTAGTTGGATATTCGATTTATTAAGAAATCGATATCACAAAAAACATACAATATTCATGTCAAACTATACTTTTTAGTTTTAAATGATAGTGCAGATATATTCCATATGAAGAATTTTGAATTTCTCTCATGTCATAAAAGTATTGGAAACATCTTAATAGGCATTAGAGTTCAGTTATCCGACCTCCTTTCTAAACAATGACTATGAATCACCGACGCTAGGTATTAACGTGTGCTGCAGCCATTTTGTCTAATCTTGCAAACTGCGAAGTAACCAATTATCGTTACATTAATTATTAACTTGTTATTCGTATGCGATAAGATTTAATGATTTTATAACTTTATGACTTCCATTACTATTAAATTATCAAGGCAATGATTAAAAAACGTTTTGCTTTTCATTTTTATGATAATCGTAGCTTTCTGATTTCAATTCAAAACTGCAAGTCACAAGCGAAATTACATCATCGCTGCAGTTTATATACATAGATAAAATTAACAAATTTAGAGTTGTACACTTTACATTGGACGTTAGAAGGCAACGAGTAAAATTATAGTTATAACGCTAACATGTTAACTTTAATCGATCTTAAATTATATTTACCTAGCTGTTGCCCGCGACATCACTCGCGTGACATTAATAAATAATAAAATAGCCTATGTTTTTGAGTTATTACAATACATCCAAAAATACAAAACTTTCCTCTTTATAAAATTAATACAGATTAAAATTGTAAATATATTGGCTGTTATAAACGAAAATATGAAAAACATACCGATGTGATGAAATTCAAACATTTTTATATATTAGAAAGAGATAGATGTAGTTATCAACTGCGTCTCTAAACTATACTAAACTCGAATAAATATTGAAGCGATTGTTCGTAAAATTCCATTTTAAACTAATTATAACAAAGAATGTTATTTTAACTATGTCCAGGTGTACAAATGTAATACGTAGATATTGAAAACTAGGCCAATCTAGAGTCATCTATATCTATACTTCTATACTAATATAATAAAGCGTAAACACACACTTCTTTGTTGTCTAAGATGTCAGCAATTACAGCATATTTTTTAATAATTCTTTTTTTTATAAAAAGCCCTACACTTACGTCACGCTTTAGGCTATATATTTTCACGCCATTAAACTTAGGGGGTAAATATTTTCGATAAAAATCCTAATGTGGGAAAGAGACCATAAGTTGCTGCCAACATCAAGATAGAAAGATTGCTAAGGTTTATCGTGTCGTGTCATTTTGACAATTGCAATTGATAATTTGATAAATGTAAACAATAAAATAAACTTTTCATAAATTCATGCGGATGAAGTCGCAAGGGCACAGCTAGTTTATTACTAAAGGTGTTAATACACTGAAGAGTTCGTAGCGAACGTTCGCCGAACGTGTCTGATATAACCACTTGCAACTTATGCAACTATATGCATTGACAAGCGTTGACATTATTTTTAAATTTAGAATACAAATTTAATTAATGCTGCAATATAATTGAATAACTTATTGGGCAAGTGTCAAAAATGTTTGCTTAAGTGCAATCAAATTAACTTATTATGCATTTCGTAATTTGTTCATAATATAATTGACTTATGAATATAATTATGTTTAGCTTGTCAAATAATATTAGAATAGGTAAAGTAATGATTAGAAAGTATGTGAAATAACCTAATAAACATTAGACAAAGTAATCTGGATACTTAAAGAAAACTTTGTTAATGCAATTCTATTATTAAAATATGGTTTTTATCTTCATTAGGAGGAGGGGAGGATTTTTATCTTTAAAAAGATATGCCAATCCCATATTGCTACTCTTTTATTAGGAAACGACTTGCCATAATCATACAGCCGCGACAGAAAATATGTTTTTCTTTTACTTAATTTAACAGAGTCGCAAACAATTATTTTCATATAATAGTTAGCTGTTCCGCGAAGTATCAGTACAGTTGGTCAGCACCTTGTAAAGTCACCTTTAGTTCTGCGTCACAACACAACCTGTGTCAACAGACTTTGCAAACTGACGCATACATCCTTTTAGAGTTAAATGACGCATTCGTGTGAAAACTTATTTCGAAAATATTTCAGAATCAATTCAACAATCATTATCTATACTAACATTATAAAAAGGAAAGATTTGTATTCTTGTATGAATTGAATTAACTCAAAAACTACCTTTCACCATAATAAAGCTACGTTATCAGTGAGTAACATAGGCTATATTTTTCAATTAAGTCGATGGAACAGCTAGTACATAATCAAATTACAACGCAAAAATTAATTGGTTGTAATTCCCTTAAAATGTCAATAACGAAACAAAAATGGCGCCATAAAATTAAGGCAAACCCATCGATTTTTCTTAAATCTATACTAATATTACAAAGAGGAAAGACCTAATTGCTTGTCTAGTTTTTTGTTTGTTTAATAGGCTCCGAAACTGATGAAATTATCTAAAAATTACCACCCAAGCGAAGCTAGGGCGGTTCGCTAGTATTCCCAAGTATATAAGAATACTTAACAATTCCAACGTAATTTTATTGTTTATTTTATAGCGGAAATGAACATTTAAATAATAATATTGCACCGAACATGAAATGAAATGTTACATAAATGTTGTATAAAAATTATTAATAGTTTATCTCGTTTCAAATTGTATTATGTATACGCTGACTAAATATATAAATGACGTTACATACGTAACATTCAAGCATTGGTATAACTTAGTTTATAAACATTTCGGTCAAAGGCAATTTATGCAAAACATTTCCAATGATGTCACCTTCAACGGATCTTGAAGATGTACAAACATTATGTTGCAAATCGTTGTTTGTTAACATGACTCATATGTCCGTTTATATTTATTTTTCTTTCCTAATTTATTACGTGGTTTTGATATCTCAAGGCACGCGCACATCTTTGACTAAACTTTCGCACAACTGTTTAGTCGATTTTTAGTTGCGCTAAACAGTTGAATTGGCTGCGAAACAATCGACAATCGCACAACTGACTGCGATAGTTTAGTCAAAGGTGTCCGCCCGCTCTTATTTATATTGTTAACGTGAAAGTTTAGATGAATGTATGTTTGTTAGAGTTTGTAGCCTAAATTGCTGAAATGTTCTTGATGAAGCATAGATGTAGAGGATAGTTTGGAAGAACACAAGCTACTTACTTTTGTTTTTTAATTCCACATGCAAATACCGATATTCTTATGTGTCAAATACATAATTTTTTAATAGCATTTGCAGCAAAACGCAGCTGGTAGACATTGTTACATATTTATAATAAGATTGCGATAGTTTAAAGATCAACAGAACAGTAGAATATTTGCAGAGTGTTATTTGTCACGACAAAAGCCATACATGATGTTTGTCGGGTAATCCCATTGTAAGACACAAGCGGAAGCGACAGCGGGAAATGTAGCTTTAAAATATGACTGTATCCAAAAGGATCTCAAAGGATCTCGATGAAATTTGTCACAGATGTAGAGCATAGTCTGGGCTACTTATTAAATTTTGTTAATATTAATACGCGACGAAGTCATGGGCATACGCTAGTTTATAGAAATAATACAGAATTAACTTATATTTGAAAAGAAATTCTTGATGATTGATTGATTGAGGATTTTTAAAATATTTGCATAATTGGCATTATTTTCGCGCCATAAAATTTACTCCATATTATTGATTGTACCATACATTGTATTGCAGTTTGCGGTCTTAACTTTTGCACATTAGAGAGGCTTCGTCTCATGACTAAGCACTGATGTATGGAAACACTGGCGATATTAATCATCAAATCACGCCACTTGGCGGACAGGCGGGTAAAACCTTGGCTTTTTAGCCTTCATAGTTAAATTATTATCCCTTACAGTCCGACATTCCCTCTTTTATATCATAAAATAAATATACTAATATTATAAAGAGGAAACATTTATTTTATCGGAATTTCTGTATATATTGAAATAACTCAAAAACTACTGGACCGATTTTAAAAAATATTTTACCATTAAAAAGCTACGTTATGGCTGAGTAACACAGGCTATGTTTTTGTCAAACAAACAAGCGGCCGCATTCGCCGAAACGTCGGAACGTCCTCTGCCAATATACATTGGCAATCGCGAATGCATTGTCTACCTTTAAACAGGGAGGGGGAAAAGGATATTTCCCCTTTCTAGCTTAAAAGAAAAAGGTCTGAAGGTGCGTCTATTCTTGTACCTATTATATGACAATTTTTAACAAAGGAATATACTCATTTGTTATTTAAGCGAATTGTTTATGGACAAGTTAATGTTCACCTTTTGTTTTACCATATTTTTTTACATTTAAGCATAAGTCTTAAATAAGTCTTTGCTAAACTAATCCACATAAAGAATTTCACAGTAATTTTCGTAATGAGCATGCATAAACATGAAAATGTTAAATCACAGCCAAATCGCAGAAGGCGATTACGTTGAGTTACGGAGAACTTTCGACATCACAAGTTTGTTGCGACAACTTGCAATAATTTCTATGAACGCTTGCAGAACGCGTGTTTCATGAATATGTAAAAATAAAGAATTTTAATACAACTAATTGAAAAAATGACTTAATCCAAACAAAAGACACTAACGAATCAAATCTTGAAATATCGTTACAAGAATCCTATCAAAAAGTTAATTGAATTTAATTAAAGTCTATAGTTAATTAAGCAATTATAATATTACAAGCTTTCGCCCGCGGCTCCGTCCGCGTGGAGTTAAAAAAAACAAAAGTGAGTAGCCTATGTGATCTTCCAGACTATCCTCTACATCTATGCCAAATTTCATCGAGATCCGTCCATTAGTTTAGGCTACAAATCCTAATAAACATCCATCTATCTACACTTTCGCATTTATATTAGTAAGATGTAAGATTAGTAATATCTAAAACATACGTGGTTATATAATTAATTAGTCACAATTATCATCAGACAATCATATTTGGGGTGCATTTGCATGCACACACAATGAAAGTTGAATTGAATAATTAAAAACTTTAAAACCAGTTGACAAAGATTTGAAAGTCCTCACAAAGGATGATATAACCAAGATGAATGAGATTATAAGTGATTGTACATAACATTCATATAGAGAACTCAATACAAGTAATGTACCAAAGTTATATAAAAGTACGAGCTGTTGCCCGCGACTTCGTCCGTGTGAAATAAAAAAACAAAAGTAACTATTCTATATGTTTTTCCAGGCTGTGTTCTACATCTATGCGAAATTTTATCGAGATCCGTTCAGCAGTTTAGGCTACAAACTCTAACAAGCATCCATCCATCTAAACTTTCGCATTTATAATATTAGTATGACTAGCTGTTCTCGTGCGGCATCATCCGCATGAAATTATAAATCCTTTATTTTATTGTTTACATTTGTCAAATTCTCAATTGCAAATGTCAAAAAAACCGTTACCATAATAACCTTCCTTAATGTTGGCAGCTTGAAGTTTATGGGCCCTCTCCCACATGAAGGTTTTTTCCAATTTATTTACCCCCTAATTTTAATAGCGTGGAAATAAATAGCCTATAGCGTATCGTAAGTGTAGGGCTTTTTATTAAAGAAATAATTATACAAAAATAACCTGTGATTGCTGAAATCCTACGCCACGAAGTAGAGTGCTTTATTATACCAATTAGTATATACATAGTATAGATAGATAACAATTTATTAATATTAATATTTTCCTTCTCGAAATATCGATTTGTTTTGATATCTTGTAACATTTAAAACCTGAAACCAGTCGGACCAGTAAGGTCCACTCCGCAAAGCCTCCGCGAGGATGATGTCAACGGTGAGTCACGGCGCGCCTTCAGCCGGACCTCTACGAAGGCTGTATATAATCGAGTTAATATATCCTTACTAATGTGTCATAACGTAGTTTGCACAAACGAACACTTGAAACACAGAACCACTTGCATAATTAATATGTCACCTATGCGTAATGTGTTTATTTTAATTTTTATAATAGCAGGGGGCAAACGAGCGACGAGAACACTGAGGTGGTCAACGACGCCCATGGACATCCGCAACACCAGAGGAACCACAGATGCGTTGCCGGTCTTTGAGGAAATTATAGGCTCGCTTCTTGAAGGACCCTAAGGCGTAATTTTAATAACTGTAATTGCAGCTCTCATCTATATTAATACTAATATTATAAAGAGGAAATTGTATTTCTGTATGTATTGAAATAACTCAAAAACTACTGGGCCGATTTAAAAAATTCTTACACCATTATAAAGTTAACAAGTGAGTAACATAGGCTATATTTTTATTGTTATTTTAATTTCAGGCGGGCGAAATCGCGAGCAACAGCTAGTTTTTAATAATTCAGCGCTAAAGGAGATAGTATAGATTTATCTTACTCAAATTCCTATATGGAAAATCACTAACTCTGAAACAGCTGGAGAGTTTCTTAGTAAGCATTTATAGTTTGTACAAACTTGCAACCGTGGGGCAATTTTATAAACAATTACAAACCGAGGGATAGACAACTGTTTCCCAATTAGCAAGAACAGATTAAAAAACCACACGGAAGTAAACGAATGTTAACAACACATCCGGTATTGGGATCCAGGTGTGATTGCATCTAAGCAAAAACTCGAGTTTTAATAGCATATGACAAAGAGTCCTCTAAAATTAATTGGTACAGCAAATGTTCAAATAACACGTGTTAGAACAATATCAGATTCATACCGGATATACTAGAGTACCGGAAGCAGGCGGCCGGATGCGGTGCGTTATCTCTACCTACCCCCTAATACACAACTTGAGGTTCTCGAGTGTTACAATAGTATATGGTAAAAAAAGTACTGCGACTAAGGGGACCAATTTTTTTTCGTAAAGGAAGTAATTAAATATAACGGTACTAAAACAAACGAACCAGAATCTAAAAAAATATACTTTCTGTCAACATCTTATCACTTATTTACTTTTAGATATTAGATATCTCACAGATAAATTACCATTCTAATGGTGAAAGAATTTTTAAAATCGGCCCAGCAGTTTTTAGATATTAGATATCTCAAAAACAAACATTCCCAGAGATATCAAGAATAACTCGCATGATGTAGAGCTATCGACCTTTTAATTGCACAATACAAAGAAGCAATTACCGAAGAAAAACCAACATACCAATAAGAGCAACTATCGACATTCAAGTTAATGTCAACGTATATACAAAACCTACAATATACCAGTCAACTGTAATTGGTGCTTCATAATAAAAACAGGGCTGTATTTACTATCGCACACCATTGTGTGTCTGAGTACAAACACACGTGTCGTTTTCACCCCCAAGTTAATACGACCCTGTGTACAATCGCGGAAATCCGCGGTGTTCCATTTTTAAAAAATTGTCTCGTTCATTGCAACGATACAAACTCCGCTTTTCCTACAAATAACTAATTAGATATCAGTGAGTGCAAACGAAGGGATAATAATAAAAAGAAACTAGTCGTGTATCGCTAATCGACTTTTTTTTCGTATAGACACATTTATAAGCTGCGTAGTATTGGCTTTTGTTCTTCATCTCGTTTCAAAATGTTCAAATGATTGTATTTTTTAAGTTGGGTCACCGCCAGTTTCCCGTACTGTACGTAAGACGTAAAAAGACGTCAGCTGTAAGCTCGTGTAAGCTGCAGCGATGACATTTAAGTTAGCACAGTTAGTGCAGCCTCCGACAGCTGTCTACTTTTTGCCGGGATTCCTTTATAGCGGTCATTCAGCTGCGTCTCATCTAACACCATTCAATAAGTTTATGTGATCATGTCGAATTTAACATTCCCGTTAATCTTACTAATATAGACTAACTGTTGCTTGCGACTTCGACTTGTTACTCACAGATAAATTATCTTTCTAATGGTGAAAGAATTTTTAAAATCGGCCCAGTAGGTTTTGAGTTATTTTGTAAGCTATATGTGCCCACTTTTATTTATAGTTGCACTGAATGCAATAACAAAGTCGGTTAACTTGAAAACGCGGCGTGTTCAATTATATTGTCATAACAAACACCGTTAAAACAACAGTTGTGTGAAGTATTCCTATAAAATTTAACGTTTCTTTACAGTTATCGTACTTTTAGGTTACCCTAAACGATTGTTAAATTTAAACAAACAGGAGAGAAACTATACAGTTTAAGAAATACATGATTTCCGTTATTTGTAAAGATAAAATACATGATTGAGTTTTTAAAACTACAAAACAATTAATGTAAATATCAGACATAAACGTTTTTCGATGGAAAAAACATAAATCGTATAATCAATATTCATACAACAAACTACCTAAGACCTAAAGCCAAATTAGTATTTCATACTAACAATATTTTCCTCATTAACTTTGGGGGCCGTATGCACAAACTGTCTAACTATATTGTATGATAATTAGTCGACAATCTCTGAATACTGATCACATTACAAGTAAGATATCTTTTATTGGGGGTAATGCGTATCTTATAACTTAAACAATAAAATAAAATATTCTGAAGTTACTAGAAACAAAAGATTGTTATCAATTGTCCAAGTTTTTAATCAACAATTTCAAGATTTTTTCTAATTCAACTGATCTATCCAATAGTATTACCTTATCTATGGATTACAGAATGATCTATCCGTGTGTTTTATTATCCAAAAAGATCGATAATACTTTAATATTCCGCTAAATAAAGATACATTAACTCTACCAACCCCTTTATGTTACTGGTATGAGTATTTATACGAGAATTGTAACTTGATACAAATCAGATACATTTACAAAGGTAATAAAAGAAATAAAGTTTCGCAACAATAACCTTGCCAGATTCGGTCGAGATCCGGTTTCCAAACAAAATCGGTGTCTGGTGGTCGCACGGTAATGTGATATCTATCAACATGGAATAAAGACTATAATCGTATCAATGCTAATACTTCATTAATCATTATCGATTAAAAGTCTAGCTGTACAATTAATAGAATTTGAATGTCAGTATGTAACTGAAAAAATTACGCGAACATCACTTATTTACGTTGAAAATCCGATATTTATTTTTTTGTCTGTTTGTCTATGTGTCAGTAAGCCGTATTTGTTCAGGCTTTTAACAGGAAGGCAGCTGATGCACGCGGGAATATTGTAGACTTTTTTTAATCCCTCGATAACGAAGCCGCGGGCGATTGCTAGTAAAGTTATGAGTCAGATTTAATTAAAATAAAACAATTTTTCCTGTAAATAGAATTAACAAAATAATAAACGATATTGTTCAAATTGAAACTGTTTTCCTGGTGTTTGTTCCAATATTAGATAACCATCGTACTCCATCGCATTGACTTGATTATATTCTCATTCTCATTTATTAAAAAAGAGATAGCTATAAAACAACGATGCTCACTGCAAAAATTTGATATTGTACTCCGCGAGAATCCTGTACCGTGTAGGAAAAATGAATATGTTTTAATTACATTGGTACAAAGGATGTTTTCAATTTAGGTATGCGATACCAAAACGAAATTGAGAACATTTGAATATCTCATAACATACAATATAAACAATTCATGTGAGACGTTTTCATTTAACAATTACTAATTTAAAGTGATCACAAATCGCTTAATTTCCATTTTAAAGTATATTATTAATCTAAAACGGTGTTTAATTCGTATATCAACTTTCCCACATTCGAAACGATCTCCATATTTAGTTCCAAACGGTATAACATTACGTAGACGTAGCAATTGTAGCGTGAATTCGTGAATTTTCAGTTCATTGTACACAAACAACTGTATTTTTTTATTGTATTCAAAATGGCGGCTGCAGTTGAGCGGGAAACGTTATTTGACAGAACGTCAATAGATGAGTAACGTTTAATCATTTTGAGGTTATAATGTCAACATTTAAAACTAAATAACGGAATCAGTTTTTTTTAATTGAAATCTAGCATTAAATTAGCATTAACATAATCAGAATAACTGAATTATTTTAATGAACATAAAACGTATCAGCCTTGCTAAAAGGTAAAAATGATACATTGAGAATTTTCTCAGCGTATTGTGCGAATTTAAACATGCCAGTGTTTTGGTTGTGCGAACACCTGATGTGAGCATTTTATCTTTGGATAAAAACAATGCCAAAGCAAATCGTAAAAAAAAACATTGTTAGTTTTACAAAGAAATAAACGATCGATTAGCCCTTTTGCAATCAGCCTTGGCTTATCCATTCGTTCGCTTATGTCCCTTTATCTATTTATCTTCACAGGAATATAACTAATATTATAAATGCGAAAGTTTAGATGGATTTTTGTTAGAGTTTGGAGCCTTAATTGCTGAACGGATCTCGATGAAATTTGGCTTAGATGTCGAGGATAGTCTGGAAGAACGCATACATTAGTTAGTTTTGTTTTTAATACCACGCGGAAGGAGTCGCGAGCGAAAGCTATAAAGAATATAGAGTACTACATTTGGTTATTATCTGTGGTAATAATTAATGAAGTAAACCTTTTATCTTCAATTTTCCAGCAAAACCACGATTGGTCGTTTCGACATCGAAACTAATACAAAACGATGGAACGAATCAAACGTAATGAGATGCAGATATTTTTGTTATTATGAAACACATCGACAAATTGCAATTGTATTGCGACAGATCAATACCATTCATATTTTTATTGTGTCTGTTATAACATAAGGCACGCGCAGTTTGTCACGCTCCGCCGCACAGCGGCATCTGTCGGCGGCAGCTGCACAACGGTACCTTAATACACTTATCTAAAACTCTCAGGGCCTGTACCACCACTGGCTGATAGATGCTCAGATAGCTTAAATGACGTCACTGTCAGATAACTGAACAAAATCCGATATTTCCATCACATATTTTACACGTTGGATTGATATCAGACAATTTACAATTTGGTGGGACAGGCCCTCATTCTCTTTTAATGGTTATAATATCGGTGAAGCATTATGTTATATATTTCATTGCCATTACCACGTCAACACCAGCCTTGGTTAAGGTTTCGTTTCATCATTTAACAGCAATATTGTTGCTATTTTACATTTTTAATAGATACAGACGGTCAGGGCCGATATCACTGCTAACTTTAAACGAAACAACAAAATCAATCCTTTCTCAATATACATAAAGGTGAAATTCGCGTTATAATCGTATTGGCGATGCGAATCGTGATTATATAAAAAACTAGACTTCGCACGCGACTCCGCTTGTGCGGAAATTTAATTAAAAACGTTTTTATTTTTACGCATTTCTTGGATTAATATGTAACGATGCGAATACACAAACCCTATACAAAACTTATAACTAAGTAGTACAACAAGATTAGAAGATAGTTTTAATTTTTCATTATAAAACGAGTTACAAATTACAAACTGCTGTTATTCAATGTTTTACATTACTTTACAACCTGTAAAAAAACTTGCTCTCTGTCGATAAGTCCAAAATCACATTGGACATGTCCCTAGTAAAGAATTGCGTGTTTAGCAAGTATTTACGAGATATCTGTTGACTAAATGGCATTAATCAATCAATTAATAATACCATTAATTAATTAAATGATATTTTTAATTATAACAAGTATAATTACTGCCTTCATAATAATTTCTCTGCTATAGATATTGCTTAAACCGTTAGTTCTAATAACGTATTAAATGAAAGTCATAAGAAATATTTTAATAAGGTTATCTATCGTATAAATAATTCAGTTAAAATCACACGAAAACAAAGTAGCCTTCTTCGTAGATAATGGCAGTGTTTTTGTGTATTTAACAACAAAACAAGCCAGTGGAGCGAGTTGGGGCGTGTTCAAATACCGGAACATTACCAGCGTACAAATGTAACACGGACCAAACTGACTCAACTTAAACTTAACCAACATATAGAGTACTGTTGCTCGCAACTTCGTCCGCGTGATATTAAAAAAATAGTAAAAAAAGCATAGCAAATATCAGTAATAACTCAGCGATTACGTAGCTTTTTAATGGTGAAAGAATTTATGAAATCGGCCCAGTAGTTTTTGAGTTATTTCAATATATACAAATCTTTCCTCTTTATAACATTAGTATAGATATAGATATAGACTAGCTGTTGATCGCGACTTAGTTTGTAATAAAAGAATAGCCTAAGTTACTCAGTCATAACATAGCTGTTTTATGGTGAAAGAAATTTTGAAATCGGCACAGTAGTTTTTGACTGATTTCGATGCACATAAAAATACAAATCTTTCCTCTTCATAATATTACTATTCTATAAATTAACATAGATTAAAAATGCATATAATAATGAATTAAAAGAACATGTTTCGAGTTAATAGACGACATTCACTGGTAGTTTAAACACATTGAAACGAGTAAAATAACTCCTTGAAATAACACAAAATTCAATGAAATACAACGTTCATAATCTAACTGAATTTGTGATCGAAATCCAATAACCAACTAAAACTAACGTAAAAGTATGAGTATACTAATATAAATTCCATCAGCTTCAGTTTAATCGAATCGATAAAGTAACATAAAAGAACATCGAATCGATAAAATAAAATCGATTGTACCGTGTAGGCGTATCGTAGCTGACCTCTATCGATTTTTCCATTAACTTTATTATCTGTGGCGCGTGGCGTCGCTCAAGGACACTCGTATATCAACTGACATATCGATAACGAAGCCGTTGGTACACTGAAAACATATTCATGTAAATAAACACACACTACATACATATACTGGTACATGATTGATTTTTTTTTTTAATATTTGTTAAGCAAGCGCTTGACCACGATCCCACCTGAAGGAAGTGACGATGCAGTCGAAAGATGGTACGCGCTAGCCTAATAGATAGTTTGTTTTAAATAAATAAGGCAGCAAAAATAGTGGTGAATAAAAATAAAAGCACTTGTAAGTACTTAAATCTGACATATATTTCATTTTTACTAACTTTGACTCTGTCCGCGTGGAATAAAAAAAAAGGGAGTAGCCTATGTGTCCTTCCGCTTCCAGACTATACTCTACGTCTTCACCATATTCAAGGAAATCCGTTCAGCTACAAACTCTCACAAACATATGGAAGTTAGAAGGCATCTAAACTTTCCCATTTATAATATTAGTAGATATGATAGATAAGTTTATTTTTATTAATATAGGGCCAGTGATCAGCGTACTGTTCGTATAAGGAAATGAAAATGCTGTTATCTAAAGCATCAAAGCGGAGATTTAGTAAGAAATCACACGAGCGCATAAATTACACGCGCCGCGGAACATGTGGACAGGGAAAACATCTTTCTAACACCCTAAGTAACCTAAGTAGAATGAAATACTGTGAGTGTAACGAGAAATTAACGTATTCTTATTGCCTCAGTTATCATATCTAGTCGGTCATCTCAAGTAGGAGTTTGAAATCTCATATCTGTTCGACATTGTACATAGATATATTTTCAAATGTTTATTCTATCTTATTTATGTTTTAACTGTGTTGTAGATCTTTTATTTGGTCTGTATCGAAAAGATTACCTTTAAAAATCAATGAATAGTAAAGAAATATGAAAAATTGTGTTGCACAGTACCGGCAGCGTAAGTGTTGGGCGAGTTGGTCTGATGGTCCAGGGCACCGAACATAAAGCGGCGTCACGGGCACATAAAGGGGGGCCTTTTTTCGTATGTGTTTGTATTGAAGTTAAGATTAAGAAATAAACTTAAATAAATCATAGTGTATATTTCTTTCTGAATTGAACATACAACTGTATTTGTTGTTGCCATTAATATTCTTTAAGGTTCAACTTCAGAACTTGTTAGAACTAAGTATTACTAGAATAGCTTTACTTGTCCTATGTAACGCAATCGATATGTTTTCCAACGCTCGCGTGTTGGGATCAAATCAGCCGACGCCGACGTGCGTGTCTCACAGACAATCATTGACACCCGCAGTAGATTTCACTCAACATGTCTGCGTACAGTTCTAATATAACTAGGTGATGCTGAATTGAGAAAATAATATCATAGAAACCATATAGATATTTAGATAATTTCAAAAGGAACCCTTTCGATGATATTAGTGTGAATATATCTCTAAACTAGGCATAACATTCGTTAATTATTACAACAAAAAACAATTATAACCAAACCATTGTCTCTAAAATGTATAGTTAGTTGTAATGGATATTTCCTCTACCTATGCGACTTATCTCCCAGGCAAATTCATTTCTCCTTCGTATCCGTTACTTGTATGAAAAAGGTGGGAAGAGAAAGGGGACTAAAATTAGGGCTCCGTCACACACACATCATACGTAACGCGAAATTACTTCCACTTTACGCCTGTCTTCTATCATTAATGTAATCTAATATTGGATAGTTTGGAAGATCTTTAGATAATGCATATCAAATTGACAGTATCAGGAATGCGCGGATTCTGCGTATCAAACAATCATATATGAATCAAATGACAAATGGATTAAATCTAATACCCTGACGGTAGAGTATGATTGGGTGACCACCCAAAGCGCTAGACAAAGAATTACAGTCCCTCATAAGCCTGTTAAAGCCCCCTCCTACCCAGAAAGGTTAAAAGAGAACGCCGAAGAACTATCGGCAATTAGTAGATTTCAGAGGAACGGACAAACAAACTGAGTAGCGTTAACCCTACCAGTCAGGTAAAAAGGATTTAGAGGCTAACTAACTTTTAGTTTACTACACAGGGACAACAAAAAATTCAATACAAGTTTTTTAGCAATGTAAACATAGTTAAAACATAATTCCAAATCGACTTATCTTCGAATTTATCGATTGAGTGATGCATTTTCAAGCAACAGTCGGCCGAGATTACAGTAGTGTGTTCGTATTGCCAGTCGGCAGTTACGCAACCGCGCTCTGTAATGCGCCTGCGCATAAGACATTTTGGTCGAGTTAATTTCGACTTGTAATGCTGTTATTGTTTACTTGACCAAGATTTTAACACAAGCGAAATGTTTCGAAAGTATACAATGTAATAAATCACAGTCTAAAGTATTTAAAAAATCACACCACACATATTCATTTCGTCCTTTTATCATTATTATTTATTGCATTTTTCTATACTTAAGAGGAAAGATTGGATTGTTATTTTGCATTGAATAGGCTCTAAAATTACTAAACCGATTTAAAAATTTCTTTTACCATTAAAAAGCTACATTATCACTGAACAAAATAGGCTATATTTATTACTAGATTGTTTTGCTGCGGAATCGAAATAAAAAAAACTAAAAATACAACATATTACAAATATAATAATCTTTCGTTGCATCCTAACATGTTAATAATCCCATCATTATTGAAAGTACTAATAGCTAATAACAATAAACGAGTACAGTTCCCAAAAATCAATATAAAATGTGTGTTAGTTCAGTAAGTGAGAGTTCCGAGACGGTATCGAGGGCGCGACCTTGCGGTGCGGCGATACTATCCGAAGCTGCACAGACGCTGTTCAAATTATTTCGATGTCTCAAGCTTTGATTGAATAATTTGTTATAGACAAATCAGAACACTATGATGTCATAATCGTCCCTTAATTGTTAATTAAGGAATCTTTAACGAATGATTAAAAATTAATGACTAATATGATTTTTATTTCAGATTATGGCACTATAAATATTCCGTGGGATTGTTGCACGGCTGACCGCTTTTGTGGGACTTTTTTAACACCTCGACGCTCCGGAGCACAAGTTAATTTACTTTAAACAAAACAAACATCATCGTTTTATTCATTTATTGATTGCAACAAAGAAATGAAAGAAAAAAGAAACAAAAAAAAGAACCTATATTTCTATGTTGCTATTTTCTTTTAAAAACAGTTTCAGTAAGTCTTGCGACAGATTATTAATTCTTACTAATATTTTGAACATAACCTACAAAGCACAGTAACGCCATCTATTTGTTAAAGTGAGGAATCAAAATCTAGACCTCTGTTTTAGAAAGCAAATAACGTGACCTCTAAACAATCTGAGTTAGTCGTTCACAAAGACTGTAAGACGATAATGACCATTAAATTTACTTTCATTTCTTACATACATTATAACACTTAAAGCACTAATAAAAATAACTGTTCCAATAACCACCTTAACTTAAATTTCAATTTGTAAACTGCCAGCATCAGCATCGCATATGTAATTCGTCGAATCTTTGACAATCTAACGAGTTATTTACAATTTCCTGACATTTTCCTAGTTTCCCAGTTCAATAGTAAACTTACGAAGTTTTCGATCGATGGCATAATTGTACCACTTGTGACACAACACAAGGACTGGAGACGCGTTAATCGCCTCAATTACAGTCGGTTAAGGTCCGATTACTGCGCGCTGTGACCTGCAAGTCGGCAGTCAGGGTCAGCGAGGATGCACCGTAAACTACATATTAACAAGTTTTACTTTATACGCTGTATTTATTAAGATTTTTTAAGGATTTATGGCGTTGGGTCTGAAAGTCACAGCTAATTTAGTAACTATTAATAATTATGCTTTCATACTTTTGTAAATTCAAAGTTTAGATGCATGTTTGTTAGAGTTTACCGCCTTAACTGCTGAACGGATCTCGATGAAATTTGGCATACATCTATGCCAGTACAAAGTTTAGAAGAACACATAGGCTACTTGCTTTTGTGTATTAAATTCCTTGCAGTCGAAATCGCAGGCGATAGCTAGTACTATTATAAATGCGAAAGTATTGATAGATGGATATTTCTTACAACATAGAATAGCTAAATAGATCTCGATGAAATTTAATTCAGATGTAAAACATAATCTGGAAGGACACTGGATAGGCTATTTTTGTTTTATTTTAATTGTAGGCGGAGTCGCGTGCACCAGCTAATCGGTAATAAACCAAAGTTCCATGACTCATAAGAAAGCAAGACGAACTCAAAATGTTAACCCACAAGTCTCGTTGTTTGTGCCCGCGGCTTTATTTGACCTCGAAATGAATTCCGGTCGATGTCGGCACAACACAAACAGCTCTCTGTTCTCAACAATCACTGCATCGCTCTACCAAGCGTATGCAAATCAATTTACTTACAGCTAAATACTAAAACATCAATTAAATATGTAATAGTAACTTAATTAATAAGGCCACATTTAAACTCCTAATTCCTAACAAGTTTTGATGTCTCTAAGATTGTTTGAGATTCATTCCAAAATCTGGAATCAAACCTTTTAAAAACGGTCTAAAAATTTGGGGCCTGCTCCCACCAAATTGTAAATTGTCTCATAACTATCCAACGTGTAAAATATGCAATGGAAATATCCGATTTTGTTACCTTATCTGACAGTGACGTCATCTTTAAGCTATCTGAGCCTCAGCCAGTGGTGGGACAGGCCCTTAGAGTAATGTCTATAGTGATGACGTTCTTTGAGACGTAATCCGTAAGTGAACCTTGCTATCTCCGAGAATGTAATGGCAATGAACTTAGTATAAATCTAGAATAAAACCATCTCAAATACATGTTGTAAATTGTGCTTCAAGTTACCTTTATGACAATCCAGTGAAAAATACGTGTCAAATAACGCCACTACTCAATTAAGATATCGATATAAATGTTTTTTGTATTATAAAATAAAAACTATAGAAGCAATATCAACTAAATTGTTTCTAGAATCATCGATAATTACAATCTGTATATTAAAGAAAAACCCAAATAAATGCAGGCATTAATTGGTAACAGAAGCCACGGTCAGCGGCTTGAGCTGGCGACGACCGGTCCCCTAAGAGGTCACAAAAACCTGATTTCAGACCTCACTTGCACGTATTCAAACCCGTTGACTCACTACTAGGGTTGCCACTTCTTAGTCTTAGACATACGTCTTAATTTATCCAATCAATCCAACCCCTTAACAAACTGCACATTACGCTAAAAATGTTACATTTCTGGCAAAACATAAACTCTTTCAAATAACTTTACAATATTAGTTACCCTCTATTTACTTCATAACTTTTACAAAATGAAAAAAGTGGAATATCGTAATTGAAATTAGACTTGTTTCTAAAGCCCGCTATACACGTTACATTTATCTAAACGTTGTGACTGTTCAGATAAAACTGAACATGTGTAACGGGCTTTATTAATTTCAGAATGTGTGACAGTCACTGGATTTTATTCTTTTTCGTCGTATACGTAAGGTCTATTTTGATAATTGCCAGCCCTATTTGAGTATAGTTTTATTGGTAGCAGTGCAAAACAGCTAATACATATATACAAGTACTTATATACATAACGGTAATGGTTTCAAATAGCAATGCGTTTCAGTTTTTGCCACTCAATAGAGAAAACTTCAATTACTGTAGTGTTTTTTGCGTATATTGTGAGAATGGCATCTCGTTTGAAGCCTATTTAAAACAACTTGTTATTTTTAATAAAGTTTAAGTTAACAGGTTTATCGTTAATAACTTAGATTACTAGCTAAACTAACTACAAACATGTTGAATTACGGTATTGTATGGATCTATTAAACTAAGTATAGGTAACTTAACGCATTATATTTCGCGTTTATGTGCTTAAAGGTTCACGCACACTAATATTAACTTTCTGGTAAATTAACTCGGTTAAGAATAATATTCTTATTAAAGTAAGGATAACAAACTACGTTTATGATTATAATGAAACTTATATTAATTTGAAAATACGTCAAAATACTACACGTTTGTACTTAACATTTATAAAGAGCTTGTGTGCAATCAAAAATTCATTGATGGCAAATCACACAAGAGCATGAACAAAGAAAACTTAAGCAATCGCAGCTATTTGCGTTAATGTTGAATCGATTTATCTCTCCTGATTATCTGCTTTGAATCTTTGAACGATGTGTTTATTTACTTATTAAACAGAGATAAAATCGATATATTATAAACACATTTAAGTAAGGTTTAAAAATCAATTTAAAAAAATACAATTCACAATTAAAAAATAAAGATTTAGTAAAAACTAGAGTTTACTATCTAATATTTAATTTTAATAAGCGTGATAATATTTTATTTTCAAAACAGTCATCATATCTTCACCAGAAAGATTTCCGTCACATCAAGTTAGCGCTACTTCGCTAAGTGACTTAAAAAGTCGTAAAACCCAAAACCTGTTTATACCATTGTCCGGTGATTCACAAAGAATTACGACCATCGACAATAAATGATAACATTATTGTAAACCATAGATCTTACTAATATTATAACTGCGAAAGTTTAGATGGATGGATGGATATTTGTTAGAGTTTGTGGCCTAAACGGTTGAACAGATCTTGATGAAATTTGGTATAGATGTAGATGATATTCTGAAAGAAAACATAGGATGCTTGCTTTTGTTTTTTTTAATTCCACGCGGATGTAGTCGCGGGCGAAAGCTAGTACATAAAACCATTGGTTTATAATCTTAAACACCTTTTACAGTATTTAGTTACTAATCCTTAGAAGAATAGATAAAATGGATATTTTGAAAGAATTATTCATTAAGTATTAGCTAAGCCTCAAACATTAACAAGACTCGACAAGCTTGTTAAATTGCTTTGTCGAAACCTGAAATTATATCCACGGCCGAATGAATGCACGTCCTTTTATATTACAAAGAATAATTGAATACAATTACAATATGAATAACGATAACGGGCATAGATTAAAAAATAACTTTATGGTTTGAGTAACGCTTTGTGACTACGAGCAATTCGATATTAACGATCAAGCAAAATTGGTTAAACACATATAAATTGTGATAAATATTGTTTAAAAATATATAACTTTGTTATTACTTGAAGCAAAAGTATAAAATACTCGTTTCTGCTTACATCTTTTTCCGCATAAAATTAGTAATAAAGATTAAAAATAAACATAGTCTATGTTACTCAATGACATTATAGGTGAATTTTTGAAATCGTTTCAGTAATTTTTCAGCTCATTCGAAGCATTCAAATTACTTTCTGCTTTATAATGTTAGTATTGCGTGGCAAAATATTTGCGGCAATCCCACTTGCAAAGATATATTTCATGAACTGTCAATCAAAGTTATCAGCGGCTGTTATCAGTATGTCATCATATTGATAACATGATAAAAGGCTTTGAGCACTTTTGAAGATAAAGTTTTCATTTCATATAAATACACATTGCATTTATATTAACATCATGGTATAGTAAATTTTAATATAGTTGGATACCGTTATGCCACGTCGCTATAAATGTTTTCGTTCTAACTATATAAAAATTATCGACACTGCAATCAACAGAGCCAAATTATAAAAGACGGATTTTAGTCCCTTTTCCTTCCCACCCTTTTTCTTATAAGAAAAGGATGGTAAGGGAACGTGGATTTGTCGCTGAAGGAGACGCATAGGAAGGGAAAATATCCTCTGTATATCCGTTTCCTACTCCGTCGATTAAGGGTAGGTAACGCATCCGATCCATATTTCGAACGTTTATATGCAGCGGTCGTTTGCAATTTTGGCGAATTCAGGTGGCCGCTTGCTCGTTTGCCACCTTATGATATAAAAAAAAAATCACTGCTTTTCCGGTGGTTTAAATAAAACTTCATCTTAGATATTAAAATACCAAAAGAACAAGAACTGTGACGATAATATCCTAATGGATCTAATGAAACAACTTAAATACTTAAAATGCACTTTAGATAACTCATAGAGTTTATTTATAGGACACCAGACATTGGAGCGAGTATTTTAGTACATTCAATACTGCAATGTACTAAATTGTAGAGTATCTTAGTCGTTGGAATAGAAAAATCATTTGTTAATATAAACTACAAAAGATATGTTTTTTGTTATGTCGAAATGTTTAAAACGAACGACTCCAAACGAAATTGACCAGACAATGAAGGACATTTCATAATATTCTTTAGGAAATTATAATTATTACAAAGTCTTTCAGTGCCTTGTAAACAAAGAATTGTATAAACCTAACGACCATTTAGTGTTGAAAAGTTCAAGGAATCAAGTTACAATAACTTCCTGAAAAAAACAAAGCTAGTCATAAAAAAAAACTGCTTAACTATACGCTAATAACCATCATTTTCATACCTTAACTTAATTCTAAGAACAGTTTGATTTCAAGTTAATTTGTACCTCAGTATAAACTTCGGAGAAATATTCTTTGTTACAACCTAAATAATGACTGACCTCAAGTTTTTTGGAGTATTCCTCAGCGATGCGTTCCTGGTCCTTCTTGAGCTCTTCGTTCTTGTCCAGCAATGCCTTGCCCAGCTCTGCGGCCAGCAGCAGGTCCGCCTCCTTCTGCTGCAGCTGGCGCCACACGTCACCCTCACCGCCCTCAACAGACTCCCTCTTCGCAGACATCTCTCGCACGTAATCCTCTAGATCCTCATAAAAGTGCTCGTCAGATAAGCTCAGCGCCGACGGTGATATCCGATTTGCACTCACACTCCTACTTCTCCTATGTTTAGTTGTAGAACTTCTCCTGTTCCCTTTACCAATAAAATGAGTTTCGTCTTTCAAAAATATAGGCGATCTATCCGGCGGCTCTATCTCAGTGTTGTGTCTACTTCTATTTATATTTACACTAGATTCACCGGCCATTTATCTAAAACAGTCTAAAATATTTTAACTTTGCACTATTTTCGTGTAGCTATTCTTTTTAAACAATTTCTCGATCGCCTGTTGCAATTTCACGGGTTTAGGCAGCTTTACGCTTTTGAAAATGTTCGTTGGTAGATCGAAATCCTTTTTTAAAGCCATTATAGTATCCTGGGTTTGTTCACAAGCGCAACATTTCCGTGTAAGCACAACACTGAACACGCACTCGCGGCCGCTCGGCACAGCACGACACAGCACAGTACAGCACGGCGCAGCGCACTGTTGCCTCGGCGACGGCACGGACACAACAAAACTGAGCTATGACCTGCGATGTGGAACCAGCCTTACAGACCAAAGATTATGAAATCCTAACAGACCAGTCGCTTGGTAACATTTGTAAATGACAACTTCAATTACTTGTAAAACTAAATCACTACTACGTTTGCAAATTAGTTAGATGATAGACGATTTGTAGATTTTTGTAATTACCACTGATTGCTTAATTAAGTTAAAAAAGATTTTAAAATGTCTTGTATATCAAGAAATATTTTTGAATTCGACTAAAAACCTGTTAACAAATAGTTAAAGTACAAAAATGAAATGTTTTATTTATTTCAATAAGTCTAAAAACAAAACCATTGTAAGATCTAATTTGAAACCTACAGTGACTACTGTGACTATTTAATCTTTGACATGAAACTACACGTGTGCTTAACTGAAACAGCTGCTACAGGTAAATGGAAAAGCCTTGCGAGGAACAGAGACAGATATACTTCATCAAGGTGACGTCGGAGAGTGGCGGACAGAGCGAAAATGTCGAAATACTTATTTTTATTGTTGACGAGGAAATGATCTCACGGCGATCCAATAAAAATCATTTAAATTATAAGTGGAGCAAAAACAAAAGCCTTGATTATATTGAAGGCAATATTATATTTCGTAATTATACATTGGGTTTATATCCCAGCAAATATATATTGCTAAAATTTATATATATAGTTTGATTTCCACTAATTACCTACTCTATTATTAGACGTCTGAAGAAAATCACAAACTCTATCGTCTCTACTATTGATCATTTCTCTTTTTGAGTTATAAGAAATTTATTTCGTTTATTCATAATGCGATACTGTTATTAGTACACAAATTTATATAATCCAACATTGCTGATCCATCTGAACAAAACAATCCATGTATTTAATTACAATAAAAACGCACACACGACTTTCTGTGTTTCTGTAAAGCAAAATATTATGTTGACTTAATTTTACGGAAAATCGACAAAACGCTTATTAAAGTTTTACACCAATTACCTTTATCACTTTAGCACAAGATCTTAACAGTTTCGTAAAAACCACTAACGTATCAGTTCAACTTATAACAGAAACGGTTACTATGACTATATCGATTACTCAAACTTACAAAATAGTCGACACACTCAAAAGTGAGTTTGTCACATTATATAAAGTTCATTGTAAAAAAATTCTTTAGCGGGAAATCAACAGTTCCAAGCAAGATGTCTGCACCAAACGACGACATGGAGATGGAGAAGATCGCAGAAGATGAACTATCCAAGCTGCAGCGACAGGTGTTCATTATTTTAATACAATTCCTCTTATTTACTAAAAACAGTAAAAAACACGAACCGTTTAAATGTAAAGGGAATGCTATGGAGAAGGAGCCTAACCACGAGCGTCACCTGGGGAATCCAGGGGTGGTAGCTGCCTACCCCCTCCTTAGACCTAATCTAAATCATCGACTGACGTCGCTCGGGGAGCAAACGAACAGCGGGAAGACGTCCATAGACATCCCTAACCAGAAGAAATGCATTAAAAATGTCTATTCATTCGTACATCCGTGTGTTTTTCTTCCATTACTATTTCTTTGTCCCGTTTCCAGTACCGTGTGATGGAGCTGGAGAGAGGTGCGGTGTGTGCCAGCGCGAGGCCTGCATTGCGTCTGCAGCGGCAGATGGTGGCTACACTAAGTGCACATCTAGAGAACATCATGTTAGAACTTAAGGTAGGATTACCACGAGCTGAAAAAATAAAGAACTAGTGTTCTGAATGGACAACGCACTACTGTTTCGTATTACAGTTAACAAACAGCACATCGAATGTTCTGGAAAACGCCAGAACCAGAGAGAAGATATTAATTCTTCTCAAAGAGCACGAGAAGTATTCGTCTGAGGTTCGTGAGCACCGCAGCAACATCACCGAGCTGAACTTTCTCCTCAAGCAGGTGCAGAAGGAGATTAAAGCATTGAAGTCGAAAGGAACGACTGTAGATAAGGTAAGGGTAATATACGTTTATTAAGTGACATTGGTCGCCAACGTCCATACCACGTTGAACACACCGGTTCTCGTCCGATCACCGAAGTTAAGCAACGTCGGGCGCGGTCAGTACTTGGATGGGTGACCGCCTGGGAACACCGCGTGATGTTGGCTTTTT
Organism: Papilio protenor; assembly: GCA_029286645.1. Classification (NCBI taxonomy): domain Eukaryota; kingdom Metazoa; phylum Arthropoda; class Insecta; order Lepidoptera; family Papilionidae; genus Papilio; species Papilio protenor. The sequence continues at coordinate 2,908,711 of JAGSMZ010000034.1, read as the reverse complement.
GCTTTTTTTTTGTTTCGTACAATATTTTATAAAATATAGTTTCTTTAGTACTTTATATTTTTATAATTCACATTTTCTTAAATCAATTATCACATTAAAATAGTACGATACATATGTACTGCGAGTCTTTGATGTTAAAGGAATGCGCGTTGGAGGCGACCAATCAGGGCGTGGTGTCGCAGCTTGAGAACCGACTGGACACCGCCATGAAGAAGTTCAACGCCGTCAACAGCGACAACTACAGCATGCGGCTGCAGATCGACTGTCTACTGCAAGACCGGTGAGTCTAATCTTAGTACCTTTGATTAACGTGTTAAGGTAAGAATTAGCTTGTTCGCCTTCGAGCCTTGTTTTAACCTATTATGTCATCAGTCAGTTCTTCAATACGACATGGCGCAAGCAGCTGCGGCGGCTGATGGCGGGCAAGGCGCAGCTGCTGGAGCTGGTGGAGCAGGCTATCGGCGCACACGAGCTGCGCGAGGAGAGCTGTGCGCGCCTGCACGCGCTGCGCGAACAGGCCGCACAGCAGTATAGGAAGCATTGCCTTGTTAGAGCATAAAAGCACTTTCAACTCAACATAGCTGTCAAAAATAAGATTGGGTGCACACGTGCCAGTACTTATGCAAATATGCCAGCTACTGACTTGTGTATTCCCGGTCTATATTCCTTTAAAGCTGGGAAATAATAAAGTAGCGCCTGTCATAAAAATATCTAATTTTGCATTAACGCACTTTCTTTATTATGAGGTGGTAAAGCAATGTGTAACAATGAGTGGTATTTGTGGTGCAGGAGGTGCGCGAGCTGCAGCGGCAGCTGGAGCACAGCGTGAAGCTGGAGCAGTTCCTGCGCACCAAGGGCACGGTGCGGCTGACGGCGGCGGACGCGCGGGCCGAGGCGCGCCGACAGCACAAACACGAACTCGAAGCGCACGCTTACAACAACCACCTCAACGTTCTCGACGCTATCAAGGTCAATTATCTCCAAACACAATACTTATACTACAGTAGTAGAGTTTAACACTGAAGAAATAAATCAATTCGAAGCATAAAACAATACGTCGAGTAAAGAAGTTTTTTTCGGTCACGAGTGTCAGGTTCTGTGGATACTTATAAGTGTTATTTGGCAGGAGTTCACGGGGGAGCAGGAGCTGGGCCGTCTGCGGCAGGAGTTCACGCGGCGGGAGGAGGAGAACTACGCACTGTTCAACTACGTGAACGAGCTGCACGCCGAGCTAACTGCGCTCGCTGACAGCGTCAACCAGCTTAATGACGCCATTGGTCAACAAAAATCCAATATCTTTTAATACCAAAGTCAAAAGACCTCTTTAATTTGAAAGGTAATGTAATGATTTAACAGATGATGAGAAAGCAAAGCACGAGGCGCGGATGTATAAGCAGCAAGACAGCGTGGAGTCGCTGCGCAGTGAGCTGGCGCAGCAGCGTGAAGCTGGAGCACAGCGTGAAGCTGGAGCAGTTCCTGCGCACAAAGGGCACGGTGCGGCTGACGGCGGCGGACGCGCGGGCCGAGGCGCGCCGACAGCACAAACACGAACTCGAAGCGCACGCTTACAACAACCACCTCAACGTTCTCGACGCTATCAAGGTCAATTATCTCCAAACACAATACTTATACTACAGTAGTAGAGTTTAACACTGAAGAAATAAATCAATTCGAAGCAAGAAACAATACGTCGAGTAGAGAAGTTTTTTTCGGTCACGAGTGTCAGGTTCTGTGGATACTTATAAGTGTTATTTGGCAGGAGTTCACGCGGCGGGAGGAGGAGAACTACGCACTGTTCAACTACGTGAACGAGCTGCACGCCGAGCTAACTGCGCTCGCTGACAGCGTCAACCAGCTTAATGACGCCATTGGTCAACAAAAATCCAATATCTTTTAATACCAAAGTCAAAAGACCTCTTTAATTTGAAAGGTAATGTAATGATTTAACAGATGATGAGAAAGCAAAGCACGAGGCGCGGATGTATAAGCAGCAAGACAGCGTGGAGTCGCTGCGCAGTGAGCTGGCGCAGCTGCGCGAGGCTCGAGAGCGTGCGCAGCTGCACTGCGCCACCAGCGAGCACGCACTGGCAGCTTTACTGCGCCAAGTGCGCGAACTGGCGCAGTCAGTATTGACACGAAAGCATCTGTATGCAAGTGACAGCAAGCTGTTGTATGAAAAAAAAATCGGTGTTTGCAGATCATGTGAATGCGAGTCGCTGCCATTGTTGAAGCTTGTGGGTGGAACACTGGACGTGTCGGCAAGCAGCGCGCGTCTTTACCTCACCAGCCTCGAGCATAGGCTGCGGGAGATGGTCGACCTTATTAAGATGGATGAGGTGAATTCATTGGTGCCATATATACTAAAAATATTTACTGGAAAGTTACCAGTGACACTAATTTAAATGTTTATTTCATTAAAATTCATTAAATCTATTTCATCACAGATTATAATTCTCTTATTGTATCCACGTTTATTACCTGAAACAAAATGTAAATAAAAACTTTAAAAATCATTGATTAGCTTAAATCGATTTGCCAAATTTACCAACAATTTCATTGGCCGTATTATTTTTTGTCAATAATTGCCTATATCAAAGGTACAGTTTAAGTCAGTATGCGTTAGTTGATGAATTGTTATCAACTGGCCACTGGCCATATTACTTTTTTCGTTTGTTATTTGTAAGTATATAAATTGTTATTTTTAAGGTACATTTTAAGTCAGTATGTACCAGATGTTAAATGCGGTTCGCGGCTAAGTTCACTAGTACATAGTGCTGTGCGATATGCAGCGGCAGGCCGCGCGCCACCATACTGCTGGCTATCATAGTGAAGGCGGTGGCGAAGCGCGCGCGGCTCAGCGCCACCAGCACCTCGGGACCACGACTGGCAGCGGCCCGCAGTACGCACATTTGTATCTGTTACATACAGACATTTAAAAAATATATAAACGAAGTGAACATCATTTTTCACCGGTACTTTAAACAAGGTACGATATCAGTTGTCAAGTTTTTGTGTCGCCTATGTATTTATTGGATATACCTATTGCAATTCATTTAAATATAATTATATCGCCACGTGGTTTCAAGGATTTATTAATAGATGGCGTTAATAGAAAATAATGTGATATTTCAAGTGAACTATCTTTGCTTCATCTAGGGTAGATCAGATAGTTACGGTCCACTTTGCAGATTGAGTCACAAAATTCTTCGTAATTATCATTATTGAAGAGTAAAATAGATGAAAGCATGTTTTTATTAAACGAAAATATTTTGTTTACACGAACATAAACATTTTAGACAGAGTATTTTATCAAATATAAAAATATTAGTCAATTAAAATTAAACCCCTAAAAGCACAGTTTCGGTCCACCCGAGACAGTTATGGACCACCTCTGGGGTACAGTTACGGTCCACCTTTATATGACTATAATAGTTATAAAATGATTATTATTTGTCATTTGTCTTGCCTTTTTGAACAGTAAAATTTATTTATATAAAATCAGAAACTAATCAAAATAATTTGAATTACCATTTTAATATAAAGAACACACAAAAAAGTCCTATTAGTATTATCAAGGATATTAATTTTACGGGTCTCTAGAATAGAATGCAAATCGAAATATTCGTGTAAATTGCTGAAATTTTATTGTTTCAATCATACACCTTTTTTCAATAATAATTTGGATAGCTGTTTTAAATATAGTTATATCTTAACTTTCAGGAAATAGCATTTTTTCTGCGTCCTTTTCTAATAATGTTCTTTGGAAAATTAATGTAGTATCAAAAAGTGAGATCACGTAGAAAAAGTAAACTTTCTGTTAGATGCTTTTATTTTTTTTATATTTTGATTATGTTCGTAGGATCACTAACTATGAGACTATCTTACTAAAAACGCGTTTTATTTTCCTTCCTTCTAGTCTACATAAGACTTTTACAATTTTTAAGTAACAAAGCAATGAAAGTTCAATAAACAATCTATTTAAGATTTGTTTCGATATTTTTTTTTCGGAAATTTCATAAAATAAATTACCCATCCCTTTAAGAAACAGGGAACAATATGAAGTTTGGTTGGACCGAAACTGTATCTCGGCCTAGGTCCATAACTGTAAAGTGCTATGGCCATAATTGTACTACCATACAAGCTTTAAGACAGTAGTAGTCCACTATATTTTAAGCCTTACGAAAATAATAATCGTTGTAATATCCACATAAATAGATACTAGAACATCGCTTCTATTAGACAAAATGATAAGAAAGCACATTAAAATTGAATAAGTAAACAAACTTCAATATTTAAAAAAAGCTGTCCTTAACAAAAGTGATAAGAAATTAACAATTTTTATCAGCTTCGCGCCTGATATATTTACATCACCCGTGGCTTTTCAAATTTATATTTTCTATTACTAATTTAGATATCAAATTTGAGAATATTAGTTGTAGCATATGTTTCTTGTGGTTTACTTTCAATTAATTTCCATAAGAGCTCCAAAACATACGTTTTTGTCTTAAGTGGACCGTAACTCCCCCCTGGTCGGAAACTGTCTGATCTACCCTATATGTTTTTTGAATCTCTGTGATCATGTGCAAAATACCTCAAATGAAGTGTCAACTATACCTCTACATATTTTTTTAATCTGTTTGGTTACACGTATTGTGGTAATAAAACCATTGTTTTACTTCTTATTTTATTTTTATTTCATTAAATTCATTAAATCTATTTCATCACAGATTATAATTCTCTTATTGTATCCACGTTTATTACCTGAAACAAAATGTAAATAAAAACTTTAAAAATCACTAATTCTCTTAAATCGATTTGCCAAATTTACCAACAATTTCATTGGCCGTAATATTTTTTGTCAATATAATTGCCTATACCAAAGGTACAGTTTAAGTCAGTATGGGTTAGTTGATGAATTGTTATCTACTGGCCACTGGCCATATTACTTTTTTCGATCAAATTGTTATTTTTAAGGTACATTTTATGTCAGTATGTACCAGATGTTAAATGCGGTTCGCGGGTAAGTTCACTACGTACCTAGTGCTGTGCGATGTGCAGCGGCAGGCCGCGTGCCACCATACTGCTGGCTATCATAGTGAAGGCGGTGGCGAAGCGCGCGCGGCTCAGCGCCACCAGCACCTCGGGCTCCGACTGCAGCGGCCCGCAGTACTCCACATTTGTATCTGTTACATACAGACATTAAAAATATATAAACGAAGTGAACATCATTTTTTCACCGGTACTTTAAAAGGTACGATATCAGTTGTCAAGTTTAGTGTCGCCTCTTGTCTTTATTGATATACCTATTTGCAATTAATTTAGATACAATCAGTGTGGTTTAGACGATCTATTAATTGAGAGCGTTAGTTTATGTGAAAAATGTCTCAAATTAAGTGCCAACTATGCTTCCTCTATATATTTTAGTTGCTCGCGACTTCGTCCGCGTGAAATTAAAAATAATAAGAAGTATATATTACTCAAAGATAAATTACCTTTCTAATGATAAAATAATTTTTAAAATCTATCCAGTAGTTTTTGAGTTAATTCACTACATACAAAATTACAAATCTTTCCTCTTTATAACATTAGTATAGATGAATCTCTTTGGTTAGATCTCTCTGTTTGTCATGTTGTTAACCGTTATTGTAAACCTCGTACTCACCCAACACCCCTTGGCTCCAGTTTTGTTTGCCGACGGCGTGCCAGGGCGCGGCGACGGGCGGGGTGGGCGGCACGCACAGCGCCAAGAGCGAACTCACCGCCTTGTCCACCTCCAGATCCGTCACCTCCCACAGCATCCCCACCACCAGCGGACTGCACACACACACACACACACAGGTCAACTAGTAAAGAGGGTGTACCATCATCAAAAAGATTCAAAAAAGCAGTTAGCACTTTAGACACTTTTTTTGACTAACGCCATCTATTAATAAGTCCTTAAAACATGTCAATATTTGTATTTAAACGATTAGCCAATAGATGTCACTAAATCATATTTAAATTTCGACACTATTTAGATTCTTTTATAGCAATAGATGGCGCTTATTTCAATTTTGTAAAACAGTAATATATCAGGACGTGAGGTAGCACTAAATTTGATAACTAACATAAAATCAAAGATACTGGGTAAAAACAAATTGTTCTCTTTATCTAATGTATATCATACTAATATTATAAAAGTGAAAGTTAATTTTGTTGTTTGTAGCCTAAACTGGTGAACGGATTTTGATGAAATTTGGTATAGATTTAGAGGATAGTCTTACGCATGTTATGTTTAAATTCCACGTGTATGTACCAAGCCGCGATGTGCAGGTGGTGGTGCGCGGCGGCGGGCGGCGCGCGGCCGGCGGCGCCCCCCAGCCGCACGGAGCCGCAGCCCGACAGCAGCGCCGCGCCGCGCGCCGCCGCGCCCTCCACGCCGCCGCCGCCGCCCGCCAGCTGGCAGCCGTCCCCGTGCCCGCAGTACCTACACATAAACAACTTAAAGAAAAACAAATTAAAAAACTGTTATTATAAATATGACGCCAGAGGTAGGTTTTCATTCGCGGCAGAGTCCATATCGCTTGATGGTTGAGTGAGCGCGCTCCGCTCGGCCTTTTTAATACGTTGAGTCCATCGAACGCCGACAGGCGGCGCTGGCGAAGCACTCTCCGCTAATGGCGCTAGTGTCGCATCGATGGCGCTAGTGTTTCGTTGATTACGACAAATACAATAAATTCCCCCTAAAACGGTGTATTCTTGGACAGAAAAAATAAAACATACATAAATACCCATAACTTTAAAGTGTTAACAGAAAACTTAACTTTCGCTTATTTATACCTTGATAAAGGAAAAACGTATTGAATTTTGACTGTCAAAATTGTCAAGATTCCCTTAGTAATTTAACTCAAAATCTTACTACCTTGTCACCAGTCGAGTTAAATCAATAGTTACAGCATTTTATCAAGAAAATTATACTTTCCCAGGAATAGTAATGCAAATTATTAAAAATCTCATAGAATATATCTTTAAAATACCATTTTTAAGGTAAAAAGTAGTTATTGAAACATGGAAACTCACAGGAATATGTCGGATTCATTGAGATACTGTATATAATCGCAGGGCGCGGGCGGCTGCCCCACGTGGCCGCGCCACGCCGCGCACCAGTACTGCACGAACGACGTCATGCGCTTCTCCATGCGCTCCAAGTTCTTCTCTGACGTGATAGAGAGAAGATTAACAGCATATGCATATGCTAAATACATCCTGGCACTTGATATAAACTTCTTTATATCTACACAAATTAAAGCGTAAACACACTACTTCGTGGCGTAGGATGTCAGCAATCACAGCGTATTTTTGAATAATTCTTTCTTTAATAAAAAGCCCTACACTTACGATACGCTTTATATTTTCACGGTATCAAACTTAGTGAGTAAATAAATTGAAAAAACATCTTCATGTGGGAAAGAGACCATAAACTACAAGCTGCCAACATTAAGCGAGCAAGGTTATTATGGTAGCTTTGCCACTAAAGACCCAAAGTGGACGTAAAATTCGTACAATTTAAAAATAACAAGTTCGAATCTCACTGGCCTTTAGAAATAAAGGAAAATTATTATTTCTAAAATTTACGAAATATTGTAAGACCGTCTAATCAATTTAATAAATCGTATATATTGATTTTTTAAAATTAGGTCATAATATGATATGTTACCTGGGTTAATAATATATCTGCCAACATCAGCCTTGGTCACCAGATGTCCGTCAACAAATTGTTTTTCATGCGTTTTGTACAAAAAGTATGTAAAATGTATATTCTCCATGCGGCAGACAGCCTGCTCGCGCACGCAACTTAACATCTCCCAAGGAAACGTATCCAATAACTGAAATATATAGAAATCTCATATATTTCACTAGAAAACATATTTTTTTGTACCCTATGTTAGACCAGTCTTTATTCTACATTTATACCAAATTTCATCAATATTCATAAAGCTGTTTAGAAGATACTATATAACAAACATCCATCTTAGAGCCTGTCCCACCACTGGCTGATAGAGGCTCAGATAGCTTAAAAATGACGTCACTGTCAGACAAGGGAACAAAATACGATATTCCCATCACATATTTTACATTTTGGATTGTTATCAGACAATTTACAATTTGGTGGGACCGGCTCTTAAACTCACTAATATTATAAAAGCAAAAGTTTGTATGGATGGATGGATGTTTGTTAGAGTTTGCCACCTAAACATATGTACATGTAGAGGATAGTCTAGAACATAGGATATTTACTTTAGCTTTTTTTAATTTAATGCGAACGAAGTCGCGGGCGGAAGCATACAATAAAATACACAATTACCTCATCAACGATGAATATAACCGGCCACCTTTTGGCCGTCTTCAGTGTTGCCCACTCGACATTTTCCTTTACTTGTGTTGCCACTCGAGAAAACGCTTTTATTCCTGTCACGAGACTCACATGGTGAATTTCTTCAAAACAGTTAGATAAACATTTCAAACATAGTTCATTAGGAAATTTGAATTGTTTACTGCAATTTTTGCAAATAAATTTATCGATGACTTTTCTTATATCCTCAGTGTTGCCATGTTCCGTTAAAATTCTTCTAATACATGTTCTAATTTGATCCGATGGCAATACATGACAGCTGTCTATTAAATTGTAGAGAAGAGTCCTTTGTTTGATCGTCAATTTTAAAAAACTGAAGAAAAAAAAACACATTTTAGTAAAGACATAATTTTAGTAAAGAGTTTGAGTTAAATTCCGCATAATTTTGTGCTACAATGTTAAATCTTACTAATACTATAAAAGTTAATATTTGGATTGATCGATAATTGTATGGATGTTACCACGTAACTCCAGAATATTCGAACTGACCGCGACCAAAGTCGCGGGACAAACCTGGTTTATGATATTAATATAGATGTTTCACAATACAATGATTTTTATTTTTAGATTGCTGTATGTATTGAAATAACTGAAAAACTACTGAACCAATTTTAAATCTTGCACCACTAAAAAGCTACGGATCCACTGAGTAATATATATGCTATTTTTTATTTAAATCTACGCGGACAAAGTCGCGAGTAACAGTAGTATTTTAAAAAAGTATCACAAAAATGCTTCTATATTTTACTAATTAACGAAAACCGTCATTTCTTAATTAAAGTTAAAACTATATTTTGGTAACATTAATAGATGTCTACTCACCCCCAGTCCACTACAGCGTTATCCACCAAGCGCACGAGGGCGTCCCGCAGCGCGGCGTCCCGCAGCGCGCCCGTCAGCAGCGCGCTCCAGCCGCACACCCAGTCGCGCTCCATCAACCTGATCACGCCCTGTCACCGCCTTAGTGCTACAGCCCGCCCTGGGCGACATTCCTAATACACCCTTTCTACCACTTTTGGTGGTGATATTGTTAGACCGATTCAGACATGTAACGCCCCCGCTGTAAGCCGCCCTATGCGACATTTCTATCACGCCCTTTTATCACTTTTGGTAACGGATATAAACAGGGGTATGCGCGATTCGCAATCCTGTAACGCCCCCTTTTTGTCCACCGCCCAGGGCGGCTGACAACCACGCTCTACACTAACGTCCGGTTACAATGCTATCATCAGGAACAAGTTATAAATTTAAATTCTTCAATATTATTTATGTTACGAACATTCTTGTATAAAAGGTAAAAATAAGAATTGTTTTTTTTTTAATCATAAAGTGGCGCAATAGCCACTTGAATTACGTCGAAATAGCGAAGCAACCTCGATGGAAATGAACATAAAGAAAATAGTTCCCTTTCCTACGCAAGATCTCCGCAATTAAGTCCCCTTTCCCACAATCAAATGCAAGAAAAGGAAAAGAGATTGTCGAGTCCTCTAGTACTCACACTATACTCGAGTGCTTCTTCAATTTCAAAGAATTATTCAATTCCTTTCCTAAAGTATGACAAATAACTTAAATATATATTGGTATACCTTCATCCTCAAGTCTATATCTTCCCGTTTGTTCCAGTAGTTCTGCAAGAGCCACTTCTTGTTGATAATCTGCGCTTTACCTATCGTATTATAGTTATCCTCTAGCAGGGAATATAACTCTGTGAATAACGGCTTTTCTCCTTCTGGAAATTTATAAAATATTTTGATGACTTAAAGTTGAATATCCTTAACTCAATGGGTTTCAATTTATAAATATGTCGCATAACTTATTCACAATAACAAACGAAAAAACAAATCAATCATTTTTATATAAATTTTTGCCCCTCACTCATAAGATATATAATAATCATGAAATTAAATTTATAATCAATTATTAATTCTGAAATATTACTTGCTAAATCCATATATGCATTAATCAATTAATTACATAAACAAAAGTAAACAACAATTACATACACAAAACTTAAAAATTAGCCAACAGGGCCATAACATTAACAGAAACAATTTGTTAACTTTACAAAGGTACCTATTGTTAAGAAAATCAGTACTGCGCTGGAGGATTGGCGCAACACTAGAACATTGGCATATATGTCCCATCCCTATCTGACAGCTGTCAATGTCATTCATATGTATTGGTAAAACGCGCCATTCTGGCGGGATCAGTAGCTCAGAGGATTTAAGTTAATTATGTTGCTACAGTCATATTAATGTTGTTTCACTATATTTGTCTAATACCTATTTTAATTTGAATAAACTTATTTCTTTACCTTTATGTGCATAAGCTGGTATATTAACTGTGAGAGGTCCAACATCATTTATATCTATGTAATCATTTTTAAGCATTGTCAAATAAAATGAACTGATTTCAGTTCTAAATTCCTTCTGCGGCTTTAAATTCTCATTTGGATTGTATGCAGCTGTTAATTGGATTATTGTCCATTCTGAAATAACATGAAAAACAAACTTAATTTCCTTTCTTAGTCTTTTCTGTGAATTATCAGTCCAAGAATTAAAAACTTAAAGACAGAAATTTTAGAAAGTTTTTTGTTTATAGCAATTCAAATATATTCACAAGATAATATAACACTTTTACATTACATATAGACACTGAAATTTTAATATATGTAAAGAAAATTGTAGGATCCATTTCAGACAATATTCTTTGAGATTTGTTCAGACATTCTGGAATAACATCCATACATGTCCATCAATCCAAACTTTGGCATTATTATATAGTTATTTATTTATTTAATACTTTTTGCAGAAATATTACAGTAAGTATACTAAAACTAAGCTACTACAAGATTTGCATTTGGCATTTATTACATTAGTATTATAATATATATTGAGAAAATTACCTTTTGGGAGTTCTTTGAGTATTTTTAATAAATTTTCAGTATTATTATGAGGTCCAAACCTAATATATTGCTTGTGAAATGGTAATTTATCATCTATTCTAAACTTATCTAATACTTCAGCTGTATGTTTTGCCTCTTTTGATAGAAAATCGAGAACTCCTTTCTCGCTTTTAAACCTTAAAGAATAAATGTAATGGTGAAAAATTATGTTCAAACAATCTATGTTTGCAGAAATATATGTAAATCTAGCTTTTCCCTGTGGCACTATCTGCGGGAACTGAAATTACTGAGTAAGGCTGCATGGGCATGTATTCTTTCAGACTTCTCTACTTCTATGACAAATTTCATAGAGATCTGTTGGAATTTCCAGAAATACCTTCTAACAAACATACATACATTTTCAATTAGTAAGAAAAGTGCAGCAGTGGCTCAGTAATTCTACAGGTTTACTAAATATACAAGTGTATCTCAGGTCTGATTTGTAAAATAAATGTAGCCTAAACATTATGATTTGGAAAGGAGGTCTTATAAATGTATGATAGATACTTACTTAGGCTTGCCAACGGTTATATTACCCTTTGGTTTTATGTTACTTGCAATTTTATGTGTCTTACTAGCTGAAAATAAATAGACATAAATAAGAAAACATACTATTAAGCTGCAATTACTTCTAGCTTACAACAAATATATAAAACATTTAAAAATTCTTTAAATAGTTTTTTCTGTCTCATAGATCCCATATTAGAACACTTAATTGTAAACAACCAAACAATATAAACTAAGGCTTACCCGATGCCTTTGTCTGTTCATCTCTATACACGGCTAATGTCCTTACAGACGCGGACACGGCTTCACTAAGGTAGAATGCACACTCCGCTTCATTGTTCTCCGCTAAACGTTCTTCAGCATACAGCTTCCTGCTACCTGTGAGAAGAAAACCAAAATATATCATACGCACAGAAAACATACCTTATGAGTCCTTATGAGTACCATGTGAGTCCATAAATTCAATAATAGTTAAATAAAGTTTAAATTACACGCTTATCCAAACTTACTTTGATAATTCGGCCCGCTCGGTGTCGACGGTATGTTTTTCACATAATTATTTAGAACATTTTTATAGAATGTTTCTGTAAATTCTATTTCATCAGTAAATACATCAAAATCTTCCATTCTTACGTTTATTATTCTATAAAAAACCAAACAATATAAACTAAGGCTTACCCGATGCCTTTGTTTGTTCATCTCTATACACGGCTAATGTCCTTACAGACGCGGACACGGCTTCACTAAGATAGAATGCACACTCCGCTTCATTGTTCTCCGCTAAACGTTCTTCAGCATACAGCTTCCTGCTACCTGTGAGAAGAAAACCAAAATATATCATACGCACAGAAAACATACCTTATGAGTCCTTATGAGTACCATGTGAGTCCATAAATTCAATAATAGTTAAATAAAGTTTAAATTACACGCTTATCCAAACTTCCTTTGATAATTCGGCCCGCTCGGTGTCGACGGTATGTTTTTCACATATTTATTTAGAACATTTTTATAGAATGTTTCTGTAAATTCTATTTCATCAGTAAATACATCAAAATCGTCCATTCTTACGTTTATTATTCTATAAAAATAATGTTTTTCCTGTAAAGGCTAATATTTAAAAGCAATATTACAAACACGAAAGATTTGTATTTTTGTATGTATTGTAATAACTCAAAAACTACTGGGATTTTAAAAATTCTTTCACCGTTAGAAAGGTAATTTATCATATCATAAGGTGAATAACATAGGCTATATTTTTTCATTATTACAATATTAACTATTTTATTTTTTATTTTGTATTGAGGAATATTTGTTAACCTAATAATTTATCCCTGTAATTTGTGAGATTTATAACTGAGAAAATAAATGATGTTAGGTTTATTTTGGTCATTCTCATTGGAAATTCCACATTAAAACACCTTTACTCCTGCTCCCCTGTTATATGTTAACCTGATAACTGATAAGATAATGACTTTTATTTTACCACGTCTTAATACTATCTCGCGCTATGCGAGATATGTAAGTAAGAGTCGAAGAAATTACATACATTCTGATTATCATTTTTACTCGCAACCGTTATTTTCGAAATAATATCAAGTCATCAAATTAAATAGAAAGACCACAATGACGTAATTAAATTATCTTTTTAACAATGCAAGGCACATTGTTGCAAGCCATGAGTATGTTAATATGATTATAATAGGTACGTATATTAGGGTAAAAACTTTCACATTATGGTCCTTCGACGATTGCGCATTAAAGTGTAGGTCCTAAGTGTAATATAATGAAGACCAAAGATATAAATAAGTTAGGTAAAGATATTTTGTTTGCGCCTCAACAATGGTTTAGCGTGGAATTTTTGTAAGTCTAATTACTATTGTAAAATAAAATATTTATCGACTTTAACTATTCAGTTAAAACTAAACATCTGTAACAAAGAGGATATAAAATAAGAGTCGGGACTCGGGATTATTTTTAATCTGTATTTCATTAATATACGAAAACGGAGAAAAAAAGATGGAGGACATTTCATGACAACCAACATGACGAACATGTTTTGCAAGGCAACCAACATAGAAAAGAAATCTGGATGAATGACGTTGTCTATGGTTTCGCTTTTTTTACTTTTAATCTGGAAATAATTTGAAGTAAAAAAAAAAGACAAATTTCTTAATTATAACGTTTATTATGACTTACTAATGCAAAACATAAAAATTGACAAAATTCCTTAGAAAATTACATAATTATTATCAATTTAAAAAAAATGTTATAGTAGAATGAAAAATACAGTAAGTTTTTATTGATTTTTATCGATCACACCTTGTATTTGAATAAAAATCGATAATCGAAAAGATTCATACCCATTTACAATTACAATATCATTTTACGCAATCCATGCCTACTGAATTGTCAAATTAATCTTATTTAGACTAGCTATAAGTAAAACTATTTTAAAGAATCGCATTTGTCTGCGGCGGCAGCGCACCGATGTCGCAGCGACACTCGGCCGCAGCCGCAGCCGCAGCCGCAGCAGCAGCTAGTGTTATTTGTGCAGATTTCTTCATTCAATACTCATGTGGAGAACTTTATAGGCTTCCAAAGAGGTGCATCCAATCATCCATCTGCAACAGAATAACCAAAGATAGCTTAAAATTAATTTCTCTTACTTACACTTCAACTGAAATATTCAATAAATATGACTGTATAATTTATTAGTAAGTATCCTGAGTTTTAACTGATTTTAGATTATGCTATATTGAATTGATGATACTCACATATCTACATGAAGATTATCTATTGGCAAAAAGTTAGACTGCGAAGGAAGTTTTTAAAAATTGTAGAGAAGATGATGCTATTGTATGCTGTTTCAATTCTGTTTTCTATGATCCATTAGTTACATCTTCATATTAATTTCTTAAAATTTCTTTGCACCTGAAAAATAAAGAATTAAAGATTGCAGCTTATGTTTTTACAATGGTGAACGAACTCAATCATCTAAAACCTTAAGATTATTTTATTAATTCAAATTTAAAAGTCAAGAACTTTTATTTGCTGCCCTTAATTGTGTAATGTCTTACACTTCAAACCAGTCTCCTGTGTGGTTGTGGTATTGCAACGGGCAAGCCTAACCCTTGTGCTAAGATATTAATTCAATTTAGATTTTAGAAAATTTGATATAGAATAACCAGTCTTCATGGTGACAGTTTATTCTACAATATGTGATATAATAAGTGAGATAAACTCTAAACACAACATATTTAGTAATGTTTAGGTTCATTTTTACTGTAGAATCTTTTTCATATGTTTAACAACATTTAGTAGTACTTATTAAGTGAATTAAAAGTTCAGCTAAAATCATGCACTCTGGGAACTACTAAATAAGTTAATGATTACATACCATGAAGCATTTCGCAGATGTCATGAAGTTGTTTATATGGTAATTTTGTAGCTTTTTATTATAAATTTATTTCCCTGTTATATATCAATTATGCTAGTTTTCCTTCTGAAATACACTCAATTATTTAGAATGATAACTGTTGTCTTTATCCCATTTCTATTCCTATGCATCCAGATAAGTGTTCCTGCTAGTATTTACTTCCTTCGCACCTGAAAATAGAAAACATTCACTAATTAAATATTATTAACCCAATGCCCTTGTAATTAATTAAAACTGCAAAGAGTTGTTTTTTGTTTATTAAATTACAGAAATATAAATATACTTTTGTTTGGTTATGAAAACAAACAGCATAAACATGCAGTATTTGAATATAAGTGACCAGCACTTACTTTATTTTAAATAGTGAACATTTACAGATCTCAATTTTTTTTTTAATGATCAAACAGTGTTGTTTTTATTAAAATTGGTATTAAAACCAGAACTAAAGATGTACTTAACCTTCGATAATTCGTCTACGGGAAGTGGTCATATCAATGTCTAAATTTAACCCAAACAGTTTTCCCAGTTCGTTTTTAGTAAATTACAAACCTTCGATAATGTACATAATATTTAGAACAAGAAATATGTAAGGACGTTTTTAGGTTAATTTCCACAAAAATGTTTACGTACATAACATATAAAATGTTATGAATGCTTTATTTGATATGTAGTAAGATAGAATAGTCAATATAACAAAAAGTATTGGAAATGTAACATGAAAAACATAATGAAATTACCTTATTAAGTTTCATAGATATACTCAGAAGAAAACATCAACTATCGAACTTCGACAAAGTTGCGAAAATAGTCTTGATGGCACAAATTCACTAAAACTGCACTATACTTACTAAATAATATATAAAACTAAATAAAACAGATTTAAGAAATATTGATTTCTAGATAAATGAATTTTTCATAGTACGAGAGCATATTTTCGTTTATCGTTGTTTAAAATGGCCGACATATAGTATATAAATCGTTGGTATGCCCAAAGGTACATTAAAAACAACGTAAATTATATATTTTTAATTCCATAATGCACTTAACAAGATTAAATTGTTATTTTTTTTAGTATAATTACTTTTGTTTAATTAATTAATTTAGAGATACGATATCTTTTTTTTTTTTATTGTAGAGCAGAAATTATAGAGAAAATTAATGAGTGAGATAGATATACATTTTAGAGCGAGATGGGGATTCTGCGTTAGCGTATATTTAATGATATTGTCAACTGTCAAAAGAGTTGCGCCTGCCTGATCTGTAACGGGCTTTAGTCAAAAAGACTGATCGTCGACATCTTTCACAGAGAAGTAAAAAAGACACTTATTTTGAAGCCCGAAATATTTACATTTTTCTGAACTAGTGTTTACTCGTAAACTAAGCGTCCAACATAGGCGCCATTACCTTAAAAGTATTTGATCAGCCGTTGGAATGTTTGTTATGTTAATTAATCAAAATCATGCAAATTACCATCACTGTTTTAAAATAATTAACGCATGTTGACCGAATCTTGATAAGAGATGCCGTTTAAAAGTAGGCTTTACCGTGCGCTATAATATAAATAGTAGACGTAAGTTTATTGAACTTTTCACGTACAATCCGATGAAATACTACGCTTTTTATAGAAATACAAGCTATGCGAACTTTATATTACTAACAGCACCGTTAACGTAGCAATTAAACTCATTCTTGTGTTAAAATGTCCTTGTTGAGTTATGATTGGTTATTCTGATACCTCAAAAACTTTGTAAAAAGAGGTCGGCGTTATTGATTATTTTTAGAACGCAGACGACTGTTGCTATGAATATATCAGGGTTTTTAACTTTACCTAACTTGTGATTTAGGTACATTGTTTTGATATGAAATGCTAAAATTAAACTATCGTTGAAGCATAAGCGTTTCATTTACTTTCGCGCCAATTCTCGTGTCATATGCAATAGACAACAGGTTTTTTCGTCATGTCCAAGGATATCAGTCCAAATGCCACCGAAAAACATCACGACCATGTTTAGAGAACTACCGTGTCATTTTTATTATTTTATCTTTTAACTAATATACTGTGTTTCTTATAAGTGTTATTTTAATAAACAACTAAATATAACTGCGTAGTATGCAAATCAGTATCTGCGGACAGGTGCTAAGATATAAAAAGGAATTACATAAGCTTCGATAGATCGCAGATTATGCGCGGAAACAAACACAAGAACACGGTAGTGTGCTGTGTATTGTACAGTTATACATACATACGTACGTTTGCGATGTCTACACTGCCGGCTGCCATCGGCGCGTCCTTATTGACTGACCAGTCGATAGATTGTTACTAATCTCATTGCTCGTACTTTGTAGGTGCAATCTTGCATTCTAATAAGTATTTGTCGCATTCTTTGTGCGTGAACCTTGCCTACTGTTGCAATGCGACTCACCAAGCATTGTTATATTGGTTTATTCCTTATTTGTACCCTGCCATGCTTAAATAGTAGAATATAAACAACTTTACTGTTAAATTAGGTCATTTATTTAAATAAAAAAAAATCGAAATTGGATAGGTTAAATAGGGGTAAGAACCCCACCACAAGGTCACTATCGCCGCATCCGTTAACATATTGTGAACGGCCTTCTATAATCCGAGGCAAGGCCTACGATATAACAGGTTTCATTGCAGTGTCAAGGATACTAAACAAGACAATTAATATTAAAACAAACATTCACCTACTTTACGAATACTTGCCTAATTATTTTATTGAAGACCCCAAACAAATTATGTTAAAAAAGTAATATTAAAAGGATATTAACGAGTGGTTTACGATAAAGCTTGGATGTTAGATTTGAATCCAGGACTTTTTCTCTTCACCACTAAACCATTGTTGGCGTCTTCATAGAAACATCTTATTTCTGAGTGAAAAAGTTTAACCAGCTAGCATTGCAGTTGAACAAATCCAATATTTTCGTGGATATTCCAATATCCACAAAACATCGGAATTTTACTATTGTTTTTTTCTCATTATGGTTTACACTTCTGCGTTTTGTCTGATAATTGAGGTAGTCAGTGAGCTTGGACCACGTGGTAAATATAAAAATTGTGTTGTCAAGGTTCAAATGTCTTGGTTACGGCAGACGGTAGGTCGACATTGAGCAGGTTTCACGTCTGTTATAATCGCATTACAAACATCTTTAGCTAAAGGTACTTATACAATAAATCTAGTTGTAAATATAAGATAAATAATTAATACCATAGACTAAAAAGATAAGTCAGGACTTTTAATGTTTTTGTAACGATGAAGATATAGGAAATATTCTCGGTTTCTGGCAGCAAGTATCAATTGCATTGTAACTTTTGTTGCATGCAGCGAAATTTAACGATCGCGGTTAAGTGTTGACTTTGAAACACCGTTTCTTTAAAAATATAAAGAATAAAGTTACATAACTAACGTATAACGGCGAATTATTGTAACACTAAGCTTCTTGGCTCGTGGCTGACTTCGTTGGGGCCATGACCTGGTAATTGGCTTAAAAATATCGCAACACTTCCTAGTGGCTGTCGATAAACATACGGCATATTCGAATCTCTAGTGTCCTTGGATTTTTGTTACCAGACATGTTTTATCCAGACATAACCGACATAATTTCCAGTTAATCTTTTAAAGCAAGAAAATAAAACAGAACTGTTTAAGTAAAAATGTAAACCGCATTTTAAATAATTTTAAGGTATTTAAAATGATAAAACTCAAAAGTATTTTCAACTTTTTTATTTGTAATAAACATAAACAATGTGCAAATCAGTAAACGGTCAATTTGCCACATTTCAAAGTTCATCAGCAACAATTCATTCTATAGGAACAGTAAACTTCCCGCCAAAACCGTTGCAGTGTAGTCAACAGATCGCATAAGGAAGATAAAAATTGTCTATGGAAATGTTTTTCTTATAAGCAAATTTTGTGGCACTAAAACACCGTTTAGGATACAAAAATGTATACACGACATTTTTCTAGAAATTGTGCAGTGTATAAGGCACAAAATGTATACATTAAAAAAGTGGTACATTTGTTAACATCCACTACAATACTAAACTTGTAAAAAATTAAGTGAAAAAAATTGCTAGCAGAGGTTAAATAAATACTTAACGGTATTTACTAAGCTGTCAGGATATAAATTAATTTGGGATGGAAACAATACTGACAAGTAATATATAAAAAGGCTACTAAACGTAAGCTCTAAAAAACAAAAAGCTTAGTACAGAATATCACCTTAGTATTACTATTAACATATCTTAAGTTATAACACAAAAATAAACTATTCGAAAGAAGTAACACATTTACAAATGTCTACCCTCGTTAGATGGAAGCTACCATAGACAATGACTATAATAAAAGCTTCTAAATGAGGTTTAGTAATTTCAAGTTAAAACTGACACTAAATTGTAAAGTTACTTATACATATCAAAATCCCTACTCGTTCACTTTCGAAAGGCGATCGTCGGATATGACTCGAAGGCACAAAATATTCTGTTAAATAATCCACCAGATACCCCAACAACCATACAAAATGCTAAAAAGTAGGTATTTCGCACTACTGTACCAACTACATCTCACCAAGCACCAACAATAATGTTCAACTACCTTATATAATTTAATTCACTAGAATATATCTAAATAAATTTCAGTTAAACATTTGAACAATAAAACTTATTGTATACCTATTATTGCCATGACAGTAAAAATTTTGTAGCACATGACTACATCAAAACTGAACAGATATATAGATATGTAGGCGTACATTTTCTATCTGCAAAATCCATCAGTCATTGCTATGACAATCATTATGCATGCTACATTCTTATCTTATTTACAATTCCAAAGAGAATCGAGAAAAAATCAAGGCCGTTTAACCTATCACATGGTAAAACCGCTTTCACAACAGGCAATAGCCTAAATAAATAAATGTAACATCCATTGATAATTCCATACGAAGGAATTAAATAGTTGTTCTGTTTTGCAGTTTACCGTTGCATTTATTCAAGTGTATACGCACTTCTTCGCTCAAATGATCACAAGACAGGGTTGCCTCTAACATTTTATAAGTTAAATTCCATTAAAGTGCATGCTACTTTACAAATATTACAAACATATAAACTACCACAATGTTTATAAGTTAGAATTCCGATTGAAATTCATAATAAATAATGTATTGTAATAAATATTCAAAACTATGTACATACCACAAAATATCTTATTTAATTTAATTTTTTCTTTAACTTCTAAGCTAAATCTTTAAAAAATTAAAGGTTTAACTAAACATTTCATTTTAAATCAAAAAATAAGATTATGGTATAAAAAAGAGCGAAATTGTCTATATAAAACTTTCCGAAGGTGTCAACCCTATATGCCAATACACTTGATAATGCACATCATGATTGTAATTATATTAATTAATTCTCCGACTAACTGCTACCATACCTCCATTATAAGTATTAGGGGCTAGTTGATAGCTGGGTTAAACATTTCTTTTAACTTAAACAACTACAAAAACATGATCACATATAGAAGAGTTTGAAAACTAAGTGGCACTCACAAATATGGAAATGCAAATAACATGGCCGAGTGTCATCAAGATGAATTATTTATGCCTACCCGTTTGCTGAAGGGTGTGGCATCAATGGTTCTTTCATTTAGCTTGTCCTCTTCACGGAAATGGATCCTTGTGATAACAATGTCACCAGTGCTCAGCGTTTGTGATCCAATCTCTGTCTTCTTTGCTTCATTAACATTATTGCACTGTGCATCTTCTAGAGTTGAATTATGGCACCTACAGCAACAGTTCTTTCTGTCCCCATCACCAATGTTTAATATTTGGCTCAGGTTTGACCAATCTTTATTTTTCAGAAGAGGAAGGGTTTGCTCCATTGTTTGTGAGAATTTATCTTCCAACTCACCGCTGAGTGGTGCAACAGCTGATAAAATCGCTTCTAAACGATTAATTTTCTCCACCTTATCCATGTTTGTATCTGATAATATCTCATCCATCATTTGCATTGACTCGGTGAGACTAGGTGGTTGTGTAGAATGTGGAGATGAGATAGAATCAGAAGGATTTGATTCTAAACTAGCCATCTCATTTTCTCTTTCATCATCTTCAGAATCACTATCTTTTTCATGGCCGATAGCTTCCAATTTCTCCAATTTCTTGGATATTTTATGACAACCTTTGAGTTTTTCTTTCTCTTCTTCTGTGAGCTCTAAATATCTTAATAATCTTATTTCCCTATTGCTCAGAACTATATTCTTTGTGGATTCTGCTAGTTTATGCTTCAATTCACCAACTTCTGTGTTTATCTTCCTCTGTCGTTTACGTAATTTTACTTCAGTTGGTTGTATATGCATGAATACTTGCTCATTGCTTAGTTCTTCAAAGAGCTGTTGGTTTTCTGGCTTGATATTAGCAGACATGTATGCATAAATTGCAGGATTAATCAATGATAAAACATCAGAAGCTGCATAAATTATCATATCTTTTGTTAATGGCCGCCTTGCCCAATAACGTTGGTCTCTGCGGTAGACATTCTTAAGCTGTTCCTTCATGGGGTTCATGGGGGCATTGTACAATTCGCAAAGTGCATTCAGGCTGAGATTTTTCACTTTGTACACAGGTAAATTTTGTTGCTGCAATTGCAGGACAGCGTGGGCAGCTTGTGTATCAAAAACATTCTTCAAAGTGATCTCTAACTGGTTGTGTAAATTGACTGAGTCATTCCTGCAGTCATGTATAATCTTTGTTACATTATCACTCTCTAGTAATTCTTTAATTTTGCCTTCAACAATCATTCCAGGGCAAGCCATTATGTCCAATATGTACACTTCACCATTCATGGTTGCAATTTGACACATTGTCAGGACCCCTTTGATACCCAAGTTAATTCCCTCACAGTCAAAGGAAACTATGCTCTTTGTATGCCGCTTTGGGTTCATTATACTATCAATGAGTGTGGAACATTCCCTGACATTAGCTATAACAGTTGCAGACTGTAGAACTCTTTGCCTCCAAGCTTCTCCCACCATGTTATTCCTAATAGAAGTACCATTTGTTTCTTCAGGGCTGCGAGTATTCAAATGATTATTGACTCTGTCTCTGACCATATTTTCTGCTAAATTTTTAATGACAATAGAATTGATTCTTTGCTTTAAGGTTTGGTTGGCAATATTAGCTTGTGGACCTCGGGGAGATTCTACAGGACTGAGTATTCTGTTTGCAGGGCTTTGTTTGCCATCTGAAGGAGTGGGACTCACCACTACAGGTGGAGCTGGCGACATTGCTTTCTCTTCCACAATGGGCTTTGGTGGATCAGTCTTTGTTTTTGATTTTGCATTGAGATACATGACAGGTATTTTTGGTTTACTAATTAGAGTGACAAGGTTTGATTGCACATGGAAGCTGTCAGAGAATATTTTTAAGAAAGCACTTAAGTCTGCAGGAGTCTTAAACATTTGGTACCAGTACTCCTGAGGGAAGCGAGACACAATCAAGTGGAATAGCTGATCAACCATCACTGGGCCCTTAGCCTCTATGCACTGAGCGACGTAATCAAGCAGCTGCTGCGCTGTGTCTGTGTTTATATTAGCTGCGGGTAAATTGTGAAATTGTTCAGAATTGCTGCAAGTGTTACCTCTTCTATGATTCTCACTGACTAGAACAACATTATCATCGATAATCTGGAACGTATCGGGATGTTTCAGGAGAAAGTCCTTAAACTCTTTGATGCGCTGACCAGAGATGTGACGTACCTGCGGAGACGCCTGGCTGCGATGACCCAGGAGACTTTTAATAGGCACCTCTGTACCCTCTCCGTACTGGATCATCTTGCTAGCAAAGTACTCCTTCGCCTCCTCGATGTAATCGTTGTTGGACGACGCGCCGCCGCCACTCGGGTGCCTCTGGAATGTGTTGATATCAACATAGTCCCCGTCTATGCTGAACAACGCGGGGTACTGAGCCAGGAACTTCTTCAAGCCCGATTGCGACCCGCCGGCGATCTGACGCATCTCCTTGGTAAATCCTTTGGCACCAAACTGGCAGGAAAGATCGTGCAACGTTCTCGGCTCGCCTTTGTCGAGCAGGCGTTCCACGAAGAACAACAGAGTGAGGTTTCTTGCGAGCTCATATTCCATTGATTCCATTTCCTAGCAGTTGGTGCCAATGTGGTGTTCTTACACTAGATTTTTTCTACGTATATGTGTCACCCACAACACCATGAAATTCATCAATTCTAAGCCAGCCCACTCACAAAGAATAGAGAATAGAGAAAAGTGACGTGATAGAAGGTTGCCAAGACTATTTTTGTAATACCCGTAAACTTTTGTTATAATTTCCTTTGTTAGATCTGTACTTCACATCCTCACACTTATTTAAGTTGTAATTTTAAAATGCAAAATATATGGCACGTACGCAGAAGATCAATTCATGAATTTAATTTTTTCTCAATAGCCGCAATATACTCAGTTTAAAAGATTTGTTTTTTTATATGTGACTCATAGATAGCCGTTTTAATTATTTTTATACTCTACATAACAATAGACAAAATCTAAAAATGAAACGTCAATCTTGCATTTGTCAAATTGGAAACAGACTATACAACACATTTTGTATATTTTTCATTTATCAATTCTATCCTAAAAAGTGGGAGGGTTGAATATTTCTCATGAATCTCTGATTAATTCAATAGCTCAAATCAATTAGAACTTCAGTTTGTTTATATTGGGCTTTTAAATATTTAAACAAAATGGTAAGTACGTGAAACATTGCCAAATTACAATTACAGCAAACCGGATAAGTTAATTTGATGTGTTACAAAAAAGGGCAGTTCACTGCTTTAAATACATAATACCCAATTCAATCTATTTGCTAAACTGTTTATGAATCTTACACGAATGCAAACAATACTTATATTACAAGTTGTGTATTCAACTAAACCGATATGAACCAATATCTTGAGAAAAATGTTACGTTCCATAGGAAATCAAACAATTTTGTAAAATTTCTCTATCAATCACGTAAATTGTAACTATTTTTTAATTTGTATCCACATATTTTCAGTTAGTTCTAGTGCTTGGAGATCTGCACATTCCTCACAGATGCAGCAGCCTACCGCCGAAGTTCAAGAAGCTGCTGCTCCCAGGCCGCATTCAGCACATTCTGTGCACCGGCAACTTGTGTACTAAGGAGTCATATGATTATTTGAAGACATTGGCCAGTGATGTGCATGTTGTTAGGGGAGATTTTGATGAGGTAGTTGGTATAAATAATTTTATGCTCATAGAAACCATGTTTTAAAACATCTAACAATGATACAGGTAGGGGAAATATCTTCCTCCTGTCAAGTAAAGGTAACTTACCTACTTTTGCAGATATCTATGGGCAGTGATTGCCTGGAGAATTTAGATTGCCATTAGCTCATTTGTAACTTTACAATATGAAAAAAAAAATCACTGTCAGATTTTCTCATATTTGCATTTACATCATTACCATACACAAAAGTCTTGCAGATAATGTTTCAATGCATATGTATTCCTAAGGGCCCTGTTAAAATTTAGTGATTGAAGATTATAAATTGGTGATTGCCACTGTAATTAGCATATCATGGCATTTCTAATGCTTCCTAATCTTCAATTTAAGAGCTAAATAAAAAACATTGATCTTGTTATTTTGCAAATTTTCCAGAATTCAAACTACCCAGAACAGAAAGTGATAACTGTTGGCCAGTTCAGAATCGGTCTGATCCACGGCCACCAGGTGGTGCCGTGGGGGGATGAAGAGTCACTGGCTCTGGTGCAGAGACAGCTGGATGTAGACATTCTGATATCAGGTCATACACACCGGTTCGAAGCTTATGAGCATGAGAATAAATTTTATATCAACCCTGGATCTGCTACTGGAGCTTACAGTCCACTCTTCAGGTTGAATTTTACATTATTATAATATTTACAACTAAATACTGAAATATCAGTTAAATATATATTATAACAGTGTCTTAAATGATAAGGCCACAGTTAACTCCAATTCCTTACAAATTCTGACATCTATCAGATCGTCAGTTTACAAAGCAAAGTATTCAAGATTTGTTTAAGTATTTGGTTGTTATATTATTTATTACTAGCTATTGCTCGCGACTTCGCCCGCGTGATATTAAAAAAATAATAAAAAATACAGCCTATGTCACTCACAGATAAATTACCTTTTTAACGGTGAAAGAATTTCTAAAACCGGCCCAGTAGTTATTTCAATACATACAAAAATACAAGTCTTTCCTCTTTATAATATTAGTATAGATTGTAAATTAAATTTATTTAGTTTCACAGTCCTGATGTTTGTAATGAAATCTCACAAATTAAATTTGATCTATTTCCCGGTTCCTGCAGCTCTTTTGAATTTATGTAAATTGCATTACAATGTAATATTATAATGATATTGATGCTTGTGCTGGAAGGTAGCAATAAGAATGACACAATATCATCGAGTTTGATCTTGTTTGATCTGTCTTAAGTACTTTGGAGGTAGATGATGTCATGTATTTTGTATTCCAGGAACCCGACACCATCTTTTGTGCTAATGGACATTCAAAGTGCAACAGTTGTCACTTATGTGTACAAACTGTTGGGAGATGAGGTCAAAGTTGAGAGGATCGAGTACAAGAAAGCATAGTATAGTAAATACATTTAGCGATATATTCAAATATATAGGATAGATGTGAACGTTTTTCTATGTAATTATAGTTTTTTATTTCTTATCATACACAAATAATATAAGCTGTACATAATACATACAATACATATAATTTAAATAGTATTTTGTTTAAATTACAAATTAGTTACATTTCAGATGTATTTTAATAAATTTGGTTTATTCTGTTTTGTGTTAAATAAGAAAATATCTGCATGTTGTTTGATAAAAATTAAATAAATATGAAAGAAACTCAATTATATGCTGTTCTTACATTTAATTGTAATTTATGTATTCCACATTAATTCCTTTAACATGTGTCAATTTAAATTTATTTTTTTATGTTAATATTCTCAATGTAACAGTGAAATTGATTTTATATATCTAAGTTAAAAATAAACGTAAATATAAGAATATTTTTTCTTATTTGTTTCAACTCTTCATAATTTCATAAATTAAATCCGCACTAAGGCGATATTTCACTAATTTAGTGTAGAAAGTTACAAAAGGTTTTACAGCAATATCATAAGGAAACCAACAACCTAATGATTAAAGGTACGGATTTCCACTCAAAAAGTCGCGGGTTCGAGTCCCAATACTCGACCAAAGTCAAGCACAAGTTATGAAAGTCAAAATGGCGGGTAGACCATAACGAATTAAACTGTACCACTTATGAAAACAATATACCTAAAATACTATTTTGTATCTAGATCTAAAAATGTACCTTCAGAACGAAATTTAAGTACTCTTTAAAAAGATATCCACCGTTTTCACTTGTTATTTAAATAGTCAGCTGTTGCACAACGGCTACGTGACGTCGCCCAAAATATAAGTAATAACGACTGTGTGATTAGATGCACGTTCTTGTCTACAGATCAATAGAATAATAAAAGTAGAGTTTATTTTAATCAGCTTCATTTTGCAATCAATAACACGCCCGTAACCCAGAGGGGTAGGCAGAGATCATGGATCTGCAAAATTCTCGCTTCTACATACATGCAGTCGGTTTCGGGTGCTTCCCGCTGTATATACAGATACACAGCGGGAAGGATTTTGATGCCGTTTGAATAGAGTGATTCAGGAGGAAGGTTTCTATGTAATAGTAGAAAGATACTGATAATTTTAGTTTCTGTGATGTCGTAAATAAACACACTTTCATATCAACATTGGACCTGTGCGAAGCCGGGGCGGCTCGCTAGTCGCTAGTGATACATTGCACAAGAACCTCGTCCTTATCCTATTTGGCATTGATTTTATTACGCTATCTTATATGTCACAATACATTTTATTGGAATAAAAATATAAACAGGAAAATATGTATAATTATTTGGTTGATTAAGTTCTGTTATTGCTTATTTTCCAGTCCTGATAAACCAAGGAATTATATTATCTTTAGACAACAAATAAATGGGCGCTAAAGATATAGTATAGCTTTTTATTTTTAACAGAGCAGTAGAAACAAAGAGAGTTGAAACTAAAGTAACCATTTTTCCCAAAGGATGTGGACGAAGGAGATTTATAAAGTTTTTACATAGAATTTTTTAAGTCAAAACTTTCCCTTTGAAAGTACTCGGGATAGCTCTATACTTTTCTTTATGTCAGTGAAAACGTTAACTGTTAAATAGTTAATTGTCACTTAGATTTAAAGTTACACCTCATAAGGCATATACGGTAAAGTCGTTACTTTTAAAAGGATATCAAGAATATAATTATAGAATTTGTACACACGTGCGATATACTTTATAACGTAATCACAAAACATTTAGTCCAGACAGGCGTTAGTAACAGTTAAATTAAATAAATAAGGAAAAATAAATAATAGACACTAATCTATCCCTACGTGTCAGTGACCACGCGATATTTATATTCATAGATAAATATAAACAAGGAAAAGTATTTTAATTTAAATGTCAATTATCAATAGTACAATAACATGATTTAATAATCAAATTAATAAGATGTCTCGTTAACCTAAATTGCAATTAGGCGTCCAAAATGGTGGCGTACGTGAGAGTTACCGCATTCGGCCGCAAGCGCCGCCCGCGCGCCGCGACCCTCCCCCGCGACCGCCCGTGTAATCAAACGTCAACAAAACTATCGAATATTGTCTACCAATTTTTTTCTCTTAGTTTCAAAATGACAAAAACTTATTCATACACACGAATATATCATCAAACTCGATATGTTAAAGGCGACAATGGTTCGAACACAAATTGAACCGTACTCACCAGTTTTAACCAGAGCTTCTTAACGTGGTCCGCAATAAAAATATCTATTGGCTATTTTATACAAGTTTTACAATAAGCTACAACAAAAAATGTCGTTTGAGTAGTTGAGCAACGTCTGACCCCACAATGGGTAAACAAGTAGGTAATTTCTTTAAACAATAGATTTTATCCAGGTTTTTTCTGTGCGTTACGTTCCGGGAATAATATATATGTTATAGCTATCGCTGCTGGCAAAAAATATTCTGTCCCAAATGGATATTTTTCTTTATCGTATTTGAGTTTCTTTTGTTCGATTGCGCGGGCGAGTGGCCCTTTTTTGCCCTTTATGAACCGAGTTTAGCAGCCCTGGCGTAAATAAAAACACAAGCACATGCACCGGCCGGAGCCCCCTCCACCGCCCACAGAACGCCGGTCGAGTAATAAAACACTGCGCGTTTACATATCACCAAATAGTTCCGTGAATGTGCGTTCCCGCTTTACTTTCTCCGTGTGCGCGCGCTTTTCAGCGTCAGTCTACACATAGACAATAAAAACTTTTTAATAAACTTTTTAATTTGATACAAGTGTTGTGTTGTGTTAGTACTAAGATGGCGGCTTCGCTCATGAGACTCGGCATGCGCTCCGTAGCCCTGAATTTGGAAAGGACGGCGGCCCTTCTCTCTACCACCACAGTACAGAATCAAATTAAGGTGAATTACTTGACTGATAACGTTTTTTCTTCACATTTATTAGATCTAAAAATTAGAAAACCGGTTTAATATCTTGTACTTTTACTTAAAATCTTGCATATCAGTTAAGTTTTACCAAGTTGAATTTAACTTGACCCGAAAGCCAGATTTCTAGTTCGGATTTTTTTTACCATAGTCCAAAAATGATGCGTTACACGTAACACTTACGCATCTTTTTTTGACACTGTACAATCACTTGTTATCTATTCATCTTTATTAGAAGTTCAATACTCCTGTTTCCTATCACTTCAGGTATATTTTTTATTTAATTAAAATTGTAAATCATAAGAAAAAGTTAAAACAGTTTTATTTACCGCTTCGCTTCGCACGAGTTATTTTTGTTACACGAAAGCTCGAGTTAACTCCATGTGTTTGTTTAAACAACTTGAAAGCATCTTCGATTTTAGATTTTCTTTTGATATTTTAACTTGTATTTGAACTCTAGCACAAAAAGGGAGAATAATTTTGAATAACGAGCTATTGATTAAAAGGTCGTTAGCAAATTGAGTACTTAGTAAATTATATTTATTAACTAAATATTACCTAATGTACATTCGGGTAATATTCATTTTGAAGTAGAAAATGAATCTTACTCTCACTAATATTATAAATACGATAATTTAGATGGATGGATGTTTGTTACAGTTTGTAGCTTAAACGGCTGAAAGGATGTGGATGAAATTTGGCATAGATGTAGAGCATAGTCTGGACGAACACATAAGCTACTTACTTTTGTTTTTGATAAAACGCCGACAGAGTCGCAGGCGAAAGCATATTAAATATTTGAGAAATTCTCGTAGAAAATATTCTCGTACTGAACTGTTCAACAAACTACACAGTGTAGCGGTCATCGGTCAGACGCTGCTGAACTAAAAAGTTGTCATTTGATAACCTTTTATCATAACAATTTAAATCGGTCACAAAAGGACCAATGTGGGTTTGTACGCAATTTAATGCTGTTTGTCTTTGTATTACGATTCATTATACCTAAAAATAATATATTCATTATTCACAAAATTTTAAATAAAAGTATTTCTAAAGTACCACGGTTGCCCAAAGACCGGAGAAAAATTAATGATTGTTCCAGAAATAAAAAGAATAATAGCAATTTTACTTCAAATAGAGAAACTGGATACTACGTGGGAAAATAAATTAAAGGTTAAGAGACCAGGATGTCAACGAATTGGTTCCTGGATACAAAACCCGTTGTCTAATAGGGCTGGATCGTTGTGGTAGAACTAGATAATAACACAGAATATAACCGGTTTTCAATAATTAATAACGTTAATCAGAAACGTCAAATACAATTAAATGTCACAGAAAGTTCACAAAAACCACTATAAATAAAGACTTGCATAATATCTAAGATCGTAGGTTTGTTATATAACTGTATCACTATTTATTTACTAAGTAAGTTAAGAAATCGAAGGCCTACAGAAACCAGTTTTGACATAATATAGGGTTTTAAGCTGATTTAAAATT
Organism: Papilio protenor; assembly: GCA_029286645.1. Lineage (NCBI taxonomy): Eukaryota > Metazoa > Arthropoda > Insecta > Lepidoptera > Papilionidae > Papilio > Papilio protenor. The sequence goes on along the minus strand of JAGSMZ010000034.1, from coordinate 2,878,287 downwards.
ATAACAAGTTCTGCAGAGGTGTGGCGCTAGTATAGCTGCGACGAATTTCAAATATTTTCTACAAATTCACATAAGTAAACAACTTTAATTATTTCTGTAATAACATTAAATAACATGGTGTTATTGTTTTTTTTAAAATATTTTTTTCTATAGTATCTGTACCGTATGAAGCTCTACTTTACCGTTTTGTTTTTGGACACATTTATTTGAATTTGGAATAAAAAAACACAATTGTTTTGGTTTGTAAGGAACAGGACGACCTTGTGTAAAGCAGTTAAGTCAATTCGATTGTTTTGTTAATGTTGTTTACACGAAATAACAGCTGATGTGAACGAACGTGCGCATGGCCACGTAGATGTACGCACCACGCACGCGTGTGCTCAAGGTTGCCTTTAATTATTGTAGTATTGTATAACAATAACACTTAAATTAAAATAATCAAACAATATCTGTATTTCCGGATTAAAATTTGGTAGAAAAGTGTTTGAAAAAGAACAAACATTTCACTTTCAAGTGGATACTTAAGTTCACGGAAGTTGAAAGGGACACGAATATCGAGATAAATAAATAAGGAAGTCTCAATATCATCGTACTCTATGGCAGTTGAGTTGGCAATTAATATTCTTAACATGTCTGAATGTATTTGACATTGTCCATTCATAACTTGTGAATTAGAATGACGGATTAGCGGCATAGCAAGCTATTTTATAAGAGAAGGGAGCAAACGGTCCCTAAGACGCAGTGGTTTGGAAATACTGCCGACAGACCATTCCACAAGGCTGCGCGAGCCAGAAAGTAAGTTGAGCATTGACGGCCATTGAGATAAATTTAATTTAAAATCATAATAGAAACAAAAATCAACGATTAGTACTTATATTTTTTACTAATATTAAACTTACGCTGGACTTTATAGTTTTAAATTGTCCTGGACATCGCGCTGTGGGGAGTCGACCATAGACAAGAACAAATAACATAAATCATACGTTTCTTAATTTTGTCGCGTCTAAGCTTTGTCTTATCTAAATGACGGTTTAAACTGGCGCATTTTCTTGTCTACTTTAAAATTCGTTTTTAAATGACGCATCAAATTAGTGTAATTACTTTGGAACCAAAATACACCCGACACCTTAGTTTTTAAATGTTATAAATATAGCTGTGAAGAAATATTAATCTAGAAAGTTATATCTCGGGAGAAGCCATATTACATTTACGAGATTCTTCCCGCCCTCACTATCGTAATTATATGAAGTGCATGCGGGTGGACGCATTGACCGACCTTTATTTCACCTTGACCTTACCGAACTAAACGTATGGGAGTCGTCCTCGATCATACCTGTTTAAAAAAAACTATTGGAACTATGGTGAACCTTGAAGATTTTGTATGAAATTGTGAAGTCCTGTTGTACGAATAAGAAAAAATGTTGCCAGTTGTTGTTTTGTTATTAATGTTATCTCGTCGTAAGTTGTTAATACATTTTTTTAGCATGATGGTCAGGCTTAAACGCGTGTAATCAAGTTCCAATTCAGTTTAAATTGATGTTATTGAAGCAATGATTGGGAATGGGGACATGCTAACAAAGATTGAGTGCATCCCGGTGTGCGAAATTTTATTTGAATGATTTGAGATAATTGACCGCGCTGCTAGCCAGCGGCCACATGATAAAAGAGAACTAAACAAAATTTAAAATAAGCTAAACGATGACTCGCATTTCTACATTTCATTTAAAAACATTAAGTTTTTAAATAAGAATTGAAAAATTTCCTTAGCCTACTTCAACTAAAAGCATAGACAATACAAAGTTTTGGCGCCAAACTAAAAACTAATACGTGTTATGTAAATAAAAATAGTTGCTTAATCGCGGCCTACAACGCTAACGGGTCAATGAACTCAGCAACGCGTTATGCAAGCGAGTGCGTTTGGCCCTTCCATTCCTGCAGTAAATCATTATCACTCTAAAATAAAGTATATATTATGTAAAATGATTTTATTTTATTTTTTTTTTTTTTTTTTTTTTTTTTTTTTTTTTTTTTTTTTTTTTTTTTTCCTTAGCCTACTTCAACTAAAAGCATAGACAATACAAAGTTTTGGCGCCAAACTAAAAACTAATACGTGTTATGTAAATAAAAATAGTTGCTTAATCGCGGCCTACAACGCTAACGGGTCAATGAACTCAGCAACGCGTTATGCAAGCGAGTGCGTTTGGCCCTTCCAATCCTTCAGTAAATCATTATCACTCTAAAATAAAGTATATATGTAAAATCATTTTATTTTATTTTTTTTTTTTTTTTTTTTTTTTTTTTTTTTTTTTTTTTTTTTTTTTTTTTTTTTTTTTTTTTTTTTTTTTTTTTTTTTTTTTTTTTTTTTTTTTTTTTTTTTTTTTTTTTTTTTTTTTTTTTTTTTTTTTTTTTTTTTTTTTTTTTTTTTTTTTTTTTTTTTTTTTTTTTTTTTTTTTTTTTTTTTTTTTTTTTTTTTTTTTTTTTTTTTTTTTTAAATGTTAACCCGTATGAACCCAACCCATAACTAATGACAGAATCCGCTAACGCATAGTATACCATGAACATAATGTGTTTGTTCACCACTCTTTTGAGCTGATATAATTTAGCTAACACAGATCTCAATCTATTGCAAACAATATTAATATGCGGGCGCCAGTTAAAACAGCTATCAATTGTCAGGCCTAAGTACCTAAAAGTAGTAACACAATCTACCCTCGGACAGTTGCACATATCCTGATTGCCACGGTGAAAACATTTAAATGAGTGACCAATGACATGAATCCCGTGTGCTGCAGCCTTCTTTGCATTCCTATTATGGGGTGAATATATATGCATCGACTTTGTTTTCTCTATATTTAATAGTATACCATTGTCATGCGCCCATTGAACTACACGATCAAAATCATCTTGCATTAACCTTTCCATCCTCTTCAACTCGCTGCCAGCCACCAACAAGCACATGTCGTCCGCATACATATACACCCTACAGTTCTCGACCACATTGACCACACTGTTTACATGCATAATGTACCCAACCGGACCGAATACTGAGCCGGTCACAATTCACACCCATAACTCAAAGGAATAGGTAGAGATTTTCGATTTCTATGGATGAACCTAGCATACCACTATATTTTAATACTAGCTGTTGCTCGCGACTTCGCCTGCGTGTAATTAAAATATAATATAAAATATAGCCTATGTTACTCACTGATCCCGTAGCTTTTTAATACGGAAAGAATTCGGCCCAGTAGTAGCCCAGTAGTTTTTAATTTCAATACATATAAAACACACAATTCCTCTTTATAATATTAGTAAAGAATAAAGCTATACATTGGCATGTGTATTCGCAATGCGTTAGTCATCTACTGTCCTATTTTACTGGCAAGTGTGCCTTAAAAAGGAGTATAATTGTTTCCAGTTGATCCACTCGAAGGCGATTTGCAACGGCTCCGTGTGTTATCTATCAGAGCGCGAGGCGGAGCTGAACAGTGTCTGCAGGCGGTACAGCAAGCAGCACGGCCGCGCAGACCAACACCGAAGACAAGACAGTGGTAGCGATTCTGACTCTGATACCGAGTGTAAAGGATATGATAGGGTAAGTTATTGCAGTTTTAAGTCAAACTCCAGTCATACTTGGCTCTTTAACGTGAAGGCAAAACTGTTTTAAATGTAGCGCGGTATCGTTATCGAAGGGTGCGCAATTCCAATGACCTATGACCTACTCTTGGTCTAACAGATATTTGAAAACTATACCGTTCTCAAAAGAAAAATAACTGCATATAAAAGAAATAGTAAGACCTTATAGATAGACAATTCTACTGTTTAGTTAAAACACTGCGTGTCTAGACAATTTATTAACTGTACAGTTAAAGTTTTAAGTTAAAACTCTCGGAACAGAGTTAATAACTTAAAATCACCTCTGACTTTATATTTTATGGTACATATCTTACTAATATTATAAATGCGAAAGTTTAGATGGATGGGTGTTAGAGTTTGTAGCCAAAACTGCTGTACGGATTTCAATTAAATTTGGTATAGATGTCTGGAAGAACACATAGGCTACTCACTTTTCTTTTGAATCGCGGGCGAAAGCTAGTTAAAATAAAGTAATAAACCTTTTTTTAATATTGTCTTGTACAGTCTGAGTTCTGGCGTCGCAAGATGAGGACAGTTCACAATATCCTGGACGTGGACAAAGATGGCCTCATCTCCTTCAGCGATTTCCAGCTGTTCGCGGATAGGTTCACAGCGTTAGGACACCTGGATGAGGAGCAGGCTAAGGAGTTCACTGCTATTATCAAAGTAAGTGCTATCAGAATATGAACTTAATAAGTTTTAGATATTTTTTGCAGATTAATTAACGACATATTTTTAATCTCTATGCACAAAATTGAACAAAAATCTGACCTAACTTTAACTTTATAAACCAAAAACAACTTAACTGACTATTTCTAATGAATTAATTTCAAAACATCGAAAAATTATTATAATTGGAATAAAATTACAGCGAGTGAAATTCGACATCCACTCTTGTTGTTTTTGAACTATTTAATATACCCTATGACGCTAAGAAAGAAGACGAATCGAATACCACCTCACTTATCGAAATAATTTCATACATTAACTTCGTGCGCACACCTTTGACTAAACTATCGCACTCTGTTGTGCGATTGTCGATTGTTTCGCAGCCAATTCAACTGTTTAGTTGCACAACTAAAAATCGAGTAGTGCACCTCCATATAAGCTCATAGGAATCAAAGCGAGACTAAGTGCGATAGTTTAGTCAAAGGTGTACACGCTCTAAGACTGGCCATTTAGGTAGAAACTTACATTTGATGCGAGATATACAAACCTTTAGGTATTATAATAAAGGAAAATAATAATAAAAAATCTAGCATCCAAATTGTTGTTTCTCTCAAAAATGTGTATGTTGTACAACAGTGCGCATTTAAGGGTTAACCCTTAGTATTTGTGTGCAGTTGACATGGGAGGAGCAGTGGGGCGCCATCGACCCCTACAACTTCGTGACGGTGGAGCAGTACCTGGAGGACATGCACCACGTCCTCAACGACTCCTCGCTGAAGCAGCGCGCGCATCGCTGGCTGCCCTACCTCTTCAAGGTCAGGGTCACTTCTTACTAATATAAATCCGAAACTTTACATGGATGGATGTTAGAGTTTGTAACTGCTGAACGAATCGATGATTTTCATAGATGTAGAGGATAGTCTGGAATACAAAGGCTACCTACTTTAGTTTTTTTTTAATTCCACGCAGACGGAGTCGCGGGCGAAAGCTAGCAAATGCACAAGTTTAGATGGATGAATGTTTGTTAGATATTTCCAGTACGGCTCAATGGATCTTAATGAAATCTGAATGAATTGACGAATGTGACATTTGTAACAAATTTCTAGAAAAACACACAGGTTACCTAACAAGTTTTTTTTTATTTAATGTAAAGAAGGAATAAATGGATGAGGACGAAAAGATTTTACATGAAAGTAGATGTGCCGTGAAAATTAATTACCCGACAACAAAAACTTATTATAAACCAGCTTTTGCCCGCGACTCCGTCCGCGTGGAATTAAAAAAAAACAAAAGTAAGTAGCCTATGTGTTCTTCTAGACTATCCTCTACATCTATACCAAATTTCACCGAAATCGGTTCAGCCGTTTAGGCTACAAACTCTAACAAACATCCATCTATCCATCCATCCATCTAAACTTTCGCATTTATAATATTAGTAAGAAGTAAGATAATTAAATGACATTTATATAGTTACTGTATATAATATAATGTTTACTTCAGGCAGTGGACAAGGACAAGTCGGGCTTCATCTCCGTGGCGGAGTTCAAGCTGTTCTTCCAGTGCCTGGGGCTGGACAACGAGCACGCGGCCGTCGCCTTCGCAGTCATCGACACTAACGGGGTGCGCTTTATTACAACCTCCATCTTGTTTTATCCGCCATCTTGTAGTCCGCCATCTTGTTATAGTCCGCCATCTTGTTATAGTCCGCCATCTTGTTATAGTCCGCCATCTTGTTATAGTCCGCCATCTTGTAGTCCGCCATCTTGTAGTCCGCCATCTTGTTATAGTCCGCCATCTTGTTATAGTCCGCCATCTTGTTATAGTCCGCCATCTTGTTATAGTCCGCCATCTTGTTATAGTCCGCCATCTTGTTATAGTCCGCCATCTTGTTATGATTCGCTAAATGATTGTAATCCGCCATCTTGTATTAACTACAGTGATTTCTATTATTAACAATATTCGCTTTAAATTCAGAATTATTTGTCAAAAAAAGTAGAAATCAACTATCGGTATATCTTAATTTAAATATTATTTGTATTGTTTCAGGACGGCAAGTTATCTCTGAAGGAGTTCGTGAAATTGGGGAAAGACTTCTTCTTCACGGAGGACGAGAGCAGAGTCTCCAAGATGTTCTGGGGGCCGCTCATCGACGTCTGAACAGACTGCTTTAGCGATAATTTGCACTCAGAGACGTTAAATGGTCACTAAAGACAGCGACAGTTTCACTATACGGTAGTTCAGTGTAGTTTTAACTCTGTCTAATGACGCTAAAAGGTTTTTTGTAACATTCCGAATGTAATCATTTAATTGATTTTACTCGATATCATACTCAAAAGTACAAGTTATTTTTATGCTAGTTTGACAATTACTTAATACTTTTGTTTGAAAGTTTGGTTTAGTTATGAATGTGTATTTTAGATAAGATTTATGAGATGAATCTCAATAAAATGATTAAATTGTATTTGGATGTGTTTTATTAAAATTATAACACTAATCTCGTAGATTATTGATCCCACAAATATATTAAAAATTACCGAGTCTCGCTTCCCCTAAAAAATATAGTAGATGCAAAGACATTAAAAATATAGAGACGAGGCAGTGAACACCATTTTTGACCGACTTCCCAAAAGAAGGAGGTACTCAATTCGTCTGTATGTTTTTTTTTTCTGTGAGGGCATAATTTCAAATAAAGTAACAAAAAAATGAAAAAATCAGTGCTGCCCCGCGTTCTTGTAATAAAACATTTTACAAAGTTGTAATAAGCTCCATCTATTGTTATATAATAAACTAAACAGTGTCACAAAATAAAATGTAAACATTTAAATATTATTTAGTGACATCTATTGGCAAATAATTTAAATACAATTAATTATATTGACACGTAGTTTTGAGGATCTATTAATAGATGGCGTTAGTGATGATCAAGTGAACAATGCCTCCCCTATTTTTTGAATCTTTTTTTAGATGTCATGTTAACCTAGTAATTTTAGTAGTTAATGCTTACTATGAAGAAATAAATATATCTATAGTAGGTAGTTAATACTTCACTTGGAAACATTTTTCACATAATCTCACTACCGCTATCTATTAATAGATCCTCATGCCAATAAAATTAATATGAAAATTTTTACGGTAACGGTAATTTTACGAATTAATAAATATTAGTAAAGTTACCATATTTGCTTCAGGAACAAGCAAAAAAAGGTTTTTAGATCAAGGCTTTAAAAATAATGAGCTTATTTTAAATTTTAATCATTTAATCGAATCAATTCACAGATTTGTAATGAACATGTAAATTTCAGGAAAGATAAAATGCACATCACCTAATACTGAGTTCTACAGCAAAAAATATCACTTAGTTACTAAGGAATTATTTAATAAACATTAATTTTCTTCTAATTTGATGTCCGTATTTTAATTATTAATAATACTTTAAATATCAAACAGAGAAAATATGTCAACATCTAATTATCAGTTAAAATTAAAATTTTTGACAACAAACTACAGTTGCGGAAATCCGCGGTGTTTCAATTACAGAAAAATTGCGTTTTTTCTTACAAACTCCGTCTCTAAATAGCTGAGATTTACTCAAACGATAGAATAAAAGCAATTAACCATTTTTTTTATCATAAATATTTAAAAACTGATTCTATTGAGTTTGTTTCGCGTCTCAAAGTGTACAAAACGTTCAAACGACAAGCTTTTAAGTTAGAATACAAGTCCGTGATAGTACATGCAAAATCAATGACTACTTTCGTCTCTTAGTGAGCGAAATATTATCTATATAACTGCTAAAGAGTATGATTTTTTTGAATTAAACAGTAACTAATATTTTTTTGTGATTTTGGCATATTTTAGTGATTTCACATAAATTAAATAGTACATAAGAGTGCTGCTTTACACAATACTAAGCTGATCCTTGAGGAGTTTCGTTTCTTCTATCAGCGACGATATTTGACTCGTTCTGGAAAAACAACGTTAAAAATTAGTATAATTTCAATAAATTCAATTAAAAATGTCTTTTTCAATGACTCATTATCAATTCTAACGGTAGAATACTGAAATGGAACTTAAAACATAAATGGATCTTACAATCTGACAGAGGAAACATTTTAATTATGATTTTTAGGAAATAAAATATTTAAAAAGCGTTTTATATGTCGAAGTATGTTAGTAAGTCTTGATTATGAACAGAAATTATAAGTGTCGTTTGTTTCGTATTTAAGTCTGATGGTGATGATGGTGTGATGGTGAGGTGATGATGACGGTATACTGACTGCTGCTGCAGCACGGAGGAGATGGTGTCGCTGTGCGTCTTGCCGAGCGCCGTCTGCTTGCGCTTGTACTCCTCGTGCCAGCGCCGCAGCTGCACACACACTTTATATTATTACAGAAATACACTATTTTTTTTTAATTTACTAAATATCTACTTAAATATTATTTAGTGACATCTATTGGCAATTACTTTAAATACAATGACAAGTGGTTTCCGGATCTAATCAATAGATGGCGTTAACCATGATTTTTTTTATAAAGTCAAGAGACGTCAACTATATCTGTTTCCATAGGTCAGAATATGACAAATTGCATGTAGTTATCCTGATATGACAAAATAAAAGAATTTTTTGGCGATTATGCCTATATTAAGTGTTAATGAGCAAAAATGCGCTTATAATTGTCTGATACACGACTATAGATATATAGTTTTTTGAATCTGTCATCGAGTACAGTACCTCGTCTGCCCTGTGGTGCGCGTGCGCGCTGAGCGCGTGTATCTGCTGCTGCAGCGCGGCGGCCGCGCGCCCGTAGCGCTGCAGCTCGGCGCTGAGCGCGCGCTCGCCGCCGCACGGCACGCTGCCCGCGCGCAGCCGCCGCGACACCACGGAGCATCTGCACACATTTATATTATTATAACACTTCCACACGCAAAAATAATAAAAAACACAGCCAAGACACTCAGTGATAACATAGCTTTCTAATGATCAAAAAATTTTTGAAATCGGCCAAGTAGTTTTTGAGTTATTTCAATACATACAAAAATACTTTGTAATATAAGTAAAATGAACTATTCTACCTTTGCTTGAGGTCCTCCTGCTGCTGCTGCGCCAGCGCGCACGTCTGCTGCAGGCGGCGGCCGCGCTGCGCGATGCTCTCCATCTCCACCTTGTATGGATGTATTACTATTACTATTACATCTCAAATACAAACAAATGACTAGATAAAATGCTATTGTAAAAACACTGCGATATTGTGTTACCGATATAAGGTCGATTTTTAATTTAAATCATGCCACTAGATGGCACTTTTACAAATATATTATCGAATTTGTAATAAAATTACCAGATTCTAAAAATTTCAGTTTTTTACCACTAGATGGCACTTTTACAAATAAGTCATCAAGTTTACAAAATCATTTTTATTCTTTTTAACTAAAACCAATAACCATATAAATAAGTGGTCCTTCGAGCTGGATGTGAATTAGAGAAGTGAAACTCTTTGTTTATTTACGTATTTCTACAATAATTAGCGTTACTTTGGAACATCGGCCATTTCCTGCCTATCAAGATTACCGCCTAATGTTTACTATGAACTAAAAGTGAATATAAATGTCTAATTTACCGAGATGTTGTTCCTCCAGATGACGAAGTTGTTGGCGAGCGCGGCGAGCGCGGCGGACTTGCGCGCGAGGGCGCTGGCGGCGCGCGACTGCCGGCTCATGTACTCCTTGCGGAGGAGTATCGTCGCTTGCGTCAACAACTGATACAAACACTTCAATTAGCTACAAATCATACTAATATTATAAATGTGAAACTTTAGATGGATCTTTGTTAAAGTTTGTAGCCTCAACGGCTAAACGGATCTGACTAGAAGAAGACATAGGATACTTGCTGATATTTTTTTAATTCCACGAGGACATAGTCGCGGGCGAAAAGTAGTCTTAAAAATGAACTTCCAAAATATTTACAATTTAGAAATGCGATGCACGCCATCTATCGGACAAGGCAACTAACTAAACCTGAAAACATTTGGGGCCCTAATAGTAGGGGCCCCAAATGCTAGCTAATAGCTAGCTACTATTAGCTAGAATTTATCTAGCTAATAGTAGTTAGATAAATTCTAATATTCTAGATCTAGATGTACCTCCAGACAGTCCTTAGGGCTGGGTTGATCAGCTGCAGTGTTATTGAGATGCAGCAGCGGCTGCGAAGCCTCCCTCGACAGGATCTCCTGGATTATCGTCACGAACGACAACTTCTGCTTCTGGAAACAGAACGAGATAATTACAGAGTTCGCCTAAATAGCGAAGAGAGTGCTATACACGGAAGTTTACAAATTCAGATGTGTTAATTATCTTGAATTAATTGAAGTAATTAATTTAATATTTTTAATTAGATCTGAGATATATCCAAAAAGATTAAAAATAAATATATAGAGTAGGCATAGTTGACACTTCACATTGAGACATTTTCCACGTAATTTTACTTACTCCCTAAGTTTAATAGCGTGAAAATATATAGCTTAAAGCATGTCGTAAGTATGGATTACTTATGTCTTTTATTAGAGAGAATATGATGTGATAGCTGACATCCTACGTCACGAAGTAGTGTGTGTTTATTTTATTATAGTATAGATAAAAAGGTACCTCTTTAAGCAGGTTGTTGAGGTCATCAGGCCCAGTTGTGTTCCTCAGCTGGATCTCGCGGTACAGCTTCTCCTCCAGCTCATAAGGCTCCAGACTCCTGGGAAACAACTTCGTTAGCGTGGAAAGAAAAAAGGTTGTCTAAATTCCCGCGTGCTCCTACCTTCAATTAGCTACCTTCCAGACAAAGTCCCGTTAAAACTTGGACTCCCGTTCCGGAGATAGATATCTAGTTAAGATTTTGACAGCGCGGGAATAAAAAAAAGTTCCCTAGCCTATGCTCGTCCATGTCAGCTATCTGCCACTTAAAGTCACGTCAAAATCAGCCCAGCCGCATCGGACATTACTCGGAACAAACGCTGGCTTGCGGACAGACAGACATACGATTTTCGTTATTAACACGATACATAATGGATGGCTAAAATCATTTTTATTCTTTTTAACTAAAACAAATAACCATATAAATAAGTGGTCCTTCGAGCCGGATGTGAATTAGAGAAGGGAAATCTGTTTATTTACGTATTTCTACAATAATTAGCGTTACTTTGGAACATCGTCCATTTCCGCTGCCTATCAAGATTACCGCCTAATGTTTACTATTAACTAAAAGTGAATATAAATGTCTAATTTACCGAGATGTTGTTCCTCCAGATGACGAAGTTGTTGGCGAGCGCGGCGAGCGCGGCGGACTTGCGCGCGAGGGCGCTGGCGGCGCGCGACTGCCGGCTCATGTACTCCTTGCGGAGGAGTATCGTCGCTTGCGTCAACAACTGATACAATCACTTCAATTAGCTACAAATCATACTAATATTATAAATGTGAAACTTTAGATGGATGTTTGTTAGAGTTTGTAGCCTAAAATGCTGAACGGATCTCGAAATCTCGATGATTGTCATACATGTAGATAGAACATAGTCTGGAAGTACACATAGGGTACTTGCTGATATTTTTTTAATTCCACGAGGACATAGTCGCGGGCGAAAAGTAGTCTTAAAAATGAACTTCCAAAAATATTTACAATCTAGAAATGCGATGCACGCCATCTATCGGACAAGGCAACTAACTAAACCTGAAAACATTCGGGGCCCTAATAGTAGGGGCCCCAAATGCTAGCTAATAGTTTATATGCTAGCTAATAGCTAGCTACTATTAGCTAGAATTTATCTAGCTAATAGTAGTTAGATAAATTCTAATATTCTAGAACTAGATGTACCTCCAGACAGTCCTTAGGGCTGGGTTGATCAGCTGCAGTGTTATTGAGATGCAGCAGCGGCTGCGAAGCCTCCCTCGACAGGATCTCCTGGATTATCGTCACGAACGACAACTTCTGCTTCTGGAAACAGAACGAGATAATTACAGAGTTCGCCTAAATAGCGAAAAGAATTCTATACAGAGACATTTACAAATTCAGATGTGTTAATTATCTTGAATTAATTGATTATCTTTAATTAGATCTGAGATATATCCAAAGAGATATAAATAAATATATAGAGTAGGCATAGTTGACACTTCACATTGAGACATTTTCCACGTAATTTTACTTACTCCCTAAGTTTAATAGCGTGAAAATATATAGCTTAAAGCATGTCGTAAGTATGGGACCTTTTATTAGAGAGAATATGATGTGATAGCTGACATCCTACGTCACGAAGTAGTGTGTGTTTATTTTATTATAGTATAGATAAAAAGGTAACCTCTTTAAGCAGGTTGTTGAGGTCGTCGGGCTCCAGGTTGGTGTTCCTCAGCTGGATCTCGCGGTACAGCTTCTCCTCCAGCTCATAAGGCTCCAGACTCCTGGGAAACAACTTCGTTAGCGTGGAAAGAAAAAAAGGTTGTCTAAATTCCCGCGTGCTCCTACCTTCAATTAGCTACCTTCTAGTCAAAGTCCCGTTACTCCCGACTCCCGTTCCGGAGATAGATATCTAGTTAAGATTTTGACAGCGCGGGAATAAAAAAAAGTTCCCTAGCCTATGCTCGTCCATGTCAGCTATCTGCCACTCAAAGTCACGTCAAAATCAGCCCAGCTGTATCGGACTTTACTCGGAACAAACGCGGCTTGCGGACAGACAGACATACGATTTTCGTTATTAACGACGATACATAATTATGGCAAAATCTAGATTTTTTATATTACATACAGACACTCCAACTTTTTATATGTATATAGATACAGTTAGATAGATGTAGGTATAGATATAGATGGATGGAAAAGAATTTAACTATAGAAATTAGGGTAGATCAGACAGTTTCCGACCAGGGGGGAGTTACGGTCCACTTAAGACAAAAACGTATGTTTTGGAGCTCTTATGGAAATTAATTGAAAGTAAACCACAAGAAACATATGCTACAACTAATATTCTCAAATTTGATATCTAAATTAGTAATAGAAAATATAAATTTGAAAAGCCACGGGTGATCTAAATATATCAGGCGCGAAGCTGATAAAAATTGTTAATTTCTTATCACTTTTGTTAAGGACAGCTTTTATTAAATATTGAAGTTTGTTTACTTATTCAATTTTAATGTGCTTTCTTATCATTTTGTCTAATAGAAGAGATGTTCTAGTATCTATTTATGTGGATATTACAACGATTATTATTTTCGTAAGGCTTAAAATATAGTGGACTACTACTGTCTTAAAGCTTGTATGGGAGTACAGTTATGGCCATAGCACTTTACAGTTATGGACCTAGGCCGAGATACAGTTTCGGTCCACCCAAACTTCATATTGTTCCCTGTTTCTTAAAGGGATGGGTAATTTTATGAAATTTCCGAAAAAAAATATCGAAACAAATCTTAAATAGATTGTTTATTGAACTTTCATTGCTTTGTTACTTAAAAATTGTAAAAGTCTTATGTAGACTAGAAGGAAGGAAAATAAAACGCGTTTTTAGTAAGATAGTCTTATAGTTAGTGATCCTACGAACATAATCAAACTATAAAAAAAATAAAAGCATCTAACAGAAAGTTTACTTTTTCTACGTGATCTCACTTTTTGATACTACATTAATTTTCCAAAGAACATTATTAGAAAAGGACCCAGAAAAAATGCTATTTCCTGAAAGTTAAGAAATAACTATATTTAAAACAGCTATCCAAATTATTATTGAAAAAAGGTGTATGATTGAAACAATAAAATTTCAGCAATTTAAACGAATATTTCGATTTGCATTCTATTATTATCTATTAATATCCTTGATAATACTAATAGGACTTTTTTGTGTGCTCTTTATATTAAAATGGTAATTCAAATTATTTTGATTAGTTTCTGATTTTATATAAATAAATTTTACTGTTCAAAAAGGCAAGACAAATGACAAATAATAATCATTTTATAACTATTATAGTCATATAAAGGTGGACCGTAACTGTACCCCAGAGGTGGTCCATAACTGTCTCGGGTGGACCGAAACTGTGCTTTTAGGGGTTTAATTTTAATTGACTAATATTTTTATATTTGATAAAATACTCAATCTAAAATGTTTACGTTCGTGTAAACAAAATATTTTCGTTTAATAAAACATGCTTTCATCTATTTTACTCTTCAATAATGATAATTACGAAGAATTTTGTGACTCAATCTGCAAAGTGGACCGTAACTATCTGATCTACCCTATATGATACAAGCTTTCGCCCGCGATTCCGTCCGCGTGAAATAAAAAAAAAGAAAAGTGAGTAGTCCATGTGTTCTTCCAGACTATCCTCCACATCTATACCAAATTTCATTGAAATACGTTCAGCCGTTTAAGCTACAAACTATAACAAACACCCATCCATCCATCCATCTAAACTTTCGCATTTATAATATTAGTATGATAGTTCCGTTTGTTACAGTTTTACAAAAATGCTTTACAGCCCACCATCAGCCATGGCCCCATCTCGGGTCATACGAGCCGAGTCGCGGCGCGGTTTGGCCGATTTCGGCTCATACATAAATGTTTAATGCAAACTGCGTGGTGGGGGGATGTGGGGGGATGTGGTGTGTGTGTGTACCTGGCGAGCAGCGCGCCGCCGGGCGCCAGCAGCAGCAGCAGCGGGCGCGCGCCCCGCAGCGCCGCCGCCGCCGCCGCCGCCGCCGCGCCAGCGCACCGCGTGCTGCGCCGCGCTGGCCGCGCACACGCCGCACGCCAGGCCCTCCGCACTCGCTGACACACACACTAATATTTATATCTATCGTAAGGCTACCTGAAAAAGCGAACCGACCGCGTAGACATCCGCAAATACATTTTTTAATAATAAAAAAGGGCAAACTACCGGCGGTAACAACGAAGTGGTCAACGTATGGACATCCGCAACACCAGAGGAACTACAGATGCGTTGCCGGCCTTTGAGGAAATTGTATTCTCGCTTCTTGAAGGACCTTAGCCGTTGTTATAAATAGAAATCATCTAATACAAGGAGCAGAAACAAAGCCCTGTTCATGCGTCATCATTCCTTAGAAAATTAACTGCAAATGTTTCATCAAAACCAATTAAATAACTATTGTTTATTTTTTTTCTAATTTTATTTAGAATTGTTACTAAAGACTGATTTTTATATTATATATATGTTGTGTTGCCTATAAATGAAAAATGTTTATGTTCACATTTTTAACTAAGTTTAAACCACTGTATGTATATTTATTTAATATGTTTTGTTGGCATATCTATAAAGTAAATAAATAAAAACATTTAACAACGTATTAGACTCCACCGTCAAATTCCCTGATAGTACATGATAAGTTTAACCAATCAGCAATAAGAATTAGTTACCTTCATCAGCGGCAACGTAGTCCTTCAGTTTATCCAGTATGGGCAGAGACACAGTGTGCACGCCGCACACGTGCACGCACGCGTACGTGTTGCTCGTACACTGGACAGACATTCTTTTTATTTCAGTGTCCAAACAAAACAGTTTATTTTCAGCTCAAATCTAAACTATCAGCTTTGCTGTTTCGGATGAAACCGAACCGAAATTTAAACATTTAAAATTACAATTGTGTATTAAAATGTAGTGTGATTTTAAATTTTTTTTGCATATACAGGGTGGAATCAAAGGATCAAAATTCCTCACAATTTATAACCAATATATTTTGACCAAAACCGAAACTTTAAAACTCTAACTTCCAGGAGACAGAGCCTTATTGAATTTTGTCAAAATTATCCCAAAAAGAGGATTTTTAAACTAGATGGCGTTATTTTAAAATCGAAAGCACTTACCGGGTACAGATGCACCGGATAGGAGTGCGGGAACTCCGCGTCGTCGTTCGCGTTGATGTTCAACTCTACAGACTCAACCACGTACAGTGCGTATCCGTTTCTGTCAATTACATCGTCAGATTGCTGAAAATAAAAAAAATCATGATCAATATTTGCCCAATTACCCTTCAAATTATTTTCGCAAATGTATACATTGAAGAAAGTTCAAGTGATAGAGAGAGAATTAAATTATAGCTCTTAAAAACACCGTTAGCTGTAAAAAATTACAATATCTACTACTAGCTGTCTGAAATTCTAAAAGTAGTAAAATATATAGCCTATATTGCTCATCGATAACGTAGCTTTTCAATAAAACAATTTGAAATTGGCCCAGTACTTTTTGAGTAATTCAATACATACAAAAATTCAGAAATACAAATCCTCTTTATGATATCAGTATAGAAAGACGTTGCCCTAATTCTGTCAAGTAATGCGTCATTTGATTCGCAGTCTTTTCCTGTGGGAAATAAGGTTGCATTTAGTATACCAGGACTTACAGCAGGCAGTAGCAGACAGTGGTAGAGCGTGGCGGAGCAGGTGGCGATGACAACGAGCAAGGTATCGCTGGTGCCCAGCACGCAGATAGAACAAGACTCGGAGCCGTAGTTGTCATCTGCTGGAGGGTAGATAGGCAGCGGGCCCCAAAGCCTCGGCTGCAGGGGGCTGAGGAATTGGTACTATTGCTTAGATCTTCTGCATCTAACGGTCATTTATAAAAGTTGAAAGGTATTGTAGAAAATTTATGAGAACATAATACATGCATTGGATAATCAGTAATACCAGCATTCCTTTTGTTTGTCTCAATTCTTCTGTCTCGTCTCCTGCTAATACTTCTACTAGCTTCCGCCGTGATATTAAAAAAAAAATGTGTTCTTCCAGACTATACTATATTTACTACATCCATCATTCATACATTACTATTACATCTATGCCAAATTTAAACACTAACAAACATCCATCCATCTATCCATCTAAACTTTCGCATTTACAATATTAGTGAGATTAGCAAGGACCTTTTGGAAACTAGCCTACCTTTTACTATCCAAAGTACACTGCACCATATAAACTTCACCGTCTCCACGCAAGATGAGTAGGGAATCAGTATTGGGCAGGGGAGTGAAGTCCACGGCGGTATCCCCCAGGCTGTCCAGGATAGTCCGCCCGGCCAGTTGGCTGGACGGCTTCAGACCAATCGGGATGGACTTGATGAGTTTCGGACCGGATTTTAAGGCTATATTATATAATCTGGAATTCCAAAAGAAAACAAAACGTCACACAAATTGATTAATAACTATACGTTATGACTTATGCGAGACATTTTACTTTCGAGAGATTTTAAAGCTCGTCTTGGACTTACCTGATACTGTTATCAGACATGAGTACGAGGATGTGTGAGAGCGAGTTGGGGTGCCAGTGCACACGCCTGACCTCACCCTGGGAGAACAGGAACCTTTCGTCCAGGGAGACACTCCTGCAAATGGAGATAATCAGAACTGGTAAGTGTCTTACGGTAAAAATTGTAGTGTGATTGCTATCTGAGTTGAATTTTTCAGAGCATATATTGTTGAGAATATCTCCGGTTAGCTTAAATATTTCATATGATAATGTTGAGTAATGTCTCAAATTAACAAAAGAAACGAACGCGCAGGGTCGACGCGAGATAAAAATTAGCCGCATACGTAAAAAGGAACGGATCCAAGGAGCGGTTGCGCTCACTTGGTGCCGTAAATCACGCAATTTTTACATACCAAAGGAAAGGGTCAGTTTTTCCCACCTCGGTCTCGGCGGACAAATGAAACCAGCGGCGGCGCACATTAGCGCAGGCAGGGATACTGTCTCCGGAACAAAAACCGATAAAAAACGGGAAAAGGTTCCGATTCGGTAAAAAATAAGAATCAGACAATGGCCGCGGGCGGCGGGCGTCGTGCGGGGCGGGGAGACAGGGGACTCTATACGTGTCCAGTTTTTTTACGAGCGGTAGCCCTTTGTCCTTCCGGGCCTCTTTTTTAAATAGATCAGAGAGGGTAAGTAAAGACCGTCGGACGTCCACCCTGAAATATTATTGTGGATTTTTCTGGTGCGCGTTCATAAATATTTGGGTCGGCGCCCACCCCCTAGCCTCGGATCGGAATTATAAATTCGGTTAATAAAATATGAAACGATAAAGCCGCTTTTTTCCTCGCCGGCGCGCACCTCTTATTATTTTGTTTAAATTTAAATATGCATAATTAAATTAAAAAAAGGAAATCTGAGCGTTAATGAAATTTTTGTTTTGGAGATAATGAATTGAAAACAGGACATTGTCGCGGCGCGGCGTTACGGTGTTTTTCTTTGGCGCTCCTCATTCACATGCGGAGAGCGCGCGGCGGAAAAATACGAAAAATTAAATAAATTTATTATATTAATTAAGGCATATTCTATTTTTCCTCGCTTATCTGACCCTTACGGCGCTATCGCGAGCGCACACGTAATTTTTCATTCGTACGTTACGCCAAAAAAAGAGTTTTAATTAAAATCACAATTACACTCCTCCGCTGTTAATGCTTCATCATTATTTCTGCGTTACTCTTCTCTGTACGCCTTAATTATCCATCGAGTGGATATTTACGTGCATTCATTACGGACTAAGGTAATCTCCACGTGTGTTATATGCTAACACTTGAAATTTGCACCTTCTTTAGTCAGTTTTATATCTTACGTGACATATCGGTTCAGGTTGTTTCTAAATACTGAAAAATCATTCCTTTAACTGGGACCGGTTCATTTTAGACATGAATGGTCGGAAATTTTGTTGCAAGTTACATCGAGTAGATTGCTAATAAAGTTGTTTAAATTTATTATATGTGACAAAACAATCGACACATGTTTGAGACGTCCGTGTTAACCGAAACAGCGCCTTTAATCAACGGAAACGAGCTCACGATCAAACGCACCCCGGGTTACAATTAATAAAAGCACCAAAAACGACCGAAAAATATATATGAAAACAAAAAAAGTCATCGCCAGACCGCAAGGGATTAAAATCGTAACGAACGCGCAAAAATATTCAAATACAATACTAACAAATTGATACAAATACTCATTAGGCGCGGAAGGCGATCCGGGGAGGGAAGGGGAGGGTAGGGGACAGATCGCCCGCGCCGTCGCCCGCAACATTACAATCCACATCCAACGTACAAATATTATCTAAAATTCCTTCTCATTTATAATCCTTTTGTGTCCTCGCGCGGTGTCCTCCGTCAGAGCCACCCTACCTCCACACCCCGCACACCCCACCGACGGCCGCGGGGGTATTTTTATATTTTTAATCGCGGCGGGCATTATCCAAATGGACAGCGGCGGTCCCGCTGTCGCTGCCGTCTCGATGATAAATTCCTTCGTTCGACACCCGTTGTTTTGTCGGGGCCCTTCCTTTATTCCTATCGGCATCGAAGTGGGAATAAAAAGCGTGCGAGCACTCATTAATTGCGGTAGATTTGTCTGCGGGTGACTGCCGACTGTGAGTGTCGACTGCCACTGTCGGTTGCGCGTTTCTTTTCCTACGCGACTCGATGAGACGGAGACTTCCTTGACTAGTGATGTGCCTCACATAAATATCGTGATCAAAGTATAGGGTACGAATGGTTTGTATAACACTATACCGATCGTAGTATATGATAGACAATAAGATGTTAAATCTAAAATCTTCAACTATGACAGCGTAAATAGCGTATTTTGTACTGTAAAGGTACAAGTCAAAAATGCAACTATTTTAAGATATCGATGAAGCTTAAAATAATTAATATAGTTTTGATATTATTATTTAACTAACTTTTTCCCGCGAAACCGTCCTCATGGAATTAAAAAAAAACAAAAGCAAATAGCCTATATGTTTTTCCAGACTTTATTCTACATCTATGCTAAATTTCATCCAGATCCGTTCAGCCGTTTATGCTACACACTAACATCCATCCATCTAAACTTTCGCATCTATAACATTAGTATGAAATATGATTAGTATGATAATTCCTAGTGCGATGAGCAACACTATGTCTTTATCCGCATTTTTTCTTAACAAATGAAAATTGATTGAAGCTTTTCTCGTCCGCGTTTGATGGTTCCTTATTGAATCCCCTGACATCTGCCGCTGCCTGGACGTGATCGATGGACGTCTGCCAACTGATAATTGGCCTTTTCTTTCCTATTGTACGTTAATACATAAGAAAAAAAAAAAAAAAAAAAAAAAAAGGCAAAGAAAAGATCTTCAGTTTATTATCTCATTTATGGTAAAATAAGCTTCTTAGTAAATTGTTTAATCTTTGGTAAGAATTTATCAAAAACTAATTTAGAACAACCAAACTCACGTATGATTTTACTGTGATGGCAACGATTATGTCCCGTAGTGGATCCATCTTTAAATTTCAAGAAACTTATGTTAAAAATTCCCTCGTCTTCCTTCAAGGACATAAATTCATGAAAAAAGGAATTTCAATACATCAAAATGAAATCTAATTAGCATATCCAATGTCCCCTGCCTCTACAAACAACAGCAGTTAGACCAACTGAAGCCCAACCCGCAAAGACAATATCTTCCGTTACATAAAATTCGAAAAAAGTTTAATGGAACCGAAATCCCGCGGACCGATAAAACGTATTACCCCAATATATTATAGAAATTCAAAATGTTTACGCTAACCAAACTTTAGGATAATGACGGATATGTCCTAATAGAAAATTTATATTAATAAGATAGACGTTTGATTTATTAGAGTCCTCTTTGAGTAGATTTTTTTATCAGCTGATAGTTTATTCTTGCCTTCAATCAAATTGACTTTGGGAGAGCGCATTTTACAGCGATTTCGTTATCATACATGAGCTTAACAGCCCAATATGATCGCAACATTTGCTAATAAAAGTCTATGGTCTTCTTATTGGAACTAGCAAGTGTTTAACTACGTATTTATTTCAAATTTTGCTTTAAAAGTAAAAAGTTTTCTTTCATAGCATAGACCGTTAATATGAATCTTTAGACGTTCTGTTCGTGAGAATGCATCTATGCAATTTTGATTACAATTCAAATATTTTGTATAGTGCATTCGCTTGATAGTAAAATAATCCTTATTCGATGGCCGCATCTTTATAAAGTTTCATCAAAATTCAGTATACACTAAGGCTGAATATCCCGTGTATGTGCACCGAGATGGAGCACCTACTTCCGTATGATCCCTTTATTACGGCGGAGCGGACACGGAGACGCGGCACTCGCTTTGCATATATAGAAAAGCGATTCTTTTTTTCGTTATGAAAAACGATGGAAAAAATGCAAGCGGGTTGCGGTGGCCAAGAATTAATGGTGCGCGAGCTCTAGCGGGGAGAGGGGGAGGTCCGGGGGGGATACCCGATCTGGACCTGTATTCACTCCAGATTATGTTTATATTTTAGTTTAGAACAATCAATGCATAGACATTTTCAAGACATAGTATATTGCTAAGCACCAACTACCCTGGTATTTTGTTCTCATTGACGGGAAACGCCACCATCACCTTAAAAAACGTTATAAAACGAATCCAAAAATAATATTTAAATCTTGAGTTCATTAGTCTTAGCCCTTGCAATTACTAATGTACTGAAGTAGGGTGTTCCCCAAAAAAGTACATTTCAACCGTAATTTGACAATTACTCGTAATTGTTCAAAACCAACCTAGTAATCGGCTACTGTATTTAACGGATAATCCATTTAAAAGCGTGTACAAAAAGTCCACATTCTGTTCACACTGACGCCCGTGTTTACGTACAGCTGTCGGTGTCGATTGCTGACACGTGACATCACCTATACTACGACCACGCACTCTTAGGACTTGCTGATATATGAAGGTCAAATTCGTGGAATTAGTGGACAGTAAGGATTCCATTAGTCATTTAATTGTAAAACAAAAAGAAACAATGTAAAGAAATTGCTTGATTTTGAAATTACTTCCTTCAGTGATTTAGAATTATTCCAAAAATAACCTTGATTAGTTTTGTAGCACATGAGGTTTTGCCCGCGACGCCGTCCACGGAATTACAATAAACAAAAGTGAGTAGCGTATGTGTTCTTCCAGACTATCCTCTACGTATTTGACAAATTTCATCGAGATACATTCAGGTGTTTTCTACAAACTTTAACAAACATCCATCCATTCATCTGAAATTAATAAAATAGATTGTAAACAATTCATAAAGTACCAATAAACGGTGTCAAGGTATACATTATCGTGGTGTAGCAACGATTACTCCGGGTCGGTCGTGGTCGACGCAATTTTTTCCCCGATTCCTTTTTTTCGAAACCTCTTTCCGACCGCGGCTCGGTGCGGCGCGGCTGAAACTGTTTAATGATTTGAAAAACGTGTTCTATCAGCCTTTACGCGGAAACAACCGAAAAAAGCGTACAACAAAGGGTACCGAACGCAAATATAGACCGAACGAGTGACTCCATCCCTTGTCAACACGTAAACATTCAACTTTGACCTTTATTCCCTTTAGTTAAAGGTGTCAGCATTAGTTTATTGAGTGCAGGATTAAATATGTTGAAGTGTTCGCACAGATCTCATCGGCAATTTATTATATTTTGTCCGTTCGGAATTTACGATTATTTGAACGGGACAATGGCCGGCGCACGGCGATTGGCCGATTTTTTTTCTAACGCCAATAAAAGCACGAAGTGATGAACGTTCCAACAGAATCGCCACTCTGATAATATTTGCACACGACCCATGTAAATTATTGCTACGAATAAAATGATTTTAAAACACACTGTCCTTTCGGTTCAAATAAATTAATTCAGCAAGGAAAAATATGATTATTGTAAACGACATGTTTATTATGAATAAATATTTTTATAAGTGTACTAGAAATATATAAGAACTTTAAGTCAGTAGATACTACAGAGTAATTTATTTAATTTTTACACCAACAACAAAATATCGACTTTCCTATTGCCTTCAGCGGACCACAACTTTACGACTTTGCCCGAGCTACATTATCGAAGCATGTTTTATACTGTAACATAGATATACTGACCAAATCTGGAAAGAGCAAAGATAGTATTCAAATTAAATTCCGATAGCAAAACTTCTATAAAAAGTTATCTTCAAGAGAACTTAATTGAACAATTTGCAGTGTATTAGGCAGGGGAAAAGTTTTACATAGGACGGATCTTAAGTTCATTTAAGACAACATACAAACAACCTTTTTACTTGTTGCAGATGTACATGGCCACATTTCATTCTGGTGGCCGCTTGCTCGTTTGCCCATCTACTATAGACAGACAATTTAGTATTTTTTTTTATTATAGTTTATATATTTCGATCTCCCTGCAACAATATTTTAAAGCTAAAGTTGTATGTCACATCTAGGAGTACGTAGCCTCATGTTACAGAGTAAATAATTAACCGTAACCCGCGGGAAGCCGCAGTTTTTCCCGGTTAAACGTCGATCCCGGGAGCCAGTAGATATATTTTGTATGTCATCGAATGTACCGCCCTCTCTCGTTTGCAATTCACAATTAAATTATTTATATATCCAATTGAATAATGCTCACATGTTTGAATTGATTGAGAATTTATTTTATAGATGGATGTCTTTTATTATCTTTTTTTTAATTTGTTTAAGACTATAGGTATTTTAATATTTGGAAGCTAAATTGCTTTTAGTCTCAAATTATGTTAGTACATTGGATTTTTTAAAGTATTCAACATTTTTCTTTCGTGAATTTTCCAACAAAGAAGTAGTCAAAAAGAATTTAAATTCGTTTCAATGCGACTCATTCTTCAGCGCCACACATGCGGCTTTATAATTAGGAAATTTTCACTTTAAGTTAAAATGACCTATTAAAGGTTGCATTGAGTCTACAGACGCTCTCATTAAAACCGAAATCGTTTGTCGGTCAAATTAAAAATTCCGCGGAGCGATTACTATGCCAAACGTCGACTACTTGAGGCTTTGAATCCACCCTAAATCGCGCTCGCACGGACTGGGAGCTTAAAACTAATACATCTGGGTGGCGTGTGAGCGCGGGCCGGGGGATGGATGGGTGGCCGTCGGGCGGGGCCGGTCCGTGTTAATTATTCACATTTTAATTTACGGAGCGGGTCCGCCGGCCGAGTCGGGAAAAATGTCTTGCACCTATTCGACAGCGCCACCTATGGACTTTCGCCGGCAGCTAATTTATACTAATTTTTAACTTGCGACTCATTTTTACATCTGTCGGCAAACTTTATTATCGTTGCAAGTTCGTTAAAACACTAGATTATATACATACACATTCGTTTTTGTTTCAACAATATGGTACTAAATTACGTATCCCTAATGTTTCTAAAGAAACCCTACGCTTCCACAAACCACAGTCATTTGTATATGTAATAAAGGACATAAGAAAGATGTACACAAACCAGACAAGTCAAAGAAATAAGTAAAAGACGATGAGACCGTGAGTTTTTATTATTCATTTCTATTTGGTTTCCGCGAGCCACAAACAAACGAACAAACTCAACACAATGACCGTATATTATTCACAATAACCATTGAAGCGTTGCGCGGTGCGGGGTCGTGCGGCCACTTTTAAATATTGCACACGACGTAACCCTTCGTGATACATCCGTCTCTCTTACCTTTTATTGTACACGTCGAGACAGATATAGGGGGCCTATTCGATCACAATGAGACGAATGATCAAAATACCGACACATGATTGCCATCTAAATAATTCAAACAAATACTTATACTTTTGCAAACTTATGCAAACATCCTGTGTATTCTAAACACGTTGTATTACGTAGCCGATAAGGTCGAAAGTCCCTCAGCATCGAAATGGTAGCGGTAAAACAATTTTGTTTTCGATTATGGAGTTTTTACGGTCTCTTATGCGAGATGTCAATTCGAATCCGGCCCCTCTATGTGTGATGAGGCCGCAAAACAATGAAAATGGTCGTAAAACGCAAATGACAAGACGAGATAACGCCGGGCTAATAACCCGTTGGCATCACATGTGACTACGGACAGCGATACGTCCTTTTTTGAATCAGATGCTACAAAATGTGATAGCTTCTTTTACATTTAGATGGCTGTAATGTTTGTTGATTTTAAATCTTTCAAGGGATGGTTAGTGCCTATTTAGTTTGTCTTCTATACTAATATTATAAAGAGGAAATATTTCCATTTTTGTTTGAATTAATATAACTCAAAAACTACTGGGCCGATTTTAAATATTCTTTTACCATTACAAAGCTACATTATCAGTGAGTAACATAGGCTATATTTTTTAATTTCACTCGGGCGAATTTAATACAAAATGATATAAATTAACAAGATAAAATTCAGATATGTCTAGAGATGTCTAATTTTGTGTAAATGCATTGTTATTCCGTTAAAATACAGGTGAAAAATAACAAGATAAGTCAGTGAATCCCCCTAGGACGGTTGCTTAATTCGTGCCCTCCCCTGAGCGGTATATTAAGGTGAGAATTAAGATGTTGATTGAACTCGCGCGCCCTCTCGCGATTGATCGGAATTATTTATTCAGCGGCCATCGGGGAGGCTATAACGAACCTTCGTTAGGTAATATTCCCTCCTTGTACTGGTATAAACAACTTCTCTTAATTACATCGAAGACGTGTTCAAAAGGCAACATTGATTAGGTTAGGGAAATTTTACAGTAATAGTGTTTTTTATTTATTATTTTAGCCATATCTGCAGCAATTAATCAGTAACTTAATTACCCACTTAGTGGTTATTAAAACATTTTATAGACAACTGGAAAACAGACATAATTTTAAAGTACATAAAAAACCAAAATAAACATACAAACGTGATAATTTTGTTCATATAAATTAGTAAAGCGCGCAGTTATAATTATGTTTTAATTCATAATACGTAACCGGTAGCTAAGGTATGAGGATTCGCAAAGGGCAAGCGAAGGGAGAGCCTTATCCAATATTTATTAACTTATTTCAAAGAAAATCGTATAATTAACACCATCGCATCCCCTCCCTGCAATCTCCCCGCGAGCCTGTGGATCCGCGTCATAGAGTAGACCTTTATGTAGACGCAACAAATGTTAGAAAGGATAATTTATTGAATTAGTGCAAACAATAAATTGCAATCTATGCACTAAAATCAATAACTAGCTGTTGCTCGCGACTTCGCCCGCGTATTTTTGTAATCGGCCCAGTAGTTTTTGAGTTATTGCAATACATACAAAAAAACAAAAATAGAAATCTTTCCTCTATATAACATTAGTATAGAAGCATAGATTACCGTTTATTACTTTTTTTAATAAAAAAAAATGTACCAAAGAAAACATAGCATATAATAAATACAAGCATTAGTAGTCTAAAAAAAAAGAAAATACAGCTTTAAAGGAAACTTCAGGTTCGTAGTTTACATACATTTAATATTGCTTCTGAGACGAAGTATAATTTAACATTGTCGCCTCTACATTAATTAGTCTGTATCTCAATTAGTATTCAGTATCGCTGGTTGTGCGATCTGAAGTTAATGAGAGCGTGTGTAGCAATATTTTTGATGTTCCGAGCTCTTTGAACTACAACGTCGTAACACACGAGAAGACGCGTTTACTAATTGATAACATGGACTTAAAACACACTAAAACAGGTAAAATTTAACTTTGGCAACATTGCAATTTTTTTATATCAGTGTGGCAAGCGAGCAAGCGGCCACCTGAATCCGTCAAAATGGCGAAGCGACCGCTGCCCATAGACATTCGCAATAGCGGATGCGTTGCCTACCTTTGATCGACGGAGGAGGTGACGCACATATAGAGGATATTTCGCCTACTTATGCGTCTCTTCCTCCGTCAAATTCACATTCCCTTCTCATCCATTTCTTATAAAAAAGGGTGGAAAGAAAATGGAAATAAAGGGCCATCGTTACCACACTCATCAGAAGAAACGCGGAATTGCTCACTTCACGTCTGTCTTCTGTGGTCGTGGTATTTCACCGGGCGAGCCGACCCATTCGTGCGTAGATGTTAAAGCGCGCTCTACCACTGTTAAATATTAACTATATCCCATAGACGTCAATCACCTAAGTGTTACCGCTGTTTATTTCTGACTACCTCCTTTTCTTCTAAAAGTTAAATAAATAGTCGTTTGCGCCTCAGTGTGAAGACAAACAGATGTCTGTTATTAAATGCATTCTCTGAATTTGAGGTAAAAATCTCAAGTCTTAGAGTTCGCAAAAATGTCGGAACATAGTAATCAGTAGGCGTAATGCGAAACTAAGAGCATCACCGGTCGTTGCGCGCGCCGCCGGCCCGTATTAATATTATCACATATCCGCCGAGCTGAGCACTGCGGGAATTTTTAATGGCGTGCTTTAATTATTTGGGTGTGCGGCTACGGCGGCCGAGCTCTAAGTTCCATTCACATTAGAGATTTCATTTTTGCGCGGAGGCGCACGACCGTTGAATTATTAAGGCGAGTGCCGAAAACTGAAAATTGCCGAGATCACTGCTCGCCGGCACATATTTATGTGCGCCGCTTCGAAAGGGATCCCGGATCCGTTTCTACATTATGAAGGCACCTAATTAACCGGCGCCGGCCGCATTAATAATGGACGTCGCCCTCAGCTACTAGTTGTACTATTCTTAACTTTGAATCGACTCCGCAGAATAATGTATGTATCGAAAATGTCAGTTTTTTTGTTCGTATTCTCCCGACTCCGAGCTCCGCCGGAGCCCGGTGTAGGGACGCTTTAATTTAGCTACAAGGTTTACTTTTCGTGTGCGATTGTTGCCGACTCTTTACAAGTAATTAGTGGTGATTTCGAACAAAGAAAAAAAAAAGTTAATTCGACTGTACATTTTAAAGTTAAAGGCTGGTTCAACTTTATTCCAGTTGCAAAAAGATGATTTTGCAAAATGTAAGAACACGTTCATAGCTTCGTAAAGCTAGAAACAAAAACATTACGTTTTATGTAATAACAGTCCTGCAAGCATTCCTGCGGCCGACCTAATCCGACACGTTGCGTATTTAAAAAGGCAAACAGTGAATTTTAATTAGATTCCTCCTTGGCGCACAAAGCGCGTCGCGAAACAAAACGTAATGCGATTAGAAAGGTATTACACACGCGGCCAAGTCTGCGGCTAACTAACCGCCCGCCCCGGCCCGCGTGGCCCACGTTCGCGCCACTCTGCCTTTGTCCGGCCACTTTCTTTGTATTTCGTTCCATTTCATGCGAAATTTAATTTCGTTTTCAAGACTCGCGCGGAATGATATTACGTTGGTCCGCGACCGCCGGCGCCGCGCCGGTTGTAATTTTCATCGTTCCTCCTCAAGTGTGTGCGGACATCGGGGCGTTTTTCATCGCATTCCCTTTCGGTGGCCGCGCGGGAGGTACGCGGGGGTACGCGGGGGTACGCGGGAGGTGCGCGGGCGTTTTTCGTTTAGCGCGGGTATGTGCCGTTTGTTCGGTATTAAAACCGTCGGATTGCGGGTTCGTTAATTGCTCACACGAACCACCTGTGAAATTTTATTGGCGGTCTTTTCACTTCCAGTTGACGTTTGTGTGAACCAGCTTTATTATTTCGCTGCATTGGTCGAGATTGAGATTCTTTCATAAAATTGATTGAAGCAAGGAAATAAAAAGTTAACAAACTTTTCATTGCTTATTTTTGATAAAGGAAACTGTTCTTATTTATTAAGACATTCCTTTCATTACAAATAAATTCTATTCGTTTTCTATCATAAATCAAAAAGGGAAAATCTATCAAATTCAACAAGCTGCACGTAACCCAAGTCCTTAGATCCCGAGCAATTGATTAACATAAAGAGATAAAGATGTAAAAAGATCAAGCAACCAATAAAAAACGCTCCAACAAGTATCGGGGGTCCCTTCTCACGGGCCCCAATTTGCCATCGATACAGGCACTGCCCTCGCTAAAGGGATAAAGGGCCACCCTTTGTGTATCTACCCACAAATCACTGCGGCGACCACTCAATGAGAGCCGATTAGCTCGCCTCAAGAATGTTTAGACTTTCTTTTTATTGTGTACTTTCGTTATTCTATTGTTCTTCTAATCAATGGCTATCGGGGCAATTGCGTTCGTTTTAATACTAGTTACTAATGCAAATTTAAAAACATTTGAGATATTTACCAACCAGGTTTTTAATACTAATCTTATACATGATTGAATCTCTCTTGAAATCACATCATCACCAGCTCACTATAAGTCGCCACTGAGGGGCTCGGAGCCTACCCCAAATTAGGGCTGACTAGGCCGAATCTTAACGATTACTTAAAATTAAAGGCATTTAACGAGCACAAAACTATAAAGAATACATTCTCCTTCATTGATAATAGACTTATCAAGTGTCATCCAGTAACACGACAGTCCAGTACGGTTGTGCTGGACTGTGTAAATATGTTTGCTGACCGTCTCTACGATGTTTACTCTCCGGTCTATGATGTCTTTACTACGGTTTAAATTCACCTACTCCTTTATTTATAACTTAGTCACTTAGTGTCGATTTCTCGTACATTATTGTAGACCATTTAACGTCGTAGGTTCTGTTGTTTTAGCCATTTAGGAGCTGACGATATTGGCTGGAATGTTTGGTGTGGATTTTTTAGCTGTTGCTCGCGACTTCGCCAGGGTGGAATTAAAAAATATAGTCCATGTTACTCACAGATAAATTACTTTTCTAACTGTGAAGGAATTTTTAAAATTGGCCCAGTAGTTTTTGAGTTATTTCAATACATACAAAAATACAAATCTTTTCTCTTTATAATATTTGTAAAGATAGAATTACTGGCATGTAACATCAACTGACGGGTCTAAGTTGGAATGTCAAAATCTGTAATTTTTATCAAGGACCGATCTATTTATAGAGATCAGTGACTAATATAATTAAAAGGTTAATATCGATGATATTATAAATGTATCCAGACAATCGTTAGAAAAGATTTGCTATAAGAAATAATTCTTAAGTGAATTTGTCTGCATCCGCGTCAGAAGGCGTAAAGGCTGCGGAGGGTACAGGGTGTAAGAGGGTTGCGGGTGTCGCAAGGCGTCGGATCGGATCCCGCGATGGATTAACCGGCAAATTGGTTTAACTGAACCCGCGTTACAAACGACGAATCAATCCAACTTGAGGTTAGCCGGATGTTAGCGATATGTGGATCTAATTTTAATTTGTTTAAAAAATACATTTTTAGATTATTGAAATAAAGTACAAGATGAATCTAACATGACAAAGAAATTAAACGATTTGTGAACTTTTGATTTTATATAAAAGATAACTCAAGCCTTTTTATTCTTCAAACCTTGAAACTTTACTGTCCTGAGATCTAGATTGACAACTATAAACATTTAAAAAATCATCTCAATTTGGACGTTAAAATTCTAGAAATAAGAATATTTTTGAATTGATAAACATTCACCTTTCCATCCATAGATAATTTTGTAAAGTCTTGTTCTATACTTTATATGCACGTTTTCAATTCCAATAGATTCTAATAAGATTAGTGATGTCACACGGGTGTTAGATAAAATAGTTTGTGGCCTATAATTGGGGTTCAAGTCGCACGGTCCGTTACCACACCGCGTGTAGTTGTAAAACATACCTTATTAGGTTACATTAAGGACTATCTTTTGTAAATCCGATAGCGCTGGTCATCACTCGCATGACTAGGCAATATCGGCTCCAAGGTGACGTAGGGTAAGCGTGTAGGTGAACTCAATCGCGCCGGGCGTTAGGTCGGAAATGTTTTGTTAGGGTACGAATAGTTTTCTCCGATCGGGCTATGGGTTCACAAATTGGATCGGGCGTTAGTAAATCAGGGTAAGCCAGTAATTGAGTCTTAGAGGATCATTCGGTGCGGCATGGGCGCGCGGTCAAAGGATTATGATGCCTCGTATCTATTGATTAAATATAGTTCGAATTTGTTTTGGGTACGACCCGTGACTACTTGAAAGATAACATTTTATTGATCAACATTATGTAGTAGAGGGAATCGTTATTGGAATTCTGAATGAAATTTTACATGTAACAATAAAGCCGTTAGAGTTACGAAAGTCATAAGTGACGTCATCAGTTTCACACACAATTACAAAGATATTTTCTTATAACTATTAATCTGCCTAAACCTTGTGATGTGATACTAGCTTTCGCCCGCGACTCCGTCCGCGTGGAATTAAAAAAAAAGTGAGTAGCCTATGTGTTCTCTCAGACTATGCTCTATATCTATGGCAAATTTCATCGAGATCCGTTCAGCCGTTTAGGCTACAAACTCTAAAAAACGTTCAACCATACATCTAAACCTTCGCATTTATAATATTAGTATGAAGTATGATATGGTGTAAATTCATTTCTCAGTAAATATTTTACAGAAATTACCCCAAAAACGAAACACAAATGATTGGAATACACTACACAGCGCTCCCCGCTCGGTTTATGTTTAAACAGGATACTGTTTGGCGACCGTCTGCCAAATAATGGCCGTCTGATTACATGCCTTTGACTTCTTAAGACTTCATCGAGATGAACAA
This sequence comes from Papilio protenor, assembly GCA_029286645.1. Lineage (NCBI taxonomy): Eukaryota > Metazoa > Arthropoda > Insecta > Lepidoptera > Papilionidae > Papilio > Papilio protenor. The sequence continues at coordinate 2,846,579 of JAGSMZ010000034.1, read as the reverse complement.
ACACTCTATACATTATAAAAAGCAGGTAATTTTATTTGGTTAGAAAACTATGAATAATCATACTTGGAGACGTTTAATTTGAATGTTGTAGTAATTTTTCTATACTAATTATATGAATTAAAATAACTCAAAAACTACTAGGCCGATTTTAAAAATTCTATCACCGTTAGAAAAATAATATATCTGTGAGTAGCTTGGCTACAATTTTTAATTTAACGCTGTCAAAGTCGCGAGCAACAGCTAGTGAATAAATAAAATATGATTCAATTTAAAATGATTACCTGGGTATAGTCCATATCTTTCACCTTTTTTATTTTTTAAATATTAGTAGATTTTTGTTAATCTACTAATATTTCCTTTAACCATTTCAGCTAAGCTCTAGCCTTGTGCTAGGTTCACGACAATAGTCGAATGGCGGGATTCGAACCCTCGACCTCAAGATCAGTAGTCCGTACCCCAAACCATTAGACTATTGGCGCTTTAATTGATGTAAAATTAAAAGTTAGTTATGTTTCTATCATATCTAGAAGTCTATATCGTCATTGTTAAGTGCAGTTTATCTCAAATCCACGAAGGCGACGGAACGTCTTAGCATAATTAGCTGAGAGGGCTGTTTATTGCTAATATTAGTTGTTAGGATTAATACTAACGGGGGGAGAGTAGTGAGCCTTTTAACGGCTATTATCATAAGTCTCGAGTGTTGAGGCCATTTGTATTTGACGATTTTTCATACGTAAGTTCCGTGGTTATTATTACGTTGATTTCAGTATATAATAAAGAATTTTCATAAGTGGTATGCACTAATATACATTTATGCGAGCAAAAACTAATAAAGATTGAAAAAAACTGTTCAATGTCAAGCCTTATAAACAAAAAATAGCGCTATATTTAAAAAAAAATATTAGATCTCACCTCATTATGGGCACGAATTATGTTGATAGACGAATTTTAATCTTTACAGGATAAGAACTTTGTAGGATATAATAAAAGATGTTTTATTATCGCAGTCGTATCGTCCCCGTGTCGTGAGTAGAAAGCGGTCGTGGCGGGTAATGTTGATCTTAAAAGTTGGCGGCTCGGATCAAATGGTAATTAGCCGCGAGTTCACCTCGATAGTATAACTAATTTTATGTTAATACATTATTATCCTGCCATCTCTAATTATCTTTGTAAATACAAAAGTTGGTTCTTTGTGAAAAGTTTGTATTTGTAAAAAAAAGTAAATTAACCCTTCTTCTTCTTCTTCTTCTTCTTTGTCGTTTGAGTCTTTACAGACTCGTCGTGGTTATCACGTATCAGTGACCCGCTTCACAAGCCGCCGCCACTCCTCCCTGTACGTAAATTAACCCTACTGTTGCAGTTTTTTTTACTGGTCGTTTACTAAGTCATTGAAATTAAATTTGAGTATTTTAATATTCAAATACCTTCCAAATAAACTACAAATTAAAACGCAGTAACTCAACAACAAACATAATAAGATAATGGGTAACTTGAGTTTGTATAAATTTTATACAAAGAATGATAATCGTCTTGCCGCAACTCATATCTGCGTAGCTCGATCCGAATGCACAAATCCAAAAACATTATCCCTCCCGCGAAGACGCCCGTCCCCGCCCGCGACCCGCCCCGTCTGGGATGCGGGCAAATCTTCGAATTAATTTTACTGCCGAAATATGCAAATCGCAAGATATAGCCGCCTAATAACATGTACAAAAGAGTGGTGACTTGAGCGAGCAACACTTCAAACACTAGTTAAACGCAGAAAGGAATTGAAGAGTTTGATACCTTTATTCCTTTGGCCTCCGGGAGACTCTTGTGTAACTACAAATCTTTAGTATGTTCGTTCTTGGCTTTTGATTTTATTTTAGTAATTAACAACAAACACAAAATACTTTTACAGTGTCTGACAAAATAAAGCTTTACCAAAGGTTTGAAGGCGAAATTAAATTACTATTAGTATCCCAACATCTATAAACCATAGTAATTTTTTAGTAAACACCTCCTTAAAATTCATTGTTATCGCGCAAGTCGTAGGCACTAAACTTTATAAAATCATGTCGGGTCTGCGAAAATATAAAAGTCTTGACTAATCTATGTCTTAATCGTTACCTCGGGCTAACATTATAGCCGCTTCCAGGAGCTTAATAGGTAACAAAATTTAGCGTGATAGTAGAAAATACACGATGCTTACGTGCCGCCGCTACCGGGAACTTATCACGCGCGGTATGCAGGTGTTTGCTTTAAGTATACGACTTTAAAACTTCAAGCTAATAAATAACTTTAGAGTTAAGCACGTTACATACTAAGTGAACACTAACGGCATCACATAATGACGTTATTACTACATTTTTCAAAATATTACTAACGTACAGATATAAAAACGAGTCTCAATGCTTCTGGTCAATGCTACATGCAGCATTCAATTAAGAAGACAAATGCTGGTTCTGTATACTAACTTGCACAATACTGTATGGTTGCCATTATCGAAGAGTCCTGCGCGTCCCCAACGTGCTGGCAAATCGACAAGCGTGGCGCCACGCCCGCCATACACGCACAGCCGGCTACCACACTCGCTGCCCACCATGCGTTCCACGCTGAACTCCGGCGGCGACAGCAGCTGTAAGCGCTGCAACAAATACACACAAATATATTACCAGAATTATTAATTAAAATAAAGCGCTTTCTGAAAATGCTTATTGCTAAACTCACACTACTTTTAGAGTAGACTTTCACTGGCATGTATGATACATATCATCCTGTATAGTGTAAACAGCTTGACACAAAGTGTTCTATTAGTATTCTTGTTATTAACATCATAAGAAAAGTTTTAAGTAAACTATCGCACAACTGTGTGCGATTGTCGATTGTTTTGTAGCCCATTCAACAGTTCATTTGCACAACTAAAAATCGAGTAGCGTGCACTCCATATAAGCTTATAAGAATCAAAGCGAGATTACAATAGTGTTTCAGGTGAGCGCACTCTCTAATGGTTCCGTTTCCAATGGCAATCTGTGATACTATTTTTAAAATGTTGGTAATACGGTAAGTAATTTCCGATTGGATCGAGGTTCCCGCACTATCCGCAGGCAAAGCGTAAATATGATTAAGAAAGTTTTTTAATCAATAAGAGGAGTAAAAAAGCGCCTGCGGGATCCCGTCTCGCTTCCTGCCGCCTTTTTCTCTTTATTTCTCATTACGCCGCCTCCGAGCTTCCTCTTACGTCTTACTTATAATCGTTTATCGTTTGACGGCCCTCTCTCCTCGCAGACTATTTTACACAAAATTGAAAAAGTTCTCTCGATTGTTTGCAAAATGCAAGGATAACTGTTTATTGATGTTAGAGGAAAAGAAACTAAACTCAAAATTCGTGGAATTTAATTTCCTATCCATTCGGATGAAATGTTATTTGGCTTTACTAAATTTGAGAGCAATTTTAATTTTCTTTTTTCTTTGATTGTAACCTTGTATTCTGTATGGTTGTTTTTAAGTTAATAATACTGCAGTATAGAAACTTTAAGATATATATAAACCTTAGGAATCGAACACATTGATTTATAGTTTGAATTTACAACGCTGGTAATAAAGTCCAGTACATTTAACCGCCGAATGCAAAACTTGTAGACCCTTGTCATAACATATTACTATGATATTGGAAACTAGACGATAAATCTCCACAAATCTACACCTATATTTATAAGTTATCTATACTTCTATACTATTATAATAAAGCGTAAACAAACACATCTTTGTTGCCTAAGATGTCAGCAATTACAGCATATTTTTGAATAATTCTTTTTTTAATAAAAAGCCCTACACTTACGTCACGCTTTAAGCTATATTTTCACGACATTAAACTTAGGGGGTAAATATTTTGGATAGAAGCCCCAATGTGGGAAAGAGACCATAAGTTGCTGCCAACATCAAGGAAGCAAGATTGCCAAGTTTTGTCATGTCATGTCATTTTGACATTTGCAATTGACAATTTGACACATGTAAACAATAAAATAAAGTTTTTATAATTTCATGCTGATGAATCCGCACGCGAACAGCTAGTACTTCATATTTAATAATGAGGATGTATTGATAAATAACTAAAAATATTTTAACATATAATACATCACTAAGATACCCTTGATTGTCTAAGTTACATTTTACATTAACTTGTGCAAATAAAACTCCATTAATAAAGTAGAAAGGGATACGTGTACCGGAAGAGTGGCACTGCATTAAGCAGTGATTATCGGGAGGAATCAAAGCGATTTACCAGGGTCGCTACGGAGCCCGGACTACAGCGAGCGGGTACAAACGAATTAATCAAAAAATTTATATTTAATTGAACATTTTCAGAGGTTTTATGTTTTTTAGTTCCGTTATAGACAGTGATATCCTTGTAGTCCTTTTGAAGGTTTTCTTCGCCCTTCTTTCATAAAGAAACAGTTACATTAAGTTTCTTGTTACTATGTCTACGAGACGATCTACGATCGTAGTTTCGTAGACAGGCTACGATTATGCTACGAAATAATCAACAAGATGTTTTTGAGACAATTACTTTTTAGATTAGATAAGAACCTGAAATAAATATCAACATAAACTAAGTATTGATTATTCTCCATAAATATTAAAAGTAAACAAAACATCGGACAATTGGGATTCAACATCCGCGGCTCTAATGCCGAAATAAATAAATTAGAGCCGTACAACAGAAATTATATATGCAAATATCTCACCGCAAGTACAATAAAAATAAAAGGGCCGGGGGAGTCGGGTGGATATTAAAACTGGAGATGCACGTACGGGTTTAAGCCGGCACACAATTACGAAGGTGGGTCGACGGGGGGTCAGCTGGATTTTGTTTTTTTTTACATATTTAATAAAATAATATAAAAATTAATATATTCTTCGCGCGTTCGGTCGTATCGCGATCGGTGTGCTCGACAGATATTTTTACGTAGGTTGTGACGTGCCGTGCGACGTGACTGTGGAAACGCGCCGCGAAGATTACACAACATGTGCCTCAATTATTGCCACTGATTTATTTTTGACCGCTCTACGGAATTTTTAATCCTATACAGGAAAGATTACACGAGTTAAAAATTAAATACTATTTTAAACAAAATAAAACGGTTTACAAAATGTTTGGTATTTTGATCACGTGTAGCTTAAAATTTGAAAACAGTGGAATATTTTTATATAGTCTTATTAGAAGTAGATTTTATATATTTCACATTTTTCGATTGTCTATGGAGATTTGCTATTTGAATACTGCAAGTTTTAAAAGTAAAAGATATTTGTAGTCTTTCGCAGATTCCCCGAACGCGCGGTTACGTGAGATTATCTCCCGGCTTGACCTCATGACTTCGTGGATTTAAACATACTCGATTTGTGTATCGCATTAACTAAGGATAATTTTAATTCCTTAAAAGTATTCTAAGCGAGTTTATACCAAATATTTATCATAAGTAAAATTATTCTTTCTACTAAAATACATTTGTGTGGCACAGTAATAATGGAAATAAAAAAAATACCTTTAAAAATATTACTTTAACTTAATTTTTAGTTATTACAACGTAATAATTGCTTAGAAGAATTTTAAAAGTAAAGATATAAAAACTGTTATCGCTACTTGATACTAGATGGCGCGACGTGTCACTTTTTGCGTCGTAAACGTGACTTGGATTTCTCGTATTTTAAGTTGTAGAAAGAAAAAAAAAGTATTTTAATTTCCTAATATTTAAAGATCTCATATACGTGACATAAAGAAACAATCATAATAAATCCATATTTGCATAATTTCAACCAAGAAAAAAAAAACAAAGTACTATTAAATGATATGCAAAAATAAAAGTATTGTTAGGGTAACAGGAACCATTTGCTCGATCGATTTAAAATAGCTTATTTCCGTATATAAATCACATTTTTATTGCAGCCGGCGAATGCCGTCGGAGTTGGTAGCGGGAGATTAATCGACAGAATATTACGAGCAAACCAACTGCCTAATAGCGTCTTCGAATTCAAAGATATACTTTCGAATTTTTAATGTATTACTTTGTAATTTTCTTGCTTATCAATAATACTGGTTGATTATCATTTCATTTAATTAATTGACAATTAATGTTCAATAAAACAATACAAAAGATAAGACGATAAAAAAGGAAACAGAAGTTACTAGCATTATTTTTAAATTCCATGTATTGCACTTTAAACTTTACTCAAATCTTTGGCAGGTTTGTTAAAAAGTTACACGAATCGCTTGAAGGTAAAATCTACTAGTATAAGTTTACAAAGTAATATAGTGATTCACCACTTTAGTTACAAGCGACGCTATTATCAAAAAAGCCTCTTATAACAGCGACCTCAATTCGAGCACACCTGTCCTCCAGGTAAGCAATAGTTCGGCAAGTCCTCGCATAAATCACCTCTCAGGCACATCCTACTCTCAGCCGGGCCATTAGCATTTTTTATGCATAGAAATCGATCCAGCGACCGTCTAATGCCTCCCACGATACATTAATATCTTACTTTTTATGACTCTTCGGTAAAATTCTTCGAGATGTAAGATGAAAGCCATGCTATTGGAAATACAACTCTATGTCTTAAGGTTAGAGTATATTTTGCATCGTAATATTGGTTTCTAAGTCGCGTCCGGACGGAAGTTATGGGAGTTGCAGGAGTTGATAATAGGTGGCGCTGGCGATTTTCTTAACGCCTCCATTTTTCTTTCACGGGCACTTTGAGATTAAAAGTTTGGAAAATGAAATGAAAAGTTAGCGGGCCAGTTAGAGCGTTGCTGAGCGGCACGGCTATCGGCGCGATTGGGGGACTGAACGGAGCACGGTTTTTATAACTTTTTGAATCACTTCACGATGTTTTATATTGTACTGTACTCATAAGTTCAGATTGTTTTTCTGCCGCGTGCATATTGTGGTGCCATTTTATTTCGCCCCAACGAGATGGTTATTAGGAATACAACTTAACTTCTTTTCAGAAATTACAATGAGCACATTATTAACTTTCTTTGCATATCTGTTAAGATTTTAGTCAATATATTAGGTGTGGATGACAAAGAGCCGTTCGTATCGGTGTCCGGCGAGCGCAGACTTGATAACAAAGTGCCTGGGAGGCTGCCAGGCTTTGCTACACTTTATGTATCATATGTACATACTGCAATTATCTATGCATCTTTTATCTATACTTGTGTAATGCGAAAATGTATACTGTTGCACACAGAAAATTTTAAAGTAACAACTATCTTTCTGGAACTAAAATCACGTCTATTTACGAGAAAGCTTAGTTTTCATTTAATAAGACAGATTTGGATTACGCTAGATTAAATTAATTATCGCTTTACATAATTTTAAATTTGATAAAAAGATGTTTCTAAAAGAAACATTAATAAAGGTTGAGGTAACACAAAATTGTTACTTAGATATAAGCAGAAAAACCACGACTGATTTTATTCTTTCTATATATTTTTGTTTACTCAGTTTAAAGTAATAACATAACAGCGTTGTACAGTTTATTAATAAAACGTTAAGCTGTTACAAATAAGCGATTCCAGCGCTGCGCTCAGCTGATACCGAATCTTGGCATACAGCCCGCCGCCGCTTGATTAGCCCCATCCCGCTTTATTTATCATTTAACACAAAATATTATTATTTATAGCTTCATTAATGCAATTATTATCTAGTAGTAGATGACAGACACCACCATCGTCCTTTTCTTTTATTTAAAGAGGGTCGGCACATTTCCACACATCTCTTGTCATATCGGAATTTACTCTTTTACACAATCCATCCCATACTTTCTTCAGCTTTATTTCATCTTTTAAGCATTCTCAACAAAGCTTAAAATATTTAAAATTTAGTTTTATTAGTATTTTTAATAGTAAAACAATGTTGGTACTTGAGCAAATTATAAAAATCTAAAACATCGCCGATCAGTTTTACATAAAGCTATGCTACAATGTGTTCAAACGCCGCAGGGTCATTAGATAGCCAGACATTTGCCAGTAAAAAGAAAACCAATTTGCTCGCCTCTCACCGCCCCCGACGGGCACAAAGGAGCGCTATCTAGCGATAAATTATCGAAATTATTGCATTAAAAATTCCATCTAGTAAGTCAAAGCGAACCATTAGGTGGGAGGCGATGGCTACGCGGGGAGAAACGACCTAACTGCAAGCCAACGCCAACGAACGATAAGTCTAATATTAGTGGGAGTTTTGCTTTCAGATAAGTGATTTTTTCTTTATAATCTCTATCTTAAGAATGTAACTTAGGGATTTAATCTGTATTATCTATATTAATAATAATCTATACTAATTACTAATTTATACTAATATTATAAAGAAGAAAGATTTGTAATTTTATATGTATTGAAATAACTCAGAAACTACTGGGTCGATTTTAAAAATTATTTCACTGTTGGAAAGGTAACATATCTCTGAGTAGCAAGGACTATGTTTTTTATTATTTTTTTAAATTCCACGTGGACGAAGCCGCGACCAACAGCAAGTAACAAATACTTATGTGTTCTTAATGAGTGTGGTTCACAGAGTTCCTTAGTAAGCATTAACTTAAGAATTTGAATCAAAAACTCATAAAAGTAAAGATTACACACCGGACGTACGGGACTGCAACCTAACTTAGGTTAACCGGACGGGTTACGTTCCGGTGTACGGTCTAGACATCGTAGTTAATATGAAAATTAACCGGAATTACCTTTAACAGGAAATTGGCTCGCTTACCTAAGACTCTGCAACTCCCTGTTCAGAGCTGCATTGGACGTAATGTTTACGAAAGTCAAACACATCTTAGACCCGCACACCTTGACTAAACTTATATTTGCAGTTAGGCACCAAAAGGGTATCAATTAGTTCTTGATTAACCTCTTTACAACTGGTTTAACAAAATCGAACAATTAGGCTTATGTAAAAACTAGATGTACATATACGCTTCACACCATTCATAAATTAAACTTGGGTAATAGTTTATCATAAATGATATTAGTTAGTCGTGTTATTTAACCTCGGCCAGAATAATAACGTTAGAAATCAAAGAGTGCCTTTGTTTCGATAATATTCGCGAGATGGCGCTGGCTGGCCTGTCGATAATGCTCTCATAAAACACCTGAAGACCGTCGCTAACAATTTAATTTAGTACAAGCAGCTAACACACCCGATATTGTAAATTCCGGCCCGCGTTAATACACATTTTCAGAGCGCATCGTCAGGGCTGAACATAATAAAGTTTACATCCTTATGTCAATTTAAATTTAATCACAATAGAAAAAAAGTATTCTAGACTGTGTTCTATGATCTATAAATTCCACGTAATCTAATGTAAATCTAGTTTAGAAACCGAATTCAATTGATTTTTATACGATTTGTAACATGTTAATAACTGCCCATTGCTATTTTAACAGACGTGCTAAATAAATGCATATACACTATTTTCTCAACATATTATTATTATCAAGTACTTTTTAGTAAAGTAGGTGAACAAATAATTATGACAACCCTGGATATGACACGAAAAAAAAATCAGAAGATAAAAAAAAAATTCGGCACGCTCAACTAATAAACGCGGTGTTCGCTAATTCATCATTGTTTTTCACTAATAAAAACACGACAAAAACACGTCTTCCCACCACCCGCCGCCTGTCCTGTCGGGGGGTACTGGGGAGGCGATACGCGGAACATGGTCGGTTTGTTTGTCTGTCGCGATACAAACGGTTTTGTTTACAATTTATTTAAATGGCTCAAGAGGATATGATGCAAAGTGGCTTCATAATGTCTTGTAATGGCTACTGCATGCCACTAAAATGAACTACTTTGTTTCAAATAAACATAGTTATGAGGTATAATGACAAACAATATGTAGTAAGAAAACTAAATTTGTAGAGTTAACATTTCTATTCCAAACAATGCATTAATAACGATTGCTTTCTTTTTAAATTACAACATAACTTGTTATACGTGCTTCCAATTTCTAATGAAATAAACGTAATATTCAAAGAGAAGTCGGGGTATAATCACTAGTTAGCTATAATGTCTTCCGCTACCATTCTATAGATTGAGAATATTTTAAAGTGATGTGCTAGAGGGTGTCTCAAATAATGAAATTACGGGTGGGGCGGGGGGTGGTCCACCTTTTTTCTCTCCGTTTTGTTTGTACAATCGTTATTTATCGGGAGATCGGGAATCCTGCGTAGATTATCATCAAAGGTGCTTGGGGTGTACGTACGGGGTCGTTAAAATTAAATAGGCTTAGTAATGAGATGGCTTTATTGGCTTCGTTCTTATCGAATGAAAGATGATGGAAAGATTTGCGTGTCAGCATTAACTTGTATTAAATGAATGTAATATTAAGTGAAAATATATACCATTTAAAATGGAAATGAGTGTAGACTTGTCATTGCGTTAGTGCATAGCTTTTAGGTAACAATGGTTTTATGTGAATTCAAGGTGCTAAAAGAACTTAAGCTCGATTTAATTTATGATTTTACTATAAACTTATAAAGGAAACTAACTTAAGAGACTATCTGATAAACTCTTGTCCAACTCCGTCACCTGTCTTAATTATTGAGGGCGTCATTAACGTTTCTGCATGGCGGCAAGCGATTGATCAATTGGAAACATCTTTAGTATAATGTTCTAAGACTATCAACAAACATATTGGCCTTACGTCTATACTTAAACAGGGTTTAAATAATATTTATATGTGGTTGATAAAAACCAACAACAAAATTAATCTACAAACAATGCTACACGTTTCAGACCTGAATGCGAAAATAAATTCAAAGACAAAAGATTTAAATTAATAAAGAATCATCTAAAGCGTAAAACAAGCGGAAAAATAGAGCCGAGGGAGATAAAAGTCCAGCCACGCTCTTCATTACGATGGAATCGTAACAGAGGACGAATTGATCAATCACAAATTTTATGACCAAAAATCACTCAACGGAAAATAATTCCCCGGCCGTTTGGCACGGCTCATCGCCAACGTTTTAATTTTGTTCTCTCGGGGAGATCGAGTGTCATCCAATCTATCCCAGTAGGGGTAAAAAAAACCCACCCCCTAGGCGGACGTCTCGAAGACGATAATGCCCGCCGCGGGACTTTTTTTTTAAAATATAATTAAGTGTTTTCATTCTCTGTTCTCGTTATGTTACCTATAGCTACTTATTACTCACGCTCAAAATGGCCGTGTTAATGACGTCATCGAACATTTGTCGCCTATCCGACGAGATGTGAAGAAAATGGTGATGTATTAAAATGATAGTAAACTAACGACATAAATAAAAAAATAGACTTAAATGGTCCAGTACTGCTATGGCAAAGTTGTTGTAACTTATTCATATTTTAACAAATAATTTTCCATAATTCTAAGGAGAAAACTCCAAGGAGGTGGGCATTAAAACGGCAATCAAACTGGCAATTCGAAAGGGAGTGCCCGAATTTAAATTCGAAAGAAACGGCCTTCCGATTTGTAATTCAAACGTGCGAGGAAATGGCGCGATATCCGATTTGAATAAAGAATCGAGTAGATGGGGATGGACCGGCTACAGAACGCTGCAATTGAAATACTTAAGCAAAATTTTCTGCGTTTTAACATCCCAACGACTTTTATGCAAAACTTTTATATTTCATACAAATAAAATATTCAATCAACATATTCACAGATTCCACGCGTAAAATGTTTTAATTAACCAAGAGTTTTCATTCATTTTAATAACGGTTAAAAATATGGCAGACATTGCAATCAGTAACTACGCGGCTGTGTAGGTTCGATACAGCGTCGAATAATCAGCCCTAAAGCCTTCATTAATGAAAACCATAAACCCGGGGGCGCGTATCCGGCTCGAAGGACCAAGTAAAAAACGCGTCAAACGAGCGACGCCTTGTTACGCCAACGGCAGGTGGGGCGTTGGAAAAATTGTAGTGCTAAAGGAATTACGCCGACGCAGGCGGGGAGGTTAATTGGTTTAGCCATTGGCATATTGATGAAGTGGCGATACTTCGTTACATTTTATGATTGATTTCATAATTAATTTCAGTAGGAATATTACTGTTGTAGATGCCTTTTGGTACAAATCCTTTGCCGATTTTCCGCTCGACTAATTATCTCTCTGTAGCGAATTAGACTTTCTGACAATCCATGAACTAGTGGTCGGTGAGTTGTTGAACGTAGCCCTCGCATCCGCGCTCCGCCCGCTCCAACACAATCGCAGCTAGCGGAGCGGAACGGCCCAGTCAATTAGATCGCTTTGATGTTGATAGTTGCGGATGCTGTGACGTGGGTTTCTCTGCTGAAGGCAGGCTGTTCAGTCAGCAGGTTCAACTTGATGCTGGTTTTATGGCGTTAAAGGGTTTAATTTGTTGTTTCAATTATTAATGCTTCGACGTTTTATTCACATCTTTACTTTTTATGTGTAGAATAGTTTGAAACACTGCTGAATAATGCTTGGTGTTGCGTATCTCCTAATGACTACATTAAGAACAAAATTCGTGAGTTAGACAACTTTCGCCGATACCGTCTCGTGGCCTCGTTTTTTTCAACTAACTACATCATCAACCTGCGAAGACCCCATCCCGTTGCACCTTAATGAGGGCTCCATGTCTCCCCCCACTGTCTCCCGATTTTATAACTGCCGATAACACGGCAACATTGAATAATTGTCGTAATTTAGAATGCTTGTTACGCAAAAACACGATACTGGGGGTTTTATTACGTAAGGCAATGGGGAGCGACGTCGGACGTCGTGCAATCATGAATATTGTAACGTTCTTAATGAGTCTCGCAACCGATGCGCGGCGCTTATGTGTGCGTGTATTTAGGTTTTTTTTTTCTTTTCAAATGATAGGTCGGACATGCAGCCAGTTAGCCAACAAAAGAGTTTTGTTGCGATAAGAACGTCGTTTAGGGAACTCTTTTATTGTCTTATTCTTGTTATTGCGAGGATATACATTAGCTAAGTGTATTTATAAGTTTCATACTCAGCTGAAGAAGCTACGCTTTAACGAAACAATGTACACTCAAGTTTGAATGCTTCGGGAAAGATGTCTACACTGTTTACTTTAAACGCGAGTTCAAATACAAGTCTAATAGCTACAATCATTTTATTGTTTATTTTTACCTACTCATATGAAATATAGCAGAAGTTCTTTGGAGTCATTGTGTCAGAGTCATAAAGTGGCGACGTCTTATAATTTTTGGAAAGTAAGCAATATTATTTATTTGATGGCAATAGAATAACAATGAAAACAACACGTAATAAGTCCTCTCGTTCCTCTACACATCAAAATGAGACATATCTTGTTGCCTTCTAATGGGAGCGCGTCACGTCTCAAATGTTATGTGAATTTTAATATTTGCTATGATTTTTGTTCAGGCCATTCACTGTTTATAGCTACGTTCACATGCTACGCGTATATGATCGCTGTTGCTTTGTTATAAAGCTCTAAATTGCATGATAGATTTACTCTCATAGGTACTAACTGGTTAAATTTTTGTACTTGTTAGAGACTAATAAGCCACTTGTACGTTTTAATAATGTGAAATGTTCTCTACGGTATCATTAAAATATTGGCAGATGCGGTTGCTTGTATGTTTTTTTTTTCAGTTTTTGAGTAACGCAATTAGGATTTCAGTTTAAAGTTCATTTGCGTGGTTAAGAAGGACTTGTTTTTGTCTGCACATGTACTAATGATGATTGTAATTTTAAAAATGTTAATTTTTTTTAGATGAAAATGAAAAGTCTATCTTAAATTACGCATTTTATTTCGTTAGTAAACTATACCAAGCATTCTCTCTACTTCACAACCATATTCAGCAGTCTCGATACTTCGCCAGCTGAATCGTTCCATTACAGTTTGAAGCAAAAGCCGTTTATTTAGCCATACCACTTATAAACAAGATGCAAAGTCGGCGCTAGTCGCGTTTACTACTTAATAATATGTAAGATAGAAACTAAACTAAATCTTTGTTAATGATTCTTGTAGGTTGTTAGAAACATATGTATAAAAATCTTGCGGCTGTTCAATTAACACTTGTCTACAAGGATCGTTAATTTCCCTGTAAAAATAATTAAAACAGGACTAAGGCGAAAAGAATACTCAAAGCTAAGATTTAATTTAATCTTTTTCCATGATATGAAGTGTTCACGCCGACACATGGCAGCTGACGAGAGGATTGCCTGCCTCTTGCTTAGACGCCATTTTGAAAACGGAAGGGTAGAGACGGCGCAAGGATTTCTCTGGCCACTTCACGATTAGTGCTTGTAAGTTGTCTGTTTTTATACGCGATGCTTGCGTTTTATTGCATCAAGTGGACTCGCGAGAAAAGGAATGCTAGGTGTCGACACAACGCCTCTACCACTTGTTACGAAATACATTTAAGACAAAATAATAAATAGCTTATGCGTAAGATTCAAGAAGGTGCTTACTAATTATTCTGTTTTTAACACTGTGCATTATAATGTCACTACTCTTTAGAGTTGTTTTTATGCAAAAAAAATGCTGTATTACAAACAGTTTGAGTCTGAGCAGGTCTTACGAACGGCTCTACGTATTTAATCTTAGTTTACTTATATTTTCGAACCGATATTCAAGGATATTTAATTTATTAAAGTGAGAGTGTATGAGTAAGGTGGCTTTGGCGCATTTGATGTGAGCTCAGCGGTGGCCACAATTGAAATGTTTATAGATAAAATAATGCCCCGGGATCAATCCCCGGGCACGGGGCGCTGTTTAATTTATTTTTCCGGGATACCCTCACGAGCTCCTCACAGTTGCCTCCCTCTTATTTGCAATCCTAAGACTTCATTTGTTTAACCTGTGGTCCTTTTGTATTCCATTCTTGTAAATTTACAAAGAAATGTCCTTCATATCTTTGGTTATTGAACCAATTACAAGTATTTGAAATCACCAAACTGGAGTAATCTTTTTAGCATGACTAAAGAAGCTGAATATTTTTAATGAACGAACGGAGTGTGTTTCAATGACATGTCATTACAACCCCTTTTGGCAAATAGTTTTATGCAGATGCAATTACAAATGAAATAAACTAAAACATACATAAAAATGGAAATAAGATATGCAAATTAGTATGTTGTAAATTCGATGCGATTCCCCCAAACACGATAGACAATAATCAAAAATAAACAAGGTGCAACCGAGAGGTAAACAAATTACGTGAAATAATAAGTGCGGGGTTTGTTGCACGTACGCACCCCCTTTCTACCCTTACTTTGTTTATTCCGAGATGATTATCGATTGAGTTGCTCAGTTTACAACTCGAGCCTGATAATGCGGCCTCCAAGACAGGTAGCATGGATTTACATAGAGCTGCTACTTTGAGAGAAACGCTTTAAGCAACAGTTTTAATTTAACTTTTAAAATGTATGTATTGTCTACATTACTTTATATTCACTGATATCTGAAATATTCCAATACGTTAAATATATACAAACATCAAAGATTATTTATATTTAATATCTAAAAAAACAGAAAATGTCCACTATGAAGATTGTTGCGTTTTTAGTAAAATTGTAGAACTAAAAGTAAACAACATTTTAGTATAAATTACTATGTAACACAAAATTTAATTTAAAACAAAAATGTTCACATAAAAAAAACAAACTTCGTACAACTGAATAGTTAATTTGTTGCGTTTTGAACAATCGTAAAACCGTTGGTAATAACATCTCTATATTGATACTGATCTCCCGCCGCGTTTTTCGCGGGGTATTATCAATTATTAAACATCAGCGCGAGATGGCGCCCCAGAGATCCCGCCTCGGAGTCCGCGACCATCCGCCGCCCTCTATATTGCGTACTTGTATTAAATATTCGTGTATCAGAGCTTCTTTACACCTACACGTACTCGTCACGACAATTCAAATATATACACACTAGCTATTCCTCGCGACTTCGCCCGCGTAAAATTAAAAAATAATAGAAAACATAGCTTATATCACTCACTGATAACGTAGCTTTTTATAATTGAAAGAATTTTTGAAACCGCCCCATTAGTTTTTGAGTTATTTCAATACAAAAAATACAAATCTTTCCTCTTTATAACATTAGTATAGATTATTATGACTTGTAGATACTACAGAATATAACTTTTGACACTCTCGAGTAGGACACTTTTTTATATCTAAGGTTAGAGAATAGTATAATACATAAAAGATAGTAAATGCATTCTACAACAAAGGTGTTGTCGTAGACAGCTGATCTAATTTATTTTAATAAAATCCAACACATACTAAACTTAAGTCATTTTAAAATAGAACGGTTTAAAAATACTTTTTGAACAAATGTCGTGTCGTGCCCGTCTCGTGAGGATAAACAAGACGTAAAACGCGTAGGCTTCGGCAGCCGTGAAATGGTTTTCGGTTTTGTGCAAGTTATTAGCGGGATTTGCATGTTTGTGATTTATTGTTTTTTTAGGAGGGTTCCACCTCGGTGATGGCATCTTTAAGCATAAGCCATATTTTCGATCGGGATGAATTTACAAAGGCAATTTCTACAATACTGGTATTTGAAATTTAATTTACGTTAACACACGAATGAAGATAATCTTTTGCAAATATACTTTAAGCTACAATTGTAATAAAAGAAACACTGGGAAAAAAATCAAGCCTATAAACTGCAAGTCTAATATTATAATTAAACGTAGAAACAATGTTATAAATATTTTAGTCAGTGCCCGTAGCTAATGTCGATTTCCTAAACGAGGGGCGTTGATTGCAATAAATTGGAACTATTCAAATCTTCTACTGCAGACTAAGATTGGAGATGGTTCTATATTGGCACTATTTAAGTACTAAAAATGCAAGTGGATTATACCTGTGGGATACTATAATTTCCTGAGAATAACAGCGGAACACTTTTTTAGAAGATATGAATAAGAAATAGCGTAAACATTTTACTAATAATTTACATGAGAAAGTATAGATGGATGGATGTTTGTTTTACTTTGCCGCCTAAACGACTGAACGGATTTCGATGAAATTTGACAGAGATGTAAAGCATAGTCTGAAAGAACACATATTTTTTTTTAATTCCACGATAAGAGTCGCGGGCGAAAACTAGTTTAGTAATAAAAACATATCGCATAAGCGAATAAAACATCAGGAATAAATAATGCAATTCATGCAAATAGTGAGCTTTGCAACAAAGCAGGGGAAGGTAGCGAGCGATCCGTTTGATGGGGAATGGTCAAAGGCAGCTGTAGACAAGCGAAGGTAGGCAACAGTGGGCGACGGTGGGCATCAGTGGGCCACTGTGGGAGACGGTGGGGATTGCACAAATTTAATTATAGCATTCGGAAATGGGCTAGAAAATTGAAGGTACCGCAGCGGCGAGCGCCACGAGCCCGCGTAAAACCTAATTGATTTAGAGAGAAATGCGGCGTCCATCTTTGCCGATGCCGTGAATAAGTTATTGCTAATCTAAACCGGATTACCAACAACATTTTACATTTCTTTTTAATTAAAAAAAAGCTTTAATATTTACTAGACAATTCTAAGTATCTATTAGACGTCATGTTTTATACTTACATTAATAATGCAAGCAAGAATTTATCAGGTAGTTTGAGTCCCTTCACGAATCTGAATTTGACAGCGCTCATTAACATAGACAAAGTTGTGTAACATCTTATCGTTGACTAAAACTTACAACTTTAATATTAACATAATATATAATGGATTTGCAGTTTTTATAAATACTAATCTATCTCAGCACAAAGTAACATTTCAAATGCGTATTTCTCAATTCAATGCAGTTAATAAAACTGAACACTATAATTGTTTTACCAACATTCATTCTTAAATTTATAGACAATCGTCTCACGTCCAATAAGCGAAGCTCACAAACATCTGGTGCAGACTAATCAAATTAATCCATCTGGAAACAGATCGAAACGTCAACTTGGACTACTAGTGAAAATTATTTGCAGGAACACGCGAACAGTGACACGTGACCCTTGAGGCTACTAACGTCCAGACGCGCTTCGTAGATTTTCAAGGGGATGGTAGTGGAGATGAGGGTCTTGGTAAATTGGTTACATGTACGGAATAGCTTATATGATGGATCGGACGTCGACCCAATGGGCTTTTGGCACCATCGCTCAATCGACTATCGCCCTTTGAAGGGGCGAAGTGGTCTGCTACTATTTCAGTCCATTATTCTTCACTTGTCATAATTCTTATTGAGCGACAATGGTCGTTTAGAAGAAAAACTGTTTTTCTATTGTGACACAGATGTATAGAGTAAATATTAGTGTACATTTGTTGAATTAAAAAAAAATCAGTAGACCATTATCACTGTAAAGGATGACTATTGATTGAAGAAATATTTTGATCACCAAATTGTCTTTAAAATTATACAATTGTCATAGTATTGATGTTATCAAATCATTTAAGGTTTGGTAACAGAACTAAAATCTATAAAGGAACATTAACATGGAGGTTTATTGTAGGGTAACTATTAACTGGCCATAAATTGTCACTGGGTCCGCCGATAGGGCCTTATCGAGTTGTTAAGAGCAATATCGGTGACGTAATTGTATCCCGCGGGGTTCCAAATCATCGGCCGAGCTACCGCTTCCCATCTAACAGGGGATGGGACTCAAGGAATTTATATGACTAGAGTATTCAATATTTAATTTGCTATACATATGTATAGTACCCGAAGATATTGGACAATTATTAGTCTCATAGATACTTAGAGTGCGTTTGGGATATACAAATGTAAACTTAAAAATAATTATTTCGTAGATGTTGGCGTCTTTTTAAAATCCTCCAATAATGACATTCATAATCTATACTAATATAATAAAGCGTAAACACACACTTCTTTGTTGCCTAAGATCTCAGCAATTACAGCATATTTTTGAATAACTCTTTTTTTAATAAAAAGCCCTACACTTACGTCACGCTTTAGGCTATATATTTTCACGCCATTAAACTTAGGGGTAAATATTTTGGATAAAAACCCTAATGTGGGAAAGAGACCATAAGTTGCTGCCAACATCAAGGAAGCAAGGTTGTCATCATGTCATGTCATTTTGACAGTTGTACAATTACAATTTGACAAAAGTAAACAATAAAATATTTTTTTTATAATTTCATGCGGATGAAGTCGCATGGGAACAGCTAGTCCATAATAAATGCAGTTTGTAAAATCTAATGATCAATTAAATTCGGCACAACAAACACAATCCAAAGCAAATAAAACACAAAGGTCGGCTTCAATATAGCCGATGGGAGTCGGAGACGCGAGCAAACCCTACACCCTTATCCAAACTAATCGCAACCCGTGACCAATAAACTTGAAACAGAATTTAATTCACACCACAGCGTACGTACACAAATACATGCATATTTTCGTCGAAATAATACGACAGTAGTAATTGAATCGGCCTCGGGCGACTTCGGGGTATGTCGTTAACGTTCCTGAGGGTTCTTGTACCCTAGACGTGCTGCGAGCACTGCTGCGGGAAAGAGAAGACTGCACAAGCTTGCCCGCAGAGCAACGTGTCAGAGGGGAATAGAAAGTGTTTATTATAAACAAAGGATGTAGTCTTATTGGTACTGCCGTTTTAATAGACTATGGGATCGTTGGTGAAAATTTCCACCTTAGGAAGCGCGGCGTTAGTTAGGGCGATGCACGGAACAGAAATCGCTCTGAGCGTATTAAGACGTCCTTTGATGTTTTGCGGTCCGAACGTACGGTTTGACCGACTAATTGTGTAGATAGTGCTATAGACGTGCGGTTTATGCGATCGCCTCGACGGATTAAACGTTTTGCGCTAATGACAAACGTTATTTGAGGAACGAATTAAGTGTAACTCCAAAATGATCATTATTTATTTGTATACAACACACACATATAGACTGGTGCTTTTTGGTTGTAAATATCATTAACTATTATTAAAATAACATTGTATAGGTCAATCAATTCTTTTACATTTCCTTCAAAAAGTTATCCGATTGAATCTGAATTAAGTTTTACAAAACCTATCTTATATGAAACTTTTGACATATAGTTGTGTGATAACAACACTGGTAAAGGTTTCATATGTCTTGGGGAGTGCATAAAACTTGGTATATATTAATTTTTCCGAGGCCCTTGTGCGGTGCGATGCGCGCTCTTGAAGCGTCGCCGCGGGCGGCAGACAGCCGGTAGACGCGCTTCTCTGCACAACGGGCCATTAAAACAGAGGGCTAACAGTAACGTTAATAAATATTATTTGTAATTCGTTTTATTTGTTGTTTTGATATTCTGCAATGTTATCGTACTTAAAAACGTCAAACTAAATTATTAAAAAACCTGCCACTCAAGCTCAGTTTTATCTGAACAGTGGAGTCGTTTAGAAAAATCTAACGTGTGGAAAAAATCTAAGGATTCGACATTTCTCAGTTTTGTCGATTTATATTATGAGGGAAAATTTTGTATTAAAAGTAAAATAAAATGAGACCAGGTATTATCTTACTTTTAATCTTTTTTGTCAAAATCGCTGTTTTCGTGGCCACAACAGAAGCAGTGTACAGACGCGATATCGCGTCGAGTAAAATATGAAGTTTCCATCATTTTCACAATATCAAATAAGCATTTTTAAATATATTTAATAGAAATGGATAGTTCTGCATAATAAATTTCGATTATTACTTTTTTAAGAATTTTAATAACAAGACTTCGAATATACAAAAACGTACAAGAACATTAATATAAAATTATTTTATTTAGATAGTGAATATATTAAAAGAATTTAAACATTCCAAATGATTGCAAACCGTTAATAAAATTTCAAAATAATAATTGAAGTCTGTTTGTGAGCTGCAAGTTTATTTCTCTTACAGTCTAATTCACTTCCCCCCCCCTGCCCAATTGTCTTGGCATCGGAAGTAGGGGGGCGCGAGCGATCAATTAGAAAGGTTTTCGTATGCGAATGTTGCGGGAGTATTTTGATAATTTATTTTGATAGCTTTTCGTAATTATCACTTTCGAAAATGGATCTTTATTACAACGGTTATGTAATAAAGATCCATATATGTCTGTTATAAAATGGTACATAAATTATATAAATAATTATGTAAATCCTTGAAAATACTCCTTCGTTTACTTCTTGTAAATATTCTACGTTCTAAATCTTGATATTATTGGACTGTAAGCCACTTGTGTCGTCATATTTAAGATAGTCAAAGTAAAGCTATAATTCCAATATCCGATGAAAGGTTACCGAGTTCGAAAATTCGCATTTCAACCCTTTGCGGGCTCACGCGGAACGAATCGCTGAATTTTTGATCTCAGCAGGCAGGGGGTTGGGGGTGTCACCGACATTATTAACACTTAATATTTAGTGGCGCGAGGGGCGTCTACCCCCGGAGCTCTGTTATCCCATTTCAACCACTTCCACCGATTCTTTAATCTGCTCAAAGTATTTAATACTGAAAGGGATTCATTTCAGGTACGGGACGGTGTTTTAATACTCTTCTGTAATTGTAAATAACTTCTAATTAATATAAACTTTTTTAGATCAATACAGAAAATACTAACAAAAAGAGAGAAAAACATCAGGCATCAAGACTTGTCTGATGTTATAAAAATATTTGCTGATCGAATTTTACGTTTTTTAGCTATTACAATCATCAAAGCAACGAGCATCACAAGTTACCACAACAGTACCCCACGTGTTGAGGTCTCCACTCCCGTACCAATAAAACTCACCTTCAAACTTCAAAGTGTCCCCTACCCTCGACGCTATCGAACGCGTCAACTTGAAGCAATTAATATTTTAATTGGGCATTTCGTGCGTTGTTACTTTGCTGATAGAGCGCGATAAATTCCGCGCTTCTAACTGCCCCCGTCTCTCCCCGCAGTTACAGAGTGCTACTGTTATTTGATGTTACCACTTAGCGGGTTTAGTCATTAGAACTTTTATAAAGACTTTAGAACCTAACAAGCGTAACTATACACAAGTATTGTAACTTATGATTGAATTAGATACAAATAAGAACAATGGAATGTTTGTTGGTAGAGAACAGATCTTCACATTTTACTTCTGGCTACTGAAATAAAAGCAATCAACAATGCATGAACCACTCGATTACCACAAATATAGGTGATGTGATTGGTTACTTTAGAAAAATGTATATTTCAAAAGTGGATGTAATAATAAAAACCAAACAAGTCTGCTGGCACACCAAAAAAAGGCTGTCAATCGAATTCGAATCGTGATTAATTCAAATGAACGTACTAATAAAACAGATCGCTTTGATAGAGGTGGTCTTTGATGCGACACTTGTCGCCTAATGAGCCACCTGAGCTGCGAGTGGTGGGGGCTGCGGGGGCCGCGGGGGAGGGTACACTCGTGAACGATCTTTGCTAAAAGCACATTAAATTAACGCGCACCGTGCTACTGCCACCACTACACTCCGATATCAATCATCCAGTTTTTGTTAAAAAATCACATACTATAAAATCAAGCTTCGTTACATATAACCATCAATATTGGAACCAAAATAACTTTACTACGGTTACTTTGGTTAGTAGATATACTAATACAGGTATGAGGTAGAAAATTAATTAACCAATTGTTCCAGTCTGGCCTAAATAGGCGCAAAACTTAGAACGCCAACACACCTTCGACTAAACTATCGCACAACTCTTTAGTCGCGCTTTGATGCTAAGAGCTTATATGGAGGTGCGCACACTTCTCGATTTTTATTTCTGCAACTAAGAATTGAATGGGTTCCGAAACAATCGACAATCGCACAACCGTTGTGCGATAATTTAGTCAAAGGTATAGTGGTAATTAGCACTATTAATCAAACGCGAGGTTAAAAACAATTGTAAACATAGACGCTGGTATAAGTAATTTTAAGTTGGCTTTAATTCTCAATAAATAAGATTTGCATAGGCGTAATCTAGTAACTAAATCCTATCTCGGTAACAACGTTACATGTAAACAGATCTAACTTCTTAGCTGTCACCATATATCATGAACACACCACGGTAGCATATAAAGGCAAATGCAATTAGCCGGATAATAATGAAAAGGGCCCGGTAGCACGCCTAGAGGTCCCGAGCGGCCAAGGGAATCAATGAATCATCGTGTCTCAACGTATACTTTGATGATTAACTGCTTGATGCGGACACAACGCCCGTATGGATAGACAACAATTGCTGTTTTAAATTGTACAATGAAGGCAGATTAATAAGTGGAAAGCTGAAGCTAAGCGGTGGTAATATCGTCTGAAAAATCAATGGAAATCGATTTTGCTTCATCGAAAAATACTAAAAATTAGAGCTCAAGTAACAAAAGGAAGAGATGACCTTAATGTGTATAACACTCAGATCAAACAGCACACGAAAATAAATATTCCAATACATTTCATGTCAATATTTTTAATGCTCGATTTATTAAGTTCGCCATCCTTCAGGACCGTGTATACCAAACGTATAAGTCAAACAAAGTTCGATATGAGATACAGTAGGCCTCGCGAGTGTAGACCACAAAATGTGCCCGCGGGACCCGCACGAGCGCCATCTCTTGGATGTTCATCAAATTACTCAAGGAACTCGATGATTTCTAGTGTAGCTCGATCCGGTATATTTATAAAATCTGATTTAAAAATCAAAACTTTTAAACTGATACTCAGTTATCTAAAGTATGAAAAAAAACGGTAAAATTCTATTTATTGATGTTATTACCAATCTATACTAATATTATGAAGACAGATTTGTATTTTTAAATATTTGTATGTGTTGTAAAAATGTTTGCAACATCAAAAAGCTATGTTATAACTAAGTAACAGGCTGTATTTTTAACTATTTTTGTTAAATTCCTCGCGGACGAAGTCTCGAGCAACAGCTAGTTTCAGATATCTGGAGAGGAATTACCTAATTTAATACTGAATTGTATTCAAAATTGACTCGGGGATATATATGGTTCATTACATTTAAAATGGTAAGCCATTCGCAACGGGTGTAAACGAGGGGCCATGTGGAAATTGGCCATTGTGCCTATACTCAGATATACGCCGTTTGCAAGGCACGCCATTAACATCTTGACAAAATTCACACACGTTAATGAATGGTACAAGTTTAAACGTTTCGAAGTTAAATAATTAAAATACTACATGAAATATTCTATAGATCTTTTAGCATTGGCATTCACATCACTATCTTGTCCATCAATTTTTTTTGACACAATTGTTGTCGATAAAACAATGTCTCAAGTCGGGCTTCGCAGTGTCCACATCGATATTTATTTACGCAATCACCCCTTCCCTAAACAGAGACAAAGTGGTGGTGTACATTAGTGGGCGGAGGGAGGTTTTATTGCCGCCTGCGCCTTAAAATATTGTCTGATTCATTAGAGGATATTTCAC
Organism: Papilio protenor; assembly: GCA_029286645.1. Lineage (NCBI taxonomy): Eukaryota > Metazoa > Arthropoda > Insecta > Lepidoptera > Papilionidae > Papilio > Papilio protenor. The sequence goes on along the minus strand of JAGSMZ010000034.1, from coordinate 2,822,179 downwards.
ATTTAAGTTTCGTGTGTGCTCTTAGCTTCCTCGGAATATTTCAGCTTTGCCGACTTCGCGCCCAATTTTCCGAGGCGATCATTTCGGCGGGGAGGGGGCGGGGCAAGGAGGGGATGTTATAACGACACTGTTGTTACAATTTTCTAAAAGGATACCGTTACGTTCGCGTAATAAGACGCTAAGATTCTCTTATACCCTTAATTATGGTGGGGGTGAGATGGGGTGTAATGACACATGTATGTAAATATTCGCCGTAACGACTCGAGGTGGCGACGTGTGCTCGCTTTAATGGGCGCTTGGTTGTTTTCTTTGATTAAAGAATTTTATTACGGCGTATAATTCACGATTAGAGTTTAAAGGGCCTGGGGGCAGGAGGCATGGGGCCGGGGGGCGGGGGCCGCATGCCAGATAAAGCGGCCTCGTAATGACGACTGCGTGATTGTGAATCGTAATTGTTATTGCCGCAACACAGTTGCTAAAAATTTATGCCTTCGCAAGTGGATATGTGACTTTCGCGTCAACTGTTCCGTTATATTTGCTTTTGCTACGAGTAGATTCACCTGATTCATATTTACAAACGATTATGACGCGTCCTTTTTTCCTCAATGACCGTGTTCGTGGAAATACGCCGAAATAAAATTGATGAACGTGCAAACACGTGGTGACGTCAAAGTCAATTAGCGGTTAATTGGTCAACGTACATGCGTCACTAATCACCGGCCATCACCCGGCAGCGGCACGCCCGCCGCCACAATCCGATGACCGTTAATCGACTACGCAATTAATGAAGTCTAATGATATTGCTTGTTGATATCGATTACTTTGCTTTTAAACTGTGCACTACGCTTAAGATCTAGCAAAATTAAAATACGTAGAGGTTCGTAGACCGTTCGTAGCTCTACACAAACTTATGTTGAACGGAATCTACTGTGGAATTATGATGTTTATTTCATAAGAATTCAATTAATTATTGCGGGGGTATTCTGTGATGCTATCGTGGGTGTCCCGCGGGGGATTGAGGAAGCCCACTCGCTGTCATTACAGGCAATAACGTCAAATATAAGGTGTGCCGCCATCACAATAATTATATCACCGGTTTTAATATCAATCAAACGTGTAGACGCTGATAAATCGTAAAAACAATGCAGAATTATTCTATTTTTATATTATAAGGTGGCAAACGTGCAAGCGGCCACCTGAATCTGCCGAAATGACGAAGCGACCGCTGCCCATAGACATCCGCAATTGCAGATGCGTTGTCTAACCTTATTCGACGGAGGACCCTAACACATAAATAGGCTGTTTCTCCTTCCTATAAGTCTCCTCCACCGTCAAATCCACTTTTCCTTCCCATCCCTTCCTCGTAAGAAAAGAGACTAAAGTTAGGTTAGTTAATATACGGTTCTTTACCATTCATATGGGCCTGCCCCACCAAATTGTAAATTGTCTGATAACAATCCAACGTGTAAAATATGTGGTGGAAATATCGGATTTTGTTCCCTTATCTGACGGTGACGTCATTTTTAAGCTATCTGAGCCTCAACCAGTGGTGAGACAGCCCCTTAGTCTTTTAAAAATACCCAAAGATTAACACATAAAAAGCATAGATCTTTACATAAGTCAAACATTTTTACGGTTTTACTAAATTAAAATTTACTAACGTCTGAAAACACTAGAAGATACCCCTCTAAGTGAAAACATTAGGTAACATTAAACAACAAAGGAACGGCTTTCGTTGCACACGTGATAAAGTCAATTATCACATTGTCAGTGTGACATCACGTAGCATCACGTATCAAGGAAGCTCCGCACTATCGGATTATTTAAAAATATTTCCCCAGGCGCGGCAAGCTGTGGGGAGACCTCGTATTGCATCGTACCGATACCCAGATATCGAACTGCTGGATGTGACATTTATGGAGCGCACTATAATTGTAAATTGTTTACGTAACTTACACATGCAATACTTCACATGCAATACAAATAAATACAAAATATGTACATATAAGGTAACTGTGACAAATAATGCTGAAATTACTCGATAGTGCACTCCGCTAATACTTTTTAAAGAAACCTTGACAGATGTTGTGAGACGCATTTATTTATCAGACCTTGACTCTTCCATGTTTAATAGATCCGTGTTATTTATGAGTAGCTCAGCGCCACGACCAGTGGTCGCTAATCAAATATCTTTTCCGTTGCCTGTTATTTGACAAAACACGACACAGGACAAATATTCTCAAACTATCATATCAGACAAAAATTATAGGAAACCCAAATTGTTAGAGTTAAAACATTTCGAAATTCATTTGAGTGAAATCTCATTTTAGCTATTTTATTACCAGAACATTTAAAAGCGTGGAAGTTAAGATTTCAATAACAACTGCTAACTTCAAATTAACACACGAATATTTTTTTAGTATTACTTAAAAATTGCTATTAGTTACCAAGATTATTTTAAAAATTCAATTATAGGGATGGAATAACCATTGTGTGAGATCTTTTTGAGAGCTCTTACTTTGGTAACAAAAATTCGCAAGTTTGAGAACCCTTGTAAGAACGAGGAATGAATGACGAATGTGAATGATTGATTAATGGTGTTAACACCCGAGAGACAAGATAACACATGACACATAACAATATGAATAACATATAATACAATTAAATGATATCCTAGTTATTGATTTAGCTTTTGTTTGCGACTTCGTCCGCGTGAAATTAAAAATATTCAAAAACATAGCCTATTACTTACTAATAACGTAGCTTTTTAATGGTGAGAGAATTTAAAATCGGCTCAGTAGTTTGTGAGTTATATCAATACATACAAAAATACAAATCTTTCCTCTTTATAATCTATACTATTATAATAAAGCGTAAACACACACTTCTTTGTTGCCTAAGATGTCAGCAATTACAGCATATTTTTGAATAATTCTTTTTTAATAAAAAGCCCTACACTTACGTCACGCTTTAGGCTATATATTTTCACGCCATTAAACTTAGGGGTAAATATTTTGGATAAAAACCCTAATGTGGGAAAGAGACCATAAGTTGCTGCCAACATCAAGAAAGAAAGATTGCTAAGGTTTGTCATGTCATGTCATGTCTTACTTGACATTTGCTATTGATAATTTGACAAATGTAAACAATAAAATAAAGTTTTTATAATTTCACGCGGATGAATCCGCACGCGAACAGCTAGTATTGGTATAGATAAGCAACACAAATGAAAATTAAAGCCATAAGAGTAATAGTAACATACAAACAGTTAAAAAACTTTGGTCAACAAGAACATAATAAAAAACACTAGAATTAATATTTAGAACATCATCATGTTATAGACATACTACTACTAGTATATTATTTTAGTGAGCATTTCGTAATTTTATTTGACGTCGAGCTACAGACGAACATTTCCTCTCTGCCATTAATATAGATTACGGGCTAGAACTGCGTTTCCACGATCCCGCAAACGACGTACGGAACTGGACGTAAGTTGATTAATTAAAAAACCACTCGACACGTTAGAGCGGACAAATCCACGGGACAGGGACAGTCTATAATCATTTATCTCCAGTTTAATAAAAGCTGGATCATTAATAGTTGCGAGGTTGGATTTTTTTTTTTTTATAACATAAGGTGACAAACGAGCAAGCGGCCACCTGAATCCACCGAAATGGAAAGCGACCGCTGCCCATAAACATCCGCAATTGCAGATGCGTTGCCTACCCTTCATTGACGGAGAAGGAGACGCACATAAAGAGGATATATTCTCTTCCTATGCGTCTCTTCCACCGTCAAATCCACTTTTCCTCCCCATCCTTCCCTATAAAGAAAAGGGTGGAAAGGGAAAGGGACTAAAATTAGGCCTCCGGCACCACACTCATCAGACGAAACGCAGAATTGCATCTACTTCACGCCTGTTTTCTGTGTGGTCGTGGTATTACACCGGGCGAGCCGACCCATTCGTGCGAAGATGTTAAAGCGGGCTCTACCATTGTAAATTATGTTTTATTATGTGGCAGTTAGTTTCACCAATATACCATCAAAACGAGTTTTTAATTTATAATACAAAACCAAACAAAGTACTATTTAAAAATCATTGAAAGAAAGAAATTCATTCATTCATAAGAAAAGACATTCGACATGAGCGCCGTTAGATATAGCAACGACGGTTTTAAATGAACACTAAAATAGGAGACTTAAGTTATATAGAAAGGAGAAAAGTTAAAGTATTGGCATTTACACTTACGAATTACCTTATATAGTGTGATGACGTCATAACGATTTTGTTTTAGATAAAGTAGACATTGGTGATATAATAAAGGGGATTAAATCAAATAATAGTATGAGTCATAATTACCAATAACAAAGTTCAACGCGTGTCTCGGCATACCAGACTTCCCTAAAGCAATAAGCATCACCACAATCGGACGGATATACGCTGCCACTAAACCGTCCATTATATCAGCAGATTAAAGGCCACTTTACTCAATATTCCGTAAAATATTGCCCCATAAATAGAGGGCAGCGGAGACGTGATCAAGTCGGACCCGTGTGTAATCCCGTTAAAAATTGCCAAACAGAGAACAAACCGACAATGCCCGATGGTTATTCATCAAGAAGCCTAAAAAAAGATAGACAAACACACGTATACGTATAGAAAGCAAAAATTAACGATCGAAGCGTGGTTCCGTAGATATTGTAGTATTAAAATAAACGTGAGTTAAAATTTTATGGGGCCTAAGTACGGATTGGACTCGAGTATACAAAAATTGTTGAGTCAATTATCTTGAATCGTTTTTCATTTGTTTCTTAAGGAATCCTAGAATTCGGATAGACATGAACGTTGCCTATGCCGTCTCGAAGATACCGACAGATACGAATGGAATCGGTGACAGGGGCGCGTCCAAATGACCGCCGCCGTCGCCGGACGGAGACAAAAGCGACGCCGTAATAAAGCAGGATTGATGAAAAAGCGCTAAGCCACGCCGATATAAGGTGCGGTACAATGACAAAGCGAAGAGCGGAATTTTATATTTTCCGTCTTATAAATACAGTTTCCATTACTTAAGGCTAAATTTGATGTAACATTGTGACTATGCTAGAAATATATTTGTTTATGATCTGTCAATTAATTTACTAAGATCATTTTGTAACTGTACAAAAAATTCCAATTCTCGCCAATAGGATTCTTGTGACATGGGCCATAAGCTGCGGCGTCTTCCCAGCGGCTTTAATACAAAGCTATTGCTATTACTGAGATCGCAACGCGGTACTGGCCATCGAACACCGCCCGGCTTAACCGGACTCACTTTACCGGGATTTCGGATATGACGTAAAGCACTCAGTTAGTCCCCCGCTCCTCCCCCTCGCCACATCCGCGTCTGACCGACTTTTTCTCCTCCTATTTATTAGCTTAGGTTACATTCGAGGACGGAACGAGGCTTCAGCGAGATAATCTTCGGAATATGGATGCGGATTACGCATCCGACTCGCTCTCCCATTATTTTAGCCGTCTTTATTAAATAAGGTTACGAAATTGGAATGTTTCGTTGAATGGATTAGACTTGAATTGAAACAGAAAAAAAAACTTTCGCGTTTAACCAAATCAGGTTCAGGCGATCGAGCCAAGATATAAACGACTTTCTAGACTAAGTTTTTAGCTAGAAATATTGAAAAGACGGTAAGGTTTGTTTTCAAAAACTAAAACTGGTTGAATGACATTAATAATTTCGTAACTAATGTAGACCAACAGTCAAAGGAGAGATTTTACACTAATCATTCAGAAGGCCAGAGGAAAGTTGACTGAACAAATGGTATGAAAACCGACTCCACGTAACCCTTTATTAAAATTAGAGGAATCGCAACGAACCAGCACAAACGTACGTCCTACGATAGAATAATGAGTCCAAAGTAAAACGTTAACTAGTCACCTTATTAATAATTCAAGCGGCCACAAAAAGCGGAACGGACATATTTACAGTTGAAGCGAAATTAACGTCGTGCCTTATGCTTTGTTGAAAGGGCATAGTCGTCGCCCGGAGGGACACCTGTCGACCGTACGGTCGCACAAACACATATTAATAACACATTAATTTATTAACAAGCGCTGTTTATCCAGGGATTAACTGAGAATAGTTTTAGTTGAACAACAAAGGACCCGAAAGGGTTCAAAGCGAATTTCTTGCCGACATATTTACCTTAGGTTGGAGGTGATAGTAATTTTACGCGAGGCCGGGCGGGGCTTTGCTTTCGGTCAAACATTTGCTCAGTACGTGCTCCTGTGTTAATATCTCTAATACTTTACGGTTATGTATTTATGCTATTATGGATTATGTTTCTCTAAACTCCAGTAAGATTTCTTTCGCCTGTGATCTTTGTTCGAAGTACACGCTTGTTGCAGGGAAATTTTAAAACCAAAACAAAGTGGCAGCTGTGTGAAACTCTTATGAAACACTTTCTACAATTTAAACTAAAAACTCCATCTTGTAATTCAAAAACTATTGTCGCACAGAAGTTTACATTAAATTTGCTAATGAAAATGTAATTAAACCTCGGTACAATCGCGTAACACAAAGAAGGTTTAAGTAAACTTTTAGTAAAGCCAAGAAAAAGGCACCTTTACAAATCAAACATCAAACCCGGTCTCTCCCGGGGCGGGCAGCGGGCAGTGGGCAAACAGTCCACAGATCGCACAAAAGGCGAAAGGTCCGAAACCGAAGCGATGCATCATTAATAAGCCACCGGGCATTCATTGTTGCACTATATTTAACAACTACCCTAAGCTGTGTACGGTAGGCAACACAAGTCGTCACAACACAATGGCATCGATTTGAATGAGAACCATTTCGTTGATTCTCATTCTTGATTTATTGAATGTAAGCAGAAATAAAGCACATTAAAGTAAAAACAAAGAGCAGAGTTCTAAGTATTTGTTAGCCGAAGTAGAGTTGATCATTTCGAATAAACCACAGTCGATAGAAGAATCAGGAAACAAGTAAATGCTTACAGTCTGAGAGCTGTGTATGACAGGTGCTGTGTGGCCGACTGTTGGCAAACAGCCGCAATTGAATGGAAAATAACGCCAGTAAAACTCCTTGCAAATGTTATGAATAAACTATTGTTACAAACGCTACTTTTCCTAATTAATGTTTGTTACTAACTGTAAGACACAGAAGGTCAAGAAAAATGAAATAAAGTTATGTTAATATAAATTAAATTTTCCGATTGGATAGTCAATCAAGTACAAATTGGCTTATGTAAGAGAAGAGCTCTTAAGTATCCAAATATAAAATATCTCTTTAATATTTATATGAAAGTATTCAGCTAGCAAAGTGTAACGATAGTCCTATAAACATCAATAGATGTTTACAAAAAGCTCGCCACTCGATCCAACCGAGTTGTTTCGAAAATTTTTGACTTCCGTCGCGAAAAAAATAAAAAGAATCAGATTTCCGAGTGGGGAACCCTTCAGTTTCCTGCGAAGTGGCGTCATAATTATCCCTTAATGATTCGTTCGAGCTCCATCGGTGTGGCCCGGTATTAATATTCCATGCATTGAGTGCACGTACAGATGTCGCTGCTTTTACTTTTAGCTGAGAAATATAGTCTGATTTCCACATCTTCGTATCTCAATATATGAACATTGGTCAAGTCATACAGCATATGAGAATTCGTTAGTTTATTGTTGTCTACTGTGACACCAAATTGAAAATTATCTTAGCATCTTCACTAGTAAGGTATTTGTTGTGGTCATTGATAATAATTTAGTATTCTTCTATAGTACTGTATAAATTGTGATATATACTTTTAAATACGTAATTATTTTTACATCATACCAATTAAAAAGATGGTCCTGAAGTTTGGCAATATTGTCAGCGATACGAAATTTTATGTATTATAGGTAGATTGTAATTTAAGTATTTGAGGTTGGAAAGTCGTCATAGTGCGTACATAGAGCGCGGAAGTGCGCTTTCGAGTCGATTGTTTCACGAGATTTTAATAACGGTGCAACGCAAAGAACAAGTCGAAAGCCATTGTTGACTTCAAGATGGTGGGAGCGCGCTCGCTGCGGGCTCTATTCCAGTTTGATTTCTGTCAAGATGCCGCTGTCCTCTCAATCGGGGGCGTTATTACGGTTGAGGGGAAATACGTAATTCTCCGTTAATTCCTGATTGATGTAATTAAGAAATAAATGGTCGATGAAAAACCATTCGGCAAAAGTATGTAATTGCATATACCGTTTTAACATTTTTATGATAAGCAGTTATTTAGTTCAAATTGTTGTATACCTGTTTGTTTTAATACCATTCAAATTCGGAGTGAGGTACCCTCGACCCGTCCATGTAGTTAACTCCAAGCGATGTGTGGCACTTTATATAGATTTAACGGCGTCCCAAATTTACTTATTGTTCCTCAAGATGCTTCGTTGTCCCTTGAACAGGTAATGACGTTATTTATTGGCCATAACCCGGTGTCCCGGTAGCACAAAGACTGGCTGCGGTTGATGTCGGCGTCATTAATGCTCGTTATTTAATAGTTTGATAGTTGTGTTCCCGCCCCTTTTACTACCTCATAGATTATTGTAATACTGCGACCGCGTGGCCTGTTTTGGTGACGTAACATGGTTATTGGCGTCATTGTTTGAAACTTTAGAGTAACCTTTTATATTCAAATATATTTGCCATTTGAAACTGAACTTAACGCAGAGTCTAATGTTGTGTGCAATGAGAGCGGGTCTTACAAATGAGGCGCATATCGAAGTTTAAAACAACGATCTGGAATAAAACATATTTTTAGTTGTGCAGTCAGTAGCGGCGACGGCAGGCGGCGGCAGGCGGCGGGGGCAATTATCTGCATCTCGGACACAACAGCGCAGACGTCCTCCACTCACAATGGCTGCCACTCGAGGTCTCAGTGTAACGAACGAATCCACTAGTGCTACTATCAACCGGTCCCTTTCGCGAAACTGGAGCGAGATTGTTTGCGCGACACCCCGCCGGTTAATGATGTATGGGCGAGCTGGCGGTGGGGGCGGGAGGGTTCATTAAATGTTGTTTGTCGACGCCCTTTTTTAAAAATTTCAGCCTCCATTCCTTGAAAATATATTTTCACTGTGCGAATGGATGCTGATTAGCGTGGCATTGTGCCGCTTCGACCTGAGGACGCGGCGGCTCCACTTCTTTCCTCACTCTGCTAAAATTTAATTTGTCCTCTAATAAACAGCTTCGTAAAAAATACGGACGAGGGAAATTAATAAGAGCGCGACGTGCGCGTAGTTTGTCATGTTAATAAATCGACCTGCGAGGCCTTGAGGTTACATTATCGGTGTCTGCGTCCATCTTTACAAGCGACAATGCGGCAGGAGGACAAGAGAACGCGCACAAAGGCTCGCGGGCCGTCCCGCGCCGCCATCCATCACTCTTCGCCGGCCCGCACTCCGAGCCCGCCGGCCGACCTCTCTCAACCCTGATCATTATTTAAAATATAGATGAGTGTTTTCTTTCCGATAATCGAGATTGCGATTGAGGGTCGGACACAATGGCGCCTCTGAAAGAGTCGCCCATGGTGGCGCGGGGGCGGCGAGTGCAGACCTCGCTTATTTGTATTAGTAAATTGAAGGTGCAGTGTCCACTATAGCGAGACCCCGGCCTCGGGTAGCGGGGGTTTGATTTTTAAAACCCGTCGCCGGAGTGGGGGATCAATTAACGTGGTCTTTGTGAACATTCTATCGGCGCGCAATGAAAAGAGTTGTGATTTTCTTTGATATGCGGAGACGCGGTTTGCCGAGTGAGAAATCAAAGGGCTCCATCGTGATGCATGACGGGTTTTATTAAGATTTAATGCCGCCAACGACACTCGCAGGCGGGAAAAGAACGAGTCTCAAGTATTCGATGTACGTTTTACATGACGCCATTTTGAATTCGGTCGCATAAGGGCTGATGTGGAAACGGAATACGAAATCAACGCAATTCTAAAGTATGTTTTAAATTAATATTGCTGTTTAAATTATTTCCTGAAGAAAATTAATTTACTAGGTACGGTACGCGTATTAGTAGCACCAAAAACGCATTTAAGTGTGTTTTTTATTAATTTTATTAATGTGATAGTTATGTACTATTATGGATTTTGGACAGATATAGATTTTCAACTTAAAAAAAAACAAAAATGCTAATTAGCACAGGAGTATAATACTATACAATTTAAGAAGTTAACAAACCGTTACGAATTTAAATCGTCTCCGTAAGCTTTCTAATAACATTGGACAAATCCTTCAAAGTGTTGTATAGGAAGTCCGCTATCCGGTCCTTTCTCAATCGTCCACCTATCTACGATCATCAGCTTAACATGCAAGTTAATGAACACCCGTGGGCATACACTCGCGCTGGCCGTGTACTGGGGGAGGGCCACCCATCCCCCATCCCCCGGTCCATCTCGACACGCCGTCTTAAGCCCGACTTACACAGCTCGCCTCTTGTAAAATTGCTACCGATATATGGCTTTATAATATAGTTGTATTATAAAAGAATCTTCTCATAGTTTTACAATAAAAAAAATACAGACACATTAAAAATTCATTAGCCATTATTTCCTTAATAATTTGTAGAAAACAAACTAGAATTGTTAGATGTTCAAATATCTGAAAATATATATAAAAAAAGGGATTGGAACTCATATTCTCATCTATTCCGTATTCCGTTAGTTGCGATACAAGCTTACGGTTAAACTAAACATTAGTCCAAGACAACCCTTCCGATACTCAACCGCATTGGTTAAGACAACTCACACGGTACACTATCGAGACATTATTAATTAAGAGCCAGCTTAGGAAGCCCGCACGTGTCCCCGGGCAATCGGCAGACAAAGAACGGACGGAATCGCCCGGGGAGCGGGCAGGAGCGGGAGCGAGGCTTCTATCGGTTAATCCGGCCTCGAAGGACCAAGTATCGATGAAACCTTCGATGGTAAGATGTACTGTGTATGCTTTTAATTATTCAAACCCGTCTTAAGACGTTTGATATAAAACCATTTAGCAATTTTTCCAAAGTGTTTTTATATCTTTGGATATGGAAATCATAAGTGCAATAAAATCAAATGGACTGCGTTATGTTTCTTTCAATGAAATGAAATTATTCATATTATTGATATAAAGAGCATTTGATTCAAAACTCTAGCTGATAAAGATGTATCGCACAAGGAGTTAATAAATCCTCCCCCATCTACCTCCAGCTAATGAGTAAAACAGACTCACTCCTACCATCCACACCAATTCGCAACGCCACGATAAATAAGCCGACAATCGGAACAAATGGACAGGAGGCGAATTAAAGCTGGTGTATTTCGATTCTCATATATTAGGCACATCGATCTCACACGTCCCGGCAAGAGCGGCGAATGCTCGCAAGCACGCGATCGTCTTAAGTTCCCACACCCCCAGCCCCCACATCTACACCGACAATTGTTTTGCAGCCGAATTGCAATAGAATTAAGTTGAGATTTGATTGGACCCGAGTAAACACAACTGTTTTTGGCCGCTGTTACACCGATCTGTAACAATTTCTATAGAACATATTGAGGTTTTATTCCATTCGGATTAATGACAAAGCAAATAACACTGGTAATCCATAAAACTTATATCCTAATGAAGTGTCTATTTTTTTTAATATTTATATTTAATATAATATTTTTTAAACGTATAAAAATTGTTTAACTTGAAATAACATTAACAGTAACGTATGGCTATTTCTTTTCTTTTTTCTATTGTACACTACAGTTATATGTTTTATCAGGAAGTCAAGGCCAAGGCATAATCCATAGAGGAATGAAAATAACCGCATCGAAAATATAGAACCGAAGACAACGTCCGCTTTTTAGATCTATTAAATATAACGGTGTGACAGACGGCCGTACTCACGGTACAACCAAAAACAAAACAATCCGATGCTCACCTCCTTGCGTCCGGTTGCTTCCCGTAAATTTACATCTGGGCCATGTATCCCGCGGGTCCGTGGGGTCGGCAATAAAGTGTTCTTAGCGAAGGAGAACGTCTTAACGCCCTCTAAGAGCGGCGATCACTTCTACATTGTGCTGTCTGTCGACTACACTTAATGTTGCAAACTTGTTTGTTATTTATGATTCTCAACTTTTTCCACGTTTAAATTAATGAAATTTACTTGCTGGTCCTGTCATTTAAAAGTCAAAGGTTTCAACACATAATAAGTAACATAAAAAGTATTAAAGTCAATTCCTAGACTGTTGTTAAACTAACTAAGGTAGTAGAAAGGGTTTCGACTGTTTGCTTATGCCGATGCTATCTTATAATAATGGCGAATGTTTGCGCAGGGTTTCTGAAGGTGGGCGCGGCGTAAATTGGCTAACCGTTAACATTAAAGTTTAAGTGAATTAGTTATTTGCTATAAGGTATCTGATCGACCCATTCTGTCTACAAGGAACATAAAGGCTTGGATTAAAGTTGTTAATGTGTTGACTATCATCTTGAGTAAATTATATACTAATAATATTAACATTCATAGTTAAACCTGTAATTTTTTTATACAAAACATTTCTTGTGATTCTCCAAATAATTCTCATTGTTGTAAGAACTATAACTTTCGGCATTTATTTATCGTCTCTGGCCGTTACCACTTTTTTGCCATTACTATACTGAAAAACTGTAAGACATTGTTATTTTTAAATGACAAATGAACAGTAATTTCTTGGGAAAAGTTCCAATAGTTTGGGACTTCGGACTCGTAAGTTGTACAATGTAAGAAATTACCTTAAGTTTCGAGACGTTGTAGAGCTCTAAATCTGCAAACGGGCGAAGGTAAACGCGCCTAAGATCAGATTAACAATCGAGCCGGACAAAGGGCTATTTGGTCCGGCTACGGTATTCTACGCGGGTATAGATTTACTAGAAGAGACAAGAAAGTAAGAATTCTTATGATATTAAAATACCTATTTCTATCGAGATTGTAAGGGATTTGACTCTAATCGGATGTGATATTCAAAAGAACAATGTAAACTTTTTTTTTTTCGATGAACAAGAACGTAAATTAAAATAAAATAGATATCGATGTCAGGGGTACGCGTTCACGTCACGTCCTTATGGTCAGGTATAATTTATAACCTATGAAATTGCCTCAAATTATCTAATTTGGATTAGAACGAAATTATTTTATAAAAATATCTGTTTACATAACATTAAAAAAATTAACATCGTGACACATCTAGTTGTAATAGCGCTGCGTCAAGTACATCTTGATTCGGGCCCTGGTCACTATAAATTGCCCTATGAGAAGTAGTGATTTAATCGGCAACCTCAGGGTCCCTCAGGAAACCCATTAAATCGTATGGTCAGAGGATAATTAATTCCGCGGTCTCTCCAACTCAGATTAATGGCGGAGCCTACAATTGAGAGCTCTTTCCGATGCCTATAGCTGTTTATATAAATATAATTTTACGTTGAATTATAAAAAAATAATAGCGTGGACAATTAAGAATTTCAATTTCGAACGAAATGTTAAAAAATATTCTAATTTACGTAAATAATGTGTAGCTTTTTTAAAATTTTGATATGGCTGAACAAAATTGTTTATATCGCTATTTAAACTAATTAATAACTTAAGCGTCGGTGGCTCAATGGTTTAAGCACTTGACTTGTAATCTACAGGTCTTGGGTTCGAATCCCGCCATGTACCAATGTTATTTTCGATTTTTCGAATTTTCATATGTACATAATTTACCCGAAGTTCTTACGGTGAAGGAAAACATCGTGATGCAACCTGCACATATCGGTGAAGAAATTCAAAGATATGTGTGAAGTCAACCAACCCGCACTTGGCCAGCGTGGTTGACTATGGCCTAGTCACCCTAATTTGGGGTAGGCTCTGAGCCCCTCGGTGGGGACGTATAGTGAGCTGGTGATGATGAATAACTTAAAAGCATTTTAATAATTTAACAGTTGTATTAAAAGTGATTTTTATTAGAAGGGAATTTTAAACTCACTAAAAGTTGAATGATTTTCCTTATAATAGAAATGGTAACTGAATTTGTTAAAATTTATAATTGATATCATGTCAGGAAAATTATGAACACTATTTTATCAGAACTTATTGTAAAATATATCGATAAATAATAAATCTATAAAACTAAAAAATAATGATACTACCTGAATAGTATTATTAAAATATTGTAACATCGGCTGAATGAAAACATACCTGAAACAGAAAAAAAATCTCTAATTATTCACCATATGATATGACCACCATATGAACCATCATCATCACCATATGAACCAAAACTCTTATCATCCTAAACAAATAAAAATCACCTAAATCAAATAAATTTATTATGGTTAATTAGGTATTTTACAGCTTTTCTAAAGATCCATTTGAAAATTAGCTTTTTTAAGCGAATGTGAATGCTATCTTCTAATATTTTCAGACTGCGAACTCCTTTAGCGCATTCTATTGCCAAAATTTCTAATAAAAAAGTTATCCAAACACAGAAAATTGTTACAATTAATATGAACATCACAAAAGAGATGTAATTTCTATTGAAGTGTTAAGAGTTAACATTAAAAATAACAATAGACTTCAACTATCTAGAATTTAACTTAGTGCAAAACTGATGTCTACAACCATATAGTTAAAAGTTTGTATCTGCTTGAAAAATGTGATTGCAAGAATCTGTCTATATGATTCCGATCATAAATGGTATTGATTATTATATAGAATACTAGCTGTTGCTCGTGACTTCGTCCATGAGAAACTAAAAAATAATAAAAAGAACATAGCCTTATTCACTGATAACATAGCTTTTTATTGGTGAAAGAATTTACGGCCCAGTAGTTTTTAAGTTATTTCAATACATACAAAAATCTAAAAATACACATGTTTATAATATTAGTATAGATTTTGACATCAAGGGCCTGTACAAGTTTTTAAAGTTTTATAAGTGCAAACATGCTAAGGAAGAGGACACCTAGTCACACATCATACAACACTCGGCAGTGACTGAATACAGGGTTAGATATTGGTTCAGAGATCATTCCCGGAGATATCCAGTAACATAAAAAGGTTGCTAGGGTTCTTCAGAGCTGGGTGGAGTAATCCATGACCTGTACTCATGCAAATAGCCGTAGCTCCTACTTCTACTACATATTTATGTAGCTGATTGCATATGGTTTATTGAAGTCACATATAATGTAATTTTTAGCCGATGTAAGTATTGTCAAAAGCTGTAATGTAATGCTCCTTTGAGGTAGATAATGTTAATATTTAGATAATAACTATGTATGTGCAACATAATGGTTTGTGTTTGAAATGAAAATTGTATCAATGTAGAAATTTGCATTGTCATTGCAATATGAATTTATAAAGGTTTTAAAAACGTACATTTTCAAGAGACAACTCAAGTTATTTGACTTACAAGTAAAAAGTTTGATTTAACATAAACTATTGTAGACAGTTTTAACATTAATTGTTGTAATTTTGCTTCTTTATTGTTAATATTTCTAATCGAAATTGATTTATTTCAAGGTACTAGTAAAGAACCATGTTTTTCCTCGATTGGCTGTTGGTTTATGACTATAAATTAAATGGAATAATCAACATACAAACAACCATACACGAAAACAACAACATAACCTAAACGTTGTCAATGTTACAAGTGAAAAATTTAAATAGTATATAAATACTGCTTACCTGGTACGGCGTATCATCAGGATGCTCCTCCAAATGCTTCAGATTCAGACAAAATAGGCAATTTTCAAGAGAGTTCCAAATGTAAAGAACATCATCACTTAATTCCATAAAATTATACAACTTGGCTCCTGTATTCTCTTGAAGGCTTTCTTTCAGATCTTCAAAAATTTTATGTTTTGGCAAAATAGTGTCGTAAAGTTTGCTATCCATAGTTAAAATTTTATTTAATCTCACTTTGTTTTGAAAACTTCTGTTAGAATATTTGACAGATGACAGATTCGCAATCGCGGTATTTTGCGCTCCGTTCCATTTCACGATCACGATGCATTAAAATGAATTTGTCGTAATCAAAACTCGGTCTAAAAAAAATATGTAATTTGGCTATTACATTCTTTCAAATGATAATATTATAAATGTGTTAATAGAATTACCTCGTGGAATTCATATTAGCAAGCGGTCATCACGTATTAGTAATATATTACAAGTGCGTTGCCAACTAATTTTATTAAGAAAAATGAGATGATGATAGGCCAGAAACTAAGTGCAACCTGAACTAATCTGATGTGAAAGATAAAACACTGCCTTAAATAATTTGTTTGGTAAGCAGCAAGGGATGACAAAATGTATGTGCTCGTTTGTAACTTTAAATCTGCTCCGTTTTAGTATAAATGGTCTTATGTGGTGCTTTTGTAATAAATACTTTCCGGTACTGCTCCTACTTCGCGCACGCAAATACATTTTCAATTATTAAACAAAAATAAATAAACCGATTTGCGAACAAATACAACCAGCGCGAATATTTTACGCGGGTAACGCAATATTTCTCCATGGCAACTAATTTATCATTGATATTCCTCGCGAGCAATTGACTAAGTACACCCGAATGGAAACATAGCGCCTCCCTCGGATAGGTGGCAACGGATTGTTAGATTGTCCGCTCCTGTACGCTGTATATCACTTGCCTCAAAATGGTATCACGTAATTTCATCTCCCAAGGCCCCGCGCCTTGCTTTCTTATAAATAAAACAACATATAGGCGGCGATAAATTTTGCTTTTCGTGATCGCGAGGTGTATAATTTAAATCTGCGCTCGTTTTAACGTTGTTATCGAAGGTAGCGATGATCAACTGTAAATTATATGCCTCTGTACTTGACGTCGAAGAGCCCAATGACAATGAGAGCGTTTAGGTGTACTATTAAGTGATTACTATTTAGTGAGATACTATTAGGTTTTTTGGCGCCTGGGAAAAATTTAACAATTGTCTTTGCTTTTATTTTTTCACATTAACTTTAGAGATTAATTTTCATGGCTTACAAAATAGACTATAAAATAGAATTACATCGAAATTTATATGTAAACTTATACTTAAATTTCTCGCTTTGAACTTAGATTTTGATAAAAATGTAGATGTGATCGTTTAACAATCAAATCAATTTTGAGATCAAAATGTTTAGAAATTCTGTTTCTCTACCTCAATATAAGAATCCAGTAAAGCATCAGCATCCGAGATCGATGTCAAAACATCGTAGCCTGAATAAAATATAAGGAGAGTCGAGTGCTCAGTTTTCGCGAAATAATGCTATTGATAAATTTAGCAACGCGTCTCACATGATATTAGAGGGTGGCGATGTGCACCCCCCTGGCACCCTCCCCCGCACCCCGCTCTATTATTATGCCGGGCAGGTCGCGGCAAGAACGACTTAGGGTTGCCAACTAAAACCATCTTGAAGAAAGACAGGTTCCTACAAATTAAAGAGCAATTCCCTTGGCAGACAATGTTTAACAGAAAAAAGTGATTAACTAAATACATATAATAATTAATGACCATACTAGTAATATAACTGGCAATAGTAGATATTTTATTATGCTTTAAAGAATTGAAACCGAAAATAAAACTAACGTAGTTAACTCAAATGTTACAAAACTCCTTTAACGGCTATATTAAAAATTAAGTTTTTTCCATGTTTTCATTATGTAACTCTATGTGACTAGGTTGTGTGTAGTGACAGCCCTTACCGGAACAACCCGCTGGGACGGCGCCGATGACTTGTCATTAATAACGACAGCGGAAATGTATCAAAAGGTGACGCGTGTCCCTCCGACCTCGTCCTCCGTCTGTCTCCAGCCTTATTTATGATACAACAGAACAATATTTATTTGTACTTATAGATCTTTATTCCACAAGAGCATCCGCGAGAGTATTAGCGGTCGCTATTCATATTCAGATAGACGTTTTATTATGAAAGAGCTCTATGCCCGGTTTTAAAGTACTATGCAAATTGAAGTCATCAGGCGATACTGTTTGTCTCATGAGATACTCATTGTTTATCAATTCTTTAACGATTCTATGATGAAAATATTGACCCTTGGGTTGAGTTGTTGCTTATGATTAGGCGTTCAATGCTTTAGCACTTTTTAACAATACTTTAATTGGACTTTAGACTTACTCTTGAAGTTAATGTAACGTGTTACACGGAGATCATACAGTCAGTACATAGTGTTACGGGGAAACGAGCAACGAACCGCTCGATGCGAATATTGCACTTGTAACATTACACCGAGTAACATTGTTCAGTACGCAGCATAGAGCGGACGCATACCTTTGATTAAAATATCGTACAACGGTTGTGCGATTGTCTATTATTTCGCAACAAATTCAACTGTTTAGTTGCACAACTAAAAATCGTGTAGTGCGCACCTCCATATAAGCTCATAGGAATCAAAGCGCGATTAAACGGTTGTGCGATAGTTTAGTCAAAGGTGTGTGTTCTTACTCGGCACGTATTGTAAATAAATTACGCGTATAATTTTACAAATATCAGTGATATATTGTCGTCCTTGTCACGTACGTAATATGGGTATACAATTTACACAATATCGTCATACGTCTTCACGTCAGATGTCCTCTCGAGGCCGGGGTCCCAATTACCGTTGGAATTGTTCCAACGTGCCCTATCTATTACTAACACGGTTTGGGAATTGAGACGGCAACGGCTGTGGATGCTAAAAAATAGTTTCCGACGTCCCATAAGCGCGGAACTTTCTAATTATCATGATTGATTTTGTTGTCACATCATACTAATATTATAAATGTGAAAGTTTAGATGGATGGATGGATGTTTGTTAGAGTTTGTAGTCTAAACGGCTGAACGGATTTCGATGAAATTTGGTATAGATGTAGAGGATAGTCTGGAAGAGCACATAGGCTACTCACTTTGTTTTTTTTTTAGTTCCACGCGGACGGAGTCGGGGGCGAAAGCTAGTATAGTGATAAAATAGAATGTTTCTTTTGCAAATTATAATAAGGGTGCAATTTTAGTCGATAACTTAGTTATTATACAGCATGCGCGGCTAAGTTCCGGGTTTTGTTAGATTTATTTGACTTTTCATAAAAAATATCAGACAAAAGTGAGCGTGTGTAACTTTGTTTGTGCGGTACGATAGGATCGAACCTTTTTGATATAAAAGTTAGTAAAATAAGTAGCTTTCATCTTTACTAAGAGTAAGTAAAACACTGAAGTCTTTATTCACTTATGTCTGTTTACCCTTTTAAGGACGTGATTTTATTTAAATTTAAGTATAAACATAATACTTAAAGGACATGCCTTATAAATTCCTTTCAGTGCCCCATTCTCGTAACCTTAGTAAACAAAACCAATACACTCCGGTTGTAAATCTCTTGTAACGTCCGAAACACTTCAAGTATCTTAACCGCCTTCTTGTACCTTACATATGTTAGCTAAGAAAGGGTTGAGCTACCTGTGTGGGGAAGGGGAGGGGATTTACTCCCCTCATTTGTTTGCAATGACCCCCCCCACCCCAGCTATCTCATAGCCGTGTACATACCATCTTGTGTATTACTTCGGTTTACGTTGTGTATATCTTATAAAATCTTCCAAAGTTTGTATTGAAGACTTTTATTTAATACTAGCTTTTGCCCGCTACTCTCTCCACGTGGAATTTAAAAAAAAAGTGAAGAGTCTATGTGATCTTTCAGGCTATCTTCTACAGCTGTTTTTTTTCGAGATCCGTTCAGCCGTTTAGGCTACAACAAACAAACATCCATCCATCCATATAAACTTTCGCATTTATAATATTAGTTAGAAGTAAGAAGTAAGATTTATCAAATGTAAGATTATAAGAATTCAACTGCGTACATTACAGATTCTTTTTATTCTCGTAGATGGAAGACTAATTAATAATGTTCTTATGATTAATATAAATAATTAAACAATAAATTTAATAGATTTTTAGCTAGCTATAATTCGTACGGTAAAATTGGAAGACAAAATCTAGACGACCACAGAGTAAAATATACGGTGTCACAAGGACATGACTAATTATAATTTACACCACTCAAAATACAAAAGACCAGTATGATATAAGGAAACATACAGAATTATCAATAATAATATAATATGTAATTAAATTGGACATTTAATAAAGATAAATTTAGTTCAAAGTTCAATTCTGTGCTCACGAACTCGGCCTACAGGTAGACTATAAACGTTTTTAATTGTTTTCTTTTTAACTGTTTCTTCTGTATTGTGTACCCTGTGGCGTTGGTCGCGTTAGAGCCAATAAAGTAAGTGCTATCTCGGCGTGGGAGCGGGAGGCTGGAGGCTGGAGGCTGTACTGTGACTTCCTGAATTGTATCGCATCGTAAACACTACTCGCTGTAAATTCTAACATTTTGACTTAAAACCCTAATTGTCGCACATTTTGATAACAATTCTTGTACATAAGATAAATAAAATAATATCTAAAGAATATAAATACATAACTATACTTCAAAATAAAGGCATTGCAAATAAATTAACTGTTAAAATAAGCATACGACGATGTCATGTTTCGTCAGAATCTAGTAATCAGAAGAATGTGCAAGAACCTTTAAACGTAAACCAAAGGCCATAACAGTAAACCATAAAGTGAATTTGAGTTTTAAATGTTTTCCCACGTTATTATCTGTGTTCATAGAACTTTGTAATCAGCTGGACAGGCTATAAACATTTGTATTCTGTGCCTATCATATTTGATTTTCGCCATTAGCGCTGACTGTATCGGTTAGTGGCGGGGATGAGGATTCAAATAGAAATATCTGTCAATAGTGTCCATATCTATAGAGGTCAATGCCTTTGCATAATGCAATCTACTGAGTACAAAGACCTTACAGTAATGAACTACAATAAAGATGTCCAATTAATATTTGCAAAACATAAGCAAAGAAAAACAGATAAAACGAAATATTGCTATTGGTGTGTGCATATCAACTGATAACTTCTTATTACCTTCTTATCTTGTTGCATATAAGAGACATTACATTGAAATGCAGACACAATCACACGTAAACATGAGTTTCGAAGGCAAAGTTGTGATTATAACTGGCTCCAGCTCCGGGATAGGAGCGGCTGCAGCCATCGAGTTTACTAAAGAAGGTGCAAGCGTCGTCTTAGTTGGAAGAAATGAAACAAAACTCAAAAGTGTTAGAAGAGAATGTGAGAAACTTGGCAAAAAACCCCTTGTTATTAAAGCAGATGTCTCCAACGACGATGAAGCTAAAAGTGTCATAGAAAAAACAATTAAACATTTTGGTAAGCTGGACGTCTTAGTGAACAACGCTGGTGTGAGTTACAATTTTGATATTACTAAAGATGGATTTATGGAAAATTTTGATCATTTAATGAATCTTAATTTACGTGCTGCTGTATACTTGACACACTTGGTGATACCACACTTGAAAGAGACGAAAGGAAACATCATCAATATGTCGAGTGTAGCTGGTGTAACTGTGAACGGGGGATCCAATGGAATAATTTCGTACTGCACTTCAAAAGCTGCATTAAACCATTTCTCCCGCTGCGTTGCGGAGAGACTGGCCCCGTACGGTATACGTGTTAACAAAATCAGCCCGGGACCAGTTCGAACTGATATTCTGGAAAATTCTAGAAATTTCCATTTGTCTTGGGAGTTATTTAAAGAAAGAACGTTACTGAAGAGAGTAAGCGAGCCGAAAGAGGTCGCAGATTTGATTCTATTCTTAGCTGGAGATAAAGCAAAAGGTGTTACAGGTTCCGACTATGTTGTTGATAATGGATACTTGTTAAAACAATAAACAAGTTTAACTCATAAATTAATTTTCTTCTTTTATTACGTACGTGGAGTGTAGAGCAAGATGAGGTCAAAATCATCAAAACCCATTATTAATAAATCGAATATTCCTGAAATTTGTCGTCACGCGGCTATGACATCAGAAGCCAAACTTAAAAGCCTATTGGATTATCCTTATTATAAAACGATTACGTCGTCAATAACTATTATCTTTATATAGACCTGTATTTAAGGTCGTTTCCTTAATATTTAATGTACTAATAATCATGAGTTTCGAAGGCAAAGTCGTGATAGTGACCGGTTCTAGCTCTGGTATTGGGGCATCCGTTGCTTTGGAATTCACTAAAGAAGGAGCACAAGTTATCTTAGTGGGAAGAAATGAGAAAAAACTTCAAGACGTTTATGAACAGTGTGCCACTTTTGGCAAAAAACCTCTAATTGTTAAAATTGACGTCACAAAAGACGAAGAAGCAAAGACTTTAATCAACCAAACAATCGATCGTTTCGGAAAATTGGATGTACTAGTCAACAATGCAGGAGTCGGTGGTAATTTTGACATCTTAAGTGAAGACTTTATGGAAAACTATGATCGCATTGTACGACTTAATTTACGGGCTGTGGTATTTATAACTCATTTAGCGTTACCATACTTAATAGAATCAAAAGGGAATATCGTGAATATATCAAGTATTGGTGCAAAGATTAATTTAGGAACACATGGAGCTATACCTTACTGCACAGCGAAAGCAGGAGTAAGTCATTTCTCTCGCTGTACGGCTGTTAAACTAGCGCCATATGGTGTTCGTGTGAATATTGTCAGCCCTGGACCCGTGAAGACTGATATTTTAAGTAATTCCGCTGTTGGAAATTATTCGTGGGATGTGATTGCTGACACAACTTTGTTAAAGCGAGTAAGTGAACCAGAAGAGATCGCAGATGTTGTGCTGTTTCTAGCCGGAGACAAAGCTAAAGGTATCACCGGTTCTGATTTCATTGTTGACAACGGCACTATACTTAAAAGTTAAGTTAAATGTAAACGACGAATAAATAAAAATAATTTTGTGAAATAAATGAGGTTTAATTGCATTTTAATAAACATTGAAAAGCATTAAAAAATCATGCAAATAACCTTTAAAATGTGTCGACCTTGTATCTTCAATAACACAATACAATTATTATGACCAATCATTTCCTGTTTGTCTTCTATTCGTTACTACACGTCTATATCTGACGCCTAATGTACTTTATTAATGACAAATATCTTTCATTATATTCTGTATTTCATTAAACATTCTTCATAGAAACTTAACTTAAGTATAATACTCACATATGTACACAATCTTTTTATTTGGTTTAGTATTAAAATAACCTCTTAATCGGCAGCAGGATTTCTTTTGGAATTAAATAAATAATGCGTAAAATATGTTTAATTTATTTCACCAATGCACCGTTATCAGAAACAAATACTGACCCAGTGATGCCTCTAGCTTTATCACTGGCCAGGAACAACATTAGGTCAGCGATCTCCTCGGGTTCACTGACCCTCTTGAGCGGAGTGCTCTGAGCGGCTAACTCCCAGGCATTGTTGTCAGTTGACATGGAGTCGGCGATATCAGTACGCACCGGTCCAGGGCTAATGACGTTCACACGTACTCCATGCTCTGCTAACTTG
Source organism: Papilio protenor (assembly GCA_029286645.1). Classification (NCBI taxonomy): domain Eukaryota; kingdom Metazoa; phylum Arthropoda; class Insecta; order Lepidoptera; family Papilionidae; genus Papilio; species Papilio protenor. The sequence goes on along the minus strand of JAGSMZ010000034.1, from coordinate 2,798,688 downwards.
AGCGCCACTCCACGAGAGAAATGATTCAGTCCAGCCTTCGATGTGCAGTACGAAGTCAGCAACTGCCTTCCCAGGCTGGAACTCCCAGCTATACTAGATGTGTTGATGATATTCCCTTTAGTTTTGATAAGGTAGGGTATCGCTAGATGCGTCAAGTAAACCACAGCCCGTAAGTTTATATTCATTATAGCGTCGAATTTTTCCATAAAATCATCACTGATTATATCACTCCAATCAGCGATTCCCGCATTGTTGACCAACACATCTAACTTCCCAAACGTTTTAATTGTTTCATCTATTACTTTCTTCGCTTCAGCGTCCTTTGATATATCAGCTTTAACAACCAAAGGTTTTTTACCGTAACTTTCACATTTAATATTCACTTTCTTTATTTTATCTTCATTACGTCCGACTATAACCACGTGGGCCCCCTCTTTAGCAAACGCGATCGCTGTTGATGCTCCGATGCCTGAACTTGAGCCAGTCACGATCACAACTTTATTATTAAAACTCATTTTTACTGATGTGCTCCTATCTTCTATAGACGTATATCAACACTGATCGGCCATTTCTGACAAACACGTTTAAATATGTGTTATATGATAATGCAAGTCATAGATAATATAATAAGGCGATAATACGTGTAAAGACAAAAATAGCAGAGTGATTAAGCAGTTTTTAAGTTGGTGCGTATCTTTTGATCAAATGTTATGATAATAATAACATTAGGTGGGATCGTGGTCAATATTATTCATTGTTGAGTATATTGTTTATGTGTACATTAAAAATGTAAAAATAATAGTCTAATATTTAAAGAAAACAGCGGTTTTAAATGTGTAAATTTGTATTGTAAGTGGAATTTTTGGATAGATATATTGTAAAATGTCTTAATTTCATCATCACCACCCGCTCACAATACGTCTTCTGAGGGGCTCGGAGCTTACTCTAAGTTAGGGATGACTAGGCCATAGCTGCCAGTCATAGTCACTTCTAAGAGCGTGCGCCTGAAACTAAACTATCGTACAACTGTTTAGTCTCGATTTGATTCCTATGAGCTTATATGAAGCGCACACTACTCGTTATGTTGTGTAACTAAACTGATGGCTGCGAAACAATCGACAATCGCAAAACAGTGCTATAGTTTAGTGAAAGGTATGCGCCGGCTCTTATCATACAAAAAATAAGGAGATAACACGTTCAAAAACAAAATAATACAGTGAATAAGCATTTACTAAACAAACGCGTACCATCTTTCCACAACATTACTATGTCACCAGGCGTGATCGTGGTCAATGTATGACACATTGTTGTTAATATAAAAATAATTAGGCACATAATTTACATGACTATCTTAATTATTGATACTGAAGCACACATATGGAAGTCATTTGTAAAATCTTTTTTACCAACGATATCATTATTGGAGCCAATACTTGGGATATAAAAGCAAATACGCTGCAGTTCGAATTCAGTTGCTTGTTCAAAAAACTACAATTTGATATGACTAGTTTAGGAAAGTCTTTGAAGAACAGATTGTCTTTATACCTCTTATATGTGAATTATTATTTAAAAGTTACTTTGTTAAACAGTTATTAATTAATACATCTGTTTAAGAATTGTTAGTACAACTTTTAGAATACATTCATCACTTATTTTGAACCAAGAAACCATTGTCCGTAACAAATTCAGATCCAGTGATGCCTCTTGCTTTGTCGCTGGCCAAGAAAAGGATCAAATCAGCGATCTCTTCCGGGTCGCTTACTCTCTTTAGAGCAGTGGTTTTATAGAAGTCCTCCCATTTGGCACCTGGTAAGTTGTCTAATGCGTCAGTACGCACTGGGCCTGGTGAAACGATGTTTACACGGACTCCGTGCTCCGCCAATTTGAGGGCTACACTTCGAGAAAAATGATTAAGTTGAGCCTTGGATGTAGAATATGGTATGAATACTGGAATAGCATTCGAATGTGCAGATCCACTGGATATGTTTACGATATTTCCCTTCGTTGTGATGAGGAACGGTATCACTAAATGCGTCAAATACACCGGTGCCCGTAAATTTGTTCTCATCAGCCGATCGTAACTTGCCATAAAATCGTCGCTTGTAATGTCTACAGCTTCACCTCCACCGGCGTTGTTCACTAGTACATCTATTTTACCAAATTTATTCATAGTTTCATCTATTATTTTCTTAGCTTCATCATCTTTTGAAACATCCGCTTTAATTACCAATGGTTTCTTGCCGAAACTTTCACATTTGTTGCTTACGTTTTTCATCTTCTCTTCGTTACGTCCCACTATGACGATACTAGCGCCTTGTTTAGCAAACGCGATGGCGGCAGCTGCTCCGATACCGGAGCTGGATCCAGTCACAATTACCACTTTACTATCGAAACTCATTTTATCAGTTGCGCGCTGTCGTGTACCTTTTAAACAGTCTTAATACTAATTTAGCATTTGTAAATACAACAGTTTATAAATGGCTAAGTTATCTTGATAACTAAAAAATATTATTATTATTTGTGGTTGTCATTGTGATAATTAATTATTTTAAACAAACGGCAATATCTTTATTAAGAAATGACGAAAATGATAATTATCATTAGATTATCTATTTCGATATCGATGTTCTGAATTTATTTAGGTACAGCAGTAAAAAAAACTTTTCGTTAACATGCAAAATAAAAATATGAAAACTTACTCATTTTACAAACATTCATAAGAGTAACTTTATTTCGGTTCAGTAGTTTCAAAGCATACTCAATACAAACAAAGAAATACCACTTTATCAAGTATTCTAAGCTAGTAAGCTTAGAATACTTTTTATATCGATATCATCAAAGGTACTACAACACAATTTATTTGTACCTTAGTTTTTCACTAAAATCCCGTTATCTGAAACAAAATCAGATCCAGTGATGCCTCTCGCCTTGTCGCTGGCCAAGAACAGAATCATATCGGCGATCTCTTCTGGCTCACTGTATCTCTTTAGCGGTGTGGTTGCTTTAAAATGATCCCAATTGAAATTTGGAATGGACAGATTGTCTAGAATGTCAGTACGCACTGGTCCAGGGCTGATGATATTCACACGGACTCCGTGCTCGGCTAATTTTAGGGCTACTCCACGCGAGAAATGGTTGAGTCCAGCCTTCGATGTACAGTATGAAACAAGAGCGGTGGAACCGGCAGTTGTAGTTCCAGCTATACTTGATATGTTTACGATGTTTCCCTTTGTTTTGATCAGATGCGGTATCGCCAGATGGGTCATGTACACCGCCGCGCGTAAGTTTATGTTCATTACTCGATCGAAAGTTTTCATAAAATCTTCACTTGTTATTTCACCTTCTTCCGCCATACCTGCGTTGTTAACTAGGATGTCTAATTTCCCAAATGTTCTTATAGTTTCATCTATTATTCTCTTAGCGTCAGCATCATTTGAAACGTCCGCTTTAACGACCAATGGTTTTTTGCCTAAACTTTCACATTTATTGCTGACATTTTTCATCTTCTCTTCATTGCGTCCCACGATGACTACATTTGCACCTTCTTTAGCAAACGCGAGAGCGGCGCCGGCCCCGATACCGGAGCTGGACCCTGTCACTATCACCACTTTGTTATCGAAACTCATTCTGTCCCGCGATGCGTTCCTATCAGCTTTGATGTTAATATTGAGGTAGTATTTGTCAAGACCAGTATTTTAAATAGCAAAATAATTACGTCATATGATAAAAAAATATTGATCCGTCATTGTCATCAATATTCGTTATTACTTGTTCGACATTTATGATTTACTACTTTTTAACCCCTTAGTACACAAAACAATGACAATTGTCGCACATTATATCCTCGCGTCCCAATATCGCGTAGCACGCTTCGAACACACACATTGAACAGATGACGCTAGTTATCTATTACGTCAGTACTGTACAGGTATAGTAAGACGGCTGAAATGTATTTACAAAACTTCAACTGTATAGTTTGCTCAGCCATCTTTAAAAGTGACTTCTTTCACAATGATTTTGACTAACAGGTTTTATGTGACTGGCTTTGGCAATCACAGAAATATCGACGACGCGTTTTGGCATTGCTGAGCGACTAAAATCGGCTACTTTGATCTTACATCGCCTTGTGTACGAAGAACCTTAAAACTGTTTCAAACGAGATTTATGCTATTAATTATATTACGCTACGACATACTGATGTTGCTTTTATTTACTTCAGTCTCATTATGATTATCATTCAGTAGACAATATAGAGATAGTATGATGATTATGTATTAACATTTAGGTATTGACATTTATCTTTACGTCGATTGACCTTGAACCAACACATAAATAAGGCTGATTTTAAACATTAGTTTTATAACGCCAACGTTTGTCTGCGTACATTTGTTGAATGGAAACATTAGCATTCATTACTTGTACCAACTTGTAATAATTTCAAATATCAATAAGTATGTAATACGCGTAACTATGTGCGCTATACGATTAAGATCGCGACCTTCGATTACTGATAAATTACGAATATTTAATTTACAGTATAACTAATATTAAAAAAAGTTTTTTTAATATAAACTAGTTTCAACCTAACAAATTTCAAAGCGCCTTCGATAAGAAAATAGCAATTAAAAACAAGGTGAAATAAACAAACTGCCGAAATTATTGGGATTTTTTTTAAATTTTGTCTCAAATGCATGCAAGTATAGTCTATTGAGGAAGATAAAAGCATAATAATGGCCAGAAACAATCGAGTAACTACGTTATTTAATTTCTCTCGTGTCATTAATTATTATACTAGGTTAATGAAAAACAGCTGAATGGGACGACATTTAAATATGTAAAATGTCCAACAATGCAGTAATAAGTCATTAGTATCGAAACATTCATGTGTAAACGTAATATTGTAAACCTATTCTCTACCAAATGATCATATCAAAGTAGACAACTACAATCTGAGAGGAATAAAAAATAAAATCACTAAGTATGTCACAGCGTAATATTTGTATTTAAAACAACTCGGAAATAATATTAAATAAGGAGCTAACATAGTATACTATAGACAATGACAATTCAACATTTGGTCTTACACATGACGTAATTAAATGGCTATTTATAATAGTGGTCTGGGCAAATACAACTTCAGTATTAATATCAAAGCTGATAGGAACGCATCGCGGGACAGAATGAGTTTCGATAACAAAGTGGTGATAGTGACAGGGTCCAGCTCCGGTATCGGGGCCGGCGCCGCTCTCGCGTTTGCTAAAGAAGGTGCAAATGTAGTCATAGTGGGACGCAATGAAGAGAAGATGAAAAATGTCAGCAATAAATGTGAAAGTTTAGGCAAAAAACCATTGGTTGTTAAAGCAGACGTTTCAAATGATGCTGACGCTAAGAGAATAATAGATGAAACTATAAGAACATTTGGGAAATTCGACATCCTAGTTAACAACGCAGGTATGGCGGAACAAACTGAGATAACAAGTGACGATTTTATGGAAAGTTTCGATCGCGTAATGAACATAAACTTACGCGCGGCGGTGTACATGACCCATCTGGCGATACCGCATCTGATCAAAACAAAGGGAAACATCGTAAACATATCAAGTATAGCTGGAACTACAACAACTGGTGCAACAGCCCTGGTTTCATACTGTACATCGAAGGCTGGCCTCAACCATTTCTCGCGTGGAGTAGCCCTAAAATTAGCCGAGCACGGAGTCCGTGTGAACATCATCAGCCCTGGACCTGTGCGTACTGACATTTTAGACAATCTGTCCATTCCAAATTTCAATTGGGATCATTTTAAAGCAACCACACCGCTAAAGAGATACAGTGAGCCAGAAGAGATCGCTGATCTGATTCTGTTCTTGGCCAGCGACAAGGCGAGAGGCATCACTGGGTCTGATTTTGTTTCAGATAACGGTATTTTAGTGAAAAAATAAGGAACAAGTAAGTTTTACGGGAGTTTTCTGTTACGTTATTTGTACGACATGAACGTATTATTATCTAAATCTAAGCCAACTCAATGATGATTGTAAACTTTACGTTTAACAAATTACAATAAAGAATTTACCATCACCTTTTGTTTCATTTAGTACACAGTTAAAACCAGACATATTTTCAATAATTTGATATCAATTTATCGTAAGAGATAGTTAATTACATTCTTAATCTATTTTGCAACGTTATTGTTAAATAGTTTGACTGTTGCCTAATCGAATCGAAATAGTGTACAGATAAGAGCGTGCGTACACCTTTGAATAAACAATCGCAAAACTGTTGTGTGATTGTCGATTGTTGCGCTGTCCATTTAACAGTTTAGTTGTACAACTACAAATCGAGTAGTGTGCGCACCTCCATATAAGCTCATAGAAATCAAAGCGAGACTAAACAGTTGTGCGATAGTTTAGTCAAAGGTGTGCACGCTAATGGCTCATTGTAAGTATCGTTAAGCTATGATAATAATATCATTCATATAATGTAAGCTACTAGCTGTTTCCGAATAGCTTCATTCGCGTAGCAATATAAAAATAAAAATTTCAATTGGAAATGTCAAAGTTTAAATACTTAAATGACAACGAAGGTCTTTGCCATTGGCTAACAATTACCGTTACCATGGCAATCTTGATTCTTTACTGGCATTGGCTTGTAGTTTTTGTTTCTTTCCCGTATGACATTTGATTCCAAATTATTCACCCCTTAAATTAAATAGCGTGAAAATATGTAGCCTATAGCGTCTCGTAAGTGTAGAGATTTTAATCAAAAAAGAATTATTCTTACTATAAATATACTGTGATTGCTGACAAAGACATAACAAAGAAGTGTGTGTTTACGCTTTACTATATTATTACAAAAGTATAGATGTAGATAAAGATAGGATGTGTTTTTAGAAAATAATGTTGCTTTTTCATTAGACATATTTTAAACCAACAAATGGATTTTATAAATGACAATGGGATTTTAATTTAAGATTATTATCTTCAACAACCGGTTTAAAAATACATGAACACTGTCAAGGTCACAGTTCTGAATTCTTATTGTGTTATTCTGATGTGATGACTTGCATCAAAACATGTTTCGAGCTAACGTCTCAATGCCAGTTGAAAAATAATTTAAGAGTTTGAACGTTGACTGGATTTAAAGTCAGTACCGGTTTGAGTGCCAATAGTGCTCTGGGGGAGAGTTCTAGCACTTGTTGGGGAGGGGGAGGATGTAGACAGCCTTATAGGACTTTAATACGCAGATCTTTGGTGCCCTCTCGCTGTTTAGTGGCCTAGGGGACCCCCTAGGCACGGTTGGACAGTAGTCCAACCGTGCCCTGTTTTAACTCGATTCGAAAGTAGTGAAAACTCGTATAGAAATCAGAAATAGGTAGTATGACCGTCTGTTACAAAACTGCTGTATCCATATATAAATAACTATGTCTAAGTATTACAGATAAGGAACAGGAAGGTGTTAAATAAAACGACATCGCAGGGTTATTATGACAATTTTTATTATGACATATTCATCGCAATAATGCACCGTTATCTGAAACAAATTCAGATCCAGTGATCCCTCTCGCCTTGTCACTTGCCAAGAAGAGGATCATGTCAGCGATCTCTTCGGGCTGACTTACTCTTTTCATAGGAGTAGTTGCCTCTAAGTTGTCCCAAGTTAAGGGAACTGATGAATTCTCCAAGATATCAGTGTGCACCGGTCCAGGGCTAATGATGTTCACACGGACGCCGTGCTCCGCCAGTTTTAATGCCACTCCACGAGAGAAATGATTCAATCCAGCCTTGGATACGTAATAGGAAAGAAAATTTGGAGCACCATGGGTGTAAGTTCCAGCTATACTAGATATGTTTACAATATTCCCTTTGGTTTTAATGAGATGTGGTATCGCCAAATGCGTCAAGTAAACTTGAGTACGTAAATTTATGTTCATTACGCGGTCGTAATCGTCCATAAAATTATCGCTTGTAATATTATTGGGTAAAAATATACCGGCATTGTTCACTAATATATCCAGTTTTCCAAATTGTTTTATTGTTTCTTCTATTATTTTCTTTGCTTCATCATCTTTTGAGACATCAGTTTTAATTACCAATGGTTTTTTGCCGAAACTTTCACATTTGTTGCTTACGTTTTTCATCTTCTCTTCATTGCGTCCCACTATAACTACACTAGCGCCCTCTTTAGCAAACGCGATGGCGGCAGCAGCTCCGATACCGGAGCTGGACCCCGTCACTATTACCACTTTGTTTTCGAAACTCATTTTTAACTGTTATAAACTGCACCTTGCTGCATATATGTTGTACTGAGATAATATCTGTTGACATAAAAAATATATACTCGAAGTGAAGTGAAGACTTTTTGCTTGTCATTCTGATAATTTTGTTAAAGATTCGATAAGTGTATTCCAAAGTACTAACAAGTATGACAGACGTGTTCATGTTTTATTTATAACTAGCTGTTGCTAGCCTGCGGGATATTAAAAAAATATTAAAAACATAGCCTATGTTACTCACAGATAACGTAGCTTTAGCTTAGCCCATTAGTTTTTTAGTTATTTTAATACATACAAAAGTACAAATCTTTCCTCTTTATAATATTAGTATAGATAACAACTACAATAATTCATTACACATTCTTAAGATTGATGATTTTAAGTTAAGTCAATTTCTATGGTGCCAAACAAGCAAGCGGATGGATTCGCAGAAATAGCGAAGCGAGCTGCCTATAGACTTCCGCAATTGCAGATTCGTTGCCAACCATTAAAGGACGGAGGAGGGGACAAACAGAAACTGGATATTTCCCCTGCCTAATACGTCCTACTCAAAGTTAAATCAAACTTCCCTTTCTCATCATTACCTTATAAGAAAATCTAGGGAATTTCATCAGAAGATATGCAGAATTACTTCCACTTCACGCCTGTCCTTCCATGTGGTATTACACCTGGCAAACCTGCCGAATGTTGTAACAGATGTTGCAGCTGTCTACAACTGTTCAATATGACACACATACATAACATAAGATTACCTCAGTTTAGCGACAAATGCTCCACTGTGACGGGGCGAGACGTGACGTCACATTAAGATATTTAAAATGTCAATAACAAATATACTATCTCAAAACTGTTTGTTCTTAAGGTGTGTTACTTAGTGTTCAAGAAAAAGCGTTAGCAATCGGCAGTATTGAGGTTAATTAATCTTATCTGAGAAAGTGAAAAGCAATAATTAAAACAACAATGTAGATTATTTTCAATATTGTAATGTCTCTAAATAAAATGAAAAAAAAAAAACAATTGAACACTTTATTTTACCCTAACAAGTCATTTTATCTTATAAGTAAAGATCCGTTATCAGAAATATATTCAGATCCAGTGATACCTCTAGCTTTCTCGCTCGCTAAGAACAGGATCAAATCCGCGATCTCTTCAGGATCACTGATTCGTTTCAAAGGGTTCATATCTACGAAGTTGTCCCAAGTGATAGGAGCTGAAGAATTATCCAATATATTAGTGCGCGTTGGTCCCGGACTGATTGTGTTCACGCGCACACCGTACTCCGCCAGTTTGAGAGCTACTCCTCGAGAGAAATGATTGAGTCCAGCTTTTGATACAGCATAAGATAATATACTAGAAGCAGTAGAGGTTGAAGTTCCAGCTATACTAGATATGTTTACAATATTCCCTTTGGTCTTAATTAAATGTGGTATCGCCAAATGGGTTATATAAACTTGAGCTCGTAAATTTACATTCATTACGTGATCGTACCCTTCCATGAAATTGTCTTTAGTAATATCATTAGGTACGAACAGACCAGCGTTATTCATTAATACGTCCAGTTTTCCAAATTTATCTATTGTTTCATTTATTATTTTCTTCGCCTCATCATCTTTTGAAACATCCGCTTTAACTACCAATGGTTTCTTTCCGAAACTTTCACATTTGTTGCTTACATTTTTCATCTTCTCTTCATTGCGTCCCACTATGACGACACTAGCGCCCTCTTTAGCAAACGCGAGGGCGGCTGTCGCTCCGATACCGGAGCTGGACCCTGTCACAATCACTACTTTATTGTCGAAACTCATTTTTTAACTGTTGTTATCGTCGCCTGTGCCTAAATTTTATACTGTAATAATATCTGCTGATAAATGAATATTATACAATAATTAAGCTACCTACAGACTCACCGCTGACAGATTTCCCTGAACTGTACAATTAAAACTGTGCGTGTGTAAGCAAAACTTTTACTGAATAATTCAATTAACTGTTAAAATTTGTCTACATACAGTTTTATCTGATCAGTTCGAGTATTCTGTAAAAACTGTTATAACTGAGCGTCTGCAGCGGGCTTTAAAGTGGACAGGCGTGTGTTGCGCAATATTTTATCGTCATTCTGATAAGTTTGTTAATAATAGAGATAATGCGTACCAAAGTACAAAATAGCATGACAAACGTTTTAGTTATGAACTACGTTGCTTAGTAGTAAAGTCGGTTTTTAATGTCTCATGGCTTTTTGAAGTTTGCAACCAGAGGACGTCAAGAGAAGCGAACAATTCTGTTTTGCACTCGTTTTTTACACATGGGCATGTTATGAGGAGGGATGACTCTCATGTTACAAGGAGAACGTTAGTTATGAGTGTAGAAGGGTACACCGGTAGAGGTAGACCTAGAAAGAGATGGATGGATTGCGTGAAAGGTGACATGATCAAGAAGGGAGTGATGACTGAGATGACGTATGATAGAGTTATGTGGAGAACAAAAACCTGTTGCGCCGACCCTACGAGAGTAGGATAGATAGGAAGATGATGACTCGTTTTTTAAACATTTTTTGTATATCGCGTTCTATTATGTTGATAGGGCACCATTTCGTAAACACGAGGACATTGACCCCGATGGTGGAGATGGACTTCGGTCACTATCAGAGCTGGGCCATGGTTACCAAAACATTGTCGAAACTATTGATTTGGAGTCTGCTCCCATCTGCTTTGTTTTTAATACTCGGGATTTTTATAAATCTTAATCATGGATATGTTTTGAAGACGGAATTAGTGTTTATTGGGAAAGAAATTATCACATTTGTTGCTTACATTTTTTGAGTTATCTTTGTTGAGTCCCACTATGATGACATTAGCGCCCTCTTTAGCAAACGCTAGTACTGGACCCGATACCGGAACTGGACCCTGTCATTATCACATTAAGAGCCTGTCCCACAATTCTTGTAAATTGTCAGATAACAATCCAACGTTTGTGATGGAAGTATCGGATTTTGGTACTTTATCTGACAGTGATTACTTTTACAATTTTGGAGAATATTGAAGCACCCAGATAATGAAAGCTTAAAATTTGCAACAAGTTTATTAATAAAAAAATATGATATAAGACAAGTATATTTTTTAATATTAAAAACAAATGTCAACGAATTTCAGGTTTTTATTTCTTTTTAGTTCACTGTGCTCGTCCGTCGGGTATAAAGATCGATTATTCAGCTTAATTTCTACTCTTACGCCGCTCCTCCGATAAATTCAGCGTCCCTGACACTTTGAGTTATTTAGGAGTGCAGTGGTATTTCCTTGTACCGACGACAAAAACACCTAATAGTTGAACGCTAGAGTAATGCCGCTTTAAACTAAAGCAACATTTAAAATCATGTCGGATGAAATATTCTGTTTCTAAAATGTACCTATATCTATATCTATACTATAATATTATAAAAATGAAAGATTTGTATTTCTGTTTTTTTTGTATGTATTGAAATAACTCAAAAACTACTGGACCATTTTCAAAAATTCTTGCACCATTAAAAAGCTATGTTATCACTGAGTAAAATAGACTATATTTTTATATATTCACGTGGGTGAAGTCGCAAAAACAGCTTGTCTTTTTAATATACCTATCTTTTTAATACTATGCGATTTTATATTAAGTATGTCTTAGAACCCAAAAGTCGCTATAGACCTTCAGTTTTGATCACAGAACAGTTGAATTGTACAGTTAAAACTGATGCGTGTAGGATAGACTGAGAATAGAACCGACAGTTATAATATTGCCTACACACGTCAGTGTTCACTGTACAGTAACTGTTAATTTAAACTAAAGGTGTGTAGTAGTCTTTAGAAGTTCCGTATTAAATCAGCGTTAGAAGCTGGCTTGTACTGCCTTACACAATATTAATCTAGCACATATTAGGAAGTAACGCATTTAGACCTTAATTCCGTTCTGGGTATTGAATGACCGCCGCGGCGCGGATCACGGCTTTGTCTTGAGACGCGGCCACAATGGAAGCATTATATCTTATTGTTGCGTCGCCTGTCAGTGCCCCCGTGCCCCCCGTGCCGCCCGTGCCCCCTGACCGACACACATTCATTCCATTATGATCATGAATAACACGCGGATGTAAGGATATACGGACGCTAAGATTGAAAAACATATTAAAATGTATCTGCAAATCATTCTAATTGCAACATAAAAAATATTTTGATGAAACAGACATGAATTTAACTTTTCGTCATGATAAACAATATTGTCTTAGAAATGTATTATGCAAGGTTTTAGCACTTCTGCGGATAAACACATTTATGCAACGGGTTATGGTAAAAATTGGATTTTTTCATTCTGAAGAACAATTCTTTCGATGCGTTCTGATGTGCTTACTAGTCTGTGTGCTATATTTAATTTTCCTCTAAGATATGTTTGCTGTTCGCTAGGTTTGTGCTGTCGACGCTTGGGAGCCGTATGTCTCGAGCTCAATTCGACAATTAAGATTCCTTGGCTCATTGTAATTACACCTATGCGGGTTTCTTAATGAAGTTAAAGGGAATTAATTATCTTAGGGGGGGCATAAATTTAATCTGCGCCGGCCTTTACATGCGACGTTATGGTCTTTACTTGATTAAGGCGTTATCTTTGTTCTAAAATCTCAGCTTCCATAACGGTCCGCTTTTCAATTTATTTACAAAACATCATGCTTTATGACGTCACAAATCACGATTTAATTAAAGTTTTTCGAAATGTAGCTAATGATAGAAAAAAATATACTCAATAACTGCACCATTCACTGAAAAAATAATTTTTCATTACCTTAACAAAACAAAATGAATGCAGTTAAACCAACCTTATTAGAAAAAACTTTATCGGTAAGCGGCATGAAAAAACAAACTATCAACGTCATTTGAAAATTAAAACAATCTTATCTTTGATACCTTATTCCATTAGTATTAAGGTTTGAAATAGAATGAATGTGATTTAGCGTAGGCGATGAGTTAAAATTGTAGGTGTATAGTTAATATTGACTCGTCGACATTTCGTCGGGAACTTTTCTCATTTGGAAGCCAGTCAAACTGAAACTCGAACGCTTAGTGGAGTGCCGTCCTCCTACGTCTAGCTTTGTATTAGATATTGTTCACTGCGTTAACAGAAAACTACAAAGGTATTAAATAAAACAAAAGCAAGTAGCTAATGTGTTCTTCCTGGCTATGCTCTATATCTATGCCAAATTTTTTAAAGATCTGTTCAGCAGTTTAGGCTACAAACTCTAACAAACATGCATCCATCTAAACTTGTATTTATAATATTAGTAAGATTATTAACTGATCACCATTTATTATCAACTAGATATTAAAGGTGACAGAAAAATAAGTGCTTTTCTAGTCTCCAGAAGTATTGGATTTCTTCCTTCTAGATCCTACGAACGGTCAATAAGGACGGGCGATATTCTGTGAAAGTAACTACTAATATCATCATCATCATCACCAGCTCACTATACGTCCCCACCGAGGGGCTCGGAGCCTACCCTAAAGTTAGGGTGACTAGGCCATAGTCAACCACGCTGGCCAAGTGCGGGTTGGTTGACTTCACACATATCTTTGAATTTCTTCGCTGATATGTGCAGGTTGCATCACGATGTTTTCCTTCACCGTAAGAACGTCGGGTAAATTATGTACATATGAAAATTCGAAAAATCGAAAATCACATTGGTACATGGCGTCGGGATTCGAACCCAAGACCTGTAGATTACAAGTCAAGAGCTTAAACCACTGAGCCACCGACGCTCACTACTAATATGTTCCGAAACAATTTAAGAAGTCAAAAAAACAAAATGCAACGATATTCAATTAATGAATTTTAATCATAAAACGCAAATAAACTATCTTTCAAAAGGGTTTTATTTCCGTAGTGACAGGGAAGTACTCTCCCCTGGCCCCTCGTCCCGCACCCGGTGGCGCATTTCTCTCAGTTTGCGCGGGAAGTAACAAACGGCCGCGTCCGTGTGGTTGATTTTTATTCATTTGGTCCGCGGCTGAGTCTGGGAGACATATTGGCCGGTGCCTTGGACGGGGAAATTGCATTTCGCCCCCTAATAATTCGTTTTCACGCAATGACAACGCTTTTATGGGCAACACTGCGGATACTGGCTACGTAGTCTTATATTTTAGCGCCAAACGCAAGTGTTTTGTTTTTACAAATATAGTTAGACCCTGATTAGTTCAACACGCGTGTTAACTATTTGACCGCTGCTTGATATTGACTTCAACACGATTATATCTTACTAATGTTATAAACTTGCCTTGGCCCACGATTCCGCCTGCGTGTCAACTTACATCTATGCCAAATTTCATCGAGATTCCATCATCTGTTTAGGCTACAAATCCTAACGTCATCCATCCATCTAAATTTTGGCATTTTAGTTATATTAGATGAGAAAGTTTAGATGGATGGATGTTTGTTAGAGTTTGTAGCCTAACTGCTGAATAGATTTCTATGAAATTTGGCATAGATGTAGAGGAGAGTCTGGAATATCACATAGGCTACTTACTATTGTATTTTTTTAAATCCTAATGTCTACACTCTGTCAGTAGGTAAGAAAAAGGTTGAAATAATGAAGAAACATCTTAAAGCAATAAAGGAAATCAATGTTAGGGTGTTCAAGTAACCTCTTAACATTTCTTAGCATTGTAAACCATATTCGGGCAGTCGGAAATCTCCCCTCCGTCATAACCCTAACAATATTTCCTGCTATTGAATAGAATTTGATGTAAAATTGTCGAACATCAAGTTGTGACCTCCCTTAGGGTTGTATTTGAAAAACATATTTTCCCTTGTTCGATTTGGACATGAAAAGCTATGTTATTGGTTGAAAATTCCATACAGCTTTGTTATTTTTTATTGATTTAAAGGCTACACAAATCCATTTAAATACAAATGATTATAAAATGTTTGTGGCACTTAAAAACCTTTGTAAATAATTAACGGCCGAAACTATTCTGTATTCTGAAACGAATTTTAAAGACTTATAGTATGCGGCTCTTACAATCAAAATATTGATATTTGAAGTTTTTTATTTAGGGCAATGTCGTTTTATAATAATATTCGGCCTTAAATATATAAAATAATATAAAAGAAAGAAGTAGATACCTAAATGCATAAATTGTAAAATAACGTGATATTTCACATCACAAAGTTTGTTCTCACATGTGATTAAAAATGGCGTCTGATGGTACTATATAATAAATTCTCGTCTCTTCGTTTTGTTTTCAAAAAAGAGATATTGTCGTATTTCCCTGTGCGCTCGTAAAGTATCCTGATGCGGTGCCGCCGGAATAGAATATGCATACTCGATATTGTTTCTTTGCATTTTAAATGGCGTGCAAATACGTTCGTTTTCCCGCGCAAATGTCATCAATCTGTCAAAGAATAAGACTGATATTGGCAGATGAGTTCTTTGCATTTCTGTCGATGATGCGTGGGGGTGAACTTAACAATTTCTTATTCAAACGTTGCAGTGTAAAAAATGGATTATTTTCTTTGATAGGGATATTAGGAAGATTATTTAAATGTGTAGAATAGGCCAAGCGTTTCGTTATTCACCACATATTATTTATTAAAGCATATTTATAATCTATGCCCTAATAAAGAAGATAAACGAACTAAACTAAAAGACTTCTTTCTTATGTGATGTCAGCAATCAAAGAATATTTTTGAATAATGCTTTTTATAATAGAAATCCCTACAATTACGGCACACTTTAGACTATATATTTTAACGATATTTATTTTAAGAAGTGAATGAATTTAAAAAAAAGCAAATCGAGAAAAGAATCAAGATTGCCATGGTAACGGTAATTGTTAGCCAATGGTAAAGGCCTTCGTTGACATTTGTCGATTTTAATGTTGATATTTTAATAACCTTTATATGTTATACGGATGAAGCCATGCGGTAACAGCTAGTATCATTATAATTTCGATATAGCAGGGATTCTTTGTGCATCTGAATCCCGTGGGAATGCACGTCGTGCTAAAATATTAGCAGGAAATGAGAACACGGTAAAAAGAAAGGTAAGCTAACTCGACACATGAAACTTGAACGCTGACTTTGGCCAATAAAAACTACACGATTTAATCATCGAGTTAGTTCTTTCTAGATGTGACGTTTCTACAATTTGTTTTTAATTGATAAATTCAAAAACTTGGCGATTTAAAAAAAAAAATCGCCATAAGAAAACTACATTATAACCAAGTAACATCGTGTAACTATATTTTATTGTAATTTTGTTTAAAATTTGTCCCGAAATAAAGCTATTTAGTACCTACTATCTAGCCTTGGGTTCGTTAAGAGCGGACGCACACCTTTGACTAAACAATTGAATAACTGTTGTGCGATTGTCGATTGTTTCACAATTCAACTGTTTAGTTGCACAACTAAAAATAGAGTAGTGTGCGCACCTCCATAAGCTCATAGGAATCAAAGCGAGACTAAACAGTTGTGCGATAGTCAAGTGTGCGCACGCTGTAAAAATCATTTAAAAACTGTCAACTTATATCTTATCTTCAAACCATCAAATAGATGACGTGTTTGGTTCTATTAAAAAACTTTTATTTGAAACTCATACCTATCCGATAAGTTTATGATAAGTAAATATTGTGTAATATTAAAACTGCTTTTCATTATAGTTTTCACATAATCATTATTGTAAATATTTATTAATATTATTGCGTAATAATTATGTATACTTCCTTATTACATTTGACGTTAAAACAAATGAATAATCTATTTTAAAATATCTATTACGTAATAAAATTATTGTCTCCATATTTTCTTCAAATAATTTCATTGCATACAATTTTGAATAGAAACATTTTACAGAACATAGTCCGAAATTGTAACATAGAAATGTATTTAAGAGTATCTTTGTGGTATTTGTGAAAGAGTTTTTACATTCGTTTCGGAAATAAAACTGCCACTTCAAACCGTCCGACATGGCTGATTCTCTTTGGACTCCTCGCTTCCCACAAGGCATTATCTAGATCTAAAAGAATATTTATCTGTCTGTATGTATGTTATAGATATTTTATTTACGTTACTTATGGTAGGTTTCTAAAGTTTTCAGTTATTTTAACATTATCTAGTGATTCATTAGTATTACTTAAACTAAATTTCAAAGGAGTTAAATTCAAGTTACGTAGTTAGGAAACGCATTTCAAGAATTTATCGAGCCGAACGCTAATGAATGGTTAAACGTAGCTGGGAAACTAGCTATTAGTTTCATAAACATCATATAGTCTTGCGTTATATGCCTGTAATTTTAATTTTAGGTTACTTTTTAATATTACCATACTCAATTTGGTATTAATAAATTTACTTGACTGCATTAAAAGTACAAAACGGTAATATAGTCGAATTGTTGCACAAAATGCAGACAACGCCGTGCGGCGAGCGTAGTTGCACCGAACTAAAATCGAGATGCTCTCGGTTGTATAATTACGCCGAAAATTTTGGGATACACTCGAGTGGCGGATGCTCGAGTGTTGCCATATTCAAAAATTTCAATACGACCAACGCTGAGTGGGGGTTTTTCTATGTGACACACTGTCCGCATGTTTGCCTAACAAAATGTCACTTGGGATAATAAAATGAAGAATTTATAGCATAATAAGCAACATACAGAAAATCTAAACAAATGAACGATTATTCCTAATTGATTGTTTGACCATTATAATTTTTTTTCCTAATGAAAAGAGCAAATTTTTTTCCTATCCTACGGGACATGCAGTACAATACAGTGTAAAGATTAAACAAGCGATAGATTAATTAAAATCTTCGTTATATCAGACAAAATACAAAAGTCTTCGTGGTATAATTTGTTTGAGCAAGTTAATCACGCTTCTGCTGTTATTTATGTCATTATTGAATAAGAATCTTAAATCACAAGTTCGTCACGCTTGTTGTAAATGTGTCTCACGTATTATCTGAGCCAGGGGGTCGCCGGGGGAGGGGATATCAAAAGATTCCTCATCAAAAATGAACGACCGATGTCGAGATGTGAGTGCCCGTGTACCGGAGGACTTGTATTTTTAACCTGCGTATGGCTAGGATTATTTTTCAATGAAGCTTGCTGCCGTCGCGAATTCGGATGTTTTGAATAGAGTTTCACTCCGCTGAAAATGCATTTCGTTAGCATTTCCATGTCTACTGAATGTTAACTGTAGTTTATCGAGTTAAATTTAAAAATCGCCTATTAGGGCCTGTCCCACCACTGGCTGATAGAGGAGGAGATAAGGGAACTAACTCCGATATTTCCATCACATATTTTACACGTTGGATTGATATCAGACAGTTTATAATTTGGTTGGACAGGCCCTAAATTATTAGTTTAAGATGTGTTTGATCTATAATATGTTAAAAGAGCAGGTTTAGTTTAGTATTATTTCTATTTGTTGTAACTTATACAAATTTAATTTGACTAAATATCTCATTAGAAAACTTGAACATTGCAAAAATCTTTAAAATAGATTAACAAGCAAACTTTACTAAAATGTTACAACGAAAATTTTAAGTTTATTCTGTCAGCTTGCTGCAACGGATCATAAACAATTTCACTTATTCCGCCTTAACATGTAAAATAAATTCAACAAAATTCTCTGTATGAATCTATTACTGAAATTAAAAACAAATCGCCCATTGTCATAACGTGAGATAAGATATAATTTATTACCAACAAATCCACGCCTTAAATGTAATTCAATGATTTCAAGAAATAACCATGACTTAGTATTTCATAATCGTTAGTTTCTGTTACTGTTAATTGATTAAAAAAGGGTTAAATATGCTCCGTCATGACGTCACGTGACGCGAGCCTACGTTGGCGATATATCGTGACGTTATTTATTATTAAGAGATTATAATTATTTAATAAGCCATTTCCATTAAAGGCTAAATGACTAATCATATTTATTAATATTGTAAATGAGAAAGTTTGGATGTATAGATGTTTGTTACTACATATACTTAAAACAGCTTAATGGATCTCGATGAAATTTAGCACAGTTGTAGAAGAATAAATAGGCTACTTATTACTTTATTTTAAATTCCGCATGTACAAAGTCGCAGGCAAAAGCTAGTTAGTAAAGGTCTTTATAAAGGTTTTATACAAGATGTTTCTAATTTGAAGATTTTAGTATTTGAATGTATTGTGTTTTTATGCAAATTAAAAATCTACAATTTTAATTACCTTATGTGTGGCACGTAATTGTCATGGTTTTTACATTTGTTAACATAATTTGGCGAACATAGTGATTGCTTCCCCTAATCCAAATACCACACCTCATTCGGCCATTAACAATTCTCTTGCCGAAAACTCGATCGTTAAATCAAATTAACTTGATGTCGCTGGAACCGAAATTCCCAATGCGTTAATTGACCACGAGCATGCGAACACGCTACAGTGCTACCAACGTAAACCCTCGTTAAACACATTGGTATTTTTATGTTGGTACGCTTTCGTTTATACGGTTCATTATAGAGTAATCACCGTTTTTATTGATTTTTGTAATTGAAAACAATCCCACATTGCGTTTATGGGCTGTTATTGAGTTGTCCTTAAACCAACAACTGTGATTGTTCGACAGAATAGACCAAACTACTTTCTTTTGTCCAACTGAATGTGGAATAGTTTAGAAATGTAGATCATTCTAGAACCTAACTTGTGTGTTAGCTGTAAAATTAGTATTTTAAATCAATAAAACTAATTAAAGCCCAAAAATCTTATCAATGTTTTAGAGTTTAACTTAGAGCAAGCGCACACCTTTGACTAAACTATCGCAAAACTGTTGTGCGATTGTCCTTTATTTTGCAACCAATTTTGTTTGCACAACTAAAAATCGAGTAGTGCGCACCTCAGTATACCTAAGCTTATAGAAATCAAAGCTAGACTAAACAGTTGTGTTATAGTTTCAGATGTGTGCACGCTCTTAGTATTCCGTGTATTTGTAGCTTTAAGTAATAATAAATAATAATACATATGGAAATATATCAAATAATTAAGGTCAACAAAGTCACGCCCGCGCATAAATCATTCGTGCAAAGCAATCGCGTCTAATACGTGTAGTCGCCGTTCGTCGGAATCCGCGCCCAAATAATGCCTCGAACAGGACATATTTTATTAATTACCGCACCGCTATCACGAAATATTACCTTTATGTCTCATATTTGCATATCGTACTCTATACGAACTGGGCGCGCCGTGGCATGCGATGCTGCCGCCTGAGGGAGAAGCGGTAGCGATTTTGACTAACAGTTGCAACGTCTGTTTAATATCAACACGTTCTTTGTCGTACACGGGTAGGCTCTTTCTAATACCTTTAGCATCTTTCTGACGTTTAGTTAGTAGTACATTTTCTTTGTCTATAGACTTGGGTGTTGTAAAATATTTAAGCAATATAACTATAAAGACTGATATTGGATGGACTACAAGTTCGTTCATAACGTTTTGCCTTAAACATTGCAATGCCAATCAATCTTGCTGAATTTAGAAACCTAATAGCTATATCATGTACCTGTGTTGTATTGGAGTGAGTTATGAGCGAGCATTTTAGATTTAATTATTTTAAGGTTTATGGATGTAATGTCGGCCACTTATATATATATATATATATATATAGTATAAGGTGGCAAACGAGCAAGTGGCCACTTGAATCCACCGAAATGGAAAGCGACCGCTGCCCATAAACATCCGCAATTGCAGATGCGTTGCCTACCCTTAATTGACGGAGGAGGAGACGGATATAAAGAGGACATTTCCCCTAACTACTATCCTGGCTTAACTGTCTACTGACGAGTCCAGCATGGTGTTTATATGGCAGACATTTATTTAAGAAACAAGTCAGATAATTGAGTTTTGTTAGTTTTTTACTTATAGGACCGTAACCTGTAGAAAAAAATAATGTTCCTAGTCCGCTATCGCTTGTGTATTGTGCGCAGTCATATGTTTGATGGAAATTTGGGCGTATCCATCGAATGCCGTGGCTAGTGTCCTCGACGCGTTATTTTTAATGATTCTGATAGAGTGGTAGACCGGATCGTATGCCGACCGGCGATTTGTATCCGCTACGGTTGACGGCTGACGGCGAATGATTAGTGCGACCTCTTTCATTAACAGAAAAGGTTTTCGTTGTTAATATTTTCATTTAGATCGCGATTTCAATTATTCGATAAAGATAACTGTTTATGATTGACGGTGAATGGAGTTTTATTTATGAAATGTGGAGTTTTGTTTGAGGGTGCTGATAATTTCACATAAATATTCTTAAATGCTTAGATTATCTTATATACATTTTAGTTTAACTTAAGTTCTGTTGTTGAGAACAAAGAATCAATGCTTTCTGATCCAAGTTAAATTCAAAGTACTTTATAAGTTAGTACAGACACTTGTCGGTCGTACTCCCGCATAACTCGCCACCTCGGTAACCTCCGCAAACATCAATTAGAACATGTTTGTACTCTAATAACTGGCAAACTGTTCAGTTAAACACGTGCGGAGGCCGCACGGTCAATACAGGTCAGTAACTTGAATAGCAAACACTTCCCGAAGACTTGAGATGTTCAAGTTTTAGGTGACAATGATTTTTGTCGATACGCGGAAGTGTTAATTATCGAAATTATTATTTTGTGATATTGCTGGATAATAGAAATTCAAGTTCGAGCTTTTATTAAATAACTAGCTTTTAACCGCAACTTCGTTCGTGCGGAATAAAAAAATATTATTGTTCAACTATAGTCGTCTCGTAACGAATGGAATTGTGTTTAATTTTCTAAGTTTTCCTCTTTCAACGACTTATGTTTAAATTCTGTACAAATTACTGATTATTCAAAAAGAATGTCAATTTATGTAATAATATAATACTATTTTCATGTATTACATATATCCGATAACGTCAGTATTAACGGTCACCCTACAAAGTGAACACAAAGATTTCCGTCAGCTAGCAGTGTGTGGCGGAGGGCTATTTGATTTGCTCTAATCAATTCGTACATGCCGCTAAACTTGCTACTGTTTGACTTGGACATTTATTAGCTGTTCTGAAACGATTTACGATGCGAAACTTTGACTGATGAATTAGCATAAATATATGATATTTTCTACATTTATATTTTGTTTAATAGAAGACTTGCAGCTGAGATATGTTGAAATATTGCGATTGTACTATACTGTTATCAATTGCAGAACGTATTCAGGCCTTTCTTACGTTTTGACACTAGAATAGGTGTGTCAGAATAATGCTCTTAGGGCCGGTGTCTCATCTAAGTTTAACTATTCGTTAGTGTTGGTTCGATAACTTCATGAAATGCGTTTCCGATCTACGTAATTCGAATTATACTCCATTGAAACTTACTTAAACCTAACATTAATGAATCATTAGGTAATGATAAAATAAATGAAAACTACTGCAAACCAACATTACTAATATAAATTCCCAACAAGCTACTACAAAAGATGATCATTTTGTCGATGTGTACGTTTTTGTAAAATACGTATTGTGGGTGTTATTAGAAAAGGCATAGATAGTGAGCTTTGCTAAATACTGTGTAAGCTATAAGCTACAAAGCTTTAAAGCTTCAAAGGCTGTTTGCTGAATGTAAGCGATACGCTAGCTGTTCTGTTTGTATAACCTAATACTGAATTTGTAAAGGCTCTCAGATATTCTGAAATGAAACCATTTTGTAGCTGATTTTATACTAATATGTAGTATAAAATAAAACTAAAAAAAAGTTTTCGTAAAAGCAAATTGTGTAGGAAATATTTTATAATAATTTAACCTAAGGTAAATACACAGAAGATAGAAGAATTACTTTCTTTAAGGGTTACCGAACATAAATTCAAGCAGTAGTCTACTGTCGTTGCTAAAATCCTGGACTGTCTTAAGTTGTCCTTGTACTTGTGCCTAAGTCTGTCAAGTTAACATCATCAGTTCTTCAGTTCAACTGCTAGGCTATATTATAAATAGTTGAGACCCCACATCCATGTAATAAACATAGTTGGCAACTTGTTCAATAAGCAGGGTTGTAACTTTGTGTCAACACAGCACTCAAACAGTACTCTGATGAGCTCATATAACCAGTAACGGTGGTCGCGTATTGAGATCGACAATGGAAGACAAATAGAAATCTAAACGGAGATTGTCCTGTACTTTGATAACACACATAATGTCTTGGAACTTTGTGGTTGTTGAGCATTGATCAAAAGACGATCGTATTCAAAAGTTGTTTTTGTATCTGCAGCTGTCACAAGGAGGCTGGTCATTCCGTGGTCATTCGGCTGGACAAATGTTGACTGAGAGCGATTTCGTATGCCGCGTTTACATCGGCAAGTAACTGGAACTGCTACTGACAGTAATTGTTACACATTTATCATTAACATTTACTTTTTCTGAATATACTACCGAAACCCTCATATGAAACATTCGCGTGGAATTAAAAAAAAGAAGTAGCCTATATATTCTTCTAGACTATCCTCTACATCTATGCCAAATTTCATCGAGATCCGTTCAGCAGTTTAGGCTACAAACAAAAGAAGTTTACTACTTTGTAACCTAATGTTAAATTACTAAAAATAAATCAATAAAGATATAAAACTTGAATATAAATGTGAAGGCAGCACGAGCGTAGTCACGTAATGATGTCCTATTGAGTGCGCGCCGGTCAGAGCATTGAAAGAAACGTCTCCGGTCAGTGTACACACGCCCTAATAGACGCCATTCAGACGTACTGAATACTGCATCACAGGCAGAAACACGACGATACGAATATCTCTTGTATACTACACAGATATATGTTGATTTGTGCATATAACTAGCTGTTCCCGTGCGGCTTCATCCGTGTGAAATTATAAAAACTTATTTTATTGTTTACATTTGTCAAATTCTCAATTGCAAATGTCAAAATGACTGTTACCATAACCTTGCTTCCTTAATATTGTCAGCTTGTAGTTTATGGTCCCTTTCCTACATGAGGGTTTTTCCAATTTATTTACCCCCTAAGTTAATTAGTGTGAAAATATATAGCCTAAAGTATGTCATAAGTGTAGGGCTTTTTTATTAAAGAAAGGATTATTAAAAACAAGCTTTAAAATCGTTTACTACACTTAGAATAGTCTCATAGTGAAGATTCTGTTCAGACTTAAATATTGCATCTAATTTACATAATAGACCACCTCCCCCAAATGTTTCTCCAAGTAAAAATAGTCTTTAAAACACTGATATAAAATCTATTATCAATGAAGATTACCAAATGCACACAGAAAACTTTGTGTCTCAGCGTGCCCCTGCAATCTGTACTTTGACTATAGAGGAACGGACTAGGCAAAGAGCCGCTGTGATTCAAATTCAAGAAATTTTCGCAAGCGATCCGAATGTTCACCATAAAAGTAAAATTGACACGACTTTACGAACATCTACGATTTTAAATATAGTTATTCGTTTTAATTTTACAGAGTGGATAGCTGTCGGTTGTCGGTTCCTGTCTCTTCAAAGTCAAAGTTTCCCAACGTTTTCTTAAGCAAGGAAGTGACATTGTGTCGTGTTGGAAAACAGGAACGATATAAAGGGTTATTCTGAGGCGAATCCCGCTTTGTTCGTGTAATTATTCTATTGTCATTTTATTTATATTTCACCGAGTTATCTTCGAGATATCTTCTAATAAAGTTTAAGAAAGGGAGCTGCGGGAATTTTAAGTATTGTTTTATGTTAATACATCGTTGCTGTATCGGGGGTTTGAAAATTACGATAAAGGTAGACGTAAGATGTAGTCTTAAGAATAAACATGCAGTGTGATCAAGTTACTATTATAGTTAATGTTTTTTTCTTCTATTCTGTACAACTCCGTGTTCTGTTTTAGGATTCATTGGAAACCGGCGCTTTGGTGTACACCGCAGCACATGCCGAATTCCTTTTCTTTTTTGAATAAATGAATTTCTTTCTTTATAATCATACCTTTGCTTGTTATTGCTTAAAGTGTCCTAAATAAGTTCGAAGACAATCTCACAACACATAGGATGAACTATCTCTTATGCTGGGTTTCTGAAGTTTCCGTTAATTTTATCATTACCATCATTATTATTGAATCATTAGTGTTAAGTTGACCTAAGTTTCAACGAAGTAAATCTCAACTTAGGTAGTTGGGAAACGAATTTTGTAAAGTTTTTGTACGAAAAACTCTAACGAATGGTTAAATGCAGCTGGGAAATAGGTCAGATAAGGTAACAAAATCCGATATTTCCATCAAATATATTACACATTGTTATCAGACAATTTACAATTCGGTGGGACAGGCCCTAAATCTACACATAAGCACTTCCTTAGGCATCATCTAGTTACTATAAAATTTGCAGTAAATTCTTTGTAATAAAAATAGGGCTTACCCATAATGCCATCTGTTAAGTAAGAAAGTTGGTACGTACTAGTTAAATAAAAGCCTTTAAATCTTAGATAATTATCGATTATGTTTAATTCTTATCAAATTATAAATGTTATTTATTAGTTCGTCTTTAAATTGTATCGTAAATTAAAAGTTTTCCGGTTCATTTGCATTGTTTCCTGCACAAGTTAGCGGCCGCGAGCGCGGGGTCTCGCGTTGACATCTCAAAGATTTTAACGACTCTTGAAGTTACATTGTAAGGCTTTTAATGTTTAATTTATTGAGATCGGCTTTGTTATTATAATATTATTGTCTGTTTGACGTATGCTAATATTATACATTTAGACAAAGAGATTCTTGAAATGAACTTGTGATTTTAATCAATCACATTTCATACTTTAATATTATACTCGTAAATGCGAAAGTTTTGATGGATGTTTGTTAGAGTTTGTAGCCTAAACGGCTGAACGTATTTCTATGAAATTTGGTATAGACGTAAAGGATAGTCTGGAAAAAACATAGGCTACTCAATTTTGTTTTATGTTTTTTTAATTACACGCGGATGGAGTCGCGGGCGAAAGCTAGTGTTTCAATAAACTTCCTTTAAGATCATTGGTCTAATACAAATTAAGTGGTAAAAACGGTAGTATTAGTCAGTTCTAATAATCTTTTATTAATGAATTAAATTTTTTAATCAAATAATTAATGTTTTTTGAATCTCACTTGATGTAAAAAGTTCTTGTCGAACCGAATGTTTGTAATGGCTTCATGTATCAATTCAGAAGTATCTTTTGTAATAAAAACTTAGAGTGTCTCGAAAAAGGGCGTTAACTGTTCAACTTGGCTGCGACTCGCCCCGACTTGTCATCGGTGACTTTATTAAGAGTGTAAAGACATATACACAAAAAAGGAAAATAAAAACAGTTTCAAAAAAAAATTACTACCGCACTTAGAATCAACTATTTAGTCGAACTTTGATTCCTATGAGCTTATATGGAGGTGCGCATACTACTCGATAGTTAGTTAGTTATTATCGATATTTAGATATGTAATTGGCTGCGAAACAATCGACAATCGTACAACAGTTGTGAGTTTAGTCAAAGGTATGGTCCCGCTTTTAATCTGTATTTTAATAGTAAATCTATACTAATATCATAAAGAGGAAAGATTTGTATTTTTGCATGTATTGAAATAACTCAAAAACTACTGGACCGATTGCAAAAATGCTAGCTATGTTATCATTGAGTAACATAGGCAATATTTTTACTCATTTTTTAATTTTACATGGGCGAAGTCACGAGCAACCGCTAGTAAATAATAAAATCGAAGCTTAGTATTAATAGTGGGCAGTGTGAATCCACCTTTATACTTTATGCTAATAAAATGATATTGTTTACTTAACAAAGTCCAATTAATTTAGAACTGTGACAGACACATTTCGTTAATCCGACCGACTCGGGAAGCCGGTGTTTTTGCTCTTAATGTTGCAAAGTTGGAGCACTTTGGACGCAAGGTGTGCGGATACTGTTACCCGTTATTTATCTCAGCTAATAACTTATCATTTAATGGGCGTTTTTCAACGAACTTTAGTTATAATTCTTATTATTAATAAGTGAGAGTTATTTGCAGCGCCATCTCGCGACACACAAATTTGAATAGATTGTCTTGTTTGTATGTGCATTGTTGAAAATATGATAAAATGTCTTGTTAGTCTGCATCTTACCAATATTATAAATGCGACAGTTTGGATGGATGTTTGTTAGAGTTTGTAGCCTAAACGGCTGGACGGATCTCGATGAAATTTGGCATACCTAGATGTAGAAGATAGTGTAAGGAACACATAAACGGAGTCGGAGGCGAAAGCTAGTATAAAATAAATAATCAACTAAGCGTGAACGCACACTGTTGACTAAATAATCATGTGTAAACTAATTTGATGGTCGATTGTTTCGCAGCCAATTCAACTGTTCAGTTGTCTAAAAATCGAGTAGTGTGCGCATTTCTATATAAGCTAGGAATCAAAGCGAGACTAAACAGTTGTGCGATAGTCAATATAGATAGTTCAGGTGTGCACACACACTGTTTTTTTTACATCTATTATTACATAATATAAGCTCTAATGCCTATGTAACTCATGACTTCCTTTCAACAACTCTTATAATTAGGAAGTTGTTAATGAAGCCAGACATGAGGCTGGCTGGAGGCGCACTCTGGTGGCATAAATACGGCCGATACATGTACACTTCACCCGGTTACAGCAAAAATCCATCTCCAACTTGTCACTTAAGGGCTCTAGTGATTCTCAACTCTGGACCATTCTCCGGTTTAGAATTATTGATGTAAAAAATGTGGATGCGGTATTATATACATAGAAATAAAAGACATTTTGATGAAGAAAAATGTTAGACAATCATTCGTCTTTGAATGTACAAAAACCCTTCTTAAATAATATAATATGAATATGTTCTAAAAATCAACACTTAAACAATAAAGACATCCTTTAATATCTTTGTATTGACATTTCAGTATTAAAGTAAAAATTAAAAATGTTAAGTATATCGTCAACTTTAATGTTACTAAATTAAGTATGAATGCCACATCCAAAAATTTCTTAGTTCTCGTAGGCTCAAGGTGCGCGTGGCTACATTAGCGCGCTGTCAGCGCCCCCTGGGCTGCGATAGAAGCAATAATGAGAGGCCGAGATTTCCCAAACGTGCCCTACGACCTACGAATTTGGATAAAGTTATCAAATTTTCAAAACTGTGTAACGCATTACGCGAACACTCAGCGAGGCTGTTATAGCAGCCTAATTATAATTGCAATTATTATACAACCCCACTGCCGCCTTCAGATATTTCTCACTAATGTTTTTTAAACATCAGTAGATTTTTTGTTAATCTATACTTATATACTAATATAATAAAGCGTAAACACACACTTCTTTGTTGCCTAAGATGTCAGCAATCACAGCATATTTTCGAATAACTCTTTTTTTAAAAAAAAGCCCTACACTTACGTCACGCTTTAGGCTATATATTTTCACGCCGTTAAACTTAGGGGTAAATATTTTGGATAAAAACCCTAATGTGGGAAAGAGACCATATGTTGTTGCCAACATCAAGAAAGCAGGATTGCTAAGGTTTGTCATGTCATGTCATTTTGACATTTGCAATTGATAATTTGACAAATGTGAACAATAAAATGAAAATTTCATAATTTTATGCGGATGAAGTCGCATGGGAACAGCTAGTTTACTAATAATTCCTTTAACTCCAACTAAAGTGAGAAACATAGTATGTTGGTGGCTCAGGAGTTTGAGCACTTGACTTGTAATCGACAGGTCTTGGGTTCGAATCCCACCATATACCAATTTTCGATTTCATCGACATCTTCACTAAGTTTAGGTGAGATCGTGGTCAAGCGCTGGTTTACTGGTTTAAATTTTTTATTAAAAACTAATTAATTATATGGGTAATTGGTAATACCGACAAAACCTTTTAATTTTATTTATATTTCTATTAGATTTAAATACAATATTTCACGTTACAATTTCCTTGAATTTAAAAATTAAAAACACTTGAAAGGTGAAATTAGCCTGGCTCATAATCGGGCGTTTGTATGAATGTTAAGTGCGCACACAGACACGGGCGCAGGCAAAACTCATCTCTATAATACGTAATTACGCGCGTTCAACTATAATTATTTAGTACTTGGCTAGTTCCACGCGGCGACTGATTCTATCGGTATATCTTATAGAGCTGTGCGTCAGGTTATAAAAAAATTAAATTATTTTTAATGTCAGTTTTTTTACCAGACTTAAAAAAAAATCACATTACTTAGAGTGTATTTTATTCTGATATCTTTCGACAAAGACAAGTAAAAAAAAATTGATTCTTGGGTAGTGTAGAACATGTTTATTTTTATTTTTAGCGTAAATTTTTATATCAGAAGAAAACAAAAGTATACCTACAACCTTTTTTGAAAATGAATAAGTAAAAAGATAATCAAGTCAGAAACTTTGAATGGTGAATTTTAACTCAGTAAAGTATTAACAAATCACAACTCTATGTGATTCTACCTAATAATGCCGTTTGACACATACCAATTTTCGGTTCATTTCATATTAAAAGGTTTTCAGCTGCGCCCCCGCGTGCCCCCGCGTGCCTCCACGTGCCCCCGCGCCGCAGCGACGCGGCTGTCATCTCCTATTCAGTCAGATTGCTGCAACTCGCTGCAGCAATTAGCTAGCTCTGATATTGGTCTGAATTATTCACGGCCATACTTTGATCGGTGTTAACGCTAAGTTATCTTACGGGTCGTCTTACTAAGTTAATGAACAAAGATTTATGTTCACTTAAGATTAAGTTTGTAGGAATATTATTAAAAAGTAAACAGTTAACAGAAAGAATCTCACTCGCATTTATTCCCCATTTCCATCTCTTTCACAATTTGTATC
Source organism: Papilio protenor (assembly GCA_029286645.1). NCBI lineage: Eukaryota > Metazoa > Arthropoda > Insecta > Lepidoptera > Papilionidae > Papilio > Papilio protenor. The sequence goes on along the minus strand of JAGSMZ010000034.1, from coordinate 2,768,560 downwards.
AATATTAAAATTTATTTACAGAAACATACAAATAAATGAAAACCTCCAGTGACTTAATAAAATGATAGAAAAACTTATAAATATTCAAAAAGCCGTTTAAGCCTTTGGCGGAGTGACGGATTCGTTTTTACTTATTCCACAGAAAATCTGCTTAAAATCCGCATTTAAAAGAATCACTCGGAATTTATTTATGTTGCGGTTCAAGTGATGAGTTAGAGCGTTTAATTAATTATATTTTTAATTCAAATGATCTTATTTCAAAGATTAGAATTAATTTGTATAATTACTAAATAACACAATATTGGAAGTATTAAACATTTCATTTGAATGTTTTGTTGTGTAAAAATTTATGTCTTAACTTACTTGATACTAGCTGTTGCTCGCGACTTCGCCCGCGTGAAATAAAGAAAGTATTGAAAAACGTACCCTATGTTACTCACAAATAACGTAGCTTTTTAATGGTGAAAGAATTTTCGAAATCCGCCCAGTAGTTTTTGTGTTATTTCAATACATACAAAAATCAAAAATACAAATCTTTCCTCTTTATAATATTAGTATAGATTGGGGATTCGACAGATAGTTTCCAGAATTGAGGATTAGTCATTAGATTTTAGAATTGAAGCCTTCAGACAATGCTTTAAAATTTCACAATACGGGCGTTGGTAACCCTTGATATGTCGTTAAAACACATTTATTTCGACCAATAATCTGAGTTAAATAAGTCTGAAGGCTATCACTTGGACTGGAATCCAGAGCTTCCTTCTTATCTCTTCGCAATGGTCGCGATTCCGAGGTTACCCTTTGGATGTCGTCGTTGCGAATGATTTTAAATGTAAAAATTATTCAAATTGGACGCGGATAAGTCTGAGGCGGTCGAATGGTGTCGCCTTGATCGGGGATTGGCGTTCGGGAGATACTCGCCGCGGCCGCTCTGTACAAATTGTCAATGCGACGGATCGCACGATATATCTTTATATCTCATAATTTAGCCGCTCTGTTTCGCTGAGTATACAATTTAGGATAACTTTAGGCTGAAATTTAAGATATAAAATGGAAGCTAACTCGACATTTTATCTATTACAAAAGATATTTCACTAAATTGTTATTAAAGGAATGTAATAATTAACTTAACCTTCTCCCAGGCTTTCCGTCACCATAAATAAGCACACATCTTACTAATATTATAAATGCGCAAGTTTAGATGGATGGATGGATGTTAGAGTTTGTAGATTAAACTGCTGAAAGGAGTACAGGATAGTCTGGGAGAACACAATTTACTTTTGTTTTATTTTTTAATTCCACGCAGACGGTGTCCCGGGCGAAAGCTAGTAATAAACAACTAGCACTATAATATACAGATATGTTAACCATAGGTGTACCGCATCGTTACTGTTGCTATAGGACAGGTCCTTATCGAAGGCCCCACCCCAGCAACAATCCAAGCAAATCTAGCATAATGCCCTCGAGGAGGCCCCGCACTCGCGCACCACGAGTATAGATAAATACGGTAAAAATCCGCGAGCATTAATTAACCGGCCGCGTATGAATGTCTTCTCGACAGTAGGGCCCTCGCACGGTTTGCTAATTGAAGCTGAAAATCTAGCGCTCGACGTAAAGGTGCGTTTACACTATCGTTTTTTAAGTCGAATTTTTTGGAAGCAAATGTTTACGTTGCATTATAAAGAACGATACATACAATTTACACACAGTGCGTTGAAATTGTTTTGGATAAGAAAGTGTTAGAAAAATCTCTCTTATTGATAAATATGTCGTGACTTTGCCCGCGTGGAATTAAAAATATATAGCCTTTGTTACTCAAGGATAAATTACTTTTCTAACGATGAAAGTATTTTTAAAATCGGTGAAGTAGTTTTTGAGTTATTTCAATACATACAAAAATACAAATCTCCTTATAATATTAGCATAGATTCAAATAAAATAATCAATACATTTTGATTTCCATAATTTACGTAACTAACATTATAATATCAAAAACATATTGTAAAAAGATAAAGTGTTAAAACTTCAGTGAAAAAAATATTGGACATTGTAAAGGGACCCTTATAATCGTAGTTGTCAATTACATATGACATTGTGTTTTGTTAACGGGCCGAGTACAGTCGAGCGGGAAACTGTTGACGAATAAATAATTGATGCTTCAGCAAGTAAATACCCCTCCCATTTTATCCCCCCCACTTTAGGTCTCTATATCAATTGAGATTATTACGGACGATTTCATCCCACATTCGTATGTTTTTAAGAGGATTTTTGCATGTTACATTTGTTAAACAACTTAATTAAGCTTATTTTAAATTAATACAATTTCATAATTAATTTAAGAATTGACAAATCACATAAAAACCGTTGTTAAAATTGTAATCAAAAAGACAACAGTATACATTAAAAGCAACCTGAAATACCGACAGATGGCGCTGAAAAAAATTCTTTGAGCGGAATTGTTCGCTTTGTTTAGATGTTTAATCGAATCATCGCTCGACATTTAAATTTTCATCTCGATAAGAATTCAATTTTGTACCGACGACGGCCGCGGAGATCCTTTGCAATGTCACCGTCGATACGCCCCACGGGGGGAAGGGTTAAGATGGCTCATGATAAACAGAAAAAGTCGAAAAAAAAGTTAATTTAACTTCAAGCGAGGAAACGAAACGCCGTGGAAATTTTATATTTATCTATCTAGAGTTGAAGAGTGTGACTGAATTAATTTTTAGTGTGCCAATGGGTAATTATTATATTGAGTAATTTATTAGTCAAAACTCACTATTTCTAAAACAATAAATAGTTATACTATAGTAATTAAGAAATAGAAATCGAAGATTTCTAAGCTACGTAACTTACAACTATAACTACGCCAAAAAGCTAATAGTACTAAGTCTTGGCACTAGTTTAATTAAAAAAAACTATGACAGTCGATAAAAAAGTGTGACAGTCGATTAAAAAAATAACAGCTCTATGTAATTACCAATGATCAAAAGCAAAAGGAAATCAGCACAGAGACAATACAACAAGGGACATTCTTCTAGTTAACTCGCCGTTATAATTTACTCCTGATTGAGATCAAGTTGAAATTAAGAAAAAATAAAAGAAAGAAAGGGGACGAGAGGGCGCTGATTGTACCCTTTTTATCTGGACGACTTGATTTAACAAACAGACCCGGTTTATTGTAAAAGATCGTGAATTACCTATTTTTAAATAAATTATACATAAATTAAGCACTATTTGAAAGCTGACACTGTGGCGAGTTCACAAGTAAGTAGAAGCTCGGAGAAGACACAGCTTAATTAGTTACTAGCTTTCGCCCGCGACATCGTTTGCGTGGATTTAAAAACGCAAAAGTAAGTAGTCTATATCTACTTCCATACTATCCTCTACATCTATGCTAAATTTAATCGAGATCAGTTCAGCAATTTGAGCTACAAACTCTAAAAAATATCCATCTAAACTTTCACATTATAATTAGTAAGATTAAAAACACAATCACGTGCAGTTGATCTGATTTCTGTATAGAATCTAAATTTAAAGAAATGAAACGTAATACATGAAATTCGGAACAGAGAATTGTGTTGCTACAAGTTGTAAACAACTGAAGGCTATAACAAAGGGCAGGCAATCAAAAGTACACCAATAAACGAAACAATCGAACTCTGACCCGTGCGTTAACAGCGGTCACTTGATTTGTCCACTTTAATATTATAGTTGTTCGGATTGCTGTTATATGGATAAGGGAAAACGTAATACAGACTTAAGCATCTACGTGTAGTCTGTTAACTAAGTAAACTGTCGCACAACTGTTTAGTCTCGTTTTGATTCGTATGAGCTTATATGGAGGTGCGCACACTACTAGATTTTTAGTTGAGTAACTAAACAGTTAAATTTAAAATAATAAAATAATGGACAATTGCACAAAAGTGTTGCGATAGTATAATCAAAGATGTGCACCCGATCTTATTGTTTTTCTAGCCAATAGACTCCAACCATGATCCATCAAATAGTTCCAAACAAACTAATATAATTTTCAATTTAAACAACCCATAATGTTAACTAGTCGAATTATCAAACTATTATCCTATTAAATTTAAGTTAATAACAGATGTAAGCGGTCAAACTTAAGGTCATAAGTCACGTCCACACTAAGCCGTCGATTGTCTCAGGATAAGGGTGGGGTCACACTGAGCCCAGTTTTCCCATTAAATTGTTTCTCCACTTGACCGCCGTGGTCCACTTTGTTGAATCGCAATTAAATTCCGACATGTTCAACCCATTGCTCCGACAGGGACGTATTCTTTAGGTCTACATGATTTTGTATTTATTTACAGAATACGATTTAAGCTAGAAACGTTATAATTCAATTTAAAATACGTGATAACAATATTGTGTATAACGATACTGCTTTTAGCTTGTAGTGAATTTTCACAGTCGCGTTTGCAAAAGGTACTTGGTAGTTGTCCACAAAAGCACAGAAAAAAGTGAATTTAACTCCTTTTATAATTTTTTTGTAACACTAGTAGCATTTGTTAACTTAGCTACGTTACTTAATTTGGCTAATACAAATAGGTTGACATAATAAAATTTATAAAAAATCAAACAATTTTATTTAACGTATAAATTTTTGTATATCCAAACTGAGTACGCCCCTGTACGTATAGTCCATCAAGCAAGTACGGATATCGTAAAGATATCGTGTGGACATCATTGAGGGCCCCCCTCCCATTGTCCGGCTAACAACTTGTGTACAAATGATTATGTGTTCAAAACAAACGGTCATTGTTCTATGGACGGATGTTTTTGTGCTGCTGAAAACTAATGCCGTTTGACAAACGAAACTGCGTTGAAATGCAACGCTCTTGTGAATTTTTGTTCCGAGACAATTATAATGGCTTGGTCCAGTTTGTTTGATGTTCTTATCTGCAACAGGGATGGATTAGAAATTATGTGTTATTTTTATTATTTACTAGCTGTCGCCCGCGACTCAGTCCGCGTGGAATTAAAAAAAAACAAAAGTGGGTAGCCTATGTGTTATTCCAGACTATCCTCTACATCTATACCAAATTTCATTGAAATCCGTTCAGCCGTTTACGCTACAAACTCTAACAAACATCCATCCATCTAAACTTTCGCATTAATAATATTAGTATGAAAACTTTTATATTTACCTTTTTGATGTTACTATTTCCATGTTATGAAAATGACGTTCACGTAATATTTCTCTGATACCTAAATAAATGTTGACTGGATTAATGGAAACATTTAGTATTGATCAACGCCTAAAAGTATAGTAATATAGTAATAATGGCCTATAACAATAATTAGTTTTGGCGATTCCGACTCGATCCCCGAGGGGTCAAGTCGACCGATTGTCCTTTGAAGGGTTGATTAAGATGACCGGCGGGGTGGGGCCTTAATGACCCCGGAATGGAAGGGTTAGGGGCCAAACTTTAATGCGGGCGTACCTGCCATTTGTCCGGGTTAACACGGCCTGTTATTTGCTCTAGAAAGCTTTTTAAAAGTGCTAATTAGATGGTACGGTTTGTGCACACTTCTACATTTACATGCGATGAATGTTTCAGGGCAAATGTAGAAAAAACTAGCATTAAATGTGTTGTTAGTAACAAAGGTAGATAATTTCAGAATTGTAATAACGATTTAAAAACGTATTATACAAAGACGAAATTTAGGTTATAGCTCCTGAAGAACATTCAAATTTCTTCACTAAGCTAACTAAGATAATGTACGTTTAGAAGACAGAATAATTAAATAATTCTCTTTTCTTTCGTCTATCTCGCGGCTCTATGCAAAGAGCCAAACGTAAGGACGAAGAGCAAAAAAGCTAAACATCGGCGCTCATTTGGCCGCTTATTATTATTGTCTCCTCGCAAAGAATTCCCTAGAAAGGGTTAATTAGTATGGACCAAGAATTGAATTAAGAGACTTTGTTGGCATAGTATGGATAATACCATAATTTGAAAACAAAAGTAAAATTCTCCCCAAGAAAGTCTAAGAATCCAGTCGTAAACTTATGTACAACAAGTAACCAATTGGCAGATGAGGCAAATTTTTGTTTTATCGCAATTTGAATGAAATTAATTCCAAAGAATTAAGTGTTAAATCTCTCACAGTGTTAAAATCTTACAATTTTAAATTAATCGCATTGTAGAACCATATCTTTTAGCTAAACCTATAGGATATAGTATTTATTATGAGTATAAGATCATATTTACTACTGTTGCTAAAAATATTATAACACAATTATAATAATTTATTGAGAATATCCACACAAAGCTAACGTTGTCACCGATGAATTACAAGAGAAGCGAGGACAGATCGCGTCGCGTCCAAAACAAAACGAAATGAAAAAAAAATTAGCGAAAAAAATAAATAAAAAAGGCGCGTTCTTCGCAAGATATCTTTCATCTTGTAATTATTTTTATCCTTTAAGCGAAAGGAAGAGGGGTATAGATAAAAAACATCGGAGAGAGAATAAATAAAAATTAGTTTGTCCAATTCAGTCGTACTATTGTACGGGAGACATTGTTCTGATTCTTTGACAAAAAATACAAGGCTGTTTAATTTTTATTAAATACACAGCCTTTTCCTTTATTGACTTTTTATTGTGTTAATTTAATTAAAAATGTCTTGTGTTTAATTTATTACTTCATTCTAAGACACCACAAGATTCTATGCAATATTGTGCCTTGTTTCTCACCCAACTTTAACCATAGTTATAATAATTTTCTAACGTGGAACAAAAAATAAAAAGAGACAATTAGGTAAGTTCTTATCTTCAATAGATAAAATATCTGTCGATAAACAACGCTAAAATATATCCAGAATTTTCTGAATACAAAAATAAAAAATGTCCCGTCCAATGAAGTGTGAGTATTGAAAGGTGGAAGGCTGTATTGGGTATCGATTGGTTTCCGATCAGCCAATGGCGGCACAGGGCAGTTCCGCACGCACGCCTACTGATATCGGAAACACATTGACATGATATACATATTACTCTATATCTATACTAATATTATAAAGAGGAAAAATTTATATTTTTGTATTTATTGACATAACTCAAAAACTACTGTGCCGATTATAAAAATTATTTCACCAATAAAAAGCTAATTTATCGCTGAGTAAGTTAAGCTATATTTATTACTATTTTTTTTTATTCCCTAGAATAGTTAGTATTTATATATATTTCAATAGAATATGGAGGTGACCTAATAACAAAATTTGATTACCAAAGTTACTGTCGAAATATTACAATGAGTATCTTTATTCTAAAACAGAAAAAAGATTAACATTTTGGTTTCTAAAATCTAAAATGATATGCTGAAATAAACTTAAATAGGCACAGCCTTCACGCACATATTTGAACACGAAACGATAGCTATTCTACACACTGTAGCAAGAATATTTCATATTTAACAGTCTACTTTACCAAGCCTAGGGTTATTGATTTTAGAAGTATCATTTCATTCTTTGTTGTTAAAAAATAGCATTAAAACCGAATTATAAAAGTGCTTTCTAAGTCTAATATATCTCTTTCAAAAGAAAAACTGTTTAATAATAACTGTTGGACATTCTTAATAACAGTAACAAAGCACACGTTCCCTTCCCACCCTTTTATTATATAAGAAAAGGATGGGAACGGAACGTGGATTTGACGGTGGAGGAGACGCATAGGAAGGGGAAATATCCTGTTTATGTGCGTCTCCTCCTTCACCGATTAAGGGTAGGCAACGCATCCGCTATTGCGGCTGTCTATGGGCAGCGGTCGCTTCGCCATTTCGGCGGATCCAGGAGGCCGCTTGCTCGTTTGCCACCTCATGATATAAAAAAAAACATAAACAAACTTATATTTCAACGCATAATAAAACCTGAATGAACTACAACCTCAATAAATGTCAAAAGGCAGTTTACGAGCTGTCCAAGGTTCGATTGGACATGCGCTGTGAAGGTGATTTTTTTGTTAACTGGGCGTGGCGTCGATAGCTATTGAATATCGGACAACCCTTCGATTGGAGGGCGTTCTGAACTCTATAAACTTGTGAGGCTCTGAGTCCTTCATGGTAATATACTGTGTGATAGGTATGTTGTTAATGTTGATCATGCTAAAGCATAAAATTAATTCTTATCTAAAATAATTACCAGAATTTGAATTACCTCTTAGTGAAGACAGTTTCTGCGAAGCTTAAAATAGTAAAAACGTTAGTTTTCATCGTATATCCTATCTTCAAAATCAATTCAAAGTTAACTGCATTATACTATACAAAACAATATAGTAAAAGCATCAACAACCAGTTAATAACATAAAATTAATTGCAAACACTCACTCATAAATCAAGCTCAACTTGTAAAAAAAACTATTTGAATTATAATTCTGACCTAGCATTGAATTATAAAGAAACACACTACAGTTTATAAACTTAGTATATTAATAACTAGCTGTTCGCGTGCGGATTTAAAAACTTTATTTTATTGTTTACATTTGTCAAATTATCAATAGCAAATGTCAAAATGACATGACATGACAAACCTTAGCAATCTTTCTTTCTTGATGTTGGCAGCAACTTATGGTCTCTTTCCCACATTAAGGTTTTTATCCAAAATATTTACCACCTAAGTTTCATGGCGTGAAAATATATAGCCTAAAGCCTGATGAAAGTGCAGGGCTTTGTATTAAAAAAGGAATTATTCAAAAATATGCTGTAATTGCTGAAATCTTAGGCAACAAAGAAGTGTGTGTTTACGCTTTATTATAATAGTATAGATTTAGGTTCAAAATACCTCGTACACATATCACACGACACGTATTAACGTAACACTCAACGTATAACACGAGGTTGTAGAACCAATCGGTCCAATGCGCAGAATCGAACCGATATCAGTAACCGATAGGAGGATGTGTTAGATGGGCGTGGCGGGAGGCTTTCAGGGTCCGTCACTTCCTCGATAGCCTTCCAATACGAGTGGGCGTTAGGATTTTTTTTTACAATTTTTATCGGAGTTTCACCTATAAAGGCGGTGACCTGTTAATGCTAGGAGGAAAGTACTGGAAAACGATAACGTTATAGAAATTGGAATTAAAAATCATTTAGCAGTACATTTATTACACAAGATTGTATTTCGCAAACCTACGCATACTATATCAACAATAATGATTTGTTAATAATCCATGCCGGGCTCGAAACCTTGGTAAAGTTGGAATGAATTTGAAGCTCAAATTTTTTTTTCAAGCACATCAAAGTACAGCTTATCGAATTCAATTTAATTAACTGGTAAATAGTGCTTTTAATCTGAGCGTTATGAATCTGACAGGTGCAACGTTATTAACTAAAATGTAGTTTCATTAATGTACCAAAGAAAGCTCCGCAAAGCTCAAGTCGTAATGAATCCGGGGGATAAATAATCATAAAGAGTTGGCTCGCCACCTTAAAATGAAAATTGTGTTCACTAAAATGCGCTAAGGAAGTGATATTTATGTGCTCGGTTCGCTTGCTTAATGAGCTTCGTAAAAAGCAGTGTGTGATAACCCGGCGCCGCTCGGGGACGCTTTTTAATTACGACGAATTAAAATATTATTTAGTATTGTAATTTCATTTTTACTTGAAATTTTTGTACCAAATTACGCTAATATGTTTGTAATGTGTATATTATGAGTAAATAAATGAGCAAGTAATTTATAGTATGAATGTAACAAATCATTAGAATTAGGTTTGTGTGTTTTATGTTAAGGATTTTTAATATTTTTATGTAGTAACATAACTTTAAGTACACATGAACAATATTCATAAATACACGTATATTCACAATTTGTTAATATTTTAGGGTCGCGTTATAACCTAAAAACGTAAAAATATACCTCGAATTAAATTCTGATTACAATTTGTGGGACTGTCTCGTCTTACTTGAGTAAAAGAAATAGACGAACTGAAGTAATACAGAAATCCAAAATAATTGTTTCTGGTTATTAATATAGGTAATGGCAAAATTTAAAAAGCTGTCGATTGATAGTTTTCGACTTAATTCAAACAATTCTAGCAGAGTATGCGATTTTCAATACAAATAACAAAACATTTCTTAAATTAAGAAATGATTCATACTCGTATATGTACATTACATATAAAAGTTATACAAATTATATCACATGATTTTAAATAAGAATTTCTTATTCTAACAATACAACGAAAGTTACTAAACAAAAACATTAACAAGAACGAAAGCATTTCCGTCCAACGAAGATGCTTCAAACATAATTTATTTTCCGCTATCCGATACTAGATGGCGCTAGGCGTTCGCAAATACATTGAATTTTATGGAAATACGATTTCTTATAATCCAATTATAATTAAAACACAATCATTTTTAATTCTTGTAATATTTGTATAAACGTGTAAAACAACATAAATAACCAATGCATAATAATAGAAAAATCATAAGTACGGATAACTTACGAGTATATCATTTTATTGCTAGTTTTTGCGTAGTACATTCATATGTGACATAAATTCAAATAGATTTAGTCTAAATTACTCTAAAATTATAGTTAAACACTATTTACTTTTACACGTGTTTTAACTCTGACCACCGCCGTTTGATATGTACGTCAAAGAGGTTACATGTTTTACCATAAATATGTTTATGGCATCATTATTAATTAATAATTAGTTTTCGCCCGCTACTCTGTCCTGTGGTATTAAAAAAAGCAGGTAGGCTATGTGCTCTTCCAGACTATGCTTTACATCTATGCCAAATTTCATCCAGATCTGTTCAGCCGTTTAGGCTACAAACTCTAACAAACATCCATCCATCCCAACTTTCGCATTTATAATATTAGTAAGATAAATAATAATGTGTCAATAATTAGTCAAAAATCCGCACCGCAAGTCAAGGTATAAAAGGGTTGACGTTTGTTTAGCTAAAACGTATTTGAAACGTTGTTTAATTTTTTCATGTTAAGGCCCAGTATGTCTAGGTGAATTTATTTCTTATACGTTTCGAATAATTCGCCCTTTCGCGGCAATTATTTATTGCCCATTTTCGCGTTCGCGAAACGAAAGTGGATCCCGACGTGGGATAGGTGAAGACGTATTTATGGTCCTGAAATAAATACCACAACGTTTGTTTACACGATATACGGAATACAAAGAAAGGTTCCGTATTAAAGTTACCTATAGAAAATATTTAAATGTAGATTAACTAATGTTTGTTGTTTACATGTGGTGTTAAATTATCAAACAATTGAAACCTAAAATCCTTTATGTTACTAGGTTTATCCCCTGACTTCGGCTGCGGATTTAAAAAAGCATTTATTAAGTGACTATATGTTTTCATTTGTAGTTTTATTTTAAATCCAATAATCTAATTTCGCATTTATAATATTAGTATGATGTTTTTCATATATGTAGGTAATATTAATAATTATTATATTTGCGAAAAAATTGTTCCTTCTTAATAATGTAGTGTATTTTCTTCCTACTAATGTAATCTGAATATTTTTATAACGCATAATAACTAGTAACTAAATCAAATAAAAAATGACATTATTCCTACATTTACTATTAGCTCTTGCTAGTTACTCTATGTAGCCTATGTTACTCAGCAATAACGTAGCTTTCTAATGGTGAAAGATTTTTTGAAACAATCCCCGTAGTTTTTTAGTTATCGCAATACATACAAAAATACAAAACTTTCCAATTTATAATATTAGTATAGATATATCGTAAAAAAGAATGCTTCTTTTGTTTTAGTATAACATGTTAGTTTGATTAATTGTTCAAAGGGACCCTAAAAATAAAGAAAATAATCCTCATAAAGATGTCGGGATGCGTTGCGGCGGCGTGTCACAGGCGACAGTTTGATGCATGCGAGGGAATTAATTCTTTTTTTCTTAGTGTTGAGGGAAATTACCTGTGTCACCCTGTCAGCCCCGCGTGGGCTAGGGGATGAGGATATTAATGTTTTGTGTACGAAAGAAATCTCTATGTTAAGTTATCAATGATGAAAAAATATCACACTTTGTAAATTAACAATGTCTATATTACTATTGGCTTGGAAAATCAGTGCTTAATATTTAATAGCCTATTACCTTCCTTACTATTTGTACTAGCTTTTGCCTGTAACTTCGTCCGCGTGGTATTAAAAAAACAAAAGTGAGTAGCCTATATGTTCTTCCAGACTATGTTCTACATTTATGCCAAATTTCATCAAGATTCTTTTAGCTGTTTAGGCTATAAATTCTAACAAACATCCGTCCATCTAAATCGGATTTATAATATTAGTATACTAGCTTTCGCCCGCGATTCCGTCCGCTTGAAATTAAAAAAACAAATGTAAGTAGCCTATGTGTTCTTCCAGACTATCCTCTACATCTATGTCATATTTCACCGAGATCCGTTTACCAGTTAAGGCTACAAACTCTAACAAACATCCATCCATCTAGATCGCATCGTTTAATTAACAAATGCTCAAGGTTTTTATTAGTTTCTGAGGTTATGGATTTTAAACATACATTAGGTTCAGTGATTCAGTATATGAAGTCATTCTGGCTATGCTTTTTGAATCATTAAACAATAAACTTGTCCGCATCCGTTCTTGTGTCGTAACTCATAGTGCACAAAAGACAATTCCAGGCTACAAGTTGGAGGCGCGGGTTCCTTGAAGACGCTGCGAACAATAAAGTAAATTATTGCCTTGCGTCCGGAGGAAGTGTGGACAGCGAAAAATGGCGGCAAGCTACGAACATCGACTTCATATTATGATTTATTTAAAAATTTAAATACTTTTCCTTAACTATTTTACGGTTTATAGTAAAGAGGTTCTATTCAAGCTGAAATTATAATGGAAGTAAGTTTACTATAAATAAATTTACAAGTTAGATTACAAAATGATAAATATAGTTTATAACTGACTGGAAAAGTCATTGGTCAGGAAATAATCGGTTTCTCTCTACGTCGTAGCATGTCGTAGCACTCTACAATAACCGTTGGTGTAAATGGTTTAAAGCTATCTAATTCTCTTTTAAAATAAAAGATTTTTAAAATTACTTTTGACTAACGAGTCAATTTATTAAATTTCTTCCCTTAGTTTCAGTAACAATTAACAGTAGAATCAAAAACAAACACATCTGGAGTTGAACGTAATTATTATAATAAATGTAGTGCGTAGCGAAGCGTCCTCTAGCGGCGTAAGGATGCAGCCGCGCCTCCGCTCAGAAACAACACCACTGCGTATTATTTACACTTATAAACTTAGTATTTAACTCAAAATTTTGACTCTAATTTTTGACCGACTTCCAAAAGAAGGAGGTACTCAATTCGTCCATATGTTTTTTTTTTTGTTTTTTTTTTATTTATTTTTTTTATGTGTGTTACGGCATAACTCCGCCCCTGGTAGACCGATTTCGAAAATTCTTTTTTTATCCGAGAGGTAGTGCTTGCAGGTGGGTCCCATTTTTTTGTTTGATTTTTGGAGTCAAAGACTACGGCGTAGTTAAATAGTTTAGCTCAAAATTGCGTGACGAAATTTGGTGTCTTTTTTGCTTTCTATGCTTACGTAGCCTAAACTATAAGACTTACACAAAAATTATGTATGGAAGAATTGTAGCCCTTTAAATTTGCTAAATAAAAGTCAGCGATAGCATATATCTATCTCTTAAGGTTTTCGCACAATAACCACTTTTTTCATTAAAATTTCGATCAAAATCTATACCCCACTTTCAACGCTATTACTCGTGTTCGGTATGAATCCTTATCAAAATAAATGTGTCCATCATCAAGAGAATTTAATGTAGATTATAAATACCCTTGGAACTGTGTAATTCCGATAAATAGTTTAGGAGATATCATAAATAGCAAATTACGAGTCGCAGAAAAAAATACCAACTTGTAACAAAGTTTGCTTTCTTGGCTTACGTAGCCTAAACTATAAGACCTACATAAAAATGATGTATGAAAGAATTGTAGGTCATTCAATTAGCTGAATTAAAGTCTGCGATAGCATATATCTATCTCTTAAGGTTTTCGCACAATAACCGTTTGTTTCGAGAAAACCGTCAAATAAGTGCAATCGACTTTATTTAAAACGCTTTTATTCTTATTTGGTATGAATCCTTATCCAAATAAATATGTTTTCACGATAGAGTATTATATGTAGATCATAATTGCCTTTTACAGTACGTAATTCTGTGCAAGATTCTAGAAGTTATCAAAATATTAAAACTCACGGGCAACAGCGGCGCGCGGCCGCACCGAATTATGAGTGAATGATCGCAACGATGTATTAGTTGTTTACTTAATTTCTTAGATAATCGATTTAGATAACTCATTATTTGTTTGAAAGCTAGTGATTATCATACTGCGATGTCTAGATTCACTAAAAATCGAGAAATAAATAAACTTTTTGATAAAAAACAAAACCGACTTCCAAACAAAATACACTAAAAACAAAATACACTAAAAACAAAATCTTCTCAAAAAAACAGTACACTAAAAAGTAACGAAATAATTTCTTGAAAATAGTAAACCTCCCTTATTGTAGCTGTTATGTCTATATTGTACAATTATTATTACTTTGAAGTCGGTGTCAGTCATTACTAAAAACGTTACTATACTTTCAATTGTCAATTGTTATGGTAAAAATGTAGAAAACCTTACGTAGAAATATCACTGCATATACCTCGGCTGACACCGACATCAAAGTGATAATAATTGTACAATATAGACATAACAGCTACAATAAGGGAGGTTTACTATTTTCAAGAAATTATTTCGTTACTTTTTAGTGTACTGTTTTTTTGAGAAGATTTTGTTTTTAGTGTATTTTGTTTTTAGTGTATTTTGTTTGGAAGTCGGTTTTGTTTTTTTAATACTAAAGGTGTGATTGTCGACTGATCCTATGGATCTTATATGCTAACTACACTTGTCCTAAGTAATTATATATAACTAGCTTCCGCCCGCGACTCCGTTCAGTAGATTAAAAAAAATTGAGTAGTCTATTAGTTCTTCCAGACTATGCTCTAAACCTGTGCCAAATTTCATGGAGATCCGTTCAGTTTAGGCTACAAACGCTAACAAACATCCATCCATCCATCGTAACTTTCGCATTTATAATATTTATATGATTTTTAATATAATATAGTGTGATCGATCGATCGACTGACCATATGAAGCCTCCTAATGTTAAGTATCAATACTCTAAGTTAACATTAATTATATACAAATATTTCGTCGATTTTTAAGAATTATTTAATACTACACTATTTGACATTGATAAGATACGAAATGAGTATATTAGAGGAAGTTTGAGAGTAGCCCCAGTAGTAAAGGTAAGGAGTAAAAGATTAGCATGGTATGGGCATGTTATGAGGAGGGATGAATCGCATGTTACAAGGAGAACGTTAGTTATGAGTGTGGAGGTACATCGGTAGAGGTAGACCTAGAAAGAGATGGATGGATTGTGTAAAAGGTGACATGATCAAAAAGGGAGTGATGACTGAGATGACGTATGATAGAGTTATGTGGTGGACAAAAACCTGTCGCGCCGACCCTACGGGAGTACGATAAGGAGATGATGATGATGATGATGATGATGATGATGATGATGATGATGATGATGATGATGATGATGATGATGATGATGATGATGATGATGATGATGATGATGATGATGATGATGACTATTTGACATTGATAAGATACGAAATGAGTATATTAGAGGAAGTTTGAGAGTAGCCCCGGTAGTAGAGAAGGTAAGGAGTAAAAGGTTATGGTATGGCATGGTATGGGCATGTTATGAGGAGGGATGAATCGCATGTTACAAGGAGAACGTTAGTTATGACTGTGGAGGTACATCGGTAGAGGTAGACCTAGAAAGAGATGGATGGATTGTGTAAAAGGTGACATGATCAAAAAGGGAGTGATGACTGAGATGACGTATGATAGAGTTATGTGGAGGACAAAAACCTGTTGCGCCGACCCTACGGGAGTAGGATAAGGAGATGATGATGATGATGATGATGATGATGATGATGATGATGACTATTTGACATTGATAAGATACGAAATGAGTATATTAGAGGAAGTTTGAGAGTAGCCCCAGTAGTAAAGGTAAGGAGTAAAAGGTTAGCATGGTATGGGCATGTTATGAGGAGGGATGAATCGCATGTTACAAGGAGAACGTTAGTTATGAGTGTGGAGGTACATCGGTAGAGGTAGACCTAGAAAGAGATGGATGGATTGTGTAAAAGGTGACATGATCAAAAAGGGAGTGATGACTGAGATGACGTATGATAGAGTTATGTGGAGGACAAAAACCTGTTGCGCCGACCCTACGGGAGTAGGATAAGGAGATGATGATGATGATGATGATGATGATGATGATGATGATGATGATGATGATGATGATGATGATGATGATGATGATGATGATGATGATGATGATGATGATGATGATGATGATGACTATTTGACATTGATAAGATACGAAATGAGTATATCAGAGGAAGTTTGAGAGTAGCCCCAGTAGTAAAGGTAAGGAGTAAAAGATTAGCATGGTATGGGCATGTTATGAGGAGGGATGAATCGCATGTTACAAGGAGAACGTCAGTTATGAGTGTGGAGGTACATCGGTAGAGGTAGACCTAGAAAGAGATGGATGGATTGTGTAAAAGGTGACATGATCAAAAAGGGAGTGATGACTGAGATGACGTATGATAGAGTTATGTGGTGGACAAAAACCTGTTGCGCCGACCCTACGGGAGTAGGATAAGGAGATGATGATGATTATGATGATGATGATGATGATGATGATGATGATGATGATGATGATGATGATGATGATGATGACTATTTGACATTGAGAAATATGCATATTGTTATCCCACAGTTATAATAATGCTAGCTATCAATCTTAAAATAACTTTAACTCGTCTAACATTAGCTTTGACATCCCTATAGCAAGTACAATGTGTTCAGACTTCGCTCTGCGGCTAAACGGCGATAAGAGAGTCGCTAAACAGAATTAAGCCCCACGTCTCCCTCAAATCGTGAATATATACGATTATAATTTATTATGAATAAATGAAATATTATAAACGCATCGGCGCACCGCCGACAGCGCCAGTGGCAATGGCGTTTGCTTTGTTAGGCTAGGGATGTGCCCGCACCGTCTGCGTATCGATGATAACAAATTAATATTTTACTATAATTATTTTTATTTTTATAAAAAAAGCCTGTTACATTTTAAGAAATAACTAACCAAAAACAATAGGAATAAATGCGTTGGAAAATAAAGTACATAACATTGTTTTTGAAACCGAAAGTACAGAAGTTTTTAAAGCTTGGTTATTGATTCACATTTATCTGACTGTACTTACAAATCTAAAGAAATATATCTTAGAAAGCATTAAATTGTAATAAATCAGTAAAATGTATCCTAATTTTGCACATCCCTATCGAATACGTTATTCAAAACGAATTTTGCGAAAAACAAAAAGTTTTCACGTCGGATTCCAGTAACAAGAGGCGAACAAATCAAAGTGTGTATTCCCAAGTCAATCGTTGAACGGCAAAGGGTAGAGAAAGTGCCGGCAATCGGATGATAGATATATTTTGTTTTTATGCCGCGGGTTAGTGCTCGGAACATGATATAGTACGGATAGATCGCTCTCGACGACCCCCTGGGGGGTTTTTATGCTTCGACAACCGGAGCAGTGACGCCTCAAGGATGTTTCTTGAATCGCGATAGTTTTCCTATATGATTATGTTGAACATGTCAATGTAAAGATAGGAAAAAACATAACTTAAGTCAGCTACAACTCAGTGCATGTATAGGGAAAATTTTAACTGTACAGTTCGACTGACAGTTTACATTTTGCCTTAACACGCACAGTTTTTTTAAGAGTATTTAGCAGACCTTACTATATTTATAGTTGGTTTATTGTCTTCAACATTTTTAAAGACGTAATTATCAAAGTTTTTCAGTATCGATATATGCGTTCCTTCTAGGTGGGATCGCGGTAATCTACTAGTATACGCGATTACTGGAAAAGAGTAACATTTTCTGAATTTCGATCCTTTAACCCCACACGGAATGAGGGGTCAATAATACCGCGTGGATTTTCAAAAGGAACTTTATGTGCTTCACACGAAAATGAAAATCATGTCGCCGCACCCCCAGTCTTAACCCCCGCGCTTCATTATAATTATTTTAATATGCAAATAATGATAATAAAATCTCGTAGGTTTTCCCCGTTTTTGTTTTTGTCTGCGCGCGAGAATATTGGGTTATACTTAATTATGTTTGGAGGGTTAAGTTAATGCCGCTCTCTACCTGCTTAGCTCTTAATTTTTATTTATTCCTGTGTGTTAATTCACTCGCCGTATATTAATTTTCTCCGGACCAACGCTATGATTAATTCATTCTGCCTTTTGTTTGTTATAGTCGCAATTGGCTTATTTGTATTCAGTTTTTAATGCTTTAGAAGTTAAGTTTCTTTATGAAAATCAAAAAATCTTAATTAACAACTTATTAAGAAGAAAGCACTAATAAACAAATGCATACATTTTATTTTTGAGAAAGATAATCAACACTAAGTCTTGTTCCATCTTACTAATATTATAAATGCGAAGGTTTAGATCGATATTTGTTAAAGTTGACGTCTAAACTACTGAACGGATCGCGATGAAATTTAGCTTTGATGTAGAGTATAGTCTATAAGATAATATAGGCTATTTACTTTTTTTTTAATTCCACACCGACGAAGTCGCGGGCCAAAGCTAGTATCTAGTATAAGTCTAGTAGTCTTCCTTGCCAAATGCATTTAACCTGCATACAATCTATTTTCGATTGCTAGGATTTACAAAATTGTATACTTGGTAGAAATTGTATGGAACAAAGTAAATATTACCATCATCAAATTTTAAGTAATCTCCGAAGTTCGTTTGAGGTTTAAAAATGTAATAAAACATGATTTATGGAGGTCGAACATTTTTAGGATCCGTTTGTAATGTTTCATAATTTCACGCGTAGCGGTCAGCGGTCGCGCGTTACAAAGAACTCTTTGGTGGAAAAAGTAAGAGTAAGCCTGTGTCCACATTGATAGGCGATAGCGGGAAGTAACGAGCAAATAATAATATCCAAAAACATTTTGACAGGTTATA
Source organism: Papilio protenor (assembly GCA_029286645.1). Lineage (NCBI taxonomy): Eukaryota > Metazoa > Arthropoda > Insecta > Lepidoptera > Papilionidae > Papilio > Papilio protenor. The sequence goes on along the minus strand of JAGSMZ010000034.1, from coordinate 2,749,388 downwards.
AAATCTATTTATTGGGTATTTTTATATTCATCAAACTATAAAAAATAATATCAGAATACTACAAGTAAAATTGGTTTCATTCAGCTTTACGAATGTTTGGAAATATTTTACGAACTCTTAGTCAATGGTTCAAAATACTTTGTAACGTCTTAGAATAAATGTAAAAATCACATTAAATTAAAAGGGATATTTTCGTATACAATTAGAAAGTTTTGTCTTTGATAAATGTTAATTTAAAAAATTCTCGATCTTTTTAGATGAAATAATAATCGCTGCGTTCATGTAATAAAATCACCGACTAAAGAATTAACGTATATACTAAAGTCGAGGAAGAGCACCCACATAAATTACATTAGAATATAAATTAATACGATCACACTATGCAAAAAAATGGACGACTCTTTGATACTATCTGACCAATCCAAATTCGACTTTAAAACGTAAGAATAAAGTCGATAATCGTTTGTGTTGTTAATTATAGATTTACGTGACTGAGATTCTCGGAACTGTGGCACTGTAATAGACAAATGCCGATAAAATATTCAAAAGTACCTACAATTTAATTTAATATTAATTTAAATAAAAATTGTTATCGATCATATTTTTTAATTCATTTTTCGCCTGTCCTGTTACTTAAAGTTCGTTGATAAAACAATCGCACAACGGTTGGGCGATTGTTTCGCAGCCAATTCAATTGTTTAGTTGCAGAACTAAAATCGAGTAGTTTGCGCATCTCCATATAAGCTCATAGGAATCAAAGCGCGACTAAACAGTTGTCCGATAGTTTAATCAAAGGAGTGCGCGCGCTCTATGTTAATATTGTTATGTATATTTCGGTAAATACTCAGTGGGTATCTATTTACTTATTTATCGATACTTAACAACAAGACAAAGTGTTTTAATTTTAAACCCTTCAGTGGTAATAAAATTAAGGTTAGCTCGATTTAACAGGAAAATCATTTTTCTAAGATTTTTTAATCGTTCAGTACGGTTGACTTGATATCGCGCCCTCCCTTCCTCTTGGACTAGGGTGACCAGAATTTATAGAAAAGCTACTTTGAAAAAGAGTAGCTATTTATCAAAGATTTTGAAATGACCTATGAAGTATGGGGTTATGGAGTAGAATGCTTTTGTTTTACTCGCCGATGTAGTTACATAATGTTCTTTTGCAATCTTACATTCTTACTACAGTCTATGAATAAATCTTCTTGAATTTATAGTTAAACTAGCTTTTGTCGGCGATTTCGATCGGACGGTAAATTAACTTAGTAAATAGATTATTATCTACATCTGTGTACAATTTCATTGAGATAGGTAAAGCTGTTATTAGATACATAGTGACAAACATCCATCCATCCATAATTTCCTACAAAATTAGTAAGTATGATAAAATCTAATACAAATATAGACTATCCTGAAATTAAAATTATTAGTTTTACAGTAATAAAACATAGTATTCATTTGTATTTAATGTTTTATAGTTAAGAAATTCTGTAGTTACAGTCCCATGGTCACCCTATTAGGTACGGTCGGTTGCGCTGATTACATTTCTTTCGATCTCGTTTCTATTTGACTTGCCTTACGGTCAGTCTGTAAATTACAATGAATTATGATCGTTCTTTGCGTTAAAAACTTTACATTAAGTTAAAAATGATTATTCTTTCAACTTACAAAAGAAATCACATAAATATGAGTTACACTTGGCTTTGCAATATGCAATTAAAGTAGTTAAAAATAGATAATTAATATATATTTAGAAATATAATTAGAAATGTCTGATTTATTAAAGTACCAAATAAAATGGTCGTTAGATGGATTTATAAAAACCTGCGCCGACTCCAAAATACGATGATGATCAAATAAAATGGGCTAAAGCTTTATATAATAGCATTATGTTTATATAAATAAATAATCTATCTATATCTATACTAATATAATAAAGCGTAAACACAAACTACTTTGTTGTGTAGGATGTCAGCTATTACAGCATAGTTTTCAATTATTTTTTTCTATAATAAAAGCCCTATAATTACGACACGCTTTATGGCATATGTTTTAACGCTATTCAACTTAGGGGTAAATAAATTGGAAAAACCTTCATGTGGAAAAGGGACCATAAACTACAAGCAGCTAAGATCAAGGAACCAAGATTGCCATGGTACGGTAATTTTTATCCAATGTCAAAGGCCGTCTTTGTGATATGCATTTGTATTTTGACATTTTCAATTGAGAATTTAACAAATGTAAACAATAATATAAAGTTTTTATAATTCCATGCGGATGAAGCCGCACGGGAACAGCTAGTATTGTTACAACTCGACTTCCAAAATTCGAAATCGACACTACCGCTGGTGGGTAGTTGTGAAATTAATCAGCATAGTTTGATGAGAATCCGGAGTGAATTTCGGCAGGCAGGCCAGGTGGGATCCATTTAATTAATAACGGCAATAATTGACCGCCGCCGGCTGTTATTGGGAGCTATCACAACATTTGGGTCACGAGCCTGCATCGCATTGTGTACAACGACCGAACAATCTTGATACTTCGATATAAAGTTTATTAGATAATTTAGTAAAATACTTTACATGTTGTAAAGACATGTCTTTAATTAGGGTGTGGATTAGTAATTAATCTATTGTTGCATATATTTCCTATGTCAAAGATTTAATGTATGTTAGTAATAAATATACCCTTTTCAAAATAAATTACTCCCTTCTTAACCTAGAAGGAGGTACTATATTTTTTAACATCTCGCAAAACTACACCTGAATGTAAAAAATGTGTTGTTTATTAAAATTATTAATTACAAACATTAATACACGTTTTAGATGTAAAAGACGTCATGGATCAAGATTATTAAGTCGCAGTTGCATACGAGCTAGACTCTAATAGCCCGTGGGTGCAATCACACCGGCCTCTCGCCTTCACTTTGTGCCCGCATATGCTGTTTACTTACTAAATGCAATGTATAGTTACTTAATAGTTACTTTAATATTAAAACAATTTCTTGATACTACCTTTACTTAGATCGATCATGAGAAGAGAAGTTGGTCTCGTAGCCTCGTAGCTATTTCGTAGCATGCTACGATTCGATATTGCTACGATAACAGCGTATTTGATAGTTGTTCGTGGACCTTTGCATTCCTAAAAGATAGTATCACAAATGTAAAAAGTAATAAATCATACAAAAACTATTAAAATTAACCCAAAGGATATAAATCCTGAGTAATTATATCTCCTTCGTTTGTATAATAAAAAAATAACGCCCAATTCCTACGCGGCGTCGTTCAAAATTTATATCAGCAATTAAGTTACGAAACACTCCTGAAATATCGCTAATTAATGTAAACATGGAACGATTAGGACTCCAAATAAACAGACCAAATGGGCTCCTACTGCAATAAATACCTATAATAATTTTAATTACAACCTCAAAAAAAAAGACATTAAACAGATGAGAGATAAAAAACGCCGCCATATTGTAAATGAGGATATAAATACAATACGTTTGCGCGGTGGCGTAATTTAAAAAGTGTTATATTAACAGTCGGCACAGGGCCGGACTCCGGAGGTCATCAGGATAAATAAATTATGATATAGTTGCATATTTTTTACAGTCTTTCATCGCTGTGCAAATTGAAGAGTTGGAATATTACGACAGGATTTTTAACTATAATTTTATATCAAATCTAATAAACTTAACGAACTTCTTGTGTAATAAAGTTCTTCGTTGAAAACTACTAAGTATCTATAATGTTCGATACATATGTTCAGTATTAATTGACAGTTTAAACTGAACTGAACAGTTTAACTGATAGTTAAAATATTGCCTGTGTACGGTCAGTTACAACTGATCAGTTCGACTATTCAGTTAAAATTAAAAAGTAAAAAAGGAGTAACATATTTCTATTATAATGATCGATATATCGACAAAGCATTTGCATATTTACAGCCAAATCAATGTATTACATTTATTTTTAACGTCCCTTCTATATGTTTATAAGGTGATTTAAAAGTATGTTTTTAAAAAATGTTGAACTGAAGGTAATGAATTTATGTGGAGGAAGTTGTCCACGACCCGCGTCTCTCCGGAGACGAGATAGCCCGATAGCGTTGCCACGCTGAATTTAATATCTAGTAATGGATAAAAATCCTCTAAAAGTATACGTTTAATCATTTAATAATAAAACCCACTACGATCAGTTCGGAATGTTATAAACAACTGACAGTTAAAATTTTGCACATACTCATAGTTTTAATTTAAACAGACTAAGGGCGCGCGCACACCTTAGACTAAACTATCGAACAACTGTTTAGTCTTACTTTATTTATATTCCTATGAGCTTATATGGGGGTGTGCACACTACTCTATTTTGAATTGTGCAACTAAACAGTTGAATTGACTATGAAACAATCGACAATCGCACAATAGTTTTGCAATAGCTTAGTCAAAGGTGTGAGCCCGCTCTAACTATGGAACTATTTAGTTACAACTGACAAAACAGACCGTCTATAGCTGGTTTTAATACGAAGTTTATAATACCTAGAGTATAATAAATGTTTTAAATTTAGATACATATGTGATATTTAGTAACACATTATTTTTTTATTGTTCGTACGGCTCTGGAGTCCTGAAATCTCTACAAAGGTTTTTATTTAATAATTAGCAGCAGGTGGAGAACACGTGTAATTTAGATTTTTTTACTGTAATTATTAAATAACGTTCTTCTAATTATAACATGTTTCTTATTACATATACACTGAGTTGTTAATTTTATGTCTATACTAGCTTTTACCCGCGACTACGTCTGCGTGGAATTAAAAAATATTTATGGCCTATGTGTTCTTTCAGACTATATTCTACATGCCTATGCGAAATTTCATCGCTCGATCCTTTCAGTAGACTAAGCTAACTATAATATTAGTAAGATTAAGAGGAAATAATTTCTATTTAGTGGTTTATCCTTAGAATATATCTAAGTTTCAATAAGCCTACCAATGTCTCAATAACATAAAGTTTGATTTCTTTGGATTAGTCACCGAATATACTGTCGTAGTATCGCTAAAATGACTGCCCCCGACTAATTAATGGCAAAATAAAACGCAACACAAACTAATAAACCAGTTACAACCGGTTTCGTCCCCTGTATCGTATACGACATGGGGGAAAATATACACCCTGTATACCTTGTAGACAAAGAATGTACCACATCTTTTCAGTCAAATCCGTAACCTGCATGTTACTAAAATTTATTTAGAGCGGGCACACCTTTGACTAAACTATCGCACAATTGCTGTGCGATTGTCGATTGTTTTGCCAATTCAACTGTTTAGTTACACAACTAAAAATCGAGTAGTGTGCGCTCCATATAAGCTCATAAGAATCAGAGCGAGAGTAAACAGTTGTGCATTGTTTAGTCGAAGGTGCGGGCGCTCTTAGAATGTAGCTAAGTAATTAACTATCGTCTTTATATGTATAGAAAACAAACAACCATTTTGTCCGTCGGTAAATCACCTTACGCAGTCAGCAATACTTTCGTAAATAAAGCAATTGTGCAGGCAGACTGTAGGAGTCGCGGTCAGTTGTAATTAAACAGCGGTCGTAAAGCGCGGCCCGGACGTAAAGCGTCGCGGGGTGTCCCGTCGATACTGATGACCACTGTCCCCCATTTTATACAGGATGTTTAATCTGTACATGAAAAGAAATTTCTGATTAATTTAACTGAAATTCGTCAATTTAAATTTAGACACCATTAATTAATTTATAAGAAAATGACTAGAAGTTAAATAGAAGTTTATCCCAACTAGTTACTTTAGTACTAAACACTGATGTAATTTTAAAAGTTGTATTTAGAACTATTCTCTGTTCTAGAAGATTAGTTAAACCATTTCTTATTAATTGACATTAAATTTTTGGCATTAATCTTTGTGAAACCTAACACCCTGTATAACCCATCCCTACAGGCCTGTTAACATTATCAAATAGCTCTTTCAAAATGGCACGACCGATAAACTATCGACGCCATTGTCCGGCGGGCCGCGGGGTCGCGGGGTCGCGGCTTCGACTCCCGGCATTTGAGTGGGCCTTAAAATCAATTGCCCGTAAAATTGGCTAACCAAGCGGAAAATACATCCGACCGGAACACGGAGGAGTGCCTTTTTCGTTAATACCCGGCGAAGGAAGATCGGTGAGTGTTTGGAAAACTACTAAAACTGTGAACTGAAGAATAGAAACATTATTAATCTCGACAGAATAATATTAATGGTGTTAATAAAATATAAGAATTGATTAGTAATATTACACAAGATATAATAAAGTTTATTTCCTGTAACAATAAGATAAATATTAATATATTTAATGCAATAAAATAGTGAATATAAGTGTGTTGTTTCAATCTATCCATAGGGAAATACTCTACGATAGTAATTGGGTTGAAGTCCCTAGTTTAAGTGGTGTAATGGAAAGTATGACCTTTATTGTTATTGTCGGCTGGCTGTGATGTTCTGTGCGTCTTGTGTTCGATGTATTCGACAGCAATTTGTCTGTCGATATATCGACTTATATATATGGGTATGTACGTAAATTGTTCGTACTTGTTTATTACTACGTAACGACTTTAAAGGATCCAGCTGACAGATTGCAGTTTAGAATAGTCCTGATTTTAGGTGGTCGAAGTCATGAATTATTATGTTAAATTTGAAGTGGCCATTTACAATTATAGTTAAATATAAGATGTACATTAAAAAGGCAGTGCAGATAGCAGCGGGCATTAGCAAACATCAGGCGGCCGCGCCGTGGACCGAATATTTTTACACCCTGCGCCAACAATCCGTCGTTGATAAGGAAAGTTGTTAGTCGTGGTGGAGCGCTAAAATGACGCATACCGCGTGCAGTAAAGAAATGTTTTTTATTGAAGAATTTTAAATTAAAATATTTTATCTTTGGTTATTTAATAGCATAACAATCTTAATAAGTAACTTTGTAATATATTCGAAATTACTTTAAAATAACACTAATGAACATTGCAGTAGTCCTTCACAATAAAATAATCTGAGAGTTAAATTATTAAATTAATGAATCGGGAATGTTTATAATATTCTTTATTACATCTGAAAGTTCTTTTCACCTTATTCATACAAAAAATTACAATGTAGTTTTTACAGTTAATAAAAATATTTTCTTAGCGGCATTTTATACGTACAAGTGGATGCAACGCGACCCTTTGACATCGACTAACGTATTTAAATTCATAGTCTTATGAAGTTAGCCAGGGCAGGGGGGGCTGGGGGCAGGGTGGGGGACACGTTCGGTACTAGGAGGGGGGTAAGGCGTGACTGTACACTTTTTGGCTTCGGTTAAGCCGGATCGCCACTAAGCCACTACGGGAAACGGATAACTTAAAAAACATGAAAAATAATATATTTCATTCAATGTAAGTTGGAAGATTTATGCAGCCGCTTGTTAGATCTAGATCTAACCTAGACCTGTTAGATCTAGTTTTAGATCTAAAGTATTTTTGTTTTCCTTTTGTTTAGAGTTTTACATACCTTGGAATAGTGAAATGTTTTCGGCTATTCAAACGGTGTAGATTTATATTTATTCAACAAATGACTTATTTCTTTCTTATGGTCATTAAAAATAGTATCATAAAGGGATTGTTCCATCATAAGAAATAGGTGGCAAACGTAGAAACCCTGCATCCTCCACATAGTTGAAAATGTGTGGCATGTCCAACACTAGTGACAATTATTGTATTATTTTTAATATTAATATACATTGTGTATCTCTGAAGTTGTTACTATGTGTATGTATCTTTTAAAAATGATTTAAATTGTTTATCCAATTTTTTTGAAATTTGACTTAGTACATTTTCCTCAGCGCCATTTTCTCAGAAGGAGTTAAAATGCTATAGTTCGTGCCACAGCATAAATTAACAGCAGTAACTCGTCGCAAGAAACCGCCGCGCATATTATCGCAATTTTGTTTAAGATTAACGAAATATTCAACCCCCATTAATATTCATACAGCGATCTCAAAACTCCGCCCAGCATCGATTACGCGAAATCATCTCACTGATAACAAACAACCAATTACAAAATTAATCCACTGCTTTTTGTTTACTATTCATTTCCACATGCGATTTACACAAGCGACCAGAGACGCGTTACTAAGTGGAAAGAGACTAAAAACACGTTTTTACATGCAAATAACGTGACACGGTGTGTGTAAACGGCGACCAGTACACACCAGGAAACTAACGAAAATCTCGATGCGAATGTTACATTACACATCGTAAGGTTGGTACGAAACCAGGTACTGAAGTTACGGGGTGTAATCTAACATGTTACACTGCGAGCATTGCAGTCATTTATGAAGAACCCAACGAGAAACAAGCCGTTTGTGAATGTCACCGTTATTACGCACCATTAAGAATAGACAATTCAATCTATCGATACAGAATACTAATCTATACATATAATAAATTTGGAGTGTCTGTTTGTAATATTAAAAGAAAAATTCCAGATTTCGTGAAAATCGCATTTAAATTCTTTTTGTCTGTCTGTCCGCAAGCCGCGTTTGTTCCGGGTTATCTCCGAAACAGCTTGTCCGATTTCGACCGGATTTTCACTGAAGGGTAGCTGACATAGACGGGGATATTATAGGCTACTTTTTATTTTAATATTGTGTGGAAGAAGTCGCGGGCAACAGCTAGTTAATAAATAACACAAGTTTCACTGCAGATCAATAATGCTCCCCCAGCAACATTATATCATTATTACTTTTATTCTCCAGTAAATCAGATTAATAAGCTATCAGAAGACATCGTTATTTCCGTATTTATCCTGTATTTACACGTCCCGGAACGTAAAATATGATCACCATGTAGGGGATTAATTTTATAGGTAAGTGGTAAGATGTACATAAACACTCGAAAAGGTTCAGGTGCCCTAAAATTTGATATAAGATTTACTTGGAAGCAGGCTGTTACTAAGTAAACGAATATTTCTACAATGTTCACAAAACTTTAACAAATGTCATATTATCTACTAACTAGCTGGATCTCGATCAGGTCCTTATGAAATTAAAAAATGATAAAAGTGTATCATGTTACTTACTGATAACGTAGCTTTTTAATGGTGTGAGAATTTTTGAAATCGGTCCAGTAGTTCTTGAGTTTTTTGAGTAAACACAAAAATCTAAAAATACAAATCTTTCCTCTTTATAATATTAGTATAGATGTACGACATTCCTTTATTAAAAGCGCATTTTCCGTAGAAACTTTGAAGTTTTATTAATGCTACTACCAAAAACATATATAACGAAACATTTCGAAATCATCTAGTACTACAAGGGTCCGAAGTAATCGATATATAGTTCGCAAATTGCGGTCGGTAGTCGGTACGTACAGTCGGACGCATTTTCTTTTACGATCAGCCGCGTGTTTACGTGCTCCACAAAGATACGACCGATTGTACCCGCAACAACGCTATAAACAAATTAGATGCGGCATTTAATTCTCTTTTTTGTTAAATTTTCAATACACAATGTAACAGCTAGAAAAGAAAATAGATAGCAAAACAAGTAATGTTGAAGCAAGAAAACCTTGGTACAAGTTAAGAGCGCGCGCGCACCTTTGACTAAACAATCGCACAACTGTTTAGTCTCACTATGAATTCTGTGAGCTTATACGAAGGTGCGCACACTACTCGATTTTTATTTGTGCAACTAAACAGTTGAATGCAGTGCGAAACAATCAACAGTCGCACAATAGTTGTGCGATAGTTTAGTCGAAGGTGTGCGCCTGTTTTTATCTGAAAACTCTTATACATATGTCTTTTAAAACATCATATTATAAGTTAAAGATTAAATTCTAAGTTAAAGTAGTCGAATGCTCTCGCTGACTTCTACCAAATGGTTAAACATACCGCATCCAAAACCGAAGGTATCCCACATCAATGTAACAGAAGCTAATAGCGATCGCCTAATAGCGGCGGGGCTAGTTGTTGGGTCATAAAGGCTCCCGGCTTATTGGGTCGCTGCCCGTAGCGACCGCGCTCCTCACTATCGATTTATAAATCAATTACTCGGTAGCAGTTTACGATAACATTAAATGTTACATTGGACAACAAAGTAAAAACAACAATGACCACATAACTATCAAGGGAATAGTGATAATTGAATGACCTCTTAATTCATCTCGATCTATAAAGTAGTTTTGAAGTTACGTAGTCTATGCTAATATTATAAAGAGGAAAGATTTGTATTTTTGTATGTATTGAAATAAATCAAAAACTACTGGGCCGATTTTAAAAATTCTTTCACCATTAGAAAGGAAATTTATCTGTGACTAACATAGGCATATATTTTAATTTCACGCGTGCGAAGTCGCGAGCAACATCTAGTTATAAATATAAAACTACTAGCTTTCGTCTGCGACTCCGTCCGTGTCGAATTAAAAAGTAACAAAAGTAGGTATATGTGTCCAGACTATCCAAATTTTATCGAGATCCGTTTATCAGTTTAAGCTAATAACTCTAACACATCCACCCATTTATTTAAACTTTCGCATTTATAATATAAGTAAGAAGTAAGATTATTTCAAACTTTAATATGTATATTTCATATCTTTTTATTATTTAAACTTCATTATAATTAGTAACAAGACATAACTAAAGTAGAGTAAAGTTACCCATTCCATAAACAACTGGCAACACTTAACAGACAACGCTATAGTCCTTAAGGGAGAGTTTTTTTTTAAAATAATAATTTAAGGATTGAAATTGATGCCCAATTTCAAAACAAATTTTTAATCCACAAAGTTTATCGTGCACCATAAAAAACGTGATCTATTATTTATAGGATGATCGAATGATTTTGATACTTGTAATTAAAATTATTTGCATATCCAGATACGATTTTCACCGATTTCCGACAATAAATATTTTAGTCACAACTCTGTTTAATACTTTAAAGCTAAATTGCTAGCTATAAGTGAGTACGTCATAAAAGGTTAACGATATCGGATCACGGAAGTGACGTCATAATTATTATACTTATAATCATAAACGACACGAGTAGTTTTTACAGCGCCATGAAAGTGCCGTAACTCTTGTCATTACAGCATCCGCATTAGCTCAAGTATCGGTGTAGAATTATGGCTTATTAATGGGCTTATAGACACCACAAGTTTTCATCCTTGGTTACTTTCAAGTATTAAGATGGTGTACTCCTTCTAACTTTGCATATAAAGTGTTTGCATTCTTTGAATATTTATAAAATAGATTCTAAACACAGAGAAAGTTGTCTATACTAATATTATAAAGAGAAAAGATTTGTATTTTGGTATATATTGGAATAACTCAAATACTACGGGGGTAAATTTAAAAAATCTTTTACCTTTAATAAGCTACGTTATCAGTAACATAGGCTATATTTTTTTATTATTTTTTAATCTAACACGGGCGGAGTCGCGTGCAACAGCTAGTTTAAAATAAATACATAGAATTCGCCTTAGGCTTTTTAAAGTGACGTAACTTATTAGCCAAAGTTTTTCCTTTATTTTGATGTACGGAGCAAAGAAATCGTCAAGGAATGTTCAATGCGGTTGTTAAGAAGTGCAGAGCGTCCCCTCCCTGCCTCTCTCCGGGGAGGCGATTCCGTGGAAAATTAAAAAGGCCGCGGGGCGATCGGGTAATATTCTCTCTCATTAGGTACCCGGTGCGATTGCCCGTTTGTTACAGGTGTATTGTGCGCATCGCGAGTATGTGGATGGTAGATTGGAACAGGGAAATATATGGAGATTTTCATGCTAAAAGTTTCAAGCTAACTCAAAGTTGATGTTTTGTTTTATCTCACTGTGTTTACCACTATGTGTAGCGTAAGCTAGTAAAATAACTCGCAACTAAATAACTTTGTCTTTTTAGTTAAACTACGAGGGCTGTTAAAGGCTCACGACTTCGTCTGCGTGAAACTAACAAAAACAAAATTCTTCCACACTATCCTCTACATCTAAGCCAAATATCATCGATATTCGTTCAGCCGTTTGGGGTACAAACTCTTACAAACATCCATCCAACTAAACTTTCGCATTTATAATTTGACCAGAAATATATTAAGATGGTATTTCAATAAATATTATTGCAGTTAAAATAAACACCAATGAAGCTACTCCGCGGTCGGTGGTCGCGTCGGTGCCTTGCTAGAACAAATTCAGGTTCGCCATTTTGCCTGGCATAATGAATGTTAAGATTAAGATTTGTGCGGCGCGGGATTGTTCTTTTGTTTGCATTGTGCTACGCTCGGTGTAACTCAATGTACAGTCAGACACTTTCTTACTGAAACAAACTCCATGAATTAAATAAAAAACTACCAAAGAGTCATTAAACTTACTAAGTGGTCCGTAATATGAATCTTACTAATGATATAAATGTTAATGTTTGCATGGAATGATGGATGTTTGTTATTAGGTATCTCCAGAACGGCAAAGCGGATCTCGACGAAATATGGCATAGATGTACTCGTAGAACACAGTCACACGTAGGCTACCAAATTAACCACCGAAGTGAGCATTGACGCCTATTGACATCCGCAATACCAGAGGAACTGCAGATGGCAGATGCCCACCGTTAAGACAAAGGTACGCTTGCTACTTGAAGTCAGTTCTTCATATGTTTTAAAGGTACTTTTGCACTTTTCAACTTATAGCAGCTATCATTTTAAATCTTTAACGATAGTAATCCCTCGTTTCCCAATCAAACAAAAGATACTCAGTACAAGATGAGACTCTGATAATAAAATACACTTGTGATTCATGTCGTGCGAAGCTGACTGTACTTTCAATAGCCCGCGGCAAGTTTGTGTAGCAATGCCCGTGTAGAGACAGTGATGACAGAGCGCCGCAAACACTGACCGTGGCAATAAGTTACTGTATATTTTGTACTCCCGTATATAAGTCGTTTTTAGAGTCCACCTTTGACTAAACTATCGCATAACAGTTTAGTCTCGCTTTGATTCCTATTAGCTTATATGGAAGTGCGCACACTACTCGCTTTTTAGTGCAACTAAACTGTTAAATTGGCTGCGAAACAATCTACAAAGGAGTAAAACATTAGCATAGAAGATGGAGGAATGACATGTCAGATAATTTGACTAAATAAGACCAGTTTCATGGTTACGTTGAAATCGATTACCTCTTAGTATATGTAAATAAGTTAATTAATAACTTAGTGACCTTATACGTAGCAAGTAAAAGTGACCAGCTTGTTCCAAAGCATTAAATGATTCCAACAACACAGCGAGCAGTTAACACAAATCGACAATCGTCGGCAACTGTTAATGGGGAGCGTTTCTATTAGTTTTTATTATTCCTGTCCGTCCCCTCGGCGGTAACGGTTTTCCTTATACTGGCCTTAATTGTATGTCGATGTATAGATCAGTTACATTGCTGAATATACTAGAGATTCGAAAACGTTAAACAAGTATTGAAATAGTCACAGTACATTCTCTTACTAATTCTACTAACTTAAGCAACTCCCTTAGTGACCAATTAATGAATTTGAGTGCGACAATAAGTGATATTTTATATAGTAATATTTCATTATTTTACTAAAATTTTTAACAAGAAATTCTTAATAAAAATTATTTCGATTATCAAGGTTTTAAACTTTCTAATAGCAGATATTTGTTCATAGTTCATAGAATATTCTATAGAATATGTTCTTTGTAAACCTTAAGTTATAAAGGAAATATGTTAATAGCGTCGTTATCGAAGTAACTCAGCAAGAAACCAAAGCAACTACTTGAAACAAAAGCACATTATAACGCAAAGCAAACAGGGCAATAAGCGATAAACTTTCAAAATGGCAGAGAGCAGTGGAGTCGCGGAATAAAATCAGCATTAATTCGTGTTCGCGACGTAGGTAATGGGCCACTCGTTATTGAACAACCTGTGTTGTATTTATCGCGATAGTGATGACACTTATCGATTTAATCACCGATATCGATATCGATATCGATGATTTTGAATATATTTTTTTCGAGGCATATGGCTTTTTCATCTGGTTGATTTCATCAGTGACATTATTACTATAATAGAGATCGACGTGAAATATAATTTTAAATTATAAGTAAGAACTAATCTGAACAATGATGTCGTCATATCTTATGGATATATTTAAAAGCAAATTTAAGTGACCTTTGTAATAGTTCTTTGTAGCGTGACCTTTTTTAGTGTCTTAACTATTGGTAATTGTTATCGTGTGCATCCGGTTATTAAAATATTTTATCGATATGTATCATGGCACATCACTAGCGCTATCGGTCCAATTCACACTCTCAATTGCAGCTGCGGTGCTGTAATATGGCGATCGTATTAATTATTCAACCGATATTTTAATTGGCAATGTAATGTTTCGTCACAATCACTTTTATGGGATTGGTCATTCTCATTAATGACCTGTAAATTTACCTTATTTGTCACTATGAGTATGGTTTTCATTTTATGATTATAACTTCGTTTTTAAATTAAATACTACTTTGGTTTACCGGTAGTTAATTGATGAAACCGACCTTTTTATTAGACTAGCTGTTGCCCGCGATTCAGTCCGCGTAGCATTAAAAAAAACAAAAGTGAGTAGCCTATGTGCTCTTCCAGACTATGTTCTACATCTATGCCATATTTCATCCAGATTCGTTCAGCCGTTTAGGCTACAAATTCTAACAAACTATACATCTAAACTTTCGCATTTATAATATTAGTATGATTGACTGAATTGTGAAGTGACCAACTTGCTCATTTGTCTGTTTGTAACGTTGGGTGGCGATTTACTTTTCTTATTCAATTTGTGTCGCGAAGGGTTCCAGTTGCATTCTTGTGACCAGGAAAATGCGGGAGTCGAGTCCAAATTACAGGAATCAATAACGTCGTCGGGCGACATTATGCGAGATTTATTAGCTCCGTGTAGGCTTATTAGTTTCCGAGACGGACTCGCCGCGTGGAATGTAGACTTAAGAAGTTATAGTAAAGGACACGATTTGATATTGCAAATAAGAGAGCTGAAGTAACTAAAATTCAAGTTAAAGTTTCTTTCTTATTTATTGGACTTAATCTTAAATTTGAAATAGGTAATTTATTTTCCTAGGAATTCCAAAAAAATACATAACTATAATAAAAGTTTATAGCAGTAGAAAATGGTAAGTTAGATGGACTATCAAAACGTATGAATTCTAAATTATTGTACCACCTCAGTAAGGTAATAATAATATTTTACAAAATCGAACAATACACTCCTGCAGAGAGGAGCACAGATAGTAAGGAAATGTAAATGCTTATTACATTTGTTTTTAAACACATTTAGTACATGTTGCCGGGTCTATGAGATTCTTAACCCGAGCTTATCCAATATACAAAAGTCGGCAAGAATGCGACAAAGTATTGGTGTATAAAAACCAAATGCTAGCGGCACTCAGCGCCTTCTCCGCCGTTTAATATACTCCAATGTACACTTAACAACAAAACTGTTATCTTGAAATTTTATTTTTATTATTTAATATTTTCACAAATATTCACAACTATTTTACCTACTACTAATTATTGTTCCACAATCAGTTATTTAAAAATATTTAGATGAATTCGTTAAACGATTTATGGCCAGTTTACCAGCTACTTTTAACCATTCGTTAGCGTTTTTGATTCGATAACTTCATGAAATGCGTTTCGGAACTACGTAACTTGAGTTTTACTCTAATTAAACTTAAGTCAACCTGACTAATGAATCAGTAAGTAATGATAAAATAAATGGAAACTTCAGAAACCCAGCATTAGTTGAGGTAAATTGCGCCTGACGGAATTATTAGCATTGTTTATATTAGCACGCTCTGAATCAACATTTACAGCACTAACTACGTAAATAAGGTTTCCTACAATCAATAAGACTAATTTGAAAAGAAATATTTTAGAAGAATTTAGATAACAAAATTTTCATCAACACTTTTGTACCGACCAGTACCAACATATGTCACGGGCCGAAGCACGGTACAATAAATAAATAGCGCAAATTCCGAAGTGACCAGACCACTGTCCCAATAAAACCCTAGCACTGTCCAGGGGTAGATAAATATTGCACTACCCTCTAACATTGTCCATACATTTGCGTCCGCAGTTTGCGTGTGTGCGTCTTTTTCTTTAGGGAATTATTTGGTTTAGATAACATAGGACAATGTCGTTGAATTTTTGACAAACATGATAACGGTCTTTGTCATACTAGTTATTACTTACAGTGGTTTAATTAATAACTTAATAACTTAAAACTTTAACACACCTTTTTCATGAGTATAGGCAAATGAATTGCAGAAACTCCGAGGTGATCAACGACGCTACAATACTAGGAAAACTGTAGATGCGTTTTTTGAAGATTGTACGCTCTCGAAGGATTTGTGTCGCTTGTTATCTACTTTCGCCCGTAACATCTTCCGCGTGAAATTAAAAAAACAAAAGTGAGTAGCCTATGTGTTATTTTATTCCAGACTATTCTCTACATTTATGCCAAATTTCATCGAGATCCGTTCGCTGTTTAGGCTACAAACTCAAGGAAACATACATTTAAACTGTCATCTTTAAAATATTAGTAAGAAGTAAGATTAATTGTTGCTTTGGTATCAAAATTTAATACTAAAGCACTAAGTGCTACTCTTAGCGTAAAGGTACAGCTATTAAAGTCGATGTCAAGGTCATTTAAAATCATGGTTTAAAAATTATAAATAGTTTATGATAACGGTACATATTAGCATAATCCTCGAGCGATGTCGTAAGTCGTAAATAAGCAAGGTAAGGTCGCGCTGTCAACTGCACTATCAGGAAATATACCATCTAATAGACAATAAGCCGATATGAATGCATGTCTAGAACATTCTTAGAGCGTGTGCACACCTGAAACTAAACTATCGCACAGCTGTTTACTCTCGCTTTGATTAATATGAGCTTATATGTTGCACACACTACTCGATTTTTAGTTGCAACTAAACAGTTGAATTGGCTGCGAAACAATCGACAATCGTACTGCAGTTGTGAGATAGTTTAGGCAAAGGTGTGCGCCTGCTCTTAAGATATTTTTCTTGCATACTTGAAGAAAGTATAGAGAGACAGACTTTTGAACAGTAATCAATTTACTAAATTTAAACTTTTTTATTTAGAGTAAATTGATATTTGTTGTCTTTTAGGCGACAATTTTAGTCCACATGCTTAGCTTCTGGGATACTTCTGGAATTATATAATAAAATATAGTTAAACTAGCTTTTGCCCGTGACTCTATCCGTGTGGAATAAAAACAAAAGCAAGTAGCTTATGTGTTCTTCCAGACTATCCTCTACATCTATGCCAAATTTCACCAAGAACCATTCAGCCGTTTAGGCTACACGTTCTAACAAACGTACATCTATACTTTCGTATTTATATTAGTAAAATATCAGTTAGGGACGTTTTCACAATTGATGTCGTAATGTAGCTATAATTTATAACGTTCATTTATGAATGGAGACAAAACAAATAGAAGACCTTATCTATATCAATGTAGCCTAGAAATGGAACTAAATCAGTTTGTGTGAGGTCTAGTTCAGTCGATAGCAGTTGTTTTACGATAATGCCAACGGCGTAACGATCGCGTGTTGATCGAGAACACCTTGATACATCTTTCATTTATGTACATAGAGGGCGACTCTATTCGTTTAAAAAGAAATAAAAAACAATTGCTATCAGTTTTTCACATTACCTTATAAAATCATTGTAGCATACAACGTAGCCCGTAGCATCGTAGCGTGCGTAGCTTGACGTAGGCACTATCGGATAACTTTGTAATATAGAAAAATTTAAAACTGTTGGATATTTCTATGCAAATATCAGTAAAATCAACTACAAAGATGTCTAGAATATCTGTTAGGTGATATGATATAAGTTTTAAAATTAATATTTCAGTAGTCTAAGTATGAACATACACTTTGTGCAATCGGAAGGTAACATCTTGGTCTTTGACATAAATGAAGGGTATTGATTTAATTTTATGCTGCACGAGGAATGCATTCTTCGGAGTTCTATTGAACTAGTTCTGAATGCAAATAAGTCAACCATAATAGAGGTTGTTGCTGTCGATTTTAAATGCAAAACTTACAGTTATGTTTGTCCCAACTAATAATAGAATTACTTTTTAAAAGGATTTTTCATGACTTAAAAGCTATATTTGCCATTTAAAAAAACGAATGTTAAACGTCTTAATTCTTTTAAACAAAGCTTTATTTACACTAAAAAGCACAGTTCAGACGTTCTAATGGTAGAAAAACTTTATAATATACCTCACACTAACCACGTTTTCTTTCCTTTAGACATTGTGCATAAAAGAATAGATTGATTATCAATTCATTCTAAAATTTCTAGTAAACATAACAGTAGTGATTTAAGTATATTTGCATGACTACCCTGGTTATCTTAACCTTCGTAGCACAGCGTGGCGAGGGAGGTCACCGTGTCAAGGTCAAGTGAAACCTCACGCTAGAATAATAAAAACGATATTTTAGAACAACCTTCTATCACTTGATATAACATCCGTTGAACCGAAGTACACGAGTGATTTACATGCTTAGTTTTAAACTTGTTTATGCTCAATGTATTGCGCTTTTGTTTTATATTATCTTTCGCCAGCGTCTTCGTCCGTCGAATTAAAAAAAAAAGTAAATAGCTTATGTGTTCCAGACTATGTTCTACATCTGTGCCAAAAATCGCGATCCGTTCAGTAAATTAAGCTACAAACTAACAAACATCCATCTAAACTTTCGCATTTATAATGGTGAGATCAATCGTTACTACATAGCATAAAACAAAGCACCTTCGCGCTATCTGTATGTATGCTTATTATTGTAAATTTTAATACTACGTAACGAATTTTAATGCTGTTTTTAATAGATTTAAGAGACAAGTTTATTTGTATAGTACTATAGTAGAGAAATAAACAAATTTTCGTATCAATATTAGACCCGTGTGAAGCCAAGACGGGTCGCTAGTTAACCATAAGACTGTTCTCCCAACTCGAAAATGGCGTTGTTGACAACCATAATGACGTCATAGTATTTTGTTATATTTACACCGCGTTACTTTAATACAATAAATTATACGTGACTGTAATTAGTACGGATTTAACTTGACTTTACTTTTATTTGCGACAATGTAACCTAAAATTAGTCGAATAATCTGGTGTTAAAAGTTTGGTTCAAATTTGTTTTAAAATTGGAACAAAGCGTTCGAATTTCGAAAAATTGCTTTCATTTGTTTTTGCAATGTCTATAGTCGCGTAGAAAAAAATATGTAAATGTACATATTTGTACAAAAATTTAGTAGAATCACTTTTTGTACACATTGTACTCTTGTACTCCATTCGGTTGAACTGTCTAAAGCCAGGTCAATTAAGATTGAAAATTATGCTTATATGAATAAACTTGATAGAAAAGGTTTCCAATTTCGAAAATCTGAATTCGAATTCAAAACACACTTGGAGCAAGTGATGCGTGATCACGGGTCGGCTCAAGTACACCTTTACTAAGCCTATAGTAATAGTTTCACGAAATTCAACCTTAAGGCTGTGCATTTCAGTTTGAAATCGCATAATCGTAATACGTCCAAGTATAGACCGTCTACCAAATGAACATAGTCGCGATTTTGTTTTGTAGAAGGTCGTTATTAAAATCGAGCCAATATCAATATACAGGATGTTAATATATTATATTGTAATTAATTATGTTAGTCTAAAAAACTTGCACAAACATTTTGTACGTACTCAATATTATGTGAATGTAATTACGATTGATTTTTTTTATCAGTAAAATGATTTTAATAACATAAATGATATTAACTTGAATGCTTGTATAATGAGTTAAGAAGTCATCAATAACATTTAAGCGTGACCTGTTAAAAAGGAGGTGCAAACCTCAATTGTCAAAAATAACGAAGTTATTATAACAAATGTTAGGTTAGGATAAAACATTGTAGAGACGCTGCATTAAATACTACCATATGCGAGTACATTCTCTCTTCATACCAAGAAATTTAACAAATAAACAAATCTTTATTTTAACTGCATCTATTACCTCTAACATTAATTTGAACAGTTAACTACTTTATAACGTAAAATTTTTAGAAGAATCTTTATTGTAAAATAATTAAGTTTGTAATTTATGATCATCCTGTATACAAGATTCAGATCGGTATAGAGGACCGATAGGTACCGGCGCGTCGCGGTAAGTAGATAGTGCGCCTTTTCTTCGTGCCACTTCCACTAACGATGTCATTCGGTGTGTACTACCCTGACGAGTTATTGAGACTTTTTCAAGAGACAACCTCCCTGCCTCGCCACCCAACGCCACCCGCAGGGGGAGGAGCAGCGAGCTATGTCTACTAGATACGACTCATATATCCGAAATAGTTAGTTACAACTTTCATTATAGCTTAATTCCACTTTATTTCATTCACGATAGAACCTGAAAATATTACTAAAAAGCTAGAGTTAGTTAAAAAGTCATATAATTTTAATTTTAACACCATTTTTTTTAATATAAAGCACAATAATGACAGTTACTCTATCTGTAAATACATATTTCATATGTCCTACCTATTCTTCATAAAACTTCTATTCATCTTATAGCACGGTCTTCATTGTATTTTTAAAACATAATTCTAACTACGCTCATGTCGCTTCCATTGTCAATAGATCTACACTCAGACTCAGTGTAGATATCTGACGATAATTATGTCGGTTGAAAGATTGAATACTCTTGAGTTGCGCATTTTTTTCCTTTGTAAAGATATAGGGTGGAAACAAACGTTTGCTGATACTACGAGTATACATTATGTATACAGGCTGAAAGGATTTATTAATGTTCACGGATTTAATCAGTGGAGAACTCTCGAAATACTAAAATAAGGATTGAATAATTATTAAAAACAAAAGTATGTGTTCTACCAGGCTATATTTTACATCTGTGCCAATTTCATCGAGATCCGGTGAGCAGTTTCTTCAGACTACAAACTTCAAACATCCATCCATTCAAACTTTCGCATTTATAATATTAGTAAGATGTAAGATTAGGCAATCAATAAAGTTAACTAGTATTATTTTTAATTTAGCAGATACAAATATAAATGGGCGTAGAACGAAAATATACCAGAAAGTATATTAAAATACTAACACGATTTTTTTTCGATAACATTACGAAAATTTTCGTGCTACGCCCCTCTAAGTATTCTGAGGAATTTCATGTACAACATATTTTTCTATGTAAATTGATATATATTTTTCTCTTTGCCTCTGTAGCCATATAAACCTAAAATGTACTAATAAAGACTTAAGAAGAGTTAGAACTCTTCAAATTATATTTATAAAATTTTTTACAATCCACCGTTCCTCGATTACATTTCCTCGTATGCGTTGATGTATCCCACTGGCACATTTACACTAATATGTTTATACAGTACGCTTAAACAGTAAACATTTCAAGTCAACAGCCAATTACCTCCCCCTTTACCTCTCAGTAAGGAGGATGTAACAAATGATGATTCCCGTACACGCCGGGTACCCTGTATCTCATTTACTAGTAATGCGGTCTGAGATAATCATATTTTTGCTGAAAGATCAGCCTCGATAATATTTCTTGTAACGACAGCAAAACAGACTACATATCTCTAGTAATTTGATTAACTTTTTTATGCTTATATTCTCCTGATGTTAGTTTCAATAATTAGTTAGAAGTTCAATTCACTAAAGGAATTTGAATTAAAATAAAAAATAAATATAAACCAGACTTTTCTGTCAAACTTTTCCTCGTTAATCATCAAAATGTAGTGCTCCATATTTCAACTATTTGTTACATGTAATTTCTATATTCAACGATATTTTTCTGCTGTCCGTACATCCAGAATATTACTCTATTACATTTGAATAATTATTCTTCAACGTTGATGCGGCCCTGTCTATAAATACATTTGCGTACAGTCTCCCACACAGTACATCAGTGTACACAACTATAGTCTTTATTTCGACTGCATAACATTTAGAATTGTGTAAATATAACTGGTGTTATCACTACTTATATCGCCTAGTGTACAGAGCAAGATATTACTGTCCTATAATAGCAGCCTCGGGTACGATCCATCTTCGCCTGTGTAAGGACGTCGATAGTTGAAATATTAACTCAGAATTTTGGCCAGAAGTGTACTATCCTTGTTAATTGCTTTGTTAACTATAGGTGCAATTTCAGAATGTTCGCTTGAATAATTAGAATTTCTGAGACGTTTCTGCCTTCAGAGCGGGCGCACACCTTTGACTAAAATATCGCACAACTGTTGTGCGATTGTCGATTGTTGTAGCCAATTCGACTGTTTAGTTACGCAAATAATACTTTACAGTACAATCGATACTACTGCCCTCTGGCGACAGTTTAATGAGACGTGACACCCCACTGCCGGCAGTTACAATCAGAGACAATTTAACTCAAACAATGACGATTGACAAACCAAGCAATGATGACAATCAATAGCTTAATGTTAAGCAATAATAGTGTTAAGCTGTAGAAGCTAATCGGCTAGTTAATGATTAATAATTTGAAAATTATTAATAGTTAAGTATTGATTAAATATTGACATTAATAAGACAAGTACTAGAGGTCTAATGAAAAAAGAATTATTAAAACCAATTCAATAGGAGCCAAGTTTTAATGTAACAAACATTAAAAGAAATTGATTACTTCCTGTTTGTTTAAGGCGTTAAAACATTCGATAGTTAACAGACAGGACTAACTATTGCTGCAACATGTTGCAAAAGCAGAAAATGAGATTTACTAAGAGAAGAATTAGGCTGAGATCCAAAGCTTGACCTTTCCTCATCAGATATCCTGATAAAACCTACATTATATGAAAGATCACATGTTTTTAAACATGTAACCGGAAATAAGCAAGTAAGTAAAGAAGGGAGTATAAACAAAACAACGTATGAAGTAATCGAAAAGGTTTCCATTAACATAACCAATAAATTACGATCAAGCCTAAAAAGTATTTCGGTCGAAACAAAAAAAGAAATGATCGACAAAAGCCGCGTGAAAGCATATTTCAGTCGTTGCTTTCTAATTGAGAGATATGTATTGGTACATTTTTCAGTCTGATGACGGGCAGTGTCAACCGCGGGATACAACGCCTGATTTACTGTTCTGAAAGAAAATGTCGTAACTGCGGCTTTCCAGATGTAATAAATTATGAAAAAAAGTACGTAATTGTATTTCTCAATTTGTACCTTTTATTGGAGAGTTATTTTATTGCTAAAGCCTTCTACACACACTCAGTTTTATCTGAATAATCGGATTGTTCAGATAAATCTAAAGTGTGTGGCGGGCTTAACTGAGGAAACAAGAGTGACTTAAACTTTAATTTATCTTGATAAGCAGAACCTAGTCATCCAAATTTAGGCGCACACATTTGACTAAACTATCGCTCAACTGTTGTGTGATTGTCGATTGTTTCGCAGCCTTCAACTGTTTAGTTGCACAACTAAAAATCGAGTAGTGTGCGCACCTCCATAAAAGCTCATAGAAATCAAAGCGAGACTCTTAGACAAATCCTTAGTCTCTTTAATTCGGCTTTAGGAATTCCTATTGTATTTTTGCAATACGAAAGTCCAGTTAGCGCATTATACTGTAGGACCGTGGGCAACCATTAGCAACGATCGAGGTTCGGAAAATGCGAGTGATAGATACAATGTGACCCCGCTAATGCTTCATCGGTGTTCACTGTTTGTACACAATACGTTGCTTTAGTTTCCATAAATATTTTTAACAAGAAATAGTCTTGTTAAAAATATTTATAGTTTAAAAGTGGTACGCCAGAATCAACGTCTGTTACACGAATTGGTATAAGACCATAGAAGACAGACGTGAAGTGGAAGTAATTTCACCTTTCGCTTAATGATGGTGCGTGTTGGAGGCCTAAGCCTAGCTCCTTTTCCTTCCCAACCTTATCTTATAAGGAAATAATGGGAGGAGAAAGTGGACCTGATGGAGCAGAGCATACTTGTGAAGAGGAAGCATCCTTCTTCGTAGAATAAAGGTAAGCAACGCATATGGTCTGTCTTATGGTCAAGGAATACAAGTGGCCATTTGCTCGTTTGTAACTATGTGAAGAAAAAACTATGAGTTAATTATGTCATTATTTTAATTCTTGCTTGTTTTTTGAACTGATTTATGTTTTGTATTGTGTTGTGTATATCTGTACATACAGGAGGACAGTGTGGCTACTCATAAATCCGTATTAGTCAAGTGTTTGGGCGGCAGGCGGCGCTGCGAGCGCAGAAGAATGCCACTCGTTGATTTACAGCCGCCATCAATTCGCCTGAAGATGCCACTTTGGGGGCGTTCGATTTTAGAGACTCTTTGATTTATAATCTATGTTCCCAACGGATTCTTTTTATTGGGAATATTTCGTGATATCGCATATGTTACTATCGACTATTATTTTTGTTATAGACCATGAAATGTGGTCCTATGAAATAGTTATTTCTTTGTATTTTACAACACAAATAATCAAATTGGTTATCTATGATTAATCATCACAATCTTTAATGTAAAAATGGATCGATCGCCAAACACTATCCTTAGATCCGCTAAAGATAAGCAAAATTGGAACAAGATTATTTTTTTTTAAATATTAGTATATTCTTGTTAATTTACTAATATTTCCTTTAACCACTACAACTAAGCTCTAGGCTTGTGCTAGGATATGGTTCACGACAATAGTCGAATGAACCATATCCTAGATTGATTATTGGGTTTCGCTTTAACACATAAATCTCGCATAAATTACCTAATAAAATTCTCCAATTATAATGAATTCTAAAGTGGAAAATTAAAAACATAAAAGTTTTTAAATACCGTCTACTTAAACGTTTAAAAATATAGTTTTGAAATTACACATTTTACGTGATATTAAATTATGTTATTATAAAACAATTTAAAATTCATTTACTAGCGTGTTCGAAACCTCAATAAACGACCGTTGATACATAATTTAAAATGCTACAATGTACGGAGCGGGTCTTATCGTTTCAAAACATCTCTAGAGGTTGGTTATTAAAAATTCTTAATAGTTGACTTGGGACGTAATATCGTCTAGGGAAGTCGTTACAATAGATACCACGGATATATGAATATAAATTCTAGATGTGACTTACACTAACTTATATTATAAACAATTGCACCTTATCTCACTTCTTACTTAATATTATTAATGCGAATGTTGAGACGGATGTATGGATGGATGTTTGTCACTGATCTAAACAGCTTAACGGATTTCGCTGATATTAAATGTGGTTATAAAACATAGTCTGGAAAACACACAAGCTAACTACTAAGTTTATTTTTAATTCCGCGCGGACGAAATCACAGGCGAGAGCCAGTCATAAAGTTGAAACTATGCTAGTGGTAGGATAACATTGTTTAAAACCTCTTCGACCAATTTAGAGGTTACAGAAGAATTTTAAGCCTAGTTTTTCTTATTAAATCATTCTTCTAATATTTACGTATTTAATGTGAAGAAAGAAGAATAGTACGACAGAGTAATTTGCAGAATTGTAGACTTATAATTTATAACAAGTACTGCGTCGTTTACTACCACGTGGTCGCATTAGTTGCGTATGACACTTCTATAATTCATAGATCAATGTGCCGTACATGTCGGTGTATTTACACAAAACTGGTCCCGTGACTTTCCACGCTATTGACATAATAAGAGAAATAGTTGGCTAATGCGAGCCAACGTAAATATTGGAACTATATATTGTTTGTAATTTATACATGTACATGTTCACATTTCTATGGCCTTTGTACGAGTATACGATTAATAAATATTTTTCCTTAAAAAATACACATATAGTTAAACCGTATAAACCGCCAAGTTAATAAGAAAACCATTGCTCAAACCATGTGTGGCGTATCTATACTAATATTGTAAAGAGGAAAGATTTGTATTTTTCTATGTATTGAAATAACTAAAAAACAACTGGGCGGATTTCAAAAATTCTTTCATCATTATAAAGCTAGGTTATCAGTGAGTAACGTAGGCTACATTTTATATTATTTTTTTAATTTCACGCGGGCGTATATTATAATAAAATATATATATTTTTTTTTATAATATAAGGTGGCAAACGAGCAAGCGGCCACCTGAATCCACCGAAATGGAAAGCGACCGCTGCCCATAAACATCCTCAATTGCAGATGCGTTGCCTACCCTTCATTGACGGAGGAGGAGACGCACATAAAGAGGACATTTCCCCTTCCTATGCGTCTTCTCCACCGTCAAATCCACTTTTCCTTTCCATCCTTTCCTCTTAAGAAAAGGGTGGAAAGGGAAAGGGAAAGGGACTAAAATTAGGCCTCCGGCACCACACTCATCAGACGAAACGCGGAATTGCTTCCACTTCACGCCTGTCTTCTGTGTGGTCGTGGTATTACACCGGGCGAGCCGGCCCATTCGTGCGAAGATGTTAAAGCGGGCTCTACCACTGTTAATATATTAAAATATTGTGTAACTGATAACTAAAAGTTGTTAATAAAAGATAATCTATAAGTTAAATGTATCCATTAATGGATATACAAGTTAAACAAACAAAACACAATTAAAACGTCTGATTTGCGTTGAAATCGGTTCCGATCGCGTGCGTCAAATTGAACCGATTAAGTCAAACCATTAGATGTAACGAACCGGTGCAATAATTACTTCATAGCAAGGGTTAAACGCTGATAATGTGCCTTGATTGGTATGGGCTGGCCATCTTATTAGGGGAATTGGGTTTTTGTCCTGTTAGGGTTGATATTAGAAACGCATTAGAGGTAAATTATTATTGTAGATGGTACAAAACCTTCATTAAATGATGTTTCTAACATCATCAACTTGCTCTTATCCCTTATGGAGGGTCGGCACAGTATGTGTTGCTCTTCCATACATCTCTATCAGCCGTCATATCTGAAACCACTCCTTTCTTAAGCATATCCTCTTTTACACAATCCATCCATACTTTCTTCGGTCTTCCTCTTCCTCATGTTAGAAATGATGTTTCTAACATGATTTAGTAAATATTAAAAGTAACTAATCTTAACTATAAAAAATTATATTACTAGCTTTCGCTCACGACGACGTCCGCGTGGAATTAAAAACAAAAGTAATTAGGCTATGTGTTCTTCCAGACAGCTCTACGTCTACGCCAAATTTCATCGAGATCCGTGCAGCGATTTATCCGTCAAACTCTAACAAATCCATCCGTCTATACAAATTTATATTAGTAAGAATGTCAAAATAAAGCCTTACAGTATGATTCTACTGCGGAAAGTTGTTTATACAAAGAGAATAAGGATGTCTTGTATTCGTTTAACAGTGGAACCTGACGCTTATGCCTTATTATTCTGATGTTTGGTAATTCTCTTAATGTGGCAAAACGAAAGTCAACGGCTACCTTGGTAGGAACTAAAATATTAACAATGAGTCGTTGGCGACTTAAAACGCCCTTTGAACCGCGTGTGTTGCGTAAGGGTAAATAATGAACGGTGTGACAGGAGGCCGGCCTCGGGGGCTGCATATTTCAGCAATGCTTGACCAAACTATGATAGGTTAGGAGCCACTAATATATGGATGCGGCAATACATAGTGAAATGTCACTTGTAAGTTGTAGAGGAAAATTTAACTGTAACAGTCCATTGTTCACTTAAACTCCTTTTAGTTACCACTTAACGACTCTGAGAGTAAATAATGTAAATTCAATTCAATTTCAACACACTATTAGAGTAGCATCTATTTACTTACCTGCAAATAAAACATAAAATTTCATTTGTTAATTTTACTTACTGCGTTGGCGCAGCGACCCTAAGTAGGTCTTGGCCTCCGACACGAGAGAGCGCCAGCGTCGTCTATCCTCCGTCGTCGCCTACTTTACTAGTTACTTGTCGTCGTTGTTACTTTTAATCTACTTAATTAATTTTATGATTTTATCTACCACAAACATTGTATTTTAATCAAATACCACCTCCAACAGTGGTCAACTATTTCTAACATCCATGTAGCTACCCAATAGAGGACACTTTCGGGGCCTTTAATAAATATTTATTCCCTCATATTGTTTGGAGACTCCAACACGAAATTATAACATCGCCCCACTAATAAGACCCTAATTACGTGACTTATGTTTGCTTAGGATCAAATAATGGGATAGTTGAAAAATTGATATTTTAACGTGGACCATAAAATTAACAAAAGCCTCGAGGGACGATGTTGAGTTTAAGATTTGATTAATAACATTTTTAGTTATTAAAATTATGCGATTCTTCAATTCTGT
This sequence comes from Papilio protenor, assembly GCA_029286645.1. NCBI lineage: Eukaryota > Metazoa > Arthropoda > Insecta > Lepidoptera > Papilionidae > Papilio > Papilio protenor. The sequence continues at coordinate 2,720,981 of JAGSMZ010000034.1, read as the reverse complement.
CAGATTTTTTTTCTGTCAGAATAATCCTGCAACTGTCATCTCTAAGTTACCTTTAACCAACAGAGGAAGGGACACAGAAAGATGATACCCTTACCTATGCCCATCCTCCTCAAAACCATCGTCCCGTTTCCATCATTTCCTTGTTCAAAAGGGTGGAAAGGAGAAAATCCCCTTAAAGGTAGCAGGTACACTCATCATGATCACTAGCTCACTATACGTCCCCACTAAGGGGATCGGAGCCTATCCTAAGTAAGGGGTGACTAGGCCTTTGTCAACTATGCTGGCTCAGTGCGGGTTGGTACACCACATTAGTGTACAGAAGGATTTCTAGTAGTGGGCTCTACTACTGTTAAAATATGTAAAACAGTTAAGTTAATTTATAAGCAAACTAGCTGTTCGCGTGCGGATTCATCCGAGTGAAATTATAAAAACTTTATTTTATTGTTCACATTTGTCAAATTATCAATAGCAAATGTCAAAATGACTTGACAAACCTTAGCAATCTTTCTTTCTTGATGTTGGCAGCAACTTATGGTCTCTTTCACACATTAGGGTTTTTATCCAAAATATTTACTCCCTAAGTTTAATGGCGTGAAAATATATAGCCTAAATCCTAACGTAAGTGTAGGGCTTTTTATTTAAGAAAAATTATTCAAAAATATGCTGTAACTGCTGACATCTTAGGCAACAAAGAAGTGTGTGTTTACGCTTTATTATAATATAGTATATATAGTATAATAGTATAGTATAGATAAATGATATTGACACTCTGTAATTTTCCGTTCAGTGCACGTGTCGATGCCACAAAACGGAATCAAGAATTAAAAGCGTTGAAAATTGTCGTTTATTAAAATTGACAGGTGCGCACCTGCGACCCGCTAAAGGGTTGAAAAGGGGTTGGAATTGATCCGTTTAGTTCAGTTACATGTCATTATTGACGCGACGTCGGTGACTGTTAGCATGTTAAGTGATGGGGTGATGAGTTCGACTCGATTAATTCGAGTTTAAGGAAAAATCGATTCGAATTTATCGTACATTGAAGGAGCATTTATGGTAAAGCCATTACGTGTGGGAGCTACAAAGATAGAGAAAGGAAGAAAGTATGAAGGTGTGACTTATAGAGATGTATGGAAGAGCAGTTGTCTTGTGCCCTTAGTATACAAAAGGCCAGGTTAATAATGGTTGCCACTAATAGAACATTTCACCTACAAAACCCAGTATTGTGCAATTAATTTAATATGCAAGAGAAAAAAGCTTGCTAACTAAAATATAAGAAAATAGTATGTGCGTGTGCTATTATTTATTTTCTTTGAAAGTCCATAAGTTTTGTAAGTATAAAGTTGTGAGCTCAACTACAATCACCACACAGTTACGAAGGCAGTTAATAAAATGTTACCCCCCGCTAACAACAAAACAAAACCGAACTTTTGCTCGATAAATAATTCACTACACTGAGAAATAGTAGTACTATGATAACTCACTCGAAACAAGCTGAGAGTGAGTTTGAATCGAGATAACTAGTATATTTTTATAAATATAAATTGAACAACGCATACGCACTTCGACATAGATATATATTAGTGTATTCTTAGTAAATAAGTTATAAATATCGTAATATTATACAATAGTATTGTAACTATATTATCTCTCTCGTATAGGAATCAAAGCGAGACTAAACATTTGTGTGATAGTTTAGTTTCAGGTGTGCACGCGCTCTAAAAAAGATGTAAAATGCATAATATATGTATTTATTTCGCTGGACAATGGTAGGGGTAATGTGTACGTACGAAGCAATGTTTCCCGTCGATTAAGACACAAGCAGCTCTCGATAATGATATAAGTTTTACTTATGACGTTCCCTTATTTATAGATAGCTTCCAAGTAGCGTCAGGTCAAACAAAAAAGCGAAAAAAGAAATATTTTCTTAACGTTCTCAGAAGAAACCTAAATTTTATAGAATAATTAGCTTTCCCATTCTGCTCCGTCTGCGTGGAATTAAAAAGTAAATAGCATATATATTCTTTAAGACTCTTCTCTATATCTATGCTAAATTTCATCGAGATCCGTTCAGCAGTTGAGGCTGCAAACTGTAATAAACTTCCATCCTTCCAAACTTTCGCATTTGTAATATTAGTAAGATTACCTAATTAATCATTTGTTAGGTTGAACTAAATTTCAAAGGAGTAAAACTCGAGTTACGTAGTTCGGAAACGCAATTCAAGAATTAAAAGCGTTGAAAATTGTCGTTTATTAAAATTGACAGGTGCGCACCTGCGACCCGCTAAAGGGTTGAAAAGGGGTTGGAATTGATCCGTTTAGTTCAGTTACATGTCATTATTGACGCGACGTCGGTGACTGTTAGCATGTTAAGTGATGGGGTGATGAGTTCGACTCGATTAATTCGAGTTTAAGGAAAAATCGATTCGAATTTATCGTACATTGAAGGAGCATTTATGGTAAAGCCATTACGTGTGGGAGCTACAAAGATAGAGAAAGGAAGAAAGTATGAAGGTGTGACTTATAGAGATGTATGGAAGAGCAGTTGTCTTGTGCCCTTAGTATACAAAAGGCCAGGTTAATAATGGTTGCCACTAATAGAACATTTCACCTACAAAACCCAGTATTGTGCAATTAATTTAATATGCAAGAGAAAAAAGCTTGCTAACTAAAATATAAGAAAATAGTATGTGCGTGTGCTATTATTTATTTTCTTTGAAAGTCCATAAGTTTTGTAAGTATAAAGTTGTGAGCTCAACTACAATCACCACACAGTTACGAAGGCAGTTAATAAAATGTTACCCCCCGCTAACAACAAAACAAAACCGAACTTTTGCTCGATAAATAATTCACTACACTGAGAAATAGTAGTACTATGATAACTCACTCGAAACAAGCTGAGAGTGAGTTTGTATCGAGATGACTAGTATTGGTAAGAATATAAATTGGAAACGTGTAGCGCTACGAACTTGGATAAAGACATATTCCATTTTATAAAATTTAGTAAATATTGTAATAATTAAACTACAGTCAGTGAATAAAGACTTTATCTACCTAACACTCACTTACGTTCCTCGTATTTTTTGCTAAACGCATTTTATTTAGATAGTTCTGTAACACAGTGACAGTATGTGGTTTAATTTCTATATAGATTCAGTGATAAAATATTTGAGATTTCACACTATACTAATGACAATGTAAAAAGAATAATATCACAAGTATTTATTTCGCTGGACAATGGTAGGGGTAATGTGTACGTACGAAGCAATGTTTCCCGTCGATTAAGACACAAGCAGCTCTCGATAATGATGTAAGTTTTACTTATGACGTTCCCTTATTTATAGATAGCTTCCAAGTAGCGTCAGGTCAAACAAAAAAGCGAAAAAAGAAATATTTTCTTAACGTTCTCAGAATAAACCTAAATTTTATAGAATAATTAGCTTTCCCATTCTGCTCCGTCTGCGTGGAATTAAAAAGTAAATAGCATATGTATTCTTTAAGACTATCCTCTACGTCTATACCAAATTTCATTGAAATCCGTTCAGCAGTTGAGGCTGCAAACTGTAATAAACTTCCATCCTTCCAAACTTTCGCATTTGTAATATTAGTAAGATTACCTAATGAATCATTTGTTAGGTTAAACTAAATTTCAAAGGAGTAAAACTCGAGTTACGTAGTTCGGAAACGCATTTCAAGAATTTATCGAACCAAACACTAACGAATGGTTAAATGTATCTGGGAAACTGGCCATAAGATACATTACTACTTAAAATTGGAATTACGTAACCTGGCTGAAATTAAGAGCGTTAGAAATACAAAAAAAAAACACATCTTCTCTCGGAATAAATAAACGAAAGCACACACTGATGATGCTAATTTTTTTCCCAACTGATATTAAGTCATGTTTAAGACGGCCTATCATTATCCTTAATAGAAATAGATATTTTATTTTGTCGCGCTTCGCTTTAGGGGTGTTTACACAACATTTGGGGTGGCTATTACTGTGTAAAAAAAAAAATATTTTATAGTCAAAATGAAAAACTTAGCGTCCACTAACATTTTTTCACAAAACAGCAATCAGAGGTGTTGTCACTTACAAAGGTCCTTAGTGTAGGATATTAAATTTACTCTAAAATAAATATTACATATCTATGTGTCTTAGCGAATTTGCTGACGGTACACTATCCATTGAAGCGTCATACAGTAGGCCACATAATACCGAGTTATCAATGACAAACGATAGTTTCAAAACTAGCGTCGTTACAAGCCCTACGTCATTGTTCATACCGTTAGGAAAAACATTTTTATATATACAGGATCAAAAATCCAGCGCCAGCGATGAAGTCTCGGAATTAAAAAAAATCATTCAAAAGATATTTTATCTATAAGTGCTTATTGCACTATGTTAAGCTACAAATGTATTCCATTTATTTATATCCTATTTATTGACACTACTCATGTATTAGAAAATGCAGATGAGTTAATCAAAACATTAAAAAATACTACTACTAAATAAGAATTTAACATGACTTTTACATAGCTACGAGTATATCGTTCGTATTTCGTTACAAAATTCCTTAGGTAAGTACATATCGACCGTTCGATATGAATATCGAACGCCTTCATAATACACCACCTGATACATTCGCCGTTCGTTAATAGGTTTTCCCTTCATAAAGCGAATGTTAACCAATTTATTATAAGGCCGATATTAAAAACCCGGGCGACGCGTTATCCTGCGTAATAAATGTTTAGACTTTGATGGAGTCTTTGTGAGCCGTCTATAGGGAGTCGTCACGGCTTGTTTGCGTCTACTAATGGCGGATATATTTTTTGTTATTAAAATTTTGACCGCAAGGCTTTTAAGGATCTCGAGCGTGATGAATCTTTTAGATCAGAGATTGCTTTAAAATTATATTAGATACTAGCTGTTGCTCGCGACTTCGTTCCCGTGTCGTTCCCGGTCCCGGTCGGAATTTTGGGCGAAAGCTAGTTATAAAATGAATAAAGCATACTAACTACAAATAAATCAAAACCATATCAACAAAACACAGTCAACATTGTCAGTTTAAAGTTCTCAATTCGTAGATACTAGAGGATTTGAAAGCTCGTCCCTCTTTCCTCACATTTGTCAATGTACGCGGTAATACCGCACCGCGATAAATCATGCGTTTGCGTCTCAATAGCCTAGCGACTCTATCATCCTAGATCGCCGATATATGATTAAATGGATACGGTATATATGAATTAAATATATCACACAAACGGTGAAGGAACACATGTTGCATAGCACAGAAATGAAAAGAAAAGTGAAGTGACCATTTGTCCTGCATGGTTGACTATAGTCACCCTAAGGTGAAATCTGAGCCTCATATTCGGCATGTATAGTGAGCTTATGATAATACTTTATTTAAACACTAGCTGTTTCCCATTATATTAAAAAAAATAAAAAAATGTAGCCTATGTTACTTACTGCTAACGTGTAATGGTGAAAGAATTTTTGAAATCGCCCTAGTAGATTTGAAGTTATTTCAATACATACAAATATACAAAACTTTCCTTATTATAAGTAGAGATTACGTCTTCAAAATAAATAATTTACATACTAGAAAACACAGATAAATTGTAAAAGATCTATTAGATATTTCAATAAAATTAAAATATAAAATATGCCGTATCCACTAAAAATATAACTCAATCCCGATCACTTTCAGGATACATTTTCTAAAAAAGAACTTTAAACGTCGATACGAAAGGGAGGATTTAATATGGGAGCCAATTTATAGACTTAAGCGTTTTTAACAAAAATAGAAAAAACCATACAGGAATTTGAAGTATGAAGAAAACTTATCTAAATATAGTTTAAGTAAGAAACACTATGTGCGTTTTTTACTTAATATTATAAACGCTAAATTACATGAATACTAGAAGTATTAACTTCCTGTTACATTCCCTCTTTACCTCTTATTTTTAGTATTATTATCGGATTATTGGGTGGTTATGTAAACACTCAGAAATAAAGCAATTACAGACAATAAGTTTTAACTGAACCATCGAACAGTTCAGCGTAGGTTGAACAAAAACTTTATCTTGTTCCCGCTGTCTTTCACTACTTGGACCACACATTGAAAGGGGAATTAAGCCGACAATAAAACAACGTCAGGCATACGAGTGTGAAATTTGTCACGCCACATTCGGCGCGCTGCCTGATCGACTGCGCTGACAACTTTATGGGGGATAAAATATTTTCCCGATGAAACTCACAATAAATGTAACCCACAATCGCAAGATTTATCGGAGAGAGTTCAAAGACAGTTGAGAAGACGTTGTTAACATAAGCACGCGCGCCTTTTACCAAACTATCTCACAACTGTTTAGTCATGCTTTGATTCCTATGAGCTTATATGGAGGTGCGCACACTACTCGATTTTTAATTGTGCAACTAAACAGTTGAATTTGCTGCAAAACAATCGACAATCGACTATCCTCAACAGTGGTGTGCCCCCGCCCTAATATTTATCAAACGCACCGTAGCTAATATAAATTATAGATAAGACCTAGAAATATACAAATATTTTGACTAACAAAAGCGTTACTAGTACCCTTTATTAAACACTAGCTTTCGCCCGCGACTCCGTCCGCGTGAAATTAAAAAAAAAACAAAAGTGAGTAGCCTATGTGTTCTTCCAGACTATCCTCTACATCGAAATCCGTTCAGCCGTTTAGGCTACAAACTCTAACAAACATCCATCCATCCATCCATCTAAACTTTCGCATTTATAACATTAGTATTAGTATGACTAGCTTTCGCCTTTATGGAATTAAAAAAACACGTGTTTAAATAAACAATACCTAACTACATTTTAAGGTAAGGTAGGCATTTCTAGTAAACAACGATGACGTCATAGCGTCACGTGCGACGCGCACGTTTCAATTACATGCACAAATCCAATCCGCATCACCAATACCGCATTAGCATTAGGCAATTAACGGACAATTAGCAGTGGTCGCGACTGACGCGGGACGGACGAAACTGACGCGACTGACGCGACTGACGACGCGTAATGAAGTTTGCGGCCGCGAAACATGACTACTATAGAGTAAAGAAGGCATAGACCGATCCAGAAATGCTTAAAAATATATCTCTCTAACGGCCGTCAGTACTGTAAGATCGCTAAGCTATCAAATATCCTCTCTTCATCTAATCTTAATTAATAAAATGATCTTTCAGTTAAGCTATTTGAATTTTTCTCAAAAGTTTTCGTGAAATGGAAAACAATACTAGTGATCAGTTTAAGCAATTTCATTTCTTCCTAGTCTCTGTTAATTCAATACTCTGTGCAACGCTAACAGTTTATTAATTACATGTCAATAGGTAAACACAGGCCTGACGACAGCGGTGAATCTTTTCATTGATAACTGTTGCTCGCGACTTCCTCAAGGCGGAATTAAAAAAAATATTAATAGATATAGCCTATCTTACTCAGTGATATTGTAGCTATAAGTGAAAGAATTTTTGAAATCGACCAAGTAATTTTAAATAATTAATCGCCTAAATTGCTAAACGGATCTCGATGAAATTTGGTGTAAATATAAAGGATAGTCTGGAAGAAAACATAACTCACTTTTTTTAATTCCACGCGGACGGAGTCACGGGCGAAAGTTAACATATAAAAGCTTATTTAGCATAGAAAAATATGTTTATTGAATCTCATATAAAAGACTGTTAACATATCTTTATGTACACGTCCCTTTGTCAAGTTAAGCAATTCCTTGCGTTCAAATTGAGGCAATTTTGCTAGGAACGATTTGGAGGGCATTTTTTATTCGATACATATCTAATAGGTGTCGTTTGAAGGGATACAAATCGTAAGTTGTTTGCGTCGGAACGTTCGTAAAAGTTATTACACCCTTAGCGTTGCTTTCAATCTAAAGGAAATGTGACCTATTATTCTTAAATACAAAAGGAATAAGTGCGTTAACATGATTTTCCGAAGGCCTAATTTTTGTCCATTTCCCTTCTCACCTTGCTCTTAAAAGGGAAGGGAAAGTGGATTTAACAGGGGAGGCGCATATTGGCAATAACTATTTTATTCTGTGAAAAGATATGACGTAGAACGTAATCTCTAAATTCTGTTTAATCTCACTTTGATTCCTATGAGCTTGTAGGTGCAGACACTACTCGATTTTTAGTTGTGCAACGCAACAGTTGAGGCTGCGAAACAATTGACAAACGCACAACAGTTGTGCGATAGCTTAGTCAAAGGTGTGCGCCCGCTCTATACAGCTATATCTTATACAAAAATCCAATTAAACACAAATTCAGAAACCCTCTACTAAAGTAAAAATCTTAGGTTCTGTATTACTTAATTTAATATGCTAGAATGGAGCTTTAACCTAGTCTTTCTTTAGTTCAGATCAAACATTTTATATAGAATGTTTTCAAATCTACACTTGTTCTTATTTACAAAAACAAATTATGTGTAAACTTCAAATGTGGAATCAATAAAAATCGCTGGAGAGGGGAAGTCGGCATCAATTTTAATTCATGCAACATTTAATAATAACTTGCGAGGCGTGCTTTGAGGGAAGGAATAGCAAATTGATTGTATAGGGTTCTGAAATATGGAGTACGTCTAAATATATCGAATACTTGTTTAAATCTAAGTTACATTCAATCACACGTTAAGTTATATTCTATCGATGTAAAGTTACTCGTCAAATACGTAGCCAATCTCATTTTAAATATGAATTTAATCAAATTATATCTCGTTTGTGGTTCTTATAACTTGTGCAGACATTTCTGGGGCATGTAGGGTTAACTATACTAATATTATAAAGAGGAAAGATTCGTATTTTTGTATGTGAAATAACTTAGAAACTACTGGGCCGATTTTAAAAAATATTTCATGGTTAGAAAGGTTTATCTGTGAGTAGCATAGGCTATAATTAATTTCACGTGAGCGAAGTCGTGAGCAACAGCTAGTAATTAATATTTCCTTACAATTATAAACATTCATATACTTACAGAAGATAAAAGCTTAACTTGTCAATATTTTATCTTTGTTCTATTTAATACCATTTCACTCGAATATTAGTTTCCTCCCCCATATTCGTATACTATAAAAACATTTTTTTCCATATACGAAACAATTCACAAACAAGTGTGTACACAGCGGAGTGCTATCGGCTTGGATTTATGTACGATATAATTTTCCAATTTCCCAAAGCAATGTTTCGTTGTATGGCACACAGCGCATCGCAGGAATTACTCTTGGTACTGCGTACGTATTTAATACCTAAGAACTTAATACTGAAGTAAATTGTAATTTACTCTATTTAGATTTAATTAAATATTGTAGAGTAACTTACTCGTATTTTTATAACAAAACTTGTAAAGAGAGAATTTTCGAAAATAAACAATGCATTTTATTAACTACACTGTAATATCAACAATATTCTCACAGTTTCGATTAAATAAACAACTTGTTCGCCTTAAGCTTAAAACGGTATTTAAACTTTTAAGGTAAATTAAGAGTAGCAATCTTACATGCAGACGTCAACAACTAAGTATTAAAAACTATTTCTCTGTTACATGTTAGAAGTTCGTAAGCGGAAACTTTAACGCGAGTGTATATTCAAATGCAGAGGAAGCGTCGCTCACGGGAGGAATCAAACGCCGGAAGCGGAAAGGAGCGTATTTTTCGAATTTGAATTTCGAACTCCGGCTACTTCCGGCGCGGAAACTCGAGCTTTTACGAGATGGAAGTTTTTTAACGGAACAATGGCCAGTTCTCAGTTCGCCTGCACTGTGGTAAAAACTGTCTGCAAGCCTTAAGACGGATACCGCATATATAAAGTTGCTTATTCTTTTCTTTATCTTACGAGAGATGAAGGAAACTTGGAAACCCCTAACTGTTTGCGAGGAAATTCAGAGCTTTTAGTATGACTAATACCACATCTTATAAATTCCTACCTAAACATTGACGTGATCTTAATATAAATACAAATTTATCATATAAAATTTTCTTATTCGTACAGAATATTCTAGACATTTCAAAATAAAATAGCAATTCTCAGGCAATTCACTATTGCGCATATCTTGCATTGTCAAAAGAAAGATATAGTAAATATCAAACGTCAGAATGGTAAGACTCAAAGTTACCAGCGAACAAATATGCGAGGCTCGAGGACGTATGCGCCAAATCGACTGGCAAATACGATATAATAAATTCCGGGACAAACAAAACAAATTCAATATAAATAGTTTCGTTGCTCCGCACGGAATCCCTCTCGGCTACTACATTTATCTGTATTACTGCGGGATAGGATTATGCAAGAAACAAACAAGAATACACAAAATACTAACTTGACCGTAAACATCAAGTATCCTTAGTACTTTTTTTTGTAAATTTACTAATATTTCTTATTACCATTCCATCTAAGCTCTCGCCTTGTGCTTGAATATGGTTTGCAACAGTACGAATGACGGGATTCATACATTCGACCACGTAATCGGAAATCCGTACCACTAACTATAAGGCTATTGGCACTTCAAAACGCTTTAAACTTTGAACCATTATAACTTAATAAATTCAGTCAAAGTTAGATGCTAGTTTACTAACCCTTTCTAGCTTTAAAGTTTGCATGGTGTCTATGCATGTAACGCAGTAATAACGCTTCCCAACTCCTATGTACATTCAAAAATAGTAACTGGATGCAACTGGACGCATAACACCATCCACAATTTAAAAGAAGCAAATCAATGTCAGGGATGATACATGCAAGAGGTACAACGGGTCTCCGACACACGTCATATTGCGCTAACGTATATCATACATCACGGCACCGCACGGGCTCGGGGCTAGCAAATGTCATTTTGATGCGGAGGATCTCAAAGGCCGACAGAGGTTCTAGTAAATTCCATAGACGTCGGGTGAAATGAATTGTTTCTTATTGTACGTAGACTTTACTTTGAAATTATTGGCTGAAACGTGATAAAAGTGTTGTACGAGCGGAGTACAAATTAAAGATTATAATTAAATTAGGATTTCTTACTTTAAACCTGGTTAAACGCTCGGCCACTTAAGCCAGGTTTAGACCTTAGGTTATGACTGTACAGTTCGATTCTACAATTAGAAGTAAAGGTGTGTAGCAGGCTTTAATTAATGGCGTACATACATTACAAAAATCATCACGTCATTTAAGTAACCTAGACTTTCACTTTCTTAGTTCTCTTGTATCTTGATATCACAAAAACTTACTACAATTTGTAACAGAATTATATCAGAATCAAATATTTCAATTGACAAATACAACATGAAAAGGCAAAACATTCTGAAGTATGTCTAACCAATTTAAACTCAATAAACATATGAGTATGCCGAGACAGTCGGGGACCGATCAAATCTCACTTAAGGGCAAACGATACGTTTTGTAAAGGAAAACACCAATCTACATACTCAGGCTAAACCGCTGCCGGCGCTCTTGCAAATTGAGACCGATTCCACGAATTACATTTGATTTCGTTTTACAATTTCTTTTAGATATCGCATCAGAAAAGAATTTCTTTAAATTCAAGCGAAATTCAACTGTAACTTCACGGAATAGAGTTAACTTTTGACTGTATCAATTTTTTCCCAGCTTATTTCTGTTATAGAACATACGGCTCATAAAATGTCGTATTTTATAATATTTTAGATTATAGTTAAGAAATATTATTTTTAGATACCTCTATATATTAGCTTTATATCTATAGTTAATTTCATAATGGCATTGAAATTAAATCTAGAAATAGACAAAACTACATTGGTTTTATGTTCTAAGTAGCTTTCGCACGTGACTCCGTCCGCGTGGAATAAATAAAAACAAAAATTAGTAACCTGTGTTCTTCCAGACTATCCTCTACTATCCATACCAAGTAAATAAATAAATAAGTAAGTAAAAATTTCATTGAAATTCGTTCAGTAGTTTATGCTACAAACTCTAACAAACATCCATCCATCTAAACTTTCGCATTTATAATATTAGTATGTATGATTTAAAGAGTGTTTAAGTTAGAACATAAGTGATATTTATCAACATCTGAATTTTCACAGCTGAATTAATTTGTGTTATATAAGAATTTGTATATTTTTTACAAATGTAAAAATAATGTTGTGGAGATATTCTCCCGTATGTTCTGCCCGTTTGAAGAAACGCGGGAGCTAATGTTCGATTCTTGATGTATATCAGATGTGATCTTTTTTTGTGTCGGCGTTTGTAATGGGAGATGTGTTTAGACCTCGTATGGGGTTCGAAGGGCCCTTAAACGACGTGCGTTATTGATGTCTCCTTTTTCCTTCAGATAAACATGTCTGATCTTGTTTGAGAGGAGGGCGTAATGGTGTTGGCTTGCTGGGATGATTTTTGATGTGTCGATTTACTCTGCGGTGCTGGGTTTTTTATGATTGAATTATCGCTTTGAAGATGACAGCTTTTTACTTTTAGCGTTTCAAGTTAATACAAGCATAATGTAAAGACGCTTTTAAATACTAAATTTTCTGTCTGAAAATGTAACAGTTGTACAGCCAAATACTGGAAGGAAACTTCAACACTATGCTTCATAAGCACTACTTACTATCGGCAAGACTCTAATTATTTTAATGGTTTAGGAGTTTGTTCGTAGCCTTATTTAAGACGCTGTTAAATATTTATATCGTTTTAGTATTCGGCCCTTCGACAATGATTTGATTGAGTTTCCCAGTCACAGTATTGAATTACTATCATGTCAAAAAAACTAGTTAGAGCTAAAACGTCTAATAGAGTCGGCAAATGTGTATAAAATATTTCACAGTACGTCTCTAATATTTATAAACATACGCACCAAAAACCTCCACCAAAAATTCAATTACGCAAACAGAAGTAAAAACACCGACGAAATAAACTTGATCAATAAAAGAAAATATAACGTAACAGAGAGAAGCGAGGAAAGGCCGCAAATAAAAGAAATATGGCCGCCGCAGAGATTCCACTCACGTGCGAGATGCGGGTCCGTATGACCTATCACACGAATCCTTCAAACTGTTCCTCCACGACATTCGTCACTCTTACATTTACGTGGGCACGCATAAGAGCCGATACATACACATAGACTTACTAACACTTAGACAGGACTCTAAATGAAATATATTTTTTATAATAATACTACTATATTACTATTACTTTAGACTGGGTACGTCCTTAACAACAACAATAGACCATACATTCTTAAAAATATATTAAATCCCCTCTAAGAATTAAGACACGAAATAAGCATAACCTACGTATTCATACTAGCTTTCGCCCGCCACTGCGTCCAAGGGAAATTAAAAATTAACACAAAATATGGCCTATGATACTAACAGATAAATTACCTTTCCAATAGTGAAAGAATTTTTTAAATCGGCCCAGTAGTATTTTCGTGAGTGTGATACATACAAAAATCCAAATGTTTCTGTTTTATAACATTAGTATAGATAATAATAATAATATAGACGTTCAAAACCTGTCTGAAAAGTCCGAATATGTTATAATACTTATCTCAAAATATTTATATCGACAATTTGACTAGTCATGTCTAAAACATTTAAGCTCATCGTTCAGAGACAAAACGGTATCACGTAGGAGACATTGCTTGGAGGCGCAGTGTGCCTTCAGCCATGATACGATGCGGATTTTTACGAGCAAATCCGCGGCCAAAACATAATGCTACCACATAAACGAAAGGTTAATGAATCACTTACTTTGTTTATTAAGGTTCTTTCTTTACTTTGATATCTTAAATAGAGTAGTGCATACTACGAAAATGTACAACCATGTGCATACTTTAAACTCTGTCAGTTTTAATTTTGTTGATATTCACATTTTATTACTTCAATATTCCGCTGTTGATACTAATGCAATTATTTCAATTTACAATTGTATTATATACTGACATTTAAAGTTCATATGTTCAACTAAATACTTATCTATATCTAATATTAGTCACTAATTAATAAAGATTAATGTGAGCTTAAGTATTCAACGCCTATGTAAATATAATAGCAATATATTCAAACAGTGAACATGTGCATGTAATATTTTTTACACAGTTTTATACTTAACTCTTTAATTGAGACTAAAGTAACTTAACATACTAGCATAGATACTGGCAAAGTTACCCGGATATCTCATTGAATTATTCATAGGAAATATTTTTCCCTTTCATTTAACGTCAGAGATGAGAGAACGCTATCAAAATTCTACGCAAGGGGTGGGCAGTAGTAAAAAAATTTACCATCCCCCATTTTCTGGCCGTAAACTGTGGTCAGTTCCCGGCATGTAGGGGACCTTCGGTTTTATGGACCTAATAATTCGGCGTCCCCAATGTCGGAAAGAATGTCACAAATTGTCTATGCATTGTTTTATAGTAACCATCGAAGTGAAATGAATACCTGTGTAGGGGAGTGAGTGATTTTATTTTTTTAATTTAAAGGTAAATTAGATATTAAAACAAATAAAATTGATTTCGTACAATATTAGAATTTATTTATATGAAATTAAAGGATATTTTGTATTGTAAATCCCAAACTTTAGTAATTATGTACTGTTTAGAATTAAAAAGAAACTGAACGTAATACGTAACGTCGCGGGCAAAAACCAGTGTCTCATTATTTTAAAATCAGAACAAACTAATTATATTAAGCGTAAGAATTATTAATGACAAGCTTTCGCCCGCGACTCCGTCCGCGTGGAATTAAAAAAACAAATGTGGGTAGTCTATGTGTTCTTCCAGAGTATCGTCTACATCTATACCAAATTCCATCGAAATCTGTTTAGTTTAGGCTACAAACTCTAACATCCATCCATCCATCTAAACTTTCGCATTTATATTATTAGTATGAAGTATGATGTATCTTAAATATTTTGATTTTCTAGTAATTTTCCGTCAATTCAACGTTAGCGTATTGACAGTGCACCAATAACTGGGGCCATCAATCGCGTTCACGTAGGGGCTTATTTTATGAGTGTTTCACGTCGACATCACAACCTACATTTAACTTACGTTATTGCAGAATGTACTCAGTGATTTTATGCCTCCTATCAATGCTGCCTTCTAAAATAAAGGCCTTTCCACACTATATACAGCGGTGTTTTTATTCACTTATATTTATTATATAATTATTTTAACGCTATTAAATGGAGGACATAAGTGAAATGTTTATAGGTGATCAGGAATATGAAACTTTTCGAATTGCTGAAAAATATGGAATGAATTCCTTTATCTATACTAATCTATACTAATATTATAAAGAGGAAAACTTTGTATTTTTGTATTTTTGTATTTTTGTATTTTTGTATTTTTGTATGTATTGAAATAACTCAAAAACTACTGCGCCGATTTTAAAAATTCTTTCACCATCAGAAAGGTCATTTATCTGTGAGTAACATAGGCTATATTTTATTATTACTAATGTTCAGGAACTATTAATAAACAGCGTGTTCTGGACGCCGGCGTTAAAAACTCACTAAACTTTAACTTTTCTCGGCTTCCGCTGCCTAAACCGTTAGAGGTATATAAAAAATGACGTATGAAAGAATTGTAGATCTTAAAAAGTTCTACAGAAAAGTGCGCGATAGCATATATCTATCTTTAACGGTTTTCTTACAATAACCACTTTTGTGTTTACAAAATGAATTAAAAATCCAACGCTATTTGCAGCGTTCTTTTATTGGTTTCAATATTAATCCTTATCCAAATAAATGCGTTTGTTATCAGGAGAATTTAATGTAGAATAAAATTGTCATTTACAGTATTAAAATTGGACTAATAGTTTAGAAGATATCGCGAACACAAACAATAAGGGTAACCGAAAAATCAGCTTACAAGCTACCGGACTTAGAAATTTGGAATCTTGCATCGGTAGATTTCTGTTATTACGTAGATTACTACTAAGTTAATACTTTTGGTAATAGGTTGAAAAAAGGGCGAACGTAATAGGTTATATTTGTAATTTCACGCGGGCGAAGTCGCGAGCAACGGCTCGTACATTACATAGTGGTGTATACAGACCTTTATATTTCTAAAAACTATTAAAATAGTTTTTAATTCACCATTAAGCTACAGTCTGCCAGACTCTTACTTAAGGAATAATTTTTCTTTCTAAAAATATTACCTTCCAGAATGTGTGTGGAATTCACATTACCCTTGCTAAGTGTAATCACAATCCGTGGTTTTGTTGCCGTTTTATTGCACCCCCTCCCCATCCCGCGCCGCATTACCCTCGATTACACCTGTCGAATATCCGGGAAACTCCTACGGATAAAGACACCCGGTTACTGTTACCCTGTTGACGGATACTGGATATGATCATAATTACTGCCACACATTAAAAACAAGTGATCACAGATTCGCCTGGTTGAAGAATACGTCTATCTTTCTGTCATATCCATACCCTTCCTGTTAATGTCCCGTTTGTTATATAGCCTATTTTACTCAATGATAACGTAAGCTACGTAGCAAAACAGTGAAGTAATTTTTCAATTCGGTTCAGGAGTTATGGAGCTTATTCAATGCAAAAAATAAAACCGTGCTCTTTATAACATTTTATGCTCACTTTTGTCCGCGACTCCATCGGCGTGGAATAAACAAAAGTAAATAGCCTATGTGTTCTTCTAGACTATCCTCTACATGTGTACCAAAATTCATTGACATCCGTTCAGCAGTTTAGGTTACAAACTCTAACAAACATCCAACTAAACTTTCGCATTTATTATATTAGTAAGATTAGAAATTTATATTTTAACACCTTAGTTAGGTAATCAAGGGTTAAAAACCCTTCCTTATACAATAAACTGTAAAAATAAAATCCCTTTCGATTTCAAAGTTAAGCAATCGTATAATTACTATGTAAATTGTCCGCTCGACAGTTCGATTGCTTACTTACTTATTCTGTGAAGGAATTACTTCGGCGTTCGCCTTTTTTCACCCTTTCCTTGCCCTCCAATACTAATGGACTGGTAAATTGGTTGGCTACGTGACGTCATAATATAAGATCACCCTTTTCCGAGTCGGTTTTTCATTTTAAAATAGGAACTTCTCGATTTTATTCAACTGAATAATGCTCTTGAAGAGACTAGCAAAGAATTGATGAGTTCTCTTATATCGAATTTCTTAGATAAAAGCTTCGCGATTTTTTTATTAGTAAAAACTTTAAGCAACATTACCGTTGTATTCATTTAGTTGCATTTTCATTATTAAGAATGCACAATGAACGAAAATTTCTTTGGTCGATAGATGTCTCCTACACTGATATTATAAACTAGCTGTTTCTCGCGACTTTATCCGCGTGAAATTAGAAAAATACAGCCTATGTTACTCACAGATAACCTTTCTAATGGTGAAAGGATTTTTAAATTCGACCCAGTAGTTTTTGCGTGAATCAAATACATACAAAAATACAAATATTTCCTCTTTACTTTGTCTCATCATCATCATCTCCTTATCCTACTCCCGTAGGGTCGGCGCAACAGGTTTTTGTCCTCCACATAACTCTATCATACGTCATCTCAGTCATCACTCCCTTTTTGAACATGTCACCTTTTACACAATCCATCCATCTCTTTCTAGGTCTACCTCTACCTTTGTACCCTTCCACACTCATAACTAACGTTCTCCTTGTAACATGCGATTAATCCCTGCTCATAACATGCCCATACCATGCTAACCTTTTACTCCTTACCTTCTCTACTACGGGGGCTACTCTCAAACTTCCTCTAATATACTCATTCCTCTTTACTCTGTATAATATTAGTATAGATGGATACAGATATTTGGTTGTTTGTATTAAATAGGCTCCGAAACAACTAAACTGATTTGAATAATTCTTTTACAATAGTTATATCATAATAATGAAGCAACAGTAGTCTTTATGACAAAGATTATAGTAGGTTGTGAGCTAAAGTTAGTTACATATAAAAGTTTTAACTCAAACGCGACATGAGAACATTGCTAGAAAGTAGTCTTAAAACTGTAAAGTATGGGACTATATTGATTTAATAATTATTTAATGCCATTTAATTTCCAATTGAAGACAATTATTCGAGTACAAACAATACCATCATCTTCAGAGATTCCGTACAAAAGGGAAACTTTGTCCGCCATCTTGTCCGGTGGTCAGAAGTTTGTCCGTGCGTCATAATCTTGCGGCCGGTCCGTCCGGATGTAAACTTCAAACTTAACCGGACAATATGTGAGCAAGTTGTCTACGCGGTACCTTCACACGCTCACGCCTCTTTGAGCAATGTGGTGTAAGCAGCATGCAACAGTGGTCTTGTTAATTGTTGGGCAGAATTGTTTAGTATGTTGAAATTCGTAATTGTCACTTAATCATATAATAGGCGAAATTTTAAACTTAAATATACTAATAAGAATCCATTTTTATTATTATTTCAGATCAAAAATACAAATTAAATGTAATCTGGTCTATAGTGTTAGAAATTATATTTCAAACTAACTGTTCCCGTGCGACTTCATCCGCATGAAATTATAAAAACTTTATTTTATTGTTTACATTTGTCAAATTCTCAATTGCAAATGTCAAAATTACCGTTACCATAATAACCGTGCTTCCTTAATGTTGGCAGCTTGTAGTTTATGGTCCCTTTCCCACATGAAGGTTTTTATCCAATTTATTTACCCCTAACTTTAAGCGTAAGTGTAGGGGTTTTTTAAAGATAGAATGATTCAAAAATATGCTGTGATTGCTGACATCTTACGCCACGAAGTAGTGTGTGTTTACTCTTTACTACTATCTTTCTTTCTTCATTAAATTGAATTCCTAATACAAAATTGAGATTATTCATTTATTTTACGTTTTGCAGTGATATTTGTGACTAAATTAGTAATTACTAAATAAAATATTTTTAGTAATTCGTCGGGAATCACTAAACATTTGTTATTCTTATTCATTTAATTCCTGTCAAGTGCAAAGGGAATCCCACGTAACTTGTTTATCGCAGTTATTCACCGACCTTGTAAAGGTGTAACTAACAATAAGCGGTAGCGGAAATCAATACAAACATTTTTAACTAATCTTTAAGATATCTTTATTTGAAATATAAAGTGTTAACTATCTTACTAATATGATAAATGGGAAAGTTTAGATGGTTGAATGTTTGTTAGAGTTTGTAGTACTGCTGAACGGGCTTGATGGAATTTGGCATAGACGTAAAGGATAGTCTGGAAGAACGAATAGGCTATTAACTTTTGTTATTTTTCGGACGGAGTCGCGGCGAAAGCTAGTAATGATATATTTTCTTAAAATTGATTTCATATTATTTATGTTTTATTTATAATCAATTTATTGTTTCTTATTCTCTGAATATATGGAAATCGTTAATGCAGAAGGCGGGACTGCATACTGTGGAAGGGATTAGGAAAGGAAAAAGCTTGATGTTTATACTCTGATAGCTGAAAATATATTTTATTGCAATTTGAAGAGCGTAAATTGTATGACAGTGTGTGGATTATTAATTATTATCATTATTAATTCTCTTTTTATTAAACGTTATAATGCTACGACTTTGACTCAATATTATAATAATAATAATAATTACGCGTAAAGATTAATATGATGTATTTTTACTACTATGGTCGCACCCGATACTGTAGCTAGTATATTAGCTCAACGCTTTCGATAGTACAAACAGTGTCGCGGTAATTTTTTTGATGTTATGTTCGTTTTAAGTGTTTTATAATTCATTATTATCGAAATTATTGTTTAGAAATGGATCGTAAAGCTGCCCTTACAAGAAATGTGCCGCGTAAGATTTATTTGTTGTTTTAATTTTAATAACATATTAGCTGTTCGCGTGCGGATTCATCCGCGTGAAATTATAAAAACTTTATTTTACTGTTTACATTTGTCAAATTATCAATAGCAAATGTCAAAATGACATAACATGACAAACCTTAGCAATCTTTCTTTCTTGATGTTGGCAGCAACTTATGGTCTCTTTCCCACATTAGGGTTTTTATCCAAAATATTTACCCCCTAAGTTTAATGGCGTGAAAATATATAGCCTAAAGCATGACGTAAGTGTTTTTATTAAAAGTATTATTCAAAAATATGCTGTGATTGCTGACATCTTAGGCAACAAAGAAGTATGTGTTTACGCTTTATTATAATAGTATAGATTGAAGAATTTAATAACTATAATAAACAAAACACAATTGAACTACATTGTTGGATAATCAATATAAAATTTAAAAACAAAGACAAGCCCCTACTTATTAAATATCCTAGAAAATAATCTTAAGTATTGTCGACGCAATTTTTAAAAGGTCGTCTTACTTTCAGAGCAATCATTGCAGGCCACCGTATTCCAACCGCCGACGAACCTGCTGCCGCCGATAGACCCAGTACATCCGACGGAGCCTTTGACACCTGGAGTTCCTCCACCCACCACTGCGAAGATCTTTATCAAGGCGAAATCCACTAAGAAGACTAAAGAAGATGTGAAGAGAATCGCTTAAATTAGATGCATACTGCAAAACTGGCCAATGGAACAAGCGTGGATCGATGGTTTCTATGAATTATCGTATGCTTGAAACATAAATACAAGATAAAACTTTAAACGATAAAATGACTTCATCAAACATTAACATACAATAGACAATCACACGCCACGATAGTCTGTAGATACCATCGTTATATGTGATAAGCAAAAACAAGAAATGGATGCGAAAAATCAAGATATTTACCTAATAAAGGTCCTTTAACAATTTAATAATCTGGCACCTATATAGAAGAGATCGGTAAAAATATAGCTAAGAAAACACATTATGTATTCCTCGAATAGTTAAATTCTAGTTATAAGTTGTTTAAAAATTATTTTATTTGGATTTAAGAATTCAATTTAATGTCAAATTTATGCAAAAAACAGTTATGAAATATTGCTATGATATTTTAGTAGGCGTACTAAAATTGAATTATTGAAAATAAACAAAGAAACCAGTACGAAATACTCGTATAAGATGTTTCTCTGTTGCTAGTATAGCACCGGACGCATTTAATTTTATAAGCAGGTTAAGGACTAAGATTAAATGGAATAATAATACCTAATTCGTTTCTAGATAATAAAATGTTGAGCTAGATTTAGTTATATTTATATTTTATAATATTTTGATTCTGTGACATCATAATAATTTGCATAGCAACAAGTTAAATAAACAATAATGGCAAAGTTTTGCATTTGTTACTCTTAAGTACTTTCACTGAATTATCAAACTTCTCTAATTATCAACAATTGTCAGAAATTGGCGGCAAATGAGCCTAACCACAGACAACGTCTATTATACATGCATCTCTTTCTTACCTTCAAAGTAATCAATTAAACTCTCTCGCTTCCGCGAAATCAGTTCAGTTTATCACGACCACAGAAAAAAGACGTCACTGACCTCAATAACTTGGTCTTAATTTGACAGAGTTCTTGTAACTAATTGTGTAGTTAATTTCAACTTTGTGGTATTGGAATAAGGTTGCATTTAAATTGAAAATCAATAACAAGGACCGTTTCAATTTAATATGGCTGTCAATGTACTAAATGGTCAATTCATTCAGTTGCAAACCGTTCGCGGTATTGTGTACAAGTGAATTGATTTTAAATTAAGAATTAATAACATATGTTCCGTGTTGGTGACTTGGAAAGTGTTGCTTGATCAATTTTGGACCTTTTGGATATAGACACAGCTCATTCTTTACCTTGTAAGTTTGTTTTTTTTATTTCTGAACGTGCAGGAGTTCGGAACGAATTCGCAACGTGGATTTTATTATCATTGTTATATCTCTGATTAAGATAATTGTTATTTAAATACGAATGAAGAGACATTGAATTAAATAATAATCAATATGAAGTAGGGACAGATAAATAACTCTGAAAGCAATTCTGGCTTTCTCTTGCACATATGCGTAACAAAAAAACTTGGTCGAAAATTACAGATTAAAATTACAATCTTGTATCACTGGGTCAACTAATCAAGACCTTTCACTTTTACAATATTAATCCTTCAATAATTTCTACATTGATAGCAATATTTCGACCATCTTTGATGCATTTATTACAACACTTTAAAAATAAAGAGTCATGAAATTCAAGAGCTGCCCTTTTGCAATGTTATGACTATCTCTCTTTTTATTAAAGGTAAGGAAAGGGACATGATAAAGTAATGATAAGTTTTGATTGAGCATTTACACGTGAAGGGATAGACCGGTTTTGATTTTTTTTTTGTGATTTTTATTGTCAATCTACGTTGACTATGAATGAAAATTTTAAGAATAGTTCAGTGAAATCTTGTCACTATATAGTATACTAGCTGTGGCTCGCGACTTCGCCCACGTGAAAATAAAAAATATAGCCTATGTCACTCACTGATAACTTAGCTTTTTAATAGTTAAAGAATTTTAAAAATCGGCCCAGTAGTTTTTGAGTTATTTATATACATACCAAAATACAAATCTTTCCTCTTTATAAAATTAGTGTAGAAAATAAAGTCGACTCTATTTCTATGTATGCTTAGATCTTTAAATCTACGCGACGGATTTTAATATAGTTTTAAACAAAGTGGTTCAAGAAGTAGGTTTATATGTGTTACATATAATAGTAGAGAAAATAATAATTTTAGAGGTTTCTAAAGTGATGTCAACACATTCGTATCAGCATTGAACCAGTAAAGTCGAGGCGGGTCGTTAAAAACTTTGAACTCTAAACTTTGCCAATTTTCTTTGTCTTTTTTTGACCGACTTCCCAAAAGAAGGAGGTACTCAATTCGTCCATATGTTTTTTTTTTTTTTTATTATTATTTTTTTTTATGTGTGTTACGGCATAACTCCGCCCCTGGTAGACCGATTTTGAAAATTCTTTTTTTATCCGAGAGGTAGTGCTTGCAGGTGGGTCCCATTTTTTTGTTTGATTTTTGGAGTCAAAGACTACGGCGTAGTTAAATAGTTTAGCTCAAAATTGCGTGACGAAATTTGGTGTCTTTTTTGCTTTCTATGCTTACGTAGCCTAAACTATAAGACTTACACAAAAATTATGTATGGAAGAATTGTAGCCCTTTAAATTTGCTAAATAAAAGTCAGCGATAGCATATATCTATCTCTTAAGGTTGTCGCACAATAACCACTTTTTTCATTAAAATTTCGATCAAAATCTATACCCCACTTTCAACGCTTCGTACTCGTGTTCGGTATGAATCCTTATCAAAATAATTGTGTCCATCATCAAGAGAATTTAATGTAGATTATAAATACCCTTGGAACTGTGTAATTCCGATAAATAGTTTAGGAGATATCATAAATAGCAAATTACGAGTCGCAGAAAAAAATACCAACTTGTAACAAAGTTTGCTTTCTTGGCTTACGTAGCCTAAACTATAAGACCTACATAAAAATGATGTATGAAAGAATTGTAGGTCATTCAATTAGCTGAATTAAAGTCTGCGATAGCATATATCTATCTCTTAAGGTTGTCGCACAATAACCGTTTGTTTCGAGAAAACCGTCAAATAAGTGCAATCGACTTTATTTAAAACGCTTTTATTCTTATTTGGTATGAATCCTTATCCAAATAAATATGTTTTCACGATAGAGTATTATATGTAGATCGTAATTGCCTTTTACAGTATGTAATTCTGTGCAAGATTCTAGAAGTTATCAAAATATTAAAACTCACGGGCAACAACGGCGCGCGGCCGCACCGAATTATGAGTGAATGATCGCAACGATGTATTAGTTGTTTACTTAATTTCTTAGATAATCGATTTAGATAACTCATTATTTGTTTGAAAGCTAGTGATTATCATACTGCGATGTCTAGATTCACTAAAAATCGAGAAATAAATAAACTTTTTAATAAAAAAACAAAACCGACTTCCAAACAAAATACACTAAAAACAAAATAAACTAAAAACAAAATCTTCTCAAAAAAACAGTACACTAAAAGTAACGAAATAATTTCTTGAAAATAGTAAACCTCCCTTATTGTAGCTGTTATGTCTATATTGTACAATTATTATTACTTTGAAGTCGGTGTCAGTCATTACTAAAAACGTTACTATACTTTCAATTGTCAATTGTTATGGTAAAAATGTAGAAAACCTTACGTAGAAATATCACTGCATATACCTCGGCTGACACCGACATCAAAGTGATAATAATTGTACAATATAGACATAACAGCTACAATAAGGGAGGTTTACTATTTTCAAGAAATTATTTCGTTACTTTTTAGTGTACTGTTTTTTTGAGAAGATTTTGTTTTTAGTTTATTTTGTTTTTTTATATCATAAGCAAGCAGCCACCTGAATCTTCCAAACTGGCGATGCGACTGCTGCCCATAGTTTGCAATAGCGGATGCATTGCCTTGCCTACCCTTTGTCCACGGAGGAGACGCAAATAAAGAGGATATTTCCCCTTCTCCGTCTCCTGCACCGTCAAATCCACGTTACACTATTAAATGTTACTCAATAATAAAACGATTTACTTATTAACTGTACATTATGTTTAAGTTACATCTATTAGTGCATCAAACGCTTGCAATTTTCAATGTTATGTTGGTATTGCGTGGTTTACATAGATAAGTTATCAAAACTGTTAAAACCGCAGACCGCAAAATGCGCTCTAATGTTTACCTCTTAAGTGCATAACTTGTTTTGCGTTGTAATAATACTTAGGCTGAAAAATGTTCTTTGACTTATATGAGGTAATTTCGTGAATAGAATAAAATGCCTGAATAAAGCAGTCAAGGAGTATATTTGGATCCTGAGTTTACGCTGAGCTGATACTCAAGAAAGTTAGGCATAACCAAAGCCCTAGTAGCTCTCTAGATAGTGCTGTAAAAATGTTAGCCTCAGAATAAGATAAGTTAGTATGGTATGGACATGTTATGAGGAGGGATGAATTGCATGTTACAAGGAGAACGTTAGTTATGAGTATGGAAGGGTACATCGGTAGAGGTAGACCTAGAAAGAGATGGATGGATTGTGTAAAAGGTGACATGATCAAAAAGGGAGTAATGACTGAGATGACGTATGATAGAGTTATGTGGTGGACATAAACCTGTTGCGCCGACCCTGCGGGAGTAGGATAAGGAGATGATGATGAATAAGATAAGTTAGTAGTAGAATTGAGGATGATAAAAATGTTTTAATGTAGGAGGCTTATTTTTGGTATTGTCATACTAAGTAAAAGATAGTCTTACTATTATAATATTATTAATACGAAAGTTTAGATGGATGTTTGTTAGAGTTTACTGACAAAATGGCTATACGAATCTCGATGAAAATTGGCATTGATATAGAGCAAAGTTTGGAAGAACACATAGTCTTACTTTTTTTTTAATTCCACGCAGGAATCGCGGGAGAAAGCTAGTATGATATATGTATGAAAGATGTAAACTAGTATACAGCATTGCTATTACTGGCGACTTGGCCTGCGTAAAACCATATAAGCCCGTGTTATTTACTGATAACGTAGCTTGTAATGGTGAAAGAATTTTTGAAATCGGCCCAGTAATTTTCGAGTTATTATAATATAATACATACAAAAGTGTAAATTCCTCTTTGTAATATTAGCATAGATTTAGTTGATGGTTAAAGTTTAAAAGAAAATACACTAATGGGTTCTAACCTATTACCCGATGTTTAGCTACCTGTCATAAACTACTGAGTTATTGGCGCTTTCATGCAATAACACTAAGGAACGGTATTTGTTGCTACCATATCAAACATTTAATTTTTATATATAAACACGTACAAATTCTTCTGATTGTATTTTACGTGATTTAGATATAAATAAAGGAATCAGATATTACCTTTATGTTATACATAATTCATTCATATATGTTCACTTATCATTGACCTTTAAGCATTCAAAACGTGCTTACATGTTCACTTAACTAAAGTTATAATTACTGTAACTGTCTGTAACACATCTCTGTTTTTGCAAAAGGAAATAGATGGATTGCATTTTTGGCACTGAACTAGAAGCGAAATTATGTAGATAATATTTACGTTCCAGGAAAAATTATCTGTACTAATGTAATAAATAGGACTTGCCTTTACGTATGTGTTGAAATAACTCAAAAACTACTGGGCGGATTTTAATAATTCTGCAATGCATTTAAAGACGTCAATTGCTTGGACATGACCTTGCTGATAGCAGGGTTGGTGACTTGCGGTTGATACTACTGATAAATGTGTAGTGCGTATGACGACAAAAGACTAGAAGAACATCTATGCAAATTGGCTAAAAAAAGCTGCAATTTCTCACTAGTTAAGGATTTTGGAATATCAAACTAGATTACCCCCGCGTCTCTGTTCGCGTGGTATTAAAAAACAAAAGTAATTAGCCTATGTGTTCTTCCAGACTGTGCTCTACATCCATGCCAAATTTCATCGAGATCCTTATATCCGTTTAGGTAGTAAACCCTAAAAAACATCCATCCATCAAAACTTTCGCATTTATAATATTACTAAGATTTCAAAGTTTGGATGGATGTTGAAGTTGCCTAAGCGGCTGAACAAATCTCGATGAAGGCATATCTTGATCATAATATGGAAGATCATATAGGCTACTTACTGTTGTTTTTTTTTTTTTAATTCCACGCGAAGTCACTGGTGCAAGATTGTAAGATCATAAAAATCAAACAGTAAAATATTGGAAATATTTGTTATGTGGATCCTATTCGTAAGCAGGTCACCTGCCGCTGACATTCCACTGGCGGTATGACTCACTGCAATTAGCCAACACTTTCTACCTGATGTGATTCACCTCCTTTGTCTTATATTTGGCGTGTTAGAAAAAGAACATCAATAAAAGCATGGCATAACGTCATTGTAGAGTTTTTTTTTGTTATTCAAGGTAGTAGATTATGTTGGTTTTTTCATTTAGGTATGTTTTAAATGCTTATAACAATTAAGTAGGCCCTCCTATAATTTAATTACAATATTACTGTTGTAGTGTATACTAATATTAATGCGAAAGTTTCGATGGATGGATGTTTGTTAGAGTTTGTAGCCTAAACGACTGAAAGGATTTGGATGAAATTTGGTATAGATGTAGGGGATAGTCTGGAAGAACACATAGGCTACTCTAGTGTTTTTTTTAATCCCACGCGGACGGAGTCGCGGGCAAAAGCTAGTTTCTAATAAGTCTCTTTTGTAAAAATATGTTTTACATCTACGCCAAATTTCAGCGAGATTTATTGTGCCGTTTAGAAGATACCTTCTTACAAACATCTATCCAACAATATCCAAACATTCTCATTTATAAGTAGGAAGATGATTTTAATACTATTTCAAGTGATAAGATCTCTATCATTGAAGTAAGTTAATATGAAATACTTATGATTTCAAGTTATAGACATATATTACTATCAACAGTGGTAGAGCCCGCTTTAACATCTTCGCACGAATGGACCGGCTCGCCCGGTGTAATACCACGACCACACAGAAAACAGGCGTGAAGTGGAAGCAATTCCGCGTTTCGTCTGATGAGTGTGGTGCCGGAGGCCTAATTTTAGTCCCTTTCCCTTTCCACCCTTTTCTTAAGAGGAAAGGATGGGAAGGAAAAGTGGATTTAACGGTGGAGGAGACGTCAATCCGTCCGTCAATTAAGGGTAGGCAACGCATCTGCAATTGCGGATGTTTATGGGCAGCGGTCGCTTTCCATTTCGGTGGATTCAGGCCGCTTGCTCGTTTGCCACTTAATATTATAAAAAAAAAAAGTCTTTAAAACTATGTTATTATTGTGAAATGAATTTGCAAATCCTTCCTAACCTGTTAGTTGATAGTTATTCCGTCAACTGACCGGGTCAACTTTCGCAAATATTTATACCGGGGTTTATCCTTAACATTTCATATCGACTTTGATTGCGCAACATTCGTGAACTGGTAAGTTCAACAACCTCAGACGTGTTTTCCTTAAACAATTCTATACCTATAACAAAAAACTAACTATGCTAAGTAACGTAAGCCGTACATCAGTTAGATATCACGATAAAAATCTTCACAGTTGCAATGGGAGCCAGTAAAGAGTAACTGGCATGTCAGCTATTGGTCAAATGCTTTGACACACCAGCGATATGGTCACGAGATCGTATGCAACGAGCCACGGCTGTGACAACCTTTGTATCCCAGTCGATAGCTGTGACAAATCATGCAAGCGACTTGAATGTCAGTTAGCATGCCAGTTTGTTTTTATAGAGTAGTTTCACGTGTTAATGGCGTGCATGTAAGTGTGCCAGTGAGGCATATGAAGTCCATATCTAACTGCCTCATTGAGAAGACAATAATTGTTTAATCGTACTTAACTTATCGTACTAATATTATAAATGCGAAAGTTTAGATGGATGTTTGTTAAAGTTTGTAGCCTAAACTGCTGAATGGATCTCGATAAAATTTGGCATATATGTAGATGATAGTCTGGAAAAACAAATAGACTACTTTTTTTTTAATTTCACGCCTACGGAGTCGCAATCGAAAGCTAGTTTTAGTATAAACCAAATGTCACTTCAGTAAATGTATAGACATTATATGCCAACAAGTTGTAGATTTTTACTGCTACTATGACACACCTAACGGTATTAACGGTTCTTACTTTCGATCAATGACCCAGCCTAAATCTAATGGAACAGTACTTAAAAATATACGTCAGAGTAATTCATATAGTGAGTGGTCAAAGATTAAGGTGCCTTTTCACTGGTTGTTATACGGGTATTGATTTCTTTTTAGATCGGGCGGACAATTGACTAAGCTAACGCACAACAGTTTGCGATTGTCGATTGTTTCGCAGCCCATTCAACTGTTTAAAATCGCGTAATGTGCGCACCTCTAAGCTCATAGGAATCAAAGCGAGACTAAACAGTTGTGCGATCTTACTCTCGACACTTATTAAGACACTAAATGAAAATATTCCAATGATGTTTAATCACATATCTATTTTCAGTACTATATTATTTGGCAGTATTATAATCGGAAGTGTAACGTCAACGAGGAAGCACCCAATTTACAATCGAACTCATTTAGAACGTCGGTCAAGGGTAACCCTAATCACCTATTACGACCACTACTTAATTGTTATATTAGACGCCTTGATCTAAATATAGTTTTATTTTTATTATCAAGGTCAAATTGTATTATGGTAGCAAACATGATTTAACGACCGTTTTCTATATTTAATAGAAATTTTTCCATATATAAATATAGAATAATAATCAGCCGCAGCCGACTGTAATACCTAGTACTAAATTACGAGTAACGAGTTTCGAGAAATTGTTAAGCGAATCTTTCTAATATAAATGCAACAGTTTAGATGTATGTTTGTTAGGATCTGTAGCCTAAACTGCTGAACGGATCTCGACGAAATTTGGCATAGATGTAGTCTGGAGGAAAACATAGGCTACTTACTTTTTTTTTTTAATTCTAATCGAACGGACACCCGTGCGAAAGCTAGTATATAAGAATAGGTTTATCGGTGTGTCTCGTTCTGGAATTCTAAAATTAAAATATAAAAATCTGTCAGTTAAAAAGCATGCAGGGTGCAACACTAGATGTGGGTCAATTGACCCTTGACCGGGTTTCATTTTCATTTGTATCACCACAAACGGACCCTTGAAATACATTCAAAACAATAGCAACACTACATTCTAAATTGGATCGGAATATATTTTTAGGGTGAATTTTAACTACGAAAAAAGATATTGAAGTAAACAATGTTACGGTGCGATTGCACTGATCCTCTAGATGTTTAAATTTATAATGTGTTATTTTTTTTGTTGTGACGAAAATGTACTTCTACATCTTACTAATATTATAAACTGGCTGTTTACGCGCGGCTTTATCCGCATGATTTTTTTTTTTCATTTGTCAAATGCCCAATTACAAATGTCAAAATTACCGATACCAGAATAACCTTGTTTTCATAATATTGGCAGCTTGTACTTTATGATCCCTTTCCCACATGAAGGTTTTTTCCAATTTATTTACCCCCTAAGTTTAACAGCGTGAACATATATATCTTAAAGCGTGTCGTAAGTGTAGGGCTTTTTATTCAAGAAAGAATTATTCAAAAATGTGCTGTGATTGCTGACATCTTACGCCACGAAGTAGTGTGTTTACGCTTTATTATATTAGTGTACATGAGAAAGTTTAGATGGATGTTTGTTAGAGTTTGTAGCCTAAACTACTGAACAGATCTCGATGAAATTTGTCATAGATGTAGAGTCTGGAAGAAAACGTAGGCTACTTACTTTTGTTTTTAATTACACGCGTTAGAGTCGCGGGCGATTGCTAATTTTATTATGAATCTTACAAACATTATCACAGAATATGTATTTAAAATCTGAATCAATAATGAACAATGTTACTCTGACCTTCGACGTATGCAATTTAGTACCCGCCTTGGCTTCACTATTGAATTTTAATGCAGGCAACGCATCCTCGGGTTTTTCATACATACGACAAAAATGTTCTTAAAGATTAAATCGTAGATTTTCGTTATTGTGCCGTATAGTACAAGAGATTCCAATTTACCAACTTAACACGGTAACTACCATCGATGTTCACTTGATCGCGCGCACACCTTTGACTAAACTATCGCACAATTGTTTAGTCTCGCTTTGATTTCTATGAGCTTATATGGTGCGATACTCGATTTTTAGTTGTGCAACTAAACAATTGAATTAGCTGCGAAACAATCGACAATCGCACAATAGTTGTGCGATTGTTTAGTCAAAGATGTGCGTCCGTTCTTAGACGTACGTCTATGTACATATGCATTGAATAAATTAGGATTCCTAATTTCAATGCTTGGAAACGTTTCTTAAAATAATCGAAATTTTAACATACGTATGTTTTCGTATATTTTAATCGCTTTATCAGTAACAGAAAATCAATAATCGGTTGGCAATTATTGATTAGATATAAGCCGCACACTATAAACAATATTGTAACAATTATCAGTAACAGTCGAACTGTACAGTTAAAACTGATGTGTGTAAAACTGATAATACATTTTAAATGACAATTATAAACATGACTACACTCGTCAGTGTTAATTGAACAGTCGAATTGTAATGTTTCAATTGTGCAGTAAATCTCCGTTACATTTACTTACTTCTAAAAGAACAGTTCGATTTTTCAATGTAAACTGTCAGTTAGAACTGAATGTCTAAACTAAACGTGTGTAGCGGGCTTAATTTTATAATAGTTACTAAGGAAGGCGCCAGATATGAAACTTTAATTCTATACTAGCGGATGCCTGTGAATCCGTCCGCGCAGAATTTTAAAAAAGTAACCTAAGCTCTATTCCAGACAGTATCTTTGTGCCAAATTTATTTACGCCAGTACCTGGCATGCCACATTTTATTAGTAACGACTTCACCTGTGTTAAATTAAAAAGTAATACAAAATTTAGCCTATGTTACTCACTGATAAATTACCTTTCTGATGGTAAAAGAATTGTTAATATCGCCCCATTAGTTTTTGCGTTAGTCAAATACATACAAAAATATAAATCTTTCCTCTTTATAATATTAGTATAGAAGTAAGATGCCATTAATGTTGTTCTCATAGAATCCGGAATCGGAGTTTGTTTTGTTTCTTTATGCAAAAGATTCTCTGCGAATTCCTTCTGGGGTTATGATTCATTTGATTAATCACTAATACATTGACTTAAGTATGGACTTCTTTGTCTTTGGTATTTGTAAGGAATATTAAAATACAAAAGCATGAATAAACGAATGAACTAATATTGGTAACAATTTTTTTTTATTATTAACTAGTTTTCGTCAACATTTGGAATTGAAAAACCAAAGTAAGTAGCTTATGTGTTCTTCCAGACTATCCTCTACATCTGTGCCAAATTTCATCGAGATGCGTTCAGCAGTTTAGGCTACAAACTAACAAACATCTATCTAAACTTTCGCATTTATGATATTAGTAAGATTATTAACAATACCGATAAAAATAATATAGTGCTAAGACTTCCTGAACTATTTACTAGTTTCTTCAGATATGATACTTATGTCTCTAGAGTAATGAATTGTTGATACACAGTGAAATGAACTATGACAATAGTAGTAATAAAGTTGAAATTTCTTAAACATAACGTTAGCTAACTGTTATACACGTATCCCAGACATCTACGTAACATCGAGCTAATCTTACCCCCGTCCCCCGCAACCCTCCGCAGATAAAAAAGGACAATTTATATTTAAAAAAATATCTTTTATTCACAATCCGGAATATAACCCTTTTACTTAGGAGACAGTTTACAAAGAAAAGGGGGGCCTTTTGCACACCTCGAGCACGTAGCACGACCAATGATCCTAAATTAACGTCGCCAAGGGGTCTAATCGACCATTTTTTCCCGCCAGATTACCAAGGAAGGCTAATATTGACCCCCAACCCCCTTACGAAGCCACCCAGCTCAAACAAATGTTAACCCTTTATTCGCCCGTTCCCCTTTCGAAAAAAAGCCCATAAAATATATCTAATTAAAAAATATTCCCGACTCAAGACTGACGGTCATAAAGAATGTCAATTAAGGACCGGGACGTTTTTTCTTCGGCTGTATATTTTTTTTTCTTTTCGGTAATATTTTCTGTCGTTCCGCGGCCAGCAAAGGGTTAAGATAGCGAAATTAGTATCGGTATGAAATATTGAGTAATTTAATATTTGCCGTCGGAGCCCTTTGTGGGGCGGCCTTTTGTTTGAAGTGTTGCGATTATATTTTTCTTTTTAATCTGTTGTAATCTATTAGTGTTTGGGATATCAAAGGGGATGTACGGGCTTTGCTTTGTTTAATTACTGATAAAAAAAAACTCCAAAATCACTTCAATGTCCAAACATTCTACAAACTTTTCGAACCAACTCCTTGATTTCGAAAAAACTAACCAACTATCATTGTAAAGTGTCATGAAATTCAAATGAAATATTTGACAAATTAAAAAAAAACTCATGATTTTACAGTTGCATTAGTACTTTATTTAAAACTAGCTGTTGCTCGCGACTTCGTCCGTATGACATTAAAAATAATAAAAGACACAGTTGTTAAAATAGCTTTTTAACGGTGGAAAATACAAATCTTTCCTCTTTATAACATGCTAGCTATTGCTCGCGACTTCGCCCGCGTGAAATTATAAAATATAGCCTATGTTACTCACAGATAAATTACCTTTCTAACGGTGAAAGAATTTTTAAAATCGGCCCAGTAGTTTTTGAGTTATTTCAATTCATACAAAAATACAAAGTTTTCCTCTTTATAATATTAGTATAGATTTAAAATTAATATAAACAACATTTGTTTTCATTAACCTTAGTAACTTGCCTTCTTATAGCTACTAAATACTAATTTTATAAAGAAAATTCTCTCATAATTAATGTATTCTACTAAAAAAGGTAAAAAAAAACATCCTGTTTACTTGTACTTAGTATTCAATTATAAATTGAGTACGTAAGTCCGACCTCCCGACGCGGCGTAGACGAGGTGCGTTTGTCATGCACTAATTCAATCTGCGAAACAAATATATCATTTTGGATTACTGTGGGACGTGGAAAAAAAATTAGCGAAGCGACTGAGCGTAAAACGTATATAATATTCGACGAAAACCGGGGCCTTCCTTGAAAAATCTTTATTAAATCCGACCGGGATAAATAAGTTCGTTTGCTATTTTTCCTCCCGTCTTCCTTTTTGTGAATTAGTAAACATTTTTACCGATTTGTATGGCTTACGACGGCCGTAATTAGTGATTGTCTCCTAAACGCCCGCTCTATTCCATGTTTTTTTCTTCGCTCAACGAAAGAGGGTCGGATAGAGAAATTGTCGGATTAAAGATGGTGGCCATTATTTTAAATCGTACCTATGCAATTTATATTATTAACTAGCATTCGCCTGCGACTCTGTCTGCGTGGAATTGAAAACAAAACTAAGTATCTTATGTGTTCTAGACTTGTGTGTATTATGTAGATAGTAGCTGTTTCCATGCGACTTCATCCGCATAAAATTATAAAAATTTCATTTTATTGTTTACATTTGTCAAATTATCAATTGCAAATGTCAAAATGACATGACATGATGTCAAACCATGGCAACCTTGCTTCCTTGATGTTGGCAGCAACTTATGGTCTCTTTCCCACATTAAGATTTTTATCCAAAATATTTACCCCTAAGTTCAATGGCGTAAAAATATATAGCCTAAAGTGTAGGGCTTTTTATTAAAAGAAGAGTTATTCAAAAATATGCTGTAATTGCTGACATCTTAGGCAACAAAAAAGTGTGTGTTTACACTTTATTATATTAGTAT
This sequence comes from Papilio protenor, assembly GCA_029286645.1. Lineage (NCBI taxonomy): Eukaryota > Metazoa > Arthropoda > Insecta > Lepidoptera > Papilionidae > Papilio > Papilio protenor. Next base: position 2,686,619 of record JAGSMZ010000034.1, on the reverse strand, counting down.
AGATCTCTCTCGTTACTTTGTAGAAACTTGAGATAACAATTGTCGTGTTTCTGATTCGTATATACTGACAGATTTGTTTGCTACCTTTCGCTAAATAACTCATTACCAAATAACTTGCTTTGATAAAGTACTACGTCGAACTTTCATCTTGTACAGGATGTTCCATAAACATAATTTTGGTTTTTCAAATACATTTTTTCGAATTTCTAATTGTGCATACTACTAAAATACAGGGAATTATTTTTATTTTATTTGGATAATAATTACCGTTACCATGGCAACCTTGCTTCTTTCGTGTCAGCTTGTAGATTTTGACCCTCTCTCTCATTACGGTTTTTTTCAAATTATTTACTCCCTAAGTTTAATAGCGTGAAAATATGTAGCGCGTTGCTGACATCCTACGCCACAAAGTAGTGTGTTAGCTTTATTATATTAGTATAGATAGATTGTTTTATAATGTAACGAAGTTTCTCAGAACAGTCTGTATACGTGAGAAGCGGGCCGAGTTCGCCGCTATCACAGCTCGTCACAATCAAACATCAGCTCACGAACATACAAACACACATCCCATCTCGTTGTATGATAAGCAGAATGGCTGTCGCCGATGAAAAGTAAATACATAAATAAATAGATATGCAACTTGCACCGAGCGCTTGACAAAGCGATGCGATAGATTATTATGGATACGACATTTCAATTTACAAATAGGATGGAAGCTCGAATATTGTATTATGAAGTATTCTAAATTATTGTATATTAGAAGAAAAAAGATTGTAAATTGATTTTAACCAAATTCTAATTATAAATGGAAATTTACAAAAATATTTAAACAAGGAAATGAAAATACCCAGCCCAAAAAAGGCCCTGATCGTCATGTTAGGGGTACGAGAGGACGGCATAGTGCCGCCAGATAAAAAAAAAACTAGGATGGATGTTGACTCGATGTATTTAAAAATAAGCATATGGAATTATATTACTTTACATCTAAATTTAGTTCCGTAGATGTAAAAAATATATTTTCATAATAAGTAGTTTTTTTTTTTATTCTTTATTTCCAAAATACAATACATAAATAAGACATAAGTCATTCCCGCCTAACCAGTAATTGGGTTAAGACATTGATAAAATATTTTGGTAATAGACACTTAAAAATGTGGAGGTTTATTATAATAATCATATACGATATAATTGTAAGAATCAGCATAACAACAAAGTAAGAAATTACAACGTGACATTATAAGAAACGTGTGTTAGTAAACGTGATTTAACTAGAAATGCTGTAACAGCAGACAGCTTTGTTTCTATAGCATTACTATCTTAAGTGTCTCTATGAGTAACAACTTAAAGAGATAATGAAAAAGTCAATTGAGTGATTATACCGTAGTACAGTAATGTATGATCTATTTTCTACTATCTAGAGAAACATCTATCGCTCAATCTTTATTTATAAAGGACTAACTGTTGCTTGCGACTTCGTCCGCGTGAAAATAAAAACATAGTCTATGTTACTAACAGATAAATTACCTTTCTAACGGTGACAGAATTTTAACATCAGCCCAGTGGTTTTTGAGTTATTTTAATATATAAAAAATACAAACCTTTCCTCTTTATAACATTAAGATAAATTGTAAATGAATTCAAAATGTAAGAGATAATTTAATGGTTCATTTTATTGGGTTTTTCGGTTGATTGTCAATTGGTAGTAATGTCCAATTCGTAATAAGTTATAGGTGCTTGCTAAATAAAGGCAAATTCCGGCGTTAGCATTGGTTAGAAAAAGTTAAAATTAATTCGTCATTTTTCCTAATTACGTCAACCATTTACCCATGAAGTAGATGCGTCTATGTTATTAAAATTGGACAACAAAAGCCATGGTATAATTTGTTACATGATATTTCAAAACAAATGCAATTTATAAATCTTTTGTTCGCAACTTCATCCGCATGGAATAAAAAAAAAACAAAATTATGTAGCCTAATTATTCTACCAGTGTATGTTCGACATCTATGCCTAATTTCATCGAAATCCATTTACCAGTTTAGGCTACAAAATCTAACAAACATCTATCCCTCTAAGCATTCGCATTTATAAAATTAGTAATGATTTAGATTGTTTCGTTCCAACAGATGTAACACTTAGAATTTAGAATTATTCATGGGGAATTTTGTGATATTTATAAATGCATATGGTAGCTTAGTCAGTGATTCAGTATTAACAACTCATAGATTAATAATTAATACTACAATTACTAATGTTTCCTCTACGTTTCTACTACTACTACTAACTACTTTAAAGAAGAAATGATTGTGTCAGGTTTTAAAAGTGAACCAAACTAAACATATAAATTTTCGTAAAAATAAATCCGGAACGTGCAAATATGCATGTGTGTGTAAAATTGCAATTTAAAAAATGGAATATCATCATCTTGTTCACGTTCGTGATTTACTTAATAGCCACATAAGCGAATTTTGATGCATTTTATTATTACCGACCGTTAAAGAACGGTAATGATTCACGTCTATGTATTATTATACTCACATATGTTATTTTAATTGTAATTTCCTGAACTATATATTAAACATTTTTATTCATATTCTTCCCTAAAGTAAAGCATATGTTGTTAAAATATTAAGGTAATAATTAGGGCATATCCATACATTTCTATCGTGTAGCGTAAGCACAAACCGAGGCAAAGTTTCCGCGCGGTGTGAATCCGCCCCGTTCCGATATTCTCGCTGCCTTCTACTATACAAATATCAACTTAACCCGCTGCAGGTAATGATTTTAATTAAATAAAATCAGACGCACGTAGCTTTCTTTCGAGTGCCTCCACAATGGATTTGTGTTCGCTTTGAGTTTACTTTATAGTCAACGTTCGTGTCAGCGATGCTTTTCACTGGGTTTCTTTTTCGTTAACGATTGTGTATTATGAAAATATTATTGTTTAATTATGACTATTTTACGTTTTATCAGTTATATAATACGATGTGATTATGCTTATATGTAATGTCGGTTATTCCCCCTATTTATAATTTTATACTAATATAATAAAGCGTAAACTCACACTACTTCGTGACGTAGGATGATTGTAATCACAGCATATTTTTGAATAATTATTTTTTAAAAGCCCCTGTTTTGTATATATATATTTTGTAAGGAATAAACTCAAAAACTACTGGGCCAATTTCAAAAATTCTTTAACAATGAGAAAGCTACACATTATTACTGAATAATATATATTTATTAATCTATATCTATACTAATATTATAAAGAGGAAAACTTTGTATATTTGTATTTTTGTATGTATTGAAATAACTCAAAAACTACTGGGCAGATTTTAAAAATTCTTTCACCATCAGAAAGGTAATTTATCTGTGAGTAACATAGGCTATATTTTATTATTACTAATGATTAGGAACTATTAATAAACATCGTGTTTCTGGACGCCGGCGTTAAAAATTCACTAAACTTTATCTTTTCTCGGCTTACCCTGCCTAAACCGTTAGAGGTATATAAAAATGATGAATGAAAGAATTGTAGATCTCAAAAAGTTCTACAGAAAAGTCCGCCATAGCATATATCTATCTTTAACGGTTTTCTTACAATAACCACTTTTTTGTTTACAAAATGAATTAAAAACCTTGCGCTATTTGCAGCGTTCTTTTATTGGTTTTAATATTAAGCCTAATCCAAATAAATGCGTTTGTTATCAGGAGAATTTAATGTAGAAAAAAATTGTTCTTTACAGTATTTCAATTGGACTAATAGTTTAGAAGATATCGCGAACACAAACAATAAGGGTAACCGAAAAATCAGCTTACAAGCTACCGGGCTTAGAAATTTGGAATCTTTCATCGGTAGATTTCTGTTATTACGTAGATTGCTACTAAGTTAATACTTTTGGTAATAGGTTGAAAAAAAGAGCGAACGTAATAGGTTATATTTTGTAATTTCACGCGGGCGAAGTCGCGAGCAACAGCTAGTATTTTATAATTTCCACGCGGTTAAATTCGCACGCAAAATATAGTCATACACAAATGGTTTAAAATTGAAGTATAGAGGAATCTTAATATCTCTCGTATTAAATTCTCCAACAATCGCCCGATAGACGGAGCCCTTGTACCGTTGACTAATCTCTAAAAAGCCTTGAGCCATATCTGAAACTCAAATCCCTTTCTTTGTACATTCAATTAAAATCGATCGCTTGAGCGTTTTTCACCAAAGCTAAGCGTACGTTCGCACGGGCAGACTTTGTACGCCGCGGTAAAATTCAAGGTCAGCAGACTTTTTACGCCCACGCGATAGGTGTTCGTACGAGCGTAAAAAATCCACTCTTGAATCGTATCTCGTGGCAGTAAGACGTGTAAATTGTTTTTGTTAAATTACTAGCCCGACCCGAAAACTGGCGACTGAATCCGAAGTCACGTAGTTAGAGAGCAAACTAAAAGTAGACAGTACATTTTCTTTAAAACTAACATTTGCTAATGTTTAAAAAAAAGGTTTTTTTCTACACGCACTAACAAAGCTCTCGTGCAATGTTTTATTTTATTTTCACCCGAATATTGATAAAAAGTGTTCTACTTGATACATATAATAAGTTTACATATTATATAGTTATAGAAAATTTATTTATTAGATTTCTATTAATCAGTAGCGGCTCGTGGCTCGTGGGTCCTGGAACTAGTGGTGCACGATTTAAATTGTAGGAAATCAAACCAACTATATTCTTTTGATTTTACACAAAGACATTTAAGAAATATATAAGACTAGGCATGTTTTCATCGGTACTTTCTCTAGAAGGTACTATGTAAATCAGTTGTCAAATTTAATATGCCGCCTCGTAACCTTGTATTGACATCTGATAAAACATTTTACAAAATTATAAGCTCCATCTTTTATTGTAAAATAAACAGTATCACAAAATAAAATAACAAATAAATTAAATTACATATAAATATGATTTAGTGACACTTGCTGGCAATTAATTTAAATATAGTTAATTATATTGAGATGTGGTTATGGGGATCTATCAATAGACAACGGTAATGAGATTATGTGAAAAATGTTTCAAGTGAAGTGTAAACTATGCCTACTCTATATATATTTTTAATCTCTTTGATTTTATACCACCAATCCCTAAAAAAATTCAAGTTAATTGCCAAACTAATCATCCTTATTTAGACAAACTATAAGATAAACTTTATTTTTATTTGCAAAGGTCAATTTAGGTACTTAATTTAGTTATGTATGTTAAAGTATTAAAATTTTTGTCGAGTCAATTTCATGAAAGCGATGGTTCCAGTTGGATAAAACATATTACAGCTAGGGGTTCGGTCGCTTAAATTTGAAACGAATATGTAATAAAACAACTGTTAGCAAAATTATTTCGAGTCACTGTATTTATTATTTTAAAAACATATACAATTCGTGTTTTTAATTTAATAACATATGAAAAGTACACAAAATACACCGCAATGACGTCACGCTATCACCATGACATTCATTGGTTACGTAAGGAATATAAGGCAGAGTCCGTGATAAATATCCAAATAACAGTGAGAGAATTATTATATTATCAGGGTCCAAAACACACCAAATTAATAGAAAAGAGGAAAATACGATCAGAAAATTTCTGACATTTTAGTTTCATTTACATTATTTATTTAATTAATTTTGACATGTGACATTATCATGTCAAAGCAGTAAAGAGTATGGTAGCTATTTATAGTTTGTCTAAATAAGATGGATTAGTTTGACAATTCATTTGAAATTTAGTAGGGATGGGTTGTGTAAAATCAGTCATGAATCTTTTCGATTTTAGCTTTTATTCTTATATAAGTTGAAATCGATAGATTCATAGTTATAACTTAAGAATTTAAAAAAATCACTGTTTTCTCAAATTAATAATGACCTGCAGAACTATTACAAATAATGAGAGTAAATAAATATTGATTACTACTACAGCCGTACGTAATCGAATTGGATTTCGCTATTATTATTGTCATCGCTAAATTCTCTACACTATAATCAATACTAGAATTGTCCTCTAAATTAGTTAATAAGAAAAAAATAATTTTAGTTAAGTTCGATAAATTTTATTTAAACCGAATATCGATAGTTCATAATTGTTCGCTATGCGTGTTTGTTTCGACACTACGATACCTGTCTATTAAGTACGGTATTTTAATTCATACAAATTTAATTCGATACTTCATATGCGTCAATTATCAAACTAATCTAATCTTATTTAGATAAACTATAACTGACCGGTTACAAAGTTCAGTCGCCCTCTCCACTCCACGAGATTGCGCCACTGTCTATAGGACATTTTTATTCAATGATATAGTTTGCCCCTGTCACTCCCCTGATATCATCTTTGTCAGTCTATAGTTTAATGATCGAAATATTAACGAAATTCGTAAAGATAATTTTATTGTAGCTGTGCATTATAAGTTCTGCTGCCACATATTTTTCCGTCCCGTTAAATAAAATCCTAACTCCTATACAACAATTACTGATTGTCATAGAACGTCTGCCAAAGTTATAATAAGCTCCTTTTGTTAATTCGTATAAAATGAAAAGTATTATAAAAATCGTGTTTCGTATTTAATGTATTTATTGAGTTAATTACTAGGACAAGAAATCAATGTGTCCGAAAGTCCGTGTATGTTATGGATAATCTCTGAAACTACTGCACCGGATGTAACAGGACTTTAAATGCAATGTTATAGGTAGCCTAGTCTTTATAACATGGTATATTCAATCCAATAACATAATTAGTAAATCTTATTGATGATCTTTTTTTGCCCCCCGCTATACTTAGAACTTTGGGATCTACAACCCACGACAGAGCTCTGATAGTACAATATGTACACTTGTTAAAAGTTTGCGATCCCTAGCACTAGTTAATATGTTTTTCAAATGTAACTTATCAAGTATAACATATTATTGCTTTACTTTAAGAAAAAAATGTGGTTTAATTTCCTATAAGACATTACATACATTTTTTACATGTAGAAATATGTTACAAAACAGATCAATTTTTATAGCTAGCGATCGCAAACTTGTTTTGATCGGTGTAAACACAAAACAAACATGTTCGACAGCCAAACGCGGCGTATTTTTATTAAAATGGACCAATAAAATTTATCGCGGCGTACCAAGATACGCCAAGTCGAAAAACGCCTCCGTATGAACGGCTTCATACAATCCCATACGTTCCATTTTGACACATTATTTATCGCCCAGCGTTTTCACGTCCGTGCGAACGGCTGACAGCGCGTTGAGCGTTAAAACAATTACACTAGGCTCCAAAAATATTTGCCCATCTACATTTTGACTACATTACCAAAAAAAAAAAACATTTTATAAAGACAATTTATTATGTTTCCTAGTTTGTATGATGTTCATTTTTGAAGCTGCAATTTTGTTTTAATTTAGCTATTGTGAAATTAAAACAAGTAAAATATAGAATAACTACTAAAAATATTTCTACAGTAGTTATCTAATGTCATTTGACTAGAAAACACGCATTATATATAGTGCTTAAAGTCTACCGATATTTATTCATTCTCAGATTTTTTTAATGTTTATTATTGGATGGTCTAAATAATTTTGGAAAGTAGTGTAGCGTAACGCGTGATTTCTTCTACGCTCGTGCGAACACTTGTATGAAGTTCCATATGTTGCATTTTATTTTTACGCTAACGCCCAATGCCCAAAATGGAGCAGTGCGCGTAGAGAAATACGCCAAGTCGAAAAACGCCTCCGTATGAACGGCTTCATACAATCCCATACGTTCCATTTTGACACATTTCTACCGCCTAGCGTTTTCACGTCCGTGCGAACACTCGCTAAAGGAGTACCGTCAAAAGACGTCAAACGTAATCAATTTTACAAATACACCCCCACCCACCCTTGTGTACTTCGCCTTTTTTGTCTGATAAATCTTTGAAATCGACTAAATATATCGGATCTTTAACCTCTTGCATGCGAATTCAAACCTTATCCCTACGTAATAAAGTTCAATATGCCACACGTCAATATATGGACTTACAACGTTGTTAATAAAGCAACTAAATATGATAAAATCGTGTGAATGTATCGAACATAAAATTTGCAACGGGAAATCAAAACATGGATACTTAATCCGATGGCAATAAAGGTGGTTTTCGCTTGGCGTTGTTGTGTGTTCAGCTATTGCGAATGTATGAGCTTCATCAATATGATATCAAAGCATTATCGTTATAATGTGGCATTAAGGAATCGTTCAAGGGAAAAATTGTCTAATAAATGTACTGGATTATAGGCCTCCTATACACTATACGCCTCTTTGTATTAAAAATGTTTAATACTAGCTGTTGCCAGCAACTTCGTCTTGATTACAAAAAAAAAGTAGCCTATGTTACTAGCAGATAAATTGCCTTTATAATGATGAAATAATTTTTGAATTTGGCCAAATATTTTTTCAGTATTTTCAATACATACAAAGATCTTTCCTCTTTATAATATTAGTATAGACTAGCTGTTGCTTGCGACTTCGTCTTGATTACAAAATAATAAAAGTAGCCTATGTATGATAACGTAGCTTTTTAATTGCGAAAGATTTTTTGAAATAGTCCAAGTACTTTTTGAGTTACTTCAATACATACAAAAATTAAAAAATAGATCTAACCAAAAAATTCTGGAAAAGTTTTTGCTGAATTTTTGAACTTAGTAGCTTTAATGGGAACAAATAATCAAATCCTTTCTTCCTTCCTTTGATTTATATTATAAGTCTATAAGTGAACCACTAATTTGTGTAAACATCACTTTTTTGTATAGAGACGCTAGGATTTTACGTCATTACTCAACGGTACTTTTAGCCGTCTTCCACAAAGGGTCTTCAATTCGTCTATATGTTTTTATGATTGCATATTTCAGCATTTAGTTGTACGATTAAAAAAATGTGTTAAGTCAATTTTCTCTCCACTTTTTAGGAAAGTGTGTAGACAGCCTTATATATCTTAATCGCAGTTATTTATAACGGGCCGATAGCTTCCCGCTCGATAAAGGCTCTTATACATTATTAATGTGCCTTCAGATTCTTCTGATGTTCGTCTGATTCATAGAGCCAGTATATCTGACACTAGGAGTTTGAGAATTATTAGTATTAAGATAAATAATAATAATAGTATCGATAACTTAGCGTAGAGCGTAATATTTGTTTTAGACATGAATTACGATCATACTTCATACTAATATTATAAATGCGAAAGTTTAGATGGATGGATGTTTGTTAGAGTTTGTAGCGTAAACTGCTGAACGGATCTCGATGAAATTTGGCATATATATTGAGGATAGTCTGGAAGAACACATAGGCTATTCACTTTTGTTTTTTAATTCCACGCGAACGTAGTCGCGGGCGTAAGCTAGTTAATGTTATAAACTGGAAATTTAAATATTTACTTAGGAACTAATTATTTTACGGCTATTACTCACGTCTACTTTTTCGGTGGCGGCACTTCAGGGCGAGTGTAACTGGGGTTGTTTCGCGGTCACGTCAAATTACTTAGGAATTTCAGGAGAAAAAGGCAAAGCTGGAACACTGGTTAAGAGCGGTGCAGACAGATCAGGGGAGCTCGTAGTGAAATACTTTTTTTATTAAGGAGAATGCTTCAAAACATGTGGTAGATTTTTTAATGACAAACTTACAGACTTTCTTTTTAAATTATATATGTGCGTCTTGTTTTACATTAGAATTTTGATTTCATATTTACATATATATTTTTTTTATAATATAAGGTGGCAAACGAGCAAGCGGCCACCTAAATCCACCGAAATGGAAAGCGACCGCTGCCCATAAACATCCGCAATTGCAGATGCGTTGCCTACCATTAATTGACGGAGGAGAAGCCGCACATAAAAAGGATATTTCCCCTTCCTATGCGTCTCCTCCACCGTCAAATCCACTTTTCCTTTCCATCCTTTCCTCTTACGAAAAGGGTGGAAAGGGAAAGGGACTAAAATTAGGCCCTCGGCACCACACTCATCATACGAAACGCGGAATTGCTTCCACTTCACGCCTGTCTTCTGTGTGGTCGTGGTATTTCACCGGGCGAGTCGACCCATTCGTGCGAAGATGTTAAAGCGGGCTCTACCACTGTCAAATATATTTCGCGATTTTTAAATCTTTAGAAGGAAGTCATAACTCAATGCCCATATCTAGAATCAAAGTCTAGTTTAAATCTAAATTAATAGATTAATTATTTTGTTCCAGTGTCAAAATGCCGGCAACAAAGGACCATACATCCAAATACTCATACAACAGATCTCAATCACAAAGTAAGTGTTATAAATAGCATTTTCTTTTCTAATTTTAGTCCTATCTTCTAACGAAGGTTGGCAATTATCATAGCCACTTGACTCAACTCTGAACACAGCAGCTTATATAGAACGTGATATGTTGTACCTGCCACACTCGTGGTTTAATGGTCACCCTTAGTGTAGTTTTGTAGAACAGTAGACGCCAGCTACATCTGTTGCCGGCTCTTATTGTACACCATGAACTGAAGACACGCTAGTGAAAGTAAATCTGCGTACAGTTTTTACTTATGCTAGCTTTCGCTCACGATTCCGTTGGCGTGAAAATAAAATTAAAAACAAAGTTAAGTCGCCTATGTGTTCTTCCAGACAATCATCTACGTCTATGCCAAATTTCATCGAGATCCGTTTAGTAGTTCAGGCTACAAACTCTAACAAACATCCATCTAAACTTTCGCATTAATATTAGTATGTTTAAATTGAATATTTTTCTTTTATAGATGGCATGTCGATGTCAGCGAAAGTCTACCATCCGGCTACCAATCTGATGCCACCGTCGCCACCGCTCTCCCCCACAGGAGTGGCACCCCCATTTGGGTCCAGATCCAGCACGTGGGGTCGACAGAACAGTCAAACGAACGGCAAATATTCATGACAATAAACAAAAACTAGACAATGAATTCGTTTGTGATTTAGCTAAAGATGGAAAATAAAATGGAGATTGTTCTAAAAAAAATGTGAAAAATAAATTTTTAAACTGAAAAAAAAGACGGCGGGAATTGAAGTCTCAAATTGTGTCCATGATTCAAAATATTTCATTACTATATAAGTGTTCAATAAACAAAAAGTGCTCAATTTGTCACTAAATCTGTTAAAAAACACTTCTTCCACTGTAAAATTACATAAACGATATTTTTAGAAGTATACTAGACTAATATTAGATCCTAAAAGAGGAAATTTCAACGCCCAGCTTACTATGGTTGGGGAGGGTCGTAAGTGTTCTGTGAAAATAATTTGTAGCTCCCTTTTCTGTTCAGAGTCCTGGGCGGTTCACAAACTCAACTAAACATAGGCATCTAGAAGTTATTAACTAGATATATTAATGCTTCTAGAATAATTTTGACATTGAAATCATTTACGTGTATTTATTATTTTTATTTTTTAAAACAAATTCCTATATTTTTCTTTAAATTATTGGTTGTACCAAATAATAGTGAATGTATACTGTAATATCACGTTTTAGTGATTAAACGTGTTTTTTGTAAATGTTTTTAAAATAAAGATTTTACTTTAAATTCCTTTCTTTTATTGAAATATCCTTAAAAGTCATTACTTATAAGAATACATTTTATAATAACTAACAGAAAAGTAAAATGTTCTTAAAAAATCATAGTTTTTTTAATTCAGCATAATGTCTGCCCAAAAATAAATTGCAAAGAGATCTGATAGCGCCATCTATTAATAATATTTAAAAAAAAATAGGTGATTTGTGTCGATGAATCGATTGTATGGTAAAAGTACACCGATAGATGTCGCATTTTAGAAATCAATATGCATTTACTTGGTTTTCGTGAAATAAATAACAACGCCATCTAGTAAGCTATTGTGAAATTATGACAAAAAAATCAATACTTCACACATATGTGATTTAAAAGATTTCTAAATTTTCGGATAGATGTCACTTTAAAAAAATGCAGCTTTTATTGAAATTGAATCAAAATAAGATTATTAATTGTATTAAATTAATATAATAATTAATGTTATTCGTCATTAAATGAGCCTATTTTTAACAAGGCATTAAATCAATAGTGTTTGTGTTTGATAATATAATACTTTTTCGTTAGACAATTTTTGTTATTATTTTAAGTAAAAAATAAATCCTTTTTTACTTCGATCAAAGTAGGTGTAATTAAAACAACCCCTCGAATATCAGTGGAGGGGAGTGCGCATTTTTGATCTGTTAATTTCCTTTCGCTCCTAATTAATATGGGTGCAACGGAAAACCATCAAAAGTCAAAGATAACACTCTGTACACAAATGCAAAAGGTTTAAGCACTCTGAACACAAAAAATGACATTTTCAACTTTATGCCAATAGCCATTAAGGTTAAGTTTGCTTGAATTTTGTCATTTTTTAATTACACACTGTGTTGCAGATTGTATATCGTTCCGTTTAACGCCTGAAGCAATAAATTAAAAAAAGTCTAGTTAGTTCATTGATTGTAGGTTCCTTGCTAAATTATTTTTAATAGTTTGTATTAAAAATTAAAAACTGCTTATAACAAAATACTTTTTAATGCTCGACAAACACTGCCACATTTGTTTTAACATGCATGTATACCTTTTTTTTCTAACAACAAAAGTATATTAATTTATTGATGCCAGATCTTCGAACCTGAGACTAAAATCATCTGTCAACCATCTCATTGGGCAATCAATAAAGGTTCATTGTGAGTAGAGTCACAGTTATATTTAGCTCAGTCAATACGCCGGCCAATGATACACGATTTGATCTCAGCGACATCTATTAATAGAAAATGCATCAGTGCCGATCATGCGACCGCCGTGTGTTAGTTTATTAGCTGAGAATAATCTTGAAACGCTACTGCCATACTAGTACTAAAGTTTTAATTCCGTTTTATTGGATTTGTTTGCTCTTTTCTCCTTAATAAATTAGAAAGAGAGAGAAGTGATAATGAATATATAGAGGGAGAGGATACTTCCTTGAAGTACTTTTTGATTTTAAAGAGAAAATGTATGTACATTTGAAACTACTAAACCGATTTTAAAAATTCTTTCGACATTTGAAAGCTACATTATCACTGATCACTGAGTAATAGATGCTACATTAACTGGACATTGACGAGAAGGGTATGGATATGACAGAACAGATATGAGACGTGCTCTTAGCCACCCAGGCAAAGCTGTTGTAGGTGGAATTTTTTTAAAAAAAGTAAGTAGCCTATGTATTCTTCCAGAATATCTTCTAAATCTATGCCAAATTAAATCGAGATCCGTTCAGCCGTTTAGGCTACAAACTATAACAAACATCCATCTATTTACACTTTCGCATTTATATTAGTAAGAAATACGAAGCATAGTTATTTTTGAATAAACGTTCTTGTACCAAGCGGAATTATCGTATCAGAAACATACTCATATAACGATCAGAATTGCTATTGTGTCGTGCTGTCAGGATCGAATCTTAGTAACCTACGACCTGCCGACCCTCAGCCAACCGCCACTGAATCACTGATCTATTATGGAATAGTTCCGTCTAATTGAAAATTATTACTAAGAGTTCACGCATTGTAGAATATAAGAAAGCTGTAAGACACATGTTTTCTAAGACCCATATATTGGAAATACCGCCGAATATTTCAAGTTTGTGTGAGGCAAGAAATACAGCGAGGTTTAAACCGTTGAAGAATCAACCACCAGGTGGTAAGGATTTCGTATATTATGATGGTCTATTATGACATCTGATGACGGAACTTGGCAACAGAAATTGTTCCAAACAATATCCCCATTGTATAAGATCTGTTGAGGGATTTTTGTATTTTAAATTTCAATTCAAGACGTTTTCAGTAATGTTTTTGATGAATTAGTTTTGTTTTTAGAATTACAATTTAATTAGTTTTGAAAATTAATAGATTCGCTTTTGTTTTCTTTCTTTTATAATGGAAATTAATTATGTAATCGTATTCATGCAAACTTACACCATTAATTTGTATTCCCTTATCGAGGAATTGTTCTTAGCAAACTTTTTTTGTAATATTTATCGCTATCTCCTTTTGAATTAATTCCGGGCGGTGTCGCGCTATCGGACGAGATTCAAAACATTTTTAATTTAAAGTAACCGAAAACTTATAGATTTATGGACGACTCTGCAATTTTAATTACTGTCTTGCGCAGAAGTTTCGCTGTTAACATCGTTTTATGTAAACTTTGGCGATGATTTCTAAACATTTTTTAAAAATCTTTAGCAAAGCATTGCTATTATATTTTAACAGGGGTTATTTTTATTTTAAATCAATTTAACTTTCAAGATTTGTTAACAAATATTTTAACAACAATTAATCTAACGACTGAAAATTAATATTATAAGGGTAATAACTACGGTCAAATTATGTTATCTATTTTTAAAAAATATGAGCAAAAAGGCAAAAATAATCAATAATTTTTATAGATGTAAAATACAAAAAGAAATGCCCCGGGTGAGGATCGAACTCACGACCTTAAGATTATGAGACTTACGCGCTGCCTACTGCGCCACCGAGGCCTTGCGAAAAGTATACTAATTTGCTATCATATTACTTTTAACTTTTTTTTTATCAGAGAGATATCAACAAACATTTGATAACAAGGTTTTATCAATTTTATAAACATTATCAGTTTTTTAGTAATACTATAATAATAAATTATTTATCATCGTCCTCTAATAGATGTTGTTTTGTATGGTAACATTAATTTCTACCACAAAAGCTCTTTTTAATATACAAACAATAATAATATCCAGTTAACATAAATCATTACCGCACGGTGTATTACAAAACGTTTAAACGCATTAACACTTTTTGCGTAAACAAATTGAAAATACAACAAACGGCGGGGGAAGCAAAACGCGGCTCGCAGCGCGGCCCGCGACCGCAACTATCGGCTGCCGGCTGCAATTGACAGCGCCGCTCAATTTATGGCCCGCAATGTCTACCGGCCACGCTTTGCACACATTCTGGAAGGGACAACATATTCTTTCATATCATTTATTATAGTTAAATAGACATAAATAAACATCACCTTAAAAATCTTTAATAAAGAAAATATTAAATAGTTTTTCAAAAGTACAATCTTGTTTTTACGTAATATAATTCTTAGAATATTTTATATCACTGCAAATGTTATACATTTTGAATTTTAATGAAAACGTGGACTTATAATTCATTTTAAAATGATCATGTCACAAGTTCAATTGCAAGAAAAAGGCAATAATTTGATTTTACAAATTAATAGCTCTTCCGCCCTCTCTATATCCGTGTTGCCGGCCAGTATTTAATTAATTCCCGCATTGGAATAGTGCGAATTTTGACTGCGACTGAAGCCAACGGTTATTTGTTTTGTCGTTTTAAATTAACGCCCACCTCTGCGCGCCGGCCGCGGGCCGCGAGTTTTTCTCCCCTGGTAATTGCTCTAATAGTTTTGATTGCAGCGCTGTTAATTTAAACATCAATTACTTATTACTAAATGTACAAATTTATAATATAATTAAATAATATAAATACCTAAATACGCAACTTATCATCATCATCATCATCTCCCCTGCCTTATCCTACTCCCGTAGGGTCGGCGCACCGGGTTTTCGTCCTCCAAATAACTCTATCATCCGTCATCTCAGTCATCACTCCCTTTTTGATCATGTCACCTTTCACGCAATCCATCCATCTCTTTCTAGGTCTACCTCTACCGGTGTACCCCTCCACATTCATAACTAACGTCCTTATTACATGCGATTCATCCCTTCTCATAACATGCCCATACCACGCTAACCGTTTACTCCTTATTTTCTCAACCACTGGGGGCTACTCTCAAACTTCCTCTAATATATAAAATACGCACCTCATAAGTGTGTTTTTGCGGATTTCCTAAAAAAATACCTCGATGATGAGTATTCTGTTCTCTGCATTTAAAAATCACCCCCTGAGTTTATCTTACAAATTAAAAATACATAAATTATCGAACTGTCACCCGGCGGCTATCTTGGATGTAATTAAAAAAAAAGTCGTAAAACATCTCCTTGAAAAAAAAATTAACGCGACTGTCGGATAAATCATCCTGTAGATAAGCGAAGATATAATTAGCTACGAGGGACGGTAGCGTTTTTGTTAATTAAAAATAAATATATAATGAAGTGGAAATCGGGTGGCGGTACTTCGATTCTCAATTTAAAAAAAAATTGCCTTAGTTTAATATTTTAAACACTCAATCGCGTTATCGTTGAAAGTATATTCTACTAGCTGTTGTTCGCGACTTCGTCCGCGTTTAATTTCTATGGTGAAAGAATTATTAAAATCGGCCCAGTAGTATTTGAGTTATTTCAATACATACAAAAATGCAAATCTTTCCTCTTTATAATATTATTATTCAATAGCTTTCGACCGCGACTCCACCGCCTGGTATTAAAAAAACAAAAGCAAGTAGCCTATGTGTTCTTTCAGACTATCCTCTACATCTATACCAAATTTCATCGAGTTCTGATTAGGCTACAAACTCTAACGAATCGTCTATCCATCCATCCATTTAAACATTCGCATTTATAAAATCAGTAAGAAGTAAGATTATTAGAAAAATACTGGATTTTACAGAAACCGTCAACCAGCAGGTATTAAAGTTTAAAACGGAAATTATAATTAAAACCGTCAGTCTTAAATTAATCTATCTCAACTTAGTTTTCATTTAAATCTAGATTCCGCTACAGTAACTTTATCGTCACTTAAGAATATCTTGTTATTTTATAGTACAACTGGTGAATGTATGATTTACAAAAACGTCGTTAAAAAAGTTACTAATCTGGTAAACAACGCTTCTGATTGAAGCAAATTCTGATTTTCTTAAGTCATAAATGGCAAACGAGCAAGCGGCCATCTGAAGCCGCTGATGGCGAAGCGACCGCTGCCCATACATTCGCAATAGCGGATGCGTTGCCTACCCTTAGTCCACGGAGGAGGAGATGCACATATAGAGGATATTTCCCCTTCCTATGCGTCTCCTGCACCGTCAAATCCACGTTCACTTCACATACTTTGCGTATAAAAAAGGGTGGGAAGGAAAAGGGACTAAAGTTGGGCCATCGGCACCAATTACATTGTTGTGTGTTTTATTTTTTCTAAACGATTTTTCCAGTTGTATTCCGTTGAGCCAATCGGTGTACCAATCGTCCCAATGTTTATTCCCATTGAGTTGGTACTATGGGTTCGATAACCCCAATGGGAAACATCCTTATTTTGTCGCTTGTTATTGTACTAATTTTGATTACAAATTTGAAACAATGCAATTTTTTTTAATCAAATAAAATGAAATTAAACTTTGATTCCTTTCATATGTAATTTTCAAATCCAAGGTATTTTTATGTTGCAAACTACTTGTACTAAGTGGTCGAAAAACGTCCAGTATTTCAAGAGAGATTCGAAATAAGTGAATCCTCTGTGGCCGTGTATTAACATCTTTATCGGCAGGGCAGGGGGAGCCGGGCGTATTAACTAGTGAAGGCATCAGATATGAATCTTTAATTTTCCAAATTTATTAAAACGCTAAGCGAACTCCGCGTTCAAACAGCAATATTTTTAACGACGGAGGTTAGGAATAGTGTTGTACTATGTAATACGTCAAATTATCGATTTTTATAAAATTTTCTGATAATCATTACTTAACTGAATATTACTATAACATAGTATTTTGATAAGTAATTTAATCTATATTTCTATACTAATGTTATAAACAGGAATGAATTGTATTTTTAAATTTTTGTATGTATAGAAATAACCAACAACCAACCCGCAGTGGGCCAGCGTGGTTGACTATGGCCTAGTCACCCTATCTTAGGGTAGGCTCCGAGCCCCTCGGTGGGGACGTATAGTGAGCTGGTGATGATGATGATAGAAATAACTCGGAAACTACTGGACCGATTTCAAAAATTCTTGCACCATAAAAAAGCTATGTTATCACTGAGTAACATAGGCTATATTTTTACATTTTTTTAATTCCACGCGGGCGAAGTCTCAAGCGACAGCTAGTAGTAAACGATATATTCAACAAGTATCAAAACTAACATCTATTAGTCAATCGTACGACAGAAATAGATTCTGCCGTTCATTCGCAATCTAAACCGAGCACGAAGATATCACGTGACCCGCGGGATCCGAGGTCCTGAATCAATTTGACATCAATATGAAATAATTGATTGGTACGAGTTTATCGAACAATCATGCGCTGATGTCATCTTGATGGCGTCGAACTAATAGATAGGAATTGATTGTTTCGTGGTGTGCAATTGCATCGGCATAGCTGACCGATCGTGTCATACCTTTCATTGATATTTACTAGCGACAAATCAATTCACGTATTTTTAAATAGATTACTTGTGCTCGTTCGTTTGATCATCATGAATGTATGCTATCTCATATTTCATTATGAGAAGTGATTTGATTTTAAATAACCTTCGAGTAATTGAAACACAAGTGTACACATATTTTTGGAACGTTAATGCATATGGTTTCAAAGAATTTATGTTTTTACTAGCTTTCGCCCGCGACTCCGTCCGCGTGGAATTAAAAAAAACAAAAGCGAGTAGCCTATGTGTTTTTCCAGACTATCGACTACATGTGTACCAAATTTCATTGAAATCTGTTCAGCCGTTTAGGCTACAAACTCTAACAAACATCCATCCATCCATCTAAACTTTCGCATTTATAATATTAGTATGAAGTATGATAATAAACACATAAAAGTTTCGTCTTGTTAATTTAAATTAAGAGAGATCTTTACTCCAATTTTAATTCCTAAAATGTGTACTTTACGCTAGAAAAATACCTATCTAAAGAGGTAAATACCATACGATTAATAAAAATAAGATGAACCAAATATATCGATAGAAAGAAGGTAACACCACTATCGTCGGTACGCGATAGGAAATTAAAATTTTCCTCTTCATTTAAAAAGAAGCACTGCCCCCGGCTAACTCCTTAATGCGCCGCAACATCTATTGCTACAGTCTATAGCTGCTTATAGAGGTGGCGTGCAAACCTTAAGTACTGCCTTTCATTTTAGTGACGAAGTAAATTACTTTGAATCTAATATGATGTTAAGTTTAAAGTATTTAATCTATATCCATACTAATATTATAAAGGGGAAAGATTTATATTTTTGGATTTTCGTATGTATTTGATTCACGCAAAAACTACTGGGTGGTTTTTTTTTAAATTCTTTCACCATTAGAAAGGTAATTTATCTGTGGGTAACATTGCCTATATTTTTTATTATTTTGAAATTACACGCGGGAGAATTCGCGAGCAAAAGCTAGTCTATACTAATATTATAAAGAAAGATTAGATATAAGTAAAGATTTGTATTTTTGTATGATTTGAAATAACTCAAAAACTACTGCGCTGATTTCAAAAATACTTTCATCATTAAAAAGCTACGTTATCAGCGAGTAACATAGACACAACTATATTTGAATGTCACGGGCGAAGACGTGAGCAACAGTTAGTACATTAAAAAGAGGTTTTATTGACTATATACCTTCATGAAAATATTCTCTTACGAATTATCTTTGAATGAACGCATATGTCTTGATACAGATTAGACAGTCTGCAATTAGAGCGGGCGACTAGTTGACTAAACTATCGCACAACTGTTGTGGGATTGTCGATTGTTACGCTTACGCAACCAATTCAACTGTTTAGTTGCACAACTAAAAATCGAGTAGTGTGCAACTCTATATAAGCTCATGAATCGAAGCGTGACTAAACAGTTCTGCGATAGTTTAATTAAAGGTTTGCGCACGCTCTTAGTATTGGATGTTTACAGACTGGTCGAGACATTTTCAGCGAAACGTTCATTAACAAACACTGAATTCCAACACAAACGTGCACAAAGTTTCTTGCGTAGTTTCCAAGGAATTATAAGCTTGTACCTATACAGGTTTTTGGTCTATTGAAAATCTACACGACCGAGGAATTAATGCTAAAGCAGACTTAGTGAGGTATACGTCCAAAAACTTTCGCCCAAAGGCATCGAGAAACTTTCCTTTTAAAAAAAAAAACCTCCGTCTTAAAAACCGCTTTGAGAAGTTTACAAACGTCTTGGTGAAGTTTTGTTTCGTAAAACGATAACAATCTTGAAGAGTTGAAATTTTTCTTTGGTAAACTAATTGTAGACTGTTAATTCGTTTATTTCTTGCATGTATAGCATGTGGAAAGTTAGACCTTAGAATCACGAACAAATTAAAATTCGCTGGTCATGTAACAATGATAAAAAGCGACGTAGTCACTTAGAGTAGATTTCTCATACTAAATATAGATTATGGGACTCTCTTTAAAACAACTCAATAACTTTACGTGCGATTTAAGTATGTAGAGCTATCCTTACTATCTTAATCATACTAATATTATAAATGCGAAAGTTTAGATAGATGGATGGATGTTTGTTAGAGTTTGTAGCCTAAACGGCTGAATGGATTTCTATGAAATTTGCTATAGATGTAGAGTATAGTCTGGAAGAACACATAGGGTACTTAGTTTTGTTTTTTTTTAATTCCACGCGGACGGAGTCGCGGGCGAAAGCTTGTAATATTATAAACGCCAAAGTTTACATGGATGTTTGCTAGAGTTTGTAGCCTAAAATGCTGAATGGATCTCGATGAAAGTTTGCATAGATGTAGAGTATAGTCTGGAAGAACACATATTCTACTCACTTTTTTAATTTCACGCGGAAGAAATCGCAGGCGAAATCTAGTCAGCTGTAAAACTAATAAGAAGCGATAAACGTAAACAAACAGATACGTCAATCAGACCCCAATCATTCGGTAACAAGAATCCGGAGGCAGTGGGGTGAGCAGCAAATTACATCGCCTACGTCACTCACTTCAGATATCGATGCCGTTTAATTAAATTCAAATCAAATTATCAAGCAAGACGACCGACTTGAGAATGATCAGATCTATATAGAGCTGTTACAAGTAAAAATAATATTTTGTTTGTGGAAATTGACTTGAAACATAATAGAAGTGGCTATCAAGAAAAAGGTCACATACTCTATATGAAAATTATAGAATCCACAGCCTAACAGCGGGCGCACACTTTTGACAAAACTATGCACAACTGTTGTGCGATTGTCGATTGTTTCGCAGCCTTCAACTGTTTAGTTGCACAACTAAAAATCGAGTAGTGTGCACACCTCCATATAAGCTCAAAGCAATCATAGCACGACTAAACAGTTGTGAATAGTTTACGTACGTTATCTCTGCTTATCTTATTTTAAATATTTGCCTGTAATTCATTATTTTAAATGTTTTAATTCAGTTTTAGTAACAACTCTCTATGAGTTAAAGTCAGTCGTGAAGCCACGTCATCCAATCAGTGTCGACAGCTCTCACTGGCGAGTCTTCGATTTGCATTCGAAACGGTCCCGAAATCATTCGCCTACTTTTAGAAAGCGCACACTGTTGATTAAACTATCGCACAACTGTTTAGTCTCGCTTTGATTCCTGTGAGCTTATACGGAGGTGCGCACACTACTCGATTTTTAGTTGTTCAACTAAACAGTTGAATGGGCTGCGAAACAATCGACAATCGCACAACAGTTGTGCATAGTTTAGTCAAAAGTGTGCGCCCGCTTTCAGTGTAATAATGCTACGAGTATGTCGAATTATTAAATAAGGTAAGATTCCCATGTTAAGAATATTGTTCACTATTGACAAATCTGTAACATTTAGGGTCTATCCCACCACTGGCTGATAGAGGCTCTGATAGCTTAAAAATGAAGTAACTATGAGATAAGGTAACAAAATCCGATATTTGCATCACATATTTGTACACGTTGGATTATCAGACAATTTAGAATTTAGTGGGACAGGCCCATCTAATAGTTATTCGTTAGTGTAATTTATAAATATTGTTCCACTTGTGTTAAGGAAAATAGAGCTTTATATTAATGTCTTAGATATCTGATTTGTTATATTAAATCTTTTTCAGAGTTTAATTATTAATTAAAAAGGCAGTTATTAACGGACTTTAACCAATTTAAGGCATGAATTCATTCAGTTTAATTATTAAACAAAGAATATTGTCATTACTAGCTGTTCCCATGCGACTTCATCCGCATAAAATTATAAAAATTTCATTTTATTGTTCACATTTGTAAAATTATAAATAGCAAATGTCAAAATGACATGACAAACCTTAGCAATCTTTCTTTCTTGATGTTGGCAGCAACTTATGGTCTCTTTCCCACATTAGGGTTTTTATCCAAAATATTTACCCCCTAAGTTTAATGGCGTGAAAATATATAGCCTAAAGCACGACGTAAGTGTAGGGCTTTTTATTAAAAAAAGAATTATTCAAAAATATGCTGTAATTTCTGAAATCTTAGGCAACAAAGAAGTGTGTGTTTACGCTTTATTATAATAGTATAGATATAGATATTGATTATCTTTACTATATCAAGATGCATCGGTTTCTTTAATTAAGGGATGAACACATGTCTCGTATATCTAATAAGCCACCCCCAGACACAAGTCTGCATTACAACCCTCTAAATCATATATTAGCGGAAAAATAAGTCTAATGGTCGAATTATAATCAAAGAAAGAAAATTCTGTCCACACGTGGTGTTAGGTATGTTGCATATATCAAGCTATATGCTGTTAACTATGTTCAGTTGTAGAAACGCATTTTGATTATTCAATTCAAATACAATCATACTTCATACTAATATTATAAATGCGAAAGTTTAGATGGATGGATGGATGGATGGATGGATGGATGTTTGTTAGAGTTTGTAGCCTAAACGGCTGAACGGATTTTGATGAAATTTGGTATAGTTGTAGAGGATAGTCTGGAAGAACACATAAGCTACTCACTTTTGTTTTGTTTAATTCCACGCGGACGGAGTCGCGGGCGAAAGCTAGTTAATATTAAAAGAGAATTTATTTTTCCTCATAATTACTTAATTGTTTCTTTTTACTTACAACATAATTAATTGATTAAAGACCGGTTTCCCAGCTACTATTAACCATTCGTTAGTGTTCCATAACTTCATGAAATCTGCTTCCGAACTACGTAACTTGAGTTTTACTCCTTTGAAGCTTTATTCCACCTAACACTAATGAATCAATAGCTAATCTATATCTATACTATTATAATAAAGCGTAAACACACACTTCTTTGTTGCCTAGGATGTCAGCAATTACAGCATATTTTTGAATAATTCTTTTTTTAATAAAAAGCCCTACACTTACGTCACGCTTTAGGCTATATATTTTCACGCCATTAAACTTAGAGGGTAAATATTTTGGATAAAAACCCTAATGTAGGAAAGAGACCATAAGTTGCTGCCAACATTAAGGAAGCAAGGTTTTCATCATGTCATGTCATTTTGACATTTCACACAATAAAATTTTCATAATTTCATGCGGATGAAGTCGCACGGGAACAGCTAGTGATAAAATAAATAGAAACTGCAGCAACCCAGCATAAAGAAAATAGAACAATCCATAATTATATCAGAGTTTAGGATTGTATAGTTAATAGTGGTAGGCTATAAGCCTCATCAGTTAATGTGGCCACATAGTTAAATTTTCTTTTAAGTTCTAATAAGAATTTATTACCGAAAATTGATTCGTATTTAGATTAGTGTTTTGTTATTTCATAGCTCTGTATAGTATAGCATGTTAGTGGAGAAGTGGCTTAATACAGAATAAAAGGGGAGTGTGGGCCAGGGTGGACATCAAAAGCGTTAAGTGCTCCTTTGCTCATCGAATCCCATTTACTGAGGACGTCCCCTCGCGATAAATAAGATTATATTTGGCTACACGTTATTTTTGTTATTTGCTATCTTAGGCCTTTTACCCCCCACTGCTTAGACACCTTTCATTATCTGCGCCTCCTTGAATCGATGTCTTTTATTACCTTTTAGAGAAATTCACTTGTCATGTTTATTTTCGGTTTAATAATTAAAGATGTCTTCTTTTATTTTTTCCTTGTGTGTCTTAGATATTCACGGCTGCATACTGAAACGATTACTGAATGTTAAAACAATCACTTCGTAAGCGCCGTTTACCATCTGACAGACGTTAAGATTTTAATGGAATTGAAAGTTTACACAGTACCTTATTATTTAAGACGCTATTACATTTAAATGTCGTTTCAGAATTGGACCGTATGTCCCGTAAGTAACAAGAAAGGAAATGTAAGTGCAAGAAATTTTTTTTTCTTTTAATTTAAACGTAGTTTTGTCATCATTTTTATTGTTTAGGAAACTAAATAACCAAGTGCATTGTGTTAGTAATTAAAACTGGATGAAGTTCAATTTAGTTAAAAAATAAAATTTATAGTACTAGTGAATATACGCAGGTCTGGTAGTATCTGGTAGATACTTCAGGCTTTATATACAGACCAACATTCATATATTAATGCTTAAAGGATGAGAGCGGAGTGCACGGAACGTAATCCAAAAGCCATAAGCTTCCAACGAAAAATATCCACTATATTTCTAACAGGACGTATTTAGGCTGGGCGCACACTAAGTCAGAAGTTTTTAACAACGAGAAAATAAATAAAATAAACAATAGAAAAAGAAACTAAGGTGAAAACGGCACTTTGATAATGAAATGGAAAGATAAAAAATTATAATCTATATTAAAAACATCTGAGATCGCTCGAAATTATAAGTGCAACAAACTTTTTAATTTTATTACCTGTTACCTTGTTACTTAGTGTAAATATTTATTAAATTACTAGCTTTTGCCCGCGACTCCGTCCGCGTGGGCTTAAAAGACAGCAAAAGTGAGTAGCCTATGTGTCCTTCCAGACTATCCTCTACATCTATATTAAATTTCATCGAGATCCGTTCAGCCGTTTAGGCTACAAACTCTAACAAACATCCATCCATCCATCCATCTATACTTTCGAATTTACAACATTAGTAGGAAGTAGGATTGTTGTTATATTTTTCTCTAGTAAAGTGTCGTTAAAGTAGTATTGTGAATTCAATATTAATAATGACTTACTATTAATATAAGAATTTAATATAATAAAAACAATACAAGCAGTGTGTCCTAACCTTAAACTAAAACCAAACACTAATCCCAGTACACATTAACAGATTCGAAGCCGAAACCGTGCGGGTTCTCTCCGAGAATGTTGCTTAAAACATCGGCTTTGAGAACCGGCCTTTTAATTGAATATGCCACCGTTAAAAACTAGCCTAGCACGCCTAGTTGTTAGTCAGAATAGTACATTATTATTCAAACTTTACGACCGCTTGGAATTTTGAGCATGTAACACAATTGTAAGTACAAAATAGGAAGTGTAGGTGTGAGAATATGCTGTTTTATAAACCAAGTTGTTTGGTGGAAGTGGTCCTGACAATCGAACTTTGAAATTAGATGGCCATGTAAGAAGTAGAACGTTAAGGGACAGGGCTAAGTTAGTGCGCGTCGCCAGTTCAGTGACAACGCTTGCAGTTTAATCTGAACCCAGAGCTCTCGTAAACATTGAATCTTAGTATACAAGCGTCAAAAGAATTTTTTGGGCAGTCATTATGAGGTATCCAGCATTGCCGTTTACCAGTTTCTATAGATTTTTGTTTTCTGTAAGCGCTTTTGAATTCGCAGTTTAAAAATTTATCAAACAGTTTTCGTTGCACGTTAACTGCCAGTGTGTTATCTAAATATTTCTCTACCTATGATCATTGTATTTAAAATACTACTCTATGGAAGTACAGTTAGGGCTCTACGCGGTGAACTACTTACATAAATGACCTTGTTCCTTTCGACGAAACATCTGTTTCTCTTACTAATAACCAATTAAGCAGCAGTGAGATAATAATAAATTCCGCATCATATTCTCAATGCATATAATTCAAACAATGTCACCTTCAAACGACAATAGGTTTTAAGAAAACCGCCAAATTCCCCAATTGTACTTAGTATTTACTACTTCTCTCTTAGTATTCATTTAGTGTCACTAATCTAGACTAAAGGACTCCCTTAACGATCAATCAAGTCTTAGAAAATTTACTATATACGTAGAATAAATATTTTGAGCAAATACAAAGGCGAACATCAATACTTCGACACTATTAAGGCCTCCCCAGACGATCGGTATAAACACGGGGGAAACCGCGGTATTAATATATGTTAGGGCTGGACAGTAATGATCTGCGTGTCGATTACTGTGTGTTATTGGAAAATATTGGTCCGGACCCTTGGGGTTTCGATGACGTAATCGTTGCCGTTCTGTTGTTAGTTGAGAAGATTTAATCGATGTGTTAGAGCGGGCACACCTTTGACTAAACTATCGCAGAACTGTTATGTGATTGTCGATTGTTTCGCAGCCAATTCAACTGTTTAAACAACTAAGAATCGAGTAGTGTGCGCACCTCCATATAAGCTAATAGGAATCAAAGTTAGTTTAGTTTCAGGTGTGCTCATGCTTTTAGAACGGAGTTTCAGCGCCAATAGCCCAAAGGTTAAGGGCTTTAATTCTTGAAGGTTGCGGATTCAATTTCGTCATTGAATTATTAATTATCTGAATTTCGGTTATGTTAATTGTGTTGCTTAGGTATGAACTTTGAACCCATAAGCATAACCCACCTAGGATTAGTAGTAAAAAAGCTTTTTTTTTTATTCCAAAGAGAATGATTTATTAAACTTACAATTGATTCTTGAATTATCTGAAAGAGTCTCCATATCCCGGCAATGTTAAAGTATATGATGTTTATGATATAATTTTTGTTATTCTAATTGACTTTGTCTATCCTCTTTGTAATACAGTCGTGATAGCTTTTCTTATAGAGCTGTCTTTTAGATACAAACAAATGGTAAGAAGACCCTCTGTGAAGCATCAATTCTCGTATACTCGCATCATTAGCTCCCGCCCACGGAGGACTATTGGAAGGCGACCATATTATCTTATTAGAAATTACTGTCATCTGACGCGAGCGATAATGGCCCTTATCGACAGCGGTCCCTGAGGAGTGGGGGCCGATATTCCTTTGTTGCCAACTTCAATGGAGTTTATGTACCATACCGTTGTTATTACGCGTATTGAGATGAACAGGATGTATGGAATTTACTGGAAACGACAAGGATTAAGCTTGAGTTATTAATGAACTATTATTATTATTACATTTATAAGATAAAATATTCCTAATATTTTACAGACAAATCTTTCAATTGTTTTCACACACACATTAAAGCTTTTTAAGCATTTAACGATTTATCTAACTAGAAGTATTTGACGTCAATCTTACTAATATTATAAACGCGAAAGTTTAGATGGATGTTTGTTAGAGTTTGTAGCCTAAACGGCTGAACGGATCTTGGTGAAATTTGACATAGATGTAGAGGATAGTCTGGAAGAACACATAGGCGACTTACTTTATTTTTTTTATTTCACGCGGACGGAGTCGCGGGCGAAATTTAGTTTACTAATGTTATAAATTGAGAAAGTTGGGATGGATGGATGTTTGTAAGTGTTTGCTGCCTAAACTGCTAGACAGAACTCGATGACATTTGGCATAGAAGAACATAGTCTGGAAAAACACATGGGCAACTTAGTTTTTTTTTTAATTCAACGCGAAAGAAGTCGCGGGCACAAGCTAATAGAGTTACAAACTAAAATGTAAAGTGACTTAACAAACAATCAAACCATCGTACTATGAAAGTGTTCATGACCTTTGTACTGATTTGTCGTCCACGCTCATGTCTCATCCAGTCACTCTATAACCACTAATAATATCGGCCTGTTTTCTTATTATTCGTTATCAGTGGCCGCCACACATCGGGAATAGCATCGATGTTAGCATTGACACACTATTGAGATACACGACATCCAATTTTGTTGGTATTTATTAAATCATTATTACAGTAATTGTAGTAATAAGGATAGATGAAATAGTGATTTTTTTTTGGATTCTCTGTTCTTATATTATGTAAGTTAAGGGACTGAAAAAAAGTGATATTTTGATTTTTTATTGTTAAGTCATTTAAAACTTTATAGTAACTAAATTAATCTTGTTTTCAAATAGTTTTTACTACTCGTACAAAGGCTAGTATAACTAATATAAATGAGAAAGTTTAGATGGGTGTTTTAGAGTTTACTGCATAAACGACTGAACGGATCTCAATGAAATTTGGCATAGATATAGTGAATAGTTTGGAAGAACCCATGGGCATACTTTTGTCTATTTTTAATTCCACGCGTACGGATTCACGGGCTAAACCTAGTTTATTTTATGAAGATTTTTTTATAGGAAACTTTTCACCGAGTATCTTAGCCCAGGTTTTATTTTTTCTTTGTGAGTTGAAGAAAGTCGGGGCCGTTTGCTAGTATATATCGAAGTAATGGATGAAACAAATGATTGTAGCACGAACACCTATCAAATGTACATCTGTATAAAACGTGAGCAATATAACGCTATGACACAAGGAGGGTGGATACGCCATTTTATTTTTAATGTTTATTGCTTTTTGCGAGATAAATTCAAGTCGGAGGGGAGAGGCGAGAAATCAATGCGGTTGTTCGTTCTTACAATGAGAACCCCTACTATTTGCTATGTTACAAAAAGTTGAAATTCATCTTACTATCTTACTAATATTATAAATCCAAATTACGGATGGATGTTTATTGCGAACTCCAAAACCGCTACATGAATGTGGATGAAAATTGGTATAGATGTAGAACAAAGTCTGGAAGACTGCTACTAAATATTTTTTTTGAATTCCGCTAGATCGTAGTCGTAGGCGACAGTTAGTTTATTCATAAGAGTAAACTTTTACTTTATTTTCCATTTAATTAAAATGCATTAAATTTCTGTTTGATATATTAGCTTAAGTGACAAAATCACTAACCGGATTATAATTGTAACTCACTCATTCGAGTTGAGTTTATCTTCGATCGAGTTGTTATTAAAGACCATTAGTAGGGAACAAAGTAAGTAATTTTCGTCGCAGATGTTTTCTATGTTAATTCTATTGTTTTTTTGTTAATTTTTATAGCAGTCTTCATGGTCGATTTAGTCCGTTCGCCCGTCCGTTGCTGGATTAATGATAATGTGGCCGTGAGACTAAAATCTTTTCCTCCAATCTAGAAATGGAAACGAGGCGTTCCAGTAATGGTTATTGGTTATGCTAAACCCTGATTTTAATTTAATTATTGACGCTTTGATAGAGTTTTGTTTGAAATTTCATTCTCATCATAACTATGGGTGTTTAGATAATTTTCCTTAAACTTCTTAAGTATAAACTTATGGTCATACCCAGAGTCTATAAATGGTCACTAAGAGACACGTCAATAACCGTTAAACTCCGTATAGAGTAGTCTAACAATTTTGTATTTAATATACGCGTTAAAAACATTAATTACTACCCTTAATTCGCCGAGTTATTTATAGCAAAAATGACTTAGTAAATACATGTTTTTGGGTATGAAAAAAATTAATTCAGTAATTTTTTTTAATAGTTGTTCAGCACACTGGATATTATCAAATTAAGGTGCCAAAAAATATACGTCTCATATCTTTTCTGTCGTATCCATACCCTTCCTATTGATTTTCATGTATCCTGTTACTCAGTAAAGCTTTTAATGGCAAAATAATTTTTAATATCGGTTCAATAGATCGATGCTAATTCAATGAAAACAAACAAATATTTCACGTTTATTAGTATAGATAATATATACTTTTACTAATGCTAAAATAAATTGCATAGATAAAAAAACACATTCTTTATAACGAAGGGGATTAAAAGCTGCCAGTTAAAGATATAATAATGAGCAATATTTTAAATTAGGAACGCATTCGAAATATGACAGCGGTGTCTCGCCGAAAATCCATCTCGGGTATTAGCGATTAAAAACATGCATAAAAAGAAACGTTCCCTAAAATATTCTCCCCCACGAGTACTGTACTGTTTGTTTCAAACGTAACGCTCGTTTTTGGCTAATTTCCTACTTAATCAAACGACTAGTTTCGTCTTCAGCGGCTAAAGGTTAGTGTACACTGATGTTTGGAATTTAAAAAGTCAGTACACTTATCAAGTTTCTTGTGAACTATTAAAGTTATTTTATTCCTAGATATATTAGTAGAGGCTTTAAATTAAGAAGGTAACAAAAAAGTAGTTATTGTTAGCTAAATAAAATTCAAACAAAATCCAAAAAGAGAGTATAGATAAGAGATACATATAGGAATTAACCATACTTTATTTAAATTATAATACTATGAGAAATTATTAAAGTTGTGTATTAGATAAGATTCCTTTTATTTGTAAGTCTGTTTGTGCCCTAACATTAATCATACTAATAATATAAATGTGAAAGTTTAGATGGATGGATGTTTGTTAGAGTTTGTAGCCTAAACGGCTGAACGGATCTCGATGAAATTTGGCATAGATGCAGAGCATAGTCTGGAAGAACACATAAGCTACATACTTTTGTTTTTTTTTTAATTCCACGCGGACGGAGTCGCGGGCAACAGCTTGTCATCCAATAAATACTAAGTTCAAAATCAAATACGCTTTTAAAAATTTCGAGTAACATCGCTGCATCTGCCCGGAGGACTTATTTTTTTTAAACTGTCATTAATTCCGAGTATAATTTTCGACCTCCCACCCTAAGCACCCCCCTTCCGCTGGGATCTTCGGGGGGCGATTAAACACTGTTTAATGTCGCCCCGAAAAAAAAAAGTAGCCAATCAACAGATTGATTCAGATCCAGAGGGCTTCGTTGGTAAAGTTTTAATGTTTCGCATATCTAAATTGGCGTCTTTAAAAATTTGTTGGGGGGTCCAAATTCTGCATGCACTTAATTTCGTGCGAAATTGAATTCGTAATTACATTCTTTCGTAATATTTCTAAAGAACAGACAATAACTATCCTACATAACTACTTATGACGTATAGGAATTCTAAAACGAGATATAAATAACAGCATCGTAAATGGTAAGATTGTAAGTAGCCTATGTGTTCTTTCAGACTAACTTTGACATCTGTGGCAAATTTCAGCGAAATACATTAAGTCGTTCTAGAGATATGTAGTAACAAACATCCATCCATCCAAATATTAACATTTATAACAGTAAGAACTTAGAAGTAAGATAATATTGGTTATCATAGCAATATAATTATTGAATTTATAAAAAAATTGGGTAAAATGCTTGCTAATGATATGAAGAAATTTCGCATCAATTCCATTTCAAGAGCAATATTTGATAATCAAGAAGAAATCGTCCTGAAACCGTTGGATAGAAAAATTAAATTTTCCAAGTCGATTTCATTTTTCATTAATTCATCTTTGAGGGTCGGAGACATGGATATTTTATTACTGGATATGTTACCAAGAAATAAACAATATTATGTTGTTATTCATATTATATTAACAAATTCTCAATTTATCAATTAAGTTACTAGCTTAATTTATTGCAGTCGATTACGTCTTTGCGTAATTAAAACAAAAACTAAGGTAAGTAGCCTATTCGTTCTTCTAGATTATTATCTACATCTATGCCATCCATCGAGCTATTCCGCGTAAATCTACTAACAAATCCATCCATCCATCCATCTAATCTTTCGCATTTATGATATTAGTAACTAAACTGCGTAAGATTTTAAAAAAGATGATTTATGAAATTAATCTTACTAACTATCTCACTAATATTTACGAAAGTGTAGATGTATGGATGATTGTTAGACTTCTCCGCCTAAACAACGTAACAGATGTCGATGCCATTTGGCATAGATGTAGAGCATAATCTGGAAGAACACATAGGCTAGTTATTTTTTTTAATTCAACGACGATCAGGTCGAAGTAGTAAGTTTAATAAAGTAGGATTGCTCCATCCAGTATCTTTATCTAACGTTCAAACATTCGATACGCAGTTTCTATATAAAATTTCCCTCAGGGTTGTTCGGGGAAAGAATTCTTTACACAAGTCTGTTTAACCCTCAAATGGTGGCTAATTCCGAGACGAGATGGATCATTAATTATTGATGGGCCTTTTTTGAATTCGAATGTTTGTCTTTGAAGTTAATTTTTTTCATTTCCTAATCCCTCCGACTTTAATATTCCATGAGCCATGGTATCGCTTTCATCACTGTATTGCTCCAATGTTTAGAAAACAGTCTTATTTCCTTTATAACCGTTATATGTTACGTCAAAGTGATTAATCAGATCTTATACAATACAGATTAAACAACTATACTATCGCACAACTGTTTAGTCTCGCTTTGATTCCTATGAGCTTATATGGAGATACGCTACACATACGCACACTAGTCGATTTAGGTTGTGCGAAACAGTTGAATTGGCTGCGAAACAATAGACAATCGCACAACAGTTGTGCAATAGTTTAGTCAAAAGTGTGCGCCCGCTCTTATTTTTCACCAAACATATACGATTTAAAAACGTTAAGATCTTGTATGTAATATAGATTTTATATTATAATGTTACAATATCTATTGCATTGGGCAGCGGGTAGCGGGTAGCAGTGCGTCGCGACCACAATAACAAAGAGACAATGCACGTCACATGACACAATCGACGTGAACCCCACGATATACAGGCTGTTCTAAAACAATTGAAATTGTTAAAAAACTAGCTTTTGCCCGCGACACCGTCCGAGTTGAATTAAAAAAAATAAAAGTAACTAGCCTATGTGTTCTTCCAAACTTTGCTCTTCATCTATGCTAAATTTCATCGAAATTCGTTTAGCCGTTTGTCGGTAAGCTCTAAGATACATCCTTCCATCTAAATCTAACGTATTTATAGTATTAACTACTAAAAATTTTTTTCATATTACCATAAAAATCACAATTACTAATTTCAATCAACTTATAGCTAGACGTATACCGAGAAACACCATAAAACTCCATCTTTATTCTAGACTAGTAATGTTTCAAATCTACGAAACAATAATATTCTTTCTCTAATCAGCCTATATCAGCATTGATTATGGATATTTGTCACAATACACAATATCTCAAGATAAAGAACACCCTGTACATCTAACGTCAGCTAAGCAGTCAACAATAAGAACAAGCCACGCCGCGTGTCGGTCACACACTGCTCCACGCATTGAAACTAGACAAAGCTAGGAGTTAGGTTTCCTTGTCATCTAGGTCACTTGATTCGATTAAAAGAAACCACTCAACCTTAGCTCTTTACAATTATATTTGTAAAGGTTTGTGGTTAAAGATCCATGTATTGAATTACTTAGATAATATTTAGATGGATGGATGTTTGTTAGAGTTTGCCTAAAATGCTGAACAGATCTCGATAATTGTCATAGATGTAGAGAATAGTCTGGTGGAACAATTAGGCTACTTACTTTTGACTTTTTTTTATTTCTACGTGGATAGAGTTTTGGGCGGAAGCTACTAACAAATAGTCATGTGTAGTTTTATGGTCTTTAATTAATTGATATTTAACGCAGATATAAGGGCGGGTATACACACTGCAGTAACTGGGAGACTTGCGTGCTACTGCTACGTGCCAGACAGGCATGTGTGAGCGGTAACTGGCATACAATGCAAGCACGGTGTTTATTTTTGTGACAGCTACAGGCATTAGTAAAGTCTCGTTGCGTAAAATCTTTGAACAATTTACTTGAATGTGTACTATGCGTTAGTCGCATCACATACCAGTCATCATCATCATCAACTTGCCCTTATCCCTTCCGGAGGGTCGGCACAGTATGTTGCTCTTCCATACATCTCTATCAGCCGTCATATCTGAAACCACTCCTTTATTAAGCATACCCTCTTTCACATAATCCTTCACCAGTAGCTGGCAATTTTATGCCAATCTTTTCTCAATAGGTGAAACATAATATATTAAAGAAAAGATTTAATAAAATGCAATTTGATAAACATCGATATCTATCCATCCCCACCTGGGACATGTGTTTTCTTTAAAAAATGACCGCTGCCTACCCCCAATCAATCCACTCCCTGGATCTATTTACCCTGAGCTAAGTTCAGTGTAATATTGTTAGTCTGACCACGGCTGTCCCGTGGGTGAGATTTGCCCATAAATTGGAGTCCGTAAGTGATTCTCCCCTTTCAATCTTTCAATGCCTCAGCGGTCGGATTTTTTTTACGGCTGAGGATCTTCATTTTTCCCGTCGATTAAATATTCATTGATGATCTCAAGAGGATCGGTTTATTGAAATTTTTACACGAAAGTTATATCGATGTCAAACGGTTAATATTGTTTTTCTTAATATTTGGTTTAGGTTGGTATTAGGGGATATGGAATAGGTTTTTTAATTCCATTTATTGTCAATACTAAAAGATAGGATATTAACAGTTCTGGCAACAGATTTGTAGATTAGATGTAAATTGTTAAGGTATCTTAGAGTGCCCGCACATCTTTGACTAAACTATCGCTCAACTGTTTAGTCTCGCTTTGATTCCTATGAGCTTATGCGCGCACACTACTCGAGTTTATAATCATGCAACTAAACAGTTGAATTGCGAAACAATCAACAATCGCACAACAGTTGCGCGATAGTTTAGTCAAAGGTGTGTACTCTTAGATAACGTCATAAAAGGGTTATAGTTAACTTTTAAATCTTTAAGTTGACATAAAATGAAACCATTTACAGTAGTAAAACCCAAACAATAAATTTAGTCTGTTTATAAAGTTGTATAAAAAGGGGTTGTGAAAAAACATTTCGCCGGAAGTGGCAAATAGACCCATCAAAGTGTTTTATTGTTTATGACTATCCATTGACCGACGGACAATCTGATTTTTTCTATTGGTCAATTAGGGTTGAGAAGGCAGACCGGGGGATGAAGGCATAAGTGTTATCAACCCCTTTGGGAGCCAAGGGTTGTTTCCTTTATTTGATTTCACCAGATTCTTTAAGTAAGTTATACTAAGAGAGTTGTACTTTTTAGAGTATTTGTAAAAATACGAGAGCTTTTTTTTAATTCATTAATATTAAGAAATCGTTAAATTCATAAGTTTAAGTTCTATATTCGTATGCTGTGCATTTCCACAATAATATTAACAAAGTATTTTTTCATGCAGATATAATTACCTTAAATTAAGATTTACTAGTTTTCGCCCGCGACTCCGTCCGCGTGGAATTAAAAAAAAACGAAAATGAGTAGCCTATGTGTTCTTCCAGACTATCCTCTATATCTATACCAAATTTCATCGAAATACGTTCAGTCGTTTAGGCTACAAACTCTAACAAAAATCCATCCATCCATCTAAACTTTAACATTTATAATATTAGTATGATATGATAGCAAATTGTCTACTAAGTCAATCGTTAATATCAGCTGTTACATACTAAGAGAATTCTAAATAACACATGGGAAGCGGAAAATATCTGAACATAGATAAAACGTTCACAACAAATCAAGTCCGACACAATAACGCGAAATGACCTGCCAAACATAAACTGTGCCAGGCGGAACAATACGGTGTATCGGCGGAGATCTCCTTATCAGCGCTCCGGGGAAGGCCCACTATAACAAATAAATATACAGATAAAAATAAACTTATTTTTCCAAACGTCGAATAAAATGCTACCGTCTATCACACCGTAGAAGATTTGATAATAGTTTTCTAAGAAATTTATTGTGCAATAGTTACGCAATCAAATTTTTAAAGTTTACTTAGAACAATTAAGTGTTTGCTTGTTTTTAGTTTGAGATGTTTAAGGAATATGATAAAATAATTCTAAAACTTACTGTAATTTTTATAATCTATCTAATCATACATATATAAAAATCTTATATTAATGTCTAAACAATAGAAATCCAAAATATAAACTGTTTGCATGTGACAAATACTTGTACGTTGCTTATTGTACTCGGAAAGTGTAGTTTATAAAGGAAAACAAATGAATAAACAACCATACCTGTGTCCAAAAAGAAAATATCCCATTACGGTGTGATAGGCGGCCTAACAAAGTGCGGATGGCCGGGGGCAAGTGGGTTAAAATGGAACAGCTCGCAATAAAACACCCCTTCTATCCATAAATATCCGTGTTCGGAAGTTGGTCTATTAGCGGTTGGATATTTTTTTCCTTCTAGTCCACTTTTATTTATCGAAGATATCGTCTCGATGGGGCGCTCCGGCCGTTTCAATTTCGAATTTGCAGAATGAAATCAGAACGAACGAATCTGTTGAATTGATTTATTTTTAACGGATTCTCGGTTGTTCTTTTTTCAAATTCTTAATTGGGTTCAGCCAGAATGTAGAAAAATGGAGTGTTAGTGGGGAATTTGATTGGTTAGTTGGCAATTGGTGCATTTAAGAACGAAATTTAAAAACTTCTTTTAACAATATGTCTTAACTAATAGTTATATGTACAACAGCAAGTTCGTTTTTTATTTAAACTTTGATAGGAAACCAAGATATCTTGATGTGAATCAAATTTACGGACTTCAATTTCTCAAAGCTACGTTAAACGCATCATGAGCGATGTTCGTAATTTAAATTTTTGATTCTGTCTTCAAAACGTTTCCACCTTTCAGCGCTGCAATTACTTGCTCTCGTTTAATAACGTTAGACTATATATTTTCTTGAAGCGCTCGAATTTTACTGGAAGTCGTTCTGAAGAGTTGATTGAGTGAGAAATGGGTATTCGGTTAAAGCAATTACGGGGGGTTATTGGGAAAAATTGCTAATTTAGCTTAATATAAGAGAAAATTTCAGAGTCGCAATTTCGTCCATGTCACCCTTTAATGGATGAATTAATCGTCTATCGAGATTGACTTATTTAAATGGGAAGGAGGAAAATTTTCTGGTATAACTTATGTTGAATTTGACAAAGAATCCGTCAATTGGATGTTTACCGTGCGTAATTCACAATAAATTTCTTTTTAGACTAGCTGTTCCCGTGCGTCGTCATCCACATGAAATTATCAATATTATTATATTGGTTACATTTGTCAAATGTCAAAATTCAAAGGCACAACGAAGGCTTTTGACATTAGATAACAATTACTGTTATATGTATATAACGGCAACCTTGCTTCCTTGATGTTGGCAGCTTGTAGTTTAGAGTCCCTTTCCCACATGCGTGAAAATATACAGCCTAAAGCGTGTTGTTGTAAGTATAGGGATTTTTATTAAGGAAATAATCCTATCCATGGGGGCAAGTTTGCTTCAAGCTGGATGATCCCGATGCCGTTGCCAATTCTGTCACCGATGTGGTGCTTCAGGGGATGGAACTCTTTATTCCGTCATCTGTTGTGCCCATCGGGGGCAGTTCTCGGCCCTGGTTTGGTCGATCCTGCAAATTAGCTGCGCGCTACAAGCAGGATTGCTACCGGACCTGGGCTGAGGCGTCAGCGGCTAGGGATGTAAACACCAGCCTTCTCAAAAAGAAGTACAACTCTGCCTCCAGGTCCTTCAAAAGAGTGATTGCCAAGGCAAAGTCAGAACACGTGGCCAGCATTGGTGAGAGACTAGTGCGCCTTCCCTCTGGGACTCGTGCGTTCTGGTCTCTCGCCAAGGCTGTCCAGGGGAATTTCTGTAAGCCGTCTTTACCATCTTTGCGCAGGGGGGATAACTCGTTGGCCCATACCGCAAAAGAGAAAGCCGATCTCTTGGGCTCTCTTTTCGCGTCTAACTCGACTCTGGAGGACAAAGGTGCCTCGCCGCCGAAAATCCCGTGCGGCGACACCTTTATGCCGGAAATCCAGTTTCGTCAGAGATCAGTGCGAATAGCGCTGCAATCTCTCGACGTCAATAAGTCGAGTGGGCCTGACGGGATTCCTCCCATTGTGCTTAGGTCTTGCGCTCCTGAGTTGGCACCGGTTTTAACGCGCCTGTTCCGGTTCCTGTACTCCATCGGCACCGTCCCGAAGTCTTGGAAGATTGCCGTTATACACCCGATCCCTAAGAAAGGCGACAGCTCGGATCCGTCCAACTACGGCCGATTGCCATTACCCCCTTGTTTTCGAAAGTCATGGAAACCACTATCAACTGCCAACTAATGAGGTACCTGGAAGAGCACCAGCTGATCAGCGACCGCCAGTACGGTTTCCGTCAGCGTCGCTCAGCTGGTGACCTCCTTGCGTACCTCACGCATCGATGGTCGGAGGCGATCGAAGGCAAGGGGGAGGCCCTGGCAGTCAGTTTGGACGTGGCCAAAGCCTTTGATCGGGTGTGGCACAACGCACTTCTTTCGAAGTTGCCTTCCTACGGGCTGCCCGAGAAACTTTGCGCCTGGATTTCCAGCTTTTTGGAGGGTCGGAGCATCAAGGTCGTTGTCGACGGTGCATGCTCTGACCCGAAACCAATCAACGCTGGAGTCCCACAGGGCTGTGTACTGTCGCCCACCCTGTTTCTTCTGCATATCAATGACATGCTGCGAATACGCAGCATCCATTGTTATGCAGACGATAGCACCGGTGATGCACTGTACACGGCCCGCGCTAATGTTTCTCGGGCCACTGCCGATGAGAACCGGAACAAACTTGTGTCTGAGCTGGAGACCCTCTTTGGTGAAGTCTCGGATTGGGGTCGACAAAATCTTGTCGATTTCAATCCTAAAAAGACACAAGTATGCGCCATTACCGCTAAAAAAGATCCCTTCGTCGTCAATCTCCGGTTTCAGAACACTCCCCTGGTTGCCTCAGCCAGTATCGGTATTCTCGGCGTTGACATATCGAGTGACGTTCAGTTTCGCGGTCATTTGGAAGACAAGGCTAAGCTGGCTTCCAAAAAGCTGGGTGTGCTCAGTAGGGCGAAGCAGTATTTCCAGTCGGGCCACCGCCTTCAACTCTATAAGGCGCAAGTTCGGCCCCACATGGAGTACTGCTCGCACCTCTGGGCGGGAGCACCGCAATACCAGCTTCTTCCACTTGACCGCATACAACGGAGAGCGGCTCGAATCGTCAACGACCGAGCTCTTACCGATCGGCTAGATCCTCTGGCCTTGCGGAGGGACGTCAGTTCCCTCTGCATTTTTTACCGCATTTACCACGGGGAGTGTTCCGAGGAGTTGTTTGGAACGATTCCTGCCGCCGAGTTTCGTCATCGGACGACACGACAGACCGCCAGGTACCATCCTCACCATCTCGATGGCTGGCATTCCACAACCGTGCGGTTTTCGCGGAACTTTCTGCCCCGCACAGCCGCGTTGTGGAACGGTCTGTCCTCGGCGGTATTTCCAAACCAATACGACTTAGGGTCCTTCAAGAAGCGAGCATATCATTTTCTCAAAGGCCGGCAACGCATCTGTAGTTCCTCTGGTGTTGCGGATGTCCATGGGCGTCGTTGACCACCTTGGTGTTCTCGCCGCTCGTTTGCCCCCTAATGATATAAAAAAAAAACAAAAAAAAAAAAAAAATAATTATTTAGACTGTGCTTCCTGCTTGCGCTTGCTGTGATTCCTGACATCCTACGCCACGAAGAAGCGTGAGTTTACGCTTTATTATATTATAATAGTATATGTAGATTAGACTTTTAATGCGAAATTATCTCATATTGAAGAGGAATATATGGAGATGCTTTGCGATGAAAAATGGCGGCATAGCTATATGGGATCCCTAAAAACAAGCAAACTACAACGTGCGAGTAAAAGAAAAACCTTTCAGAAAATTAAAACTCGCGCCGAGTAATGATATTAAAATACGTTAACACACTAACATAATATTTGCTTTAAGCCGGAGCGAGGCGAACTCGTAAACTTATTAAAATATTTCCCGCCATATTTTGATGTAGTCCGCCATTTTGTCTCCGACATAGACGATATGAACTCAGGTGCAAGCGGTTACAGTTGAGATTTTTTTGATATTCTCATTTGTAACATAAGTACATTTTTAATTAAAAGAAAATCATAATTATATTCTATGTCTGGAAGGAATGGTCAACTCTTTTGTCTCTGGATTAAATTAAAAAAAAATGCTACGAAAAGTTACGGTCAAAGGTTTTAGGGCATACCTTTATGTGCCCGTTTACTTTAATGGTTATTTATAAGGAATTATAGTGTCTTAAGTTTATTTTTCTTTTATATTTAATGCATTTCGTGAATCACAAAGTTTGACTGCAACACCCCGTAGATTCAGTTAAAGTAACATAAAACAAGGATCACATGCCTCTTGCTTAGCGCCCGGCGCGTGTTTTTAAGTTCCTGGATTTATAAGCATTGGTAACATAAGGCTGTGTATACACTGGGCTACTTATATTATATTTAAAATACACATGTAATGAAAAAGTTACTCCTAAACGCAGTTTTTTATAATTTTAATTTTGAAACTTAATATATTCAATTAGTCGTGAAAGGAACCTTAGTGTTGATTTATAATGCTAAGTATATACTCTGAGTATGCCAATAATAGTAAGTATTAAGGCAGAATCATTAACATCCAAAATCAGTGATTAATTTTTACTAACTATTTAATCTCGAACGCTACGCTTGCTACGCGCTACGCCATTAAACTGCGTAGACGTATGCTACGGGTACAAAATATTTTGTACTACAAAGTACATTATGGGACATTTTATAAGACAAAACACTCTAAAGGAACTCTCTCTGTGATTTTAATCAGTGTTATGTAGTTAATACACAAACTGCCTCTCTTGTTATATGATCAAAGTATCGTGGTGTGTGCAGGGCATAAGGGTGGGTATACACTGTGGTGATGCAATCGCTAAGGCCACCTTACACGACGTACTTTATGCACACTCACAATTAGTTGCTGCGAGATGGCAGGTGAAACAATGGCACTGACACATATGTGGAGAAGACTACTAATAAATGTTTTTTAATATCTTAATTAAGTGAAATATGTAATTTTAAAAAAGAGATGACTGCAATGTAGTTACTTATGTGTTGTTATAAGATTGAAATTTTGGTTTAGCTTTGTTATAAAAAATATTTAATTACTATTGAATATATCCTAATATTTGGTTAAACTTTAGAAAATAAACAGGATTTTATTTCAAATATTTTTTTCATTTATTAGTACTACTATGTAATTATGTAAATTTTCGTACGGCAGAATTTTTGAAGGAAACAGTAAATATCAAGTAAGTATGAAATAAAATCGTATGAAATCTTGTTAATTATTTGTTGTTTATTGCATTGCGCGACTCCACTGCACTCGTGTCCGTGCGCTAGCCGTCTCAGAGCAGAAGTCGTTAGTAACAAACTCCACACATTTGTGTCACCGGATACAAACCCATTATAATTTTAAATTTTAAGCCCATTTATTTACGTTCTCGCCCAATCTGCCGCCGGAGTAGCGCCCGCGCACTCTTTGATGACATTTTAATACAAAAACGGGGGAGTTTTTCCTGATTTTCTTTCAAGAATCTTTCGACGTTTGAACACTTTTATGTTCCGAGTTTGATATTTTAGGACTTCGAAGTTTTGTGATAAAAGTGAGTTTATCTTATAATTCGGTAGTGCGAACATGTTAAAGAGGGAACATTAAGGGCTTTTTTTTGTGGGGAAATGCCTTACGCATACAACCCTTGCAGGGGCCTGTCCCACTACTGGCTGATAGAGGCTCAGATAGCTTAAAAATGACGTCACTGTCAAATAAGGTAATCCGATATTTCCATCACATATTTTACACGTTGGATTGTTATCAGACAATTTACAATTTGGTGACAGGGCCTTGGAATATTTTAAAAGCGATAGAGCACTGTTAGGTATTCTAAATGTGAACTAATCAGTTATTTCTTTTTCTTATAAATAACTAATATATTTGTAATGGGTATGAAATGCTTGCAAACATCTTAATAAGTACATTTATGGAGGGGTTAACAATAATAAATCCATAAAATTATCCCATTAGGCGATGTCGGGTAGCGCCAAAGCTGGCCGTGAGTTGTGGCCACTGCATCGCTCCATTAGCGATTATTGTTCAACTTTTACGCTAACAGGCTGGACATACAGGCAAATAGAGATACTGGATGCGACAAGGAATCACAAGAGGTTTTATAATTTAGGTAAACCATAATACCAGAGGCTGAAAACCAGCGCGGCCTTCAGTAATAAGCTGGAGACCGCATCAGCTGAGCCTTTTGGCCAAGAATTTTTTTTTCTTTTTTTTTTTGTTGTTTTTGTCTCATTAATATGTTCTGTAAATTTTGTTTTTCTTTCTTGTAATTTTTTGGGTCAATAAATAGTGTTTTATTTTATTTTATTTTATTTATTATACACAAAAATTGCTTTAGCTTAAATTTGTAATCATAGTTAGAACTAATATATTTGAAACTAGCTTTCGTCCGCGATTCCGCCTGCGTGGTATTAAAGTAAGCCTATGTGTTCTTCTAGACTATGCTCTATGTCTTTGCCAAATTTCATCGACATTCGTTCAACAGTTTAGGCTACAAACTCTAACAAACATCCATTCATCTAAACATTCGCATTTATAATATTAGTAAGATTAAATTCGGTATGGAATGATTTTTCAGATTACTATAGATTCTTAGCTAGGTCATTTCCAGTAATATAATTAATAGTAGTGGACACTAGCTACTGCCAAATAGTTTGTAGTTATTTGTTATTATATATCGCTTTCGTATTAAGTTTCTTTCACAAAGTGTTGCCAAAAGGCGGCTATTAGTTTGGCAGCAGATACATTCTTGTTACTTCCTGTTAAGTTTTTATATCTTTGTTTTTCAACTTGAGCTTTTGATTCACTACTCTGTGAGTGCCAATTTTGTTTTAAATTGTCTTAATAAAATTTTAACTGTGTTTCACTCGATAGTATCTTTGAGATGATAGTTTTAAAAACTTTATTAGTTATAAAATATTGCTTTTAGTCTTTAAAAATGATTTATTTATTAACACATAATCTTTGATAGTGGGCGCAGACTTTGACTAAACTATCGCACAACTGTTGTGCGATTGTCGATTGTTTCGCAGCCAATTAAACTGTTTAGTTGGACCAAAAATTGAGTAGTGTGCTCCTCCAAATAAGCTCATAAATCAAAGCGAGACTAAACAGTTGTGCGATTGTTTAGTCAAAGGTGTTCACGCTCTTAAGAAGATTATTATATACACCTAATTAGCTATAAAATATTGATTTAAGTTTTAAAAACTATTTATTTCTTAATACATAACAACAATACTCTCAATTACAATATTTGTGATAATAAAACAAGAATTAGTGCATTATTATGTCTATAAGCAACATTTTATTTTCAGACATTTTCATTTTCATGAAACTAATAATTCAGTATTCAATTTACACCAATCAGTGAGCAAATAATTAAATTTTCCGTTCGATGAACATGCCATGTGTGTCCGAAATGCAAACTTATAGGCAATTAAGTTAAGGTTACACCGAGCATTTTTTTATTTTACAATTAAATTAATAAATAAAATAAGACAGAAGAATAACCCATTGATGCTATAAATTTGGACTATGATGGGGAAATGATTGTTTACGTTATTCTTAAAGCTTGATTAAATGATTAAAAACTCTCCTAGACAAATCCATGATTCCTTATAGACATAATTTGCAATTGATGTCTATTGGCTAAATCGAATGAAATTTTTGAAGTAATTTGTCATGTGATCTACAGACAATTTCTTTTGAATCATCACTCTATGTTTCCAAGGTTAATCGATTAAAATGTTATAGGATATCTCAGTGTGTTACAACTTAACAGTTGATAGGCGATCGGCCAGTGGAGCGGTTGTTTCGGACGCGATATCCGGACAGGCAGTGCGTCCGGCGCGCTCACCCTAACACATGGTCACTTTAGTAATGCGATAGTTACAACCATACGCCGTGGATATGTTGCCGTTAAAGTGTACATATAGGTAGTTTATTATCTTACAAGCGATATCGCAAGCTGTTTTTAAATGTCTATTACTAATATTTAGTACAATGGTGAACGTATTTATACCTACATTTACATACTTGATATAAAAATAATACATTTTTGTCAATAATATTTTCGAAATGTTCTCACTAATATTGGTGATAAGTCCCCTGAATAAACTTCTTTATAAGAGGCTATATGACATTAAAAATACGTAATTAAATCTAAAATAATATATTAGATAAATTATAGTGAGTACAGTCAGCTGCATATATATGTATACATTTATAAAGCTTTAGAAAATACGCTTTCGGTTGTAAAAATAATTCTAGACTTATCTGTCCTTCTGCTACTGACCTTGAATATATTCTATTGACTTTAATTGAAACATAAATAAATAGTTCTGAAACCCAAGGCATACAAGCTTCTATAGTTTTGTAAAGCTGACT
Source organism: Papilio protenor (assembly GCA_029286645.1). Taxonomy (NCBI): domain Eukaryota; kingdom Metazoa; phylum Arthropoda; class Insecta; order Lepidoptera; family Papilionidae; genus Papilio; species Papilio protenor. The sequence goes on along the minus strand of JAGSMZ010000034.1, from coordinate 2,642,345 downwards.
GTACATATAATTACAGTTAGCTTTACTGCAATCTATGATACTTCAGTATTCTTAAGAATTGAAGGGTAAGAAAGGGTGGCCTTTAGTGTCATTTCGACAGTTCAACAACTTGTAATCATCAGCGCACAGCCGGGTACAGTATCCATCAATCCAGTGGTATCGCGGCAACCTGTATCTCGCACGGCTGTGACCCGGTTAACCGGGTGTCCTTAAGTCCGTCCGTGTCATCCGGCGGGTCATTTATCACCGGACGATTACCAACCCTTGCCCGGGCGCGCGTCACTCGCGGATTTCGTTAAGAAAAATGAATCTAACGTTGTTTTGTTATCAATGAATGCTGTATTTTTAACCAAAGGAAGAAAACCATAGAGGAAAGAAATCATCTATTTTGTTATCGAATTATTTCAATATCTGCCACTGCCTGAAGTTCAAGTTATAGACAAAATCGACATATTTTTTTACGATAGATATAGGCTTTTATATTTTAACTAGTTGTTGCTCGTGACTTCGCCCGCGTGAAATTTAAAAATAATAAAAAGTATAGCCTATGTTACTCACAGATAAATTACCTTTCTAATGGTGAAAGAATTTTAAAATCGGCCCAGTAGTTTTTGAGTTATTTCAATACATACAAAAATACAAATCTTTCCTCTTTACAATATTAGTATAGATTTCGGCGCTAATAAACAGACTTAAGATCGAATATTGAAACTAATTTTAAACACTACGCTTCTTTTGTTCTCTTTAGTTCTCTTTACAATCTGACAGACGTCATCATAATGGAATATAGAGTTAAAGTATGTTTTCAAGAGGCTGTTACATTAAATATCGATTCAGTATAATTAAGAATGCAATATTACACATTAAGAAACATAAATAAGGTATTTAATATTAGAACCCCTTTTACTAACGCATACAATCGTGATATTACGTACAGTCAGCTACATAAATATATACGCAATTACAAAAAATGCGTAAGCTATCAGTAGCAAAAATATTTATGCACGCTTTCAACACTAAGATGAATTCGTAATTGGAAGTTTCCAGGAGTATTCATGTATTCATATTTTAAAAATCGAATGCATATATGAGATTCTCAAGTTTTGTAAATGTATATACATTTATCCGCTGACTGTACGTTAAATCTCTAGAGTATCCTTACTGCGTATAGAAATAAAATATATTAAATAATATATACATGACTATCCCATTCGGATATCTTTGACGACGATAAATCACGCACCCCCTGCACCCCCCGCCCACATGCAAATTTGAACCCCCTGTCATTTCTATGCACTATATTTTACGAACGTTGATCATGTCAGATTTAAGTATGAATACTTTCCGTAAGTTGGAAATATGGGATTTACTTAAGCGATTGTATCAGGCTTTTTGAAACATAGAGTAGAAAGTCAAAGAATGTATTACAATAGTTTACTTTACTTATCTAACGGTAATTTAACGTATAGATAAAAGATTAAATAAACATTCTAAAGATATTTATAAAACGCTTTCTATAAACTTTCATTCGAAATTATTTACTAAAAACTGTTATTGGACGAATGCTTCATATGTGTCAACTCAACTGTCAAATTCCCGTTGTTTACTCTATGATTAGTATCAAAGATTAAACAACACGAAAAAAGCCGACTACAACTTGCTACCAGGTAACGAGTTTAATTAAGTTCGTACATGAAAAGCAGTTTATCTACCAATTAGGATCGTTTGTAGAGAAAAATAGATATATATTTTAAATGAGAAACACATACAAATGTATAAAGAAAAGGCGTATAAAACAGTTGACAGTGTCCGGGTGCGGACCCAGGGGTCCATATGAAGGATGTCGTCGATAAGTCAGAGCGTATTAACACCCTGTATAATGGCCCCCACTTGACTAATACGCAGGAAATGTAACAAATTTAACTAACAATTGTTCATTTCAATAGTGGATGGATTCGCTTTAAAATTATCATCAAGGATTACAAGCAGAAATATTTTTTTATACGCAAAACCAAATGTACAAGTATGTTCTGTTTCCTGAAATACATTGATTCAAACTTATAAAATTCAACATAATCAAACTTATTAAGTTTAAAATCAAATAGTAAAAACACCTTTTTTACATTAGATCTTTGATAGAATAAATCTAGTTTTCCAAATACTTAACACTAAGTTATAAAATAAGTATAAGTATAAGCATTTAACTGTATTAATTTATTAATATAAATAAAACACATTGATAGCTGTAGTCGTATTTCATATAGAAACAACAACACACCGACATCAATCACGTCTCATTCGAAAATATGAGCACACACTTTATCTCGGAATTTACATACCCTCAGATCCCGATACTCAAGGGCTGTGGATCCGAAAAGCTTTTGTCAATGACAAATAGTGCTTACCCCGTGCCTTTGGCGTTAGATAAAGTCGATACTGCCAACCCTATGCCGTTAACCCTTGCGCCGCCGTACGGATTTCATATAACAAATGACGAGAGATGGACTGGGGAAGGGTTATGCCATTAAGTATTGTGGGATTAGCATTCCGTTTCGGTTTTGATTGATAGTGTTTAGCTTTTGTTCGATAGTTTTTGGGATTCCGTGAGCAAATAGTACCCTAATCATACTGGTTACCAGTTGTTCCTCTGTTGTTACACATGCTACTGTTTTGTTTATTGCTTTTAGCCCGCGACTCTGGAACTAAAAAAAAAAAAAAAGTAAGCCTGTGTGGTCTTTCAGACTATCCTCTACATCTGTGCCAAATTTCATCGAGATCCGTTCAGTTGTTTAGGCTACAATCTCTAACAAACATCCATCGAAACTTACGCATTTATGATATTAGTAAGATAATGTATCACATTATAGAATAATACATTTTCTTTATTTAATAATATTGTATTTAGTCTATATCTTCGTAATGATTCGTAGATAACAAAATTTTGATGGACTCTTTGTCACTTTATAGTGCCTAGAGCTACAGTCAGTAGTAATGGTACATTTGAAAGGGATATTGGATGTCACACGACGCGAAATGGGACCTTTGCTGCCTTCCGGTCTTTGAGCGATTGTCATCTACTGATGACGTCGACAGGGTTGACAATAGCAATGTTAAAGACAATAGAAAATATATGACAATTAGATAATATGTTAATTACTAAACAACCTCAGAAAAGAATATGAAAAATCATACGAACTTAGTATAGACAGAAAACCTTTATATTTGCAACAAATGGTACACTTTTCATAATTAGTTTCAATGTTTTTTTTCCTCAATTTTAATAGAATAACTCCAAAAATATCTGTTTACAATAAGTACGATCAGAAATTATTTTATACAATTTCCTAATGGCCTACATGAATAACCACAATACCACAAACTCCTTCACCGCAGACCAGTGAAACCATTTAAAAATCCATCAATTAACCGACCCCTTGAACGTTGCCAAAAAAACTCCACCCAAAGAATTTCCTCGATAAATATTTGTCATTCCGTTCGAACTGGCAACCCTGAAATTGTTAGCGTGTCATGTCCGATCCCTTTTCAAAATGGCGCTTGTCAAGTTGGCGGGAAGGGTGACGGTCACTCCGTATCGTACATCTTTGTCCGAATGTCCCCGAAAGATATTTATTAGATGTGTTTGACATGAATATTGTTAAAATAAATCAATCCTTTGTACGATTGTTTTATTGTTTAATACTTTTAATCATAAAATAACTAGGTTTATTTCTACATACGCCACTTATGCTTTGATAATCTATACATATAATAAATAGGAGTGTCTAATATCAAAAGAAACATTTCAGATTTCGGGAAGATGATGTATTTGCGTTGCTGATAAGGAAAATCGCATTAAAAAAAATTATATCTGTCTGACTGTCCGCAAGCCGCGTTTGTTCCGGGTAATCTCCGAAACGGCTGGGCCAATTTCGGCCGGATGTTCACTGAAGGGTAGCTGACATAGACGTGCATATTATAGGCTACTTTCTTCTTAATATTGCGTCGACGAAGTCGCGGGCAACAGCTAGTATTATAAATAAACCTTTTATTGTTTTAAAAACTTCTGGTTATTGAGTCATTTGTTATTGATCGATACCATATTATACCAAACATCCATTAGCAAAGCCACGCGCTAATTCGTATGTCAACACCTCATCAAATAACGTATTCAAACGGCAATGAGCCGGCCGAATCAATCTGACGAACGTGTCGTCAATTATTCACGTTCAAAACACGCATAGTGACGTGCGATTACGTACATCGACATCGATGATCCTAGTCGGCGCTAGGCCGCGCGCCGCTCGACGGTCGACGGTCGTCGGCGCGTTAACTTTGCATTATTAATGATTCATTTAGTTCACACTAACCGAGCTGTTCGCTCGATCCCTTCGGGTTTTCACTAGTGATGTACACGGAATAGTTTAAAAAGTTGTCGATATCTGAATAAAGTATTAATTTGTTTCTTACAGTTAAATATATATGTTGTTACTATTACTTCTATTTAATTAGTTTAATATTTTAAAGTTAAAAAATAATTTAAAACAATGAACTACATACATCTTGGGCTGACTCTTATTATTACTTAATAAATTTAAATTACATGGTAAAACAATAAGAAAAAAGGATTTTCAGTCTCTCTCAATTCTGTCTTTTAAACACTTGCCTATACTATAACTTAGTGCTTAAGCTACTCTACATCTATGAAAGGCTTAACTTACTAAAACTGTGAAATTTAACAAAATAATTAAAATCGTCGACATCGATGTAAAACAATTTTCCCAACACTAAACTAAATGTTTGAAAGTGCAATCGGCGATCTGATTAATAGTAGTAGCGCGAAATGTTTAATCTTCGCCGGCGTGATTCCCGTCCCTTCACACCGAGCGGTGAACAGCCACTTTATTATGTACAAACTATCGATTGTTAATCGCGACCCGTGTTGGTGCACATCACTAATTCATGTGTTTGTTAACGTGTTTGTTCTCGTGGCTAATCAATGGAATTGTAAATAAGATAGCGCTACTTCGTGTTTATTGATCGTAGAGATAATTGTTGTTAATTAATTGATTGTTAGTTAAAATTTTAAGTACAGTTTAAGTTTAATTAGTCAATCATACTAATATTATAAATACGCAAGTTTAGATGGATGGATGTTTGTTAGAATTTGTAGCGTAAACAGCTGAACGGATTTCGGTGAAATTTGGTATAGATGTAGAGGATAGTCTGGAAGAGCACACAGGCTACTCACTTTTGTTTTTTTTTTCAATTCTACGCGGACGGAGTTGAAGAAAGCTAGTCATATATTATATTTTCTACAGACATTCGCCAGTGATGGTTAGTTTCCTCCCGTGACTCCGTCCTCGTGAAATGAAAAAATAAAGTAAATAGCTTATGTGTTCTGTACTATACTCTATATATATGCCAAATTTGATGGAAATCGGTTCAGCAGTATAGGCTAAAACTCTAACAAATATCCATCCATCTAATTTCGCGTTAATAAGTAAGATAGTGACCAATATAGATTTTTAGATATTTCTGCAGCAATCAGTTTTTAAGGGATCATTTAAATATATGAATTACTGTGTCGCGTTTACATAATACTCTATAATATTCAATAAACATCGCCTCTAAAGTGCGTTTCAGCAACCGACAATAAAATTTATTCGTCTCCGGATAACAAGCCGAAAATCTGAGTGAGCCGAAATGTAAGAAAGACAAACGCGAGTAAATTCAGTGTAAGTGTGAAATCAACTGTATAATTAGGCCAAATATTGGTCCAGGGTTTTGAACAAAGAAAACACTGGTAAGGGGGGATCGTCTTGGGGTAATCGGAGCCCTTAAAATGACGCTCGTTCACTAACAAATAACAGACAACTAGTACAAGATGTGATAAAATGTAATTATTTCGTTCTACGTCAATTCCATGGTGCAGCTACTTCATATTTTTTTCGTAGTATTTTTATAATTTTCGACGTGCCTAAAATTATTTTTTTTCTTTTTATTTTTAATATCAACTTCTACAGACTCTTGGTCCGTACTCTTTTTAAAAAAAAATCTGATTGTAATTTTACAGATGGGCGATTTAATAAATAACAATGAAATATATTTGTATAGTAAAGTAAATCATTATTAATATTTTGAGGAGAAAAATAAATGCATGTATTTCAAATTGAATACAGTCTAAATATAAGTAGATTTAAGCTATGATTTAATAATTTAAACATGACAGCAAATTAAAAGAAAAAAAAGTGTATGATGGGTCGTTTTTTTTTCTGAAAGCGTCATCTTAGGGCTCCGAAACAAAAGGGCGTAAAATTCGAATCCCCATGTTTGCACACGATTCTGTAACGAGAAGGAGGTGTTTTACAGATTTCCAATGTTTTCTCAAGACTCCGACAAACGCCGGCTTTGTCTGCGAGTTATGTTTGCACTTACTACCACCAAACCGCTCAACCATAAGCTTATTCTATACAAACGTATTGATTTCTTGATGTTTAAATAAACTTATACTTGAGTTAACACTTGTTTTGTTTTCAAAAAGTAACACTAGATTAAATACATTTCACTACATGGTACAAAACAAATTCGCTTCCAGCTGTCTGTCTGTATTCTTAGATATTTTAAACTACGCAAAGGATTTTGATGTAGTTTTATTAATAGATATATTCAAAAGGAATGTTCATTTGTATAAAATACACATATAAGATATAAAAATACTGATGATCGTAGTGGTTTCTAATACGATGTCGTAAATAAACATATTTTCCTATCAACATTGGACCTGTGCGAAGCATTGGGGGGTAGCTAGTACAAAAATTAAAATAGCAAGACGCAATTTCAACATTCAACACAGATTCATAGGAATTGAGATTATGGCAAAGCATAATTACGTTTAGAACGGGCGCACACCTTTGATTAACAATCGCACAACTGTTGTACGATTGTCGATTGTTTCGCAGCCAATTCAACTGTTTAGTTGCACAATTAAAAAACGACTAGTGTACCTCCACATAAACTTTAAGCAATCAAAGCGAGACTAAACAGTTGTGCGATAGATTGGTCAAAGATGTGCGCGCTCTTAATGTTAAAATTATGTAAATTCAGTTTATAATTCACTTTTGATGTATAAATATCGATATCTAGTAAATATCTAAAAACAAAGGGTGTTCTAAAAATCAATTTAATATCCCTTGATATCAACCAATCTTATAACATCATTTGTCTTAAAATTTAATACATCCCGATGTATCAATACCCTAACAAAAAATATTCCAATATTATGATTTATGCTACAATATGGTACAGAATACCCAGTATACAATGACCTGTGGTTTCATATCAGCTCCAAATATTCACATATCAAGGTAAATTGGTTGTCAGTTTCATCTCCCCCTATGCGAAATATTTTCAGTATATTTCGTACTTAGGAATACTGGAACAGCCAACGTTATTTCGATTCAAATAAATCTTGTATGGGGTTAATACTGACGTACTCACGATAGGTTTCCGAGCTTTTTCCTTTAAATAAATCACTTATAATGTCGACTTCGTCTTACGTAACGTTAAGAAAAAAAATTGTTTGCAATTTATATACAAAACATGCTTTCGCCCGCGATTCCGTCCACGTGGAATTAAAAAAAATGGCATAGATGTAGAGGATGGTCCGGACACACACATAGGCTACACACTTTTGTTCTTTTTTTCATTTTATGCGGACGGAGTCGTGTGCGAATGCTAGTATTCGAATAAACTTTTATTATACAATAATTTATTACTGCGTTAAGAGTTAATTGATCATTAAAAAAACTAAAATACTCCATTAGTTTATGTTAATTAATCTTCAATTAATTTATAAAACGTCTTTTCGTAGATCATTTCGTTTATAAACACGAAGAAAATCATTTTACATTACTCGTGTTGCGAGTAACGGAAGCCGGATGTATGTGATATTTATTAGGTGAGAAAATTCTTTGATAAATCACCACTTTCTGTAGGGGTACCTGTGGAGGGTGCGGCGGGGTAAGGGTTAGAATTGCCCGCGAAGATGTCTCGCGTGCGTTTTGAGATATGGCTCGCGAATACCGGAGTTATTTGGTATATTTATTTTATTCCATTCCTGTTATACCAACATATATATCCTTAAGTATACATTTTTATATACTAATACTAGCTTTCGCCTGCGACTCTGTTCGTGTGGTATTATAAAAAAAAAATCAGATAGCTTATGTGTTCTTCCAGACTATGATCTACATCTTTGCCAAATTTCATTCACATCTGTTCAGCCGTTTAGTCTACAAACTAACAAACATCCATCTAAACTTATGCATTTATAATATTAGTATGATTACAAAGCGGAAAGATTTATATTTTTGTACTAAATAACACAAAAACTACTGGGCCGATTTAAAAAAATCTTTCACCATTAAAAAGCTACGTTATCAGTGAGTAAATTAGGATATATTTATTACAATATTTATTACCGCGAGCAACAGCAGTATTATTTTATAAATACAAGATGCATTATTTTTATAATCTTGATTCAAATGTCTATCATAATGGTTAATGATGGCTCCTACGTAAACTGCCCTAAGTTAGAAAGTCAAATTTTACAGAAAAGCAGTTACAAGATGAACTGCTTTTTGTATCACATCGCGTACGCTATTCTATTAATCTTTAAATAGATTTGTTACAAGCATTAAAATACCATATTTTACTGAAGTTCTTAATTTTTTTTTGTTTTTTTTTTTTAACGTAAATAAACCAGCGCTTGACCTCGACTCCACCTAAGTTAAGTGAAGACGCGGCCGAAGGATAGAGCGCGCTAGCTCAATAAGTGCCGATTCACCCTACTCTTGAAGGCACCCACGTTATAGCTGGACGGGAACACTGAGGCCGGCAACTTGTTCCATTCCTTTGATGTGCGCACGAGAAACGATGTCTCGAATCGCTGAAATTTTATTTCAAACAAAGAAACTTTCTTAGTAATGACCTACATTTTAATGTTAATTTTAAAATTATTTACTATCGGTGTTTTTTGTTAAAATTGTTATTAATTATTACAATAACGTATCAATAGACATCAAATAACATGTAAACAATGCATAGAGGGCGCAGTTGTCACTAGTGGGGTTGGGGGGTCTAAGAATAAATGCCCTACATAAAAGCGGGAGTGCTAGGAAATGTACGTGAGTATTCTTAACACCCTGTGTATGTTGGATATTTATAGAGTTGATAATTGCCTTTGGAAATATTTTTTTTAACTAATTTCATAAACTCATTTAAAATCAGATATACCCAATAGGTATATTGTTAATGGTGTCTGTTAAAGATATCCTTTATTAATGTATAAATTCCAAAGGATAAGTTCTGTAGACCACTAAACTATAATTCATTTTTATTTCGTCAACATTTTAAAAATCGTCTAAGACCTTACTGGCCGTCGATCCGTCGGCTGGCCTATCGGAAAGACGCTGTGGACCTTCAACATCTTCAAGAAGTCGACTGGTAGGAGATTGCATAGAGCAGTGCTGGCGTTCTCTTGTGTCAGAGGTCAAGATCCACTTTGAGTCGTATTTTATAAGAAAAGGGAACAAACGAGCCACACCGAAGAGATAATCGACGCCGAACACAGAGGAACAGCAGATGCGTTGCCGGCCTTTGAGAAAGAGATCTCGCTTCTCGAAGACCCTTATTTCGTCTTTTGTCTCAGAGTAAGTCGATCAGCTCTATATAGATCCTGATTGTATCGCGATCCCCACGAGGCGTACAGTATCACATTATGTTATTTATAAACAAAATGTGTTGGAATAAATCGTCCCGCGTCCGGGCGATACGACGGCTCAGAGACTTGAGACGTCGCACCTGGAATTTATATCAGTGATCAATTCAATTCTATTTTTGTATAACAGACATATAAGTGTGGGCACACCTTTAACTAAACTATAGCATAACTGTTTATCGCTTTGATTACTATGAGCTGCACGAAGGTGCACACTATTCGATTTTTATTTGTGCAACTAAACAGTTGAATTGACAGCGAAACAATCGACAATCTCACAACAGTCTTGCGATAATTAATCAAAGGTGTGCCCCCTTCTTATAATGTTCGTAAAACACGGGTTTTTTTATTAAGATTGGGTTTGTGCTCCCGATATTTCGGCATAGTTGTATTCGCCATGTTCCGTGCTGACTGAATTGATGGGGTAATGAGAAAAAAAGCAAGCTTTCATACACGTGTGCCAGTTACTTCAAGAGTTCCGAAGCCCTGTATATCTGCAAATAGACGAAATATCGGTTTTTTAGGAACTTAACACAATAGTTTAATATATTTATGTAAGTACGCTTCGATGTAACATTTTTAATGTACTTTTTGCTTTTAAATAGTTATATGAGGCTACCAAATGAATGATTGAATGAGAATGTATGCAAATATAAGCAGTGATAGTACAGAATAGAGAGGGTAGTGCAATTGCAGCGCCACCTGGCGGTTGTCAACTGCGACGCGTTCGGAAATTGCGCGGGAGTGCGCTCAAATCTCTGGGTCACTGCTTTTGTGGACGCTACGAAATCATTATATGGATATGACTTATTATTTAATTACTTGTCTAATTAAATAAATAGTGATCCTTTTATTGTGAATGCATTACGTTTAATAATAGTTAATTTTATATGATGATGTAAAAGTTATGCTAATAATATTAATGCTATTAATATTCGATTATTAATATCGCTAGTAGCATTAAAAATGTCAAAATGTATTTTTTTTTAAATAATAGAATGGGGCAAACGAGCGGCGAGAACACCGAGGTGGTCAACGACGCCCATGGACATCCGCAACACCAGAGGAACTACAGATGTGTTGCCGGCCTTTGAGGAAATTGTAGGCTCGCTTCTTGAAAGACCCTAAGTCGTATTGGTTTGGAAATACCACCGAGGACAGACCGTTCCTCAATGTATAATGCAAATTCGTAATTATAGAAATACATGACAACTATATGACATATCGAATGTTATTAATAAAAATTCCTGTTGCTTATTCATTTAAATGGCATATCCACATTATTCCAACGTAAAGTCATTTAGGGTGGCATTACAGGTCCGTGGGCGTTCACTATTCAATATCGGACAAAGCTGGCTAATTGTTCGTGTATCCAACTCTGGCTGGGCAGGGTAATTCCCTGTCTGAATACGGGCTGCGAGACAATGGACACGGAAAATTATTGGTACTTCGCATATCTGAACTATTATTAGTAAGTTTAAATAAAACTTGAAATTGTTTTAGAATCGAAATATCGATATCGTATCGATAAAATTTAATTTTACTCAGTATTGTTTACTTTATCTATACTAATATTATAAAGAGGTAAGATTTGTATTTATGTATGTATTGGAATAACTCAAAAACTACTGGGGCGATTTCAAAAATTCTTACGCCACTAAAAAGCTACGTTATTAGTGAGTAACATAGGCTTTATTTTTTATTTTCACGCGGATGAAGTCGTAAGCTACAGTTAGTCTATACTAATATTATAAAGAGGAAAACTTTGTATTTTAAGGGCGAACGTAATAGGTTATATTTGTACTTTCACGCGGGCGAATTCGCGAGCAACAGCTAGTTTTTTATAAAACAAAGAAACTCATCTCTTCCATTCAGTTAATCTTTGGATTGTTTTTTTTAATGTTAAAGAACAAAATTTCCCATACACGACGTATAAAAGCCAAAATGACTATAAAAGGGTTAAATACCCTTCAAATTCGTTGTCTCCTAACAATTCTAAACGCGTCAGCTAATCTTGATATTTACCATCGTTATTTCTTGATAAATACATTAATTATTCAGGACACAAGTTGGCGAATGTTTACGTTGCGATGCGCGCCAACTATTCCTTTATGGAGAAGTTTGGTCCAAGCTTTGTCGTGCGAGGAACATCCGCTGCGGGCTATCTTTCCAGGTATTTGATAACAGAGGTTACGAGATATAGTTGTATTAATGACAATGCATTAGATACTGTTCATGGATTTAAATATAGGTTAAAACTCTTAAGTCTATCCTTTATGTTATTTACTTCGGAAAATATGGAAAAAAATGTGTTTTTATTTGCATTTAAACGTTTCAAGTGTACTGTTTTTCAAATAACAAAATGTGCATATATTGATAAGGTTAAATTTGAGAGTTAATTTATTATAGACTTATTTTCTTTTTTTATTTATGAAAGTGCAAATTCAATGTCATTACCAGGAGTGAGCGTGAAGTTATGCGAAATATCGCTGTCCGCGGCGCGGCGGCCGACAAAGAAGTTAGCCATACATCACTTAACATAATAGTGGGATCAAACGAATGTAGACTTACAAATATATAGACACGCACAACGTAAAAAAATCTTATAAACGGTAATCAGACAGTAAAAGGATGATTTAAAATGTATCAAAAACCCAAAATAATTTTAAAAAATGGTTGAAACATCTCAAATAATATACATGTCTTACTTAAAGCACGTAATCTATGGTCTATCGTTTCTACATTTAAATGGACGCCGTGTCTACTAGCTTCCTAGCTCTACATCACGCTGGGGGCCATATTTCTGCGGAGAGTTACAAAGAGCACGATACGTGCCATCTCTGGCCGCCTCACGTCTCTCAGTTACCTAATCGTCCCGTATAACTACAGCTTAAATAACTTGCTACCGACCCCAACTTAGTATGGAAAACTAGACTTTATTACCTATTTTCTTATTCTAAAATTACTATGAAAGATAGTATGTGGTACACAAAATATAGCTAGACACTGTTTAGTTACCACGTGTTTTACTTAGAAGGGTTAAAAACCATTTGAAACTATGTTTAAGTTTTAATGGTAGCAGTGTCTCAAAGAATCTTATATCGACTGTATTACGGCCTAGTTCGGCTCGCGACTTCGTTTGCGTGAATTTAAAAAATAATAAAAAACATAGCCTATGTTACACACTGATAGCTTAGTAATGGTGAAAGAATTATTGAAATCGGCCCAGCAGTTTTTTAGTAATTTCCATACATACAAGAATATAAATCTTTCCTCGTTATTATAGATTAGTAGTCAAGAAAGTTAATTTCAATAACCATATTCGACTTGCAAAGGAATCGTTATACTATGATCGTACCAAATCGAAATCTATAATCTCTACTTACCCCTCTAAGTTACTTAAACGCATAACTATATTTTTGAATCCCTTCAGGGTGTCTTTAGCGATTCTAACCGCTTACAAGTATATTGCGTCCAATCAGCAATTTTCCGCGTAATATCGATTCAAGTTTATATATCGACAAATTGCAGTATTTCAGTTTGTACGATGGTTAAATTATAACATGGAATATTAACTACTTATGGTAATAGTAAGGAATACAAAATGCTTACTTCCTTAAAGGCCAACATATCTAGAGATCCTCATATAAATGTGAGCGGTGATTGTCAGTTGTTTACAATGTTTGCACCATTGTTTTAGGATTAGAGTTCCAAAGCTTCGCCTGGGTGGCAAAGAATACGTATCATATCTTTTCTGTCATATCCATACCCTTCCAGTTGATGTAAATAGCCTATGTCACTCAATAATTTAGCTTTCTAATGCAAAAAGAATTTTTCAAATAAGTTTCAATACAATCAATGAAATCTTTCCTATTTATAATTTATAGAACTAGTTTTCGCCCACAACTTCATCCGCGTGGAATTAAAAAAACAAAGCAAGTATGTGTTCTTCCAGACTATCCTCTACATCTAAGTAAAATTTCATCGAGATCGGTTTAGCAGTTTAGGCTACAAACTCTAACAAACATCCAACCATCTTAACTATCGCATTAATATTAGTAAGATTCAATTATATTAGAAATCAAATTTACGTTTTACATTTAAACATCAACTAAATTGTCTATTTCAATTAATCAAATTTTATCATAGATATTAAAATCTACAATTAATACTCACAATTCAGTTCCCTCTTACTACATGATCAATTATTCAGACCATTGTTTCCAACCCTTTAGCACTAACACATCAAACACTCTCACATTAAGATTCAACAAGTGTACTCAAGTTAACCCTAAAGGTGCCGCAAAGGTCGCGACCTTCAACAAACTTACCGATACTGACCTATTACGGGCTGATCGAAGTACTTCGAAGGGACGAGGGTTCAGTCTTCAGTTGTTTAACGGTTGACCTTCGTATTTGTAACACTTGTATGGAGTAAAGGAGTTTAACTAGACAATAAATATTTATTTTTCTTTGTTACTAATAAACATTTAAAATGTGTTTAAGTTGTTTGTTAGATGCGTTTTTGTTCAACCTTCGTTTATGAACAGTTAATAGACTCTTACTAGTCATCGATTAGTTCAGCCATTCCTTAATAGATTTCTTATACGAATACTATGGGCCTGTTCCATCATTGGCTGATAGAGGCTCAGATAACTTAAAAATGACGTCACTCTCAGATGACGGAACAAAATCCGATATTTCCATCACATATTACACGTTTGACTGTTATCAGATAATTATTTGGTGGGACAGGCCCCAAGTCTACCCTAAGGGTTGTATATAATAATAAAGTACTAGGAAATAGTAAGAAATTTACACATAACTTGCTGTGTATAGCTTTAAAAAGCAGGAAACGTTATAAAATCGCTTTTGCCTAAAAGTTTAAAACCAATATTTCAATCAAATCCTTGATCCAACCAGCTTAGTGCAAAAGCTCACGTAAAGTGAAAATTTAAACTGTCTAAAACAAAATCAACGTACGAACAAGGAAGCGATTTATAAAGTGAATTGACTTTTACTGTACGGGCTCACCTGGTATCGATATCCCGATGCGGGACGGCCGGGACGTGCCGGGGACGAGCCGGGACCGCGCCGGGTACACGCCGATGTTACTGAAAAACGATAACTCTCTATAGGGTTGGCAAAAATCCGAATATTATTTATTACTATCAAACGAATTTATAATTAATCAAATAACAATCTCAACGGTACATTTAGTACATACATTAGGAAATATCTGAATACAATTCAATTTAATTGTAAATGACTATCAAAATACATAATTGAAAAGCATAGACAAATCATAGCAAATACGTCTAAAAATCATAAGCACTTTTTTCAATTTCTATTTTACGACACAAAAAGTGTCGTAATAATATTTGTTTTATTAAATGAATAAAAGATATAACATTCACAATGTAGTATTAGTAATCAATAAAAAACGCAAAAAAAAAAAAAAACTCATTTTGAAAACCGATCAACAGCCAACCCTGTCCTCAAAGCCAATACCACCTGTTGCGTCGAACATTCGATATCCTTCAATGGAATGTGCGACAGGGATAGCATCATTATGTGTACCACTGGTGAGAAGGGGACAGAACATAGACAAGGGTCCCACTTGAGCTCACACGTTTGAATGGTTTCAGCGAATCTATAACTATACACGTTCGAACTTCGGTAAAATGTTCAAAAGATCTGCAAGTTGCTCTACCAAGATATTTTGTACGAAACCTATAGTTCAAGTGTTCTCAACTTTTACAAAGCAGGGGTTTTAATGGATTTATTTATCTGTGTCTTTATCTGAATTTCCCATACGAATACTACAATTAGTTAGTATCTCAAAGAAAAATTATGAAGAAATAAAATGCATGTTTTTAGAATTAATAACGTACCTACTGAAAATTCAACTTCAATAACTTTAACTAAAATAATAGTAAAGTATATGTAATTTAAAAGCAATAGATCGTATTTTAAAAAATTATTTATTTTCAATCGAACATAACAATTGCTCCAATTTTGTCTAAGACAAGCAGAGCATTCTTCAATAATTTCTCACTATTTCAAATAAAAAAGGGACGTGAAAAGCCTTGTACAACATAAAAAGGCGTTCGGAGGCGGCGCCGGAACCTATCGATAGCTCGGACCACTCCACGGGGTATTTTTTCACCGGCAATTTTCCGACGGGGATTTTTTTCATGGGGTTGATTTTTCAACACCGGATTCTCTCACGGGACTCTATCGGACATCGGGTTTCCGATTTGCATATTGTATTGAGTGGTTTTTCAATAGCTTTAAGCGCCGAGCTTAATTGAAACTGCGGTGAGCTTTAATTGTTTTATTCCGTACTGAAAATGGAAGCTCGTAGTTCTTTTGTTTTCGAGAGCGATGCGTGTTTTGTTTCGTTGTGTTTTGTTTTATTTACACCTCGTGTTGTTTTAAAGAGTTTTTATATCATGGTATTTATTTAAACTAATTGATTTCCTTAAATATTAGCGTTAAGCTAATATTTAAGGAAATCAATTAGTTTAAATTAAGAATTAGTAAACATTAACAATGGTAGCCAGTAACGTCATTAGCTACACTGAGCTGGTTCAAAAAAAAGGTAACTGAGGGCCTGTCCCGCCAAATTGTAAATTGTCTGATAACAATCCAACGTGTAAAATATGTGATAGAAATATCGAATTTTGTTCCCTTATCTGACAGTGATGTCATTTTTAAGCTATCTGAGCCTTTAAATCCAGTGGTGGGACAAGCCCTAATTCAATAAGCGTTTAGACCAATGTTAAATTATAACTAGGTAATTCTGTACACTGGCGTCGAATCGTTCGTTCGTGAAATAAAAACAAACCGGGAATCACGTTAGCGACGTCATTATCTAGCAATAACAATTATAACACAAGCGAACCGAACGCGAGCCCACGAGGAGAACAAACGATCTGTTATATTAACCGTGAAATGAACGATTCTAGTCAGTCCGTCTGTCACACCGTCACGTAACATGGAAAGAAAACTAACCTCTTTAAAGATATCTTACACTGCCGTGTAACGTGCTTGATCTGATATTTAACAATAAGAATTATGGACTAACAACGGTCTTTTGAAGTTAAATAAATTTACCTTAAATTTTATTGCCTTAACTTGTCTCTGAAAACCCATCATGTGTATGAAAAATCACAAGTAGTTACTTAAATGGTATCCCCCTTTATTTCTTATATTATGCTACTGTATAGTTAAAAAAACAAATGACAGAGAGTCAAATAAGTATTCTAAATTGATAGTTATAGTAACTAATATTTATAACCATATTAAAAAGGAGTAGGTTATGTTCAGTTCGTTACTATGTGTAATAAATCCTAATGTACAAACATATAAAAACGCTTCAAACGCTGTCCCTTGAAGAAGTATAAAAAAGCCACCAGCGACCGAAAATTAAATAATGAAAAAATATAGCCTCCTCTTCCCTTGTACAGATGAAATTTGATTAAAAAATCACGATTATTAGGGGGGCCTCTTTGTGATATTTGACAAACGGAACACATAACCTATAATGTTAAATTTAAACGAATATGACCGTTATTCAGTACTCTTAAGGTGCTTAGTTCAGTGATGAGCTGCAAATGTAAGTTTGTTCTTCCACTAGAGCCGATGCCTCCCCATCCCCACCCTTTCGCTGACCCCCTTTCAATAATTTTTCATCGTTTTGATCCGCTCGCTTTGTGGTCGACTCTTTATACTTAGATTAACAAAGTTTTAAATTAAAAATTGCTATAGCAAATATCTTTATATTTCATTTCTATTTTTCTATCAGAAATTAACGATTTTCCTTGAATATAAACACATTTAAGTATGTAACATTGTCTTAAATGATGAGACCATTAAACTGCTGATTCCATAATAACATCTGTCAGATTGTAATCGATGTGAAATATAAAATCTTTGTTCCTACTGGAACTAGTGACACTATAAGTATCAATAAAAACGGTCTTGGTAAATGGTTAACAATCTTACTTTTACTTTAATACTGTAAAAGCGAAAGTTTAGATGAATGGATGTTTGTTAGAGTTTGTAGCCTAAACTGCTGAACAAATCTCGATGAAGTTTAGCATAGACGTAGAGTATATAGTGTGGAAGAACAAATAGGCTACTCACTTTTTTAATTCCACGCGGACGGAGTCGCGGGCGAAAGTTATTAATAAATAACTTAACTGATACATAGTCTCTAGTTCATACTTAACACTGTTATAACATAATTAAAATCATTGCAATACGATTCTAAAACACTTCAAGTCAATTGCTTTACGTTCTCATCAAAATAATGAATACAAAATTGTTAGTTATAGATATTGAAAAAAGTCATTAACAATTATCAGATCAAAGGATTCCACTCGGCATTGTTATGACAAAGATTACTGCTTGAATGGATAAGGATGTAAGTGAAATTTTTGCTTCAACTATAAAAATCGATTGTAAAAAATAGTAATCAAATTTTGTAAGGAATAAGAAAAAATAAATTTTATTAATATTATGGCTTAAAAGCATCAATATTTAATATGTGACAACCGTTTATTAAGAAAATGTAATTAAGATAGTCGTAAAATCCAAGCCATGATTAGTTTAAAAAGCATTTAGTCTATACTAATATTATAAAGAGGAAAGATTCGTATTTTTGTATGTATTGAAATAACTCTAAAACTGCTGCAACGATTTTAAAAATTATTTTACCGTTAGACAGGTTATCTATCTTGTAAGTAACATAGGCTATATTCTGTATAATTTTCTAAAATCACGCGGGCGAAGTCGTGAGCAACAGCTAGTATGTTATAAAATGTAGGGGGTTGTTTACTACAACCATTACCACATCAAGTGTGCACACACAAAATACCGCAGTTTTTCCTGTTAATTTATAGAGGTCAATGTTAAAAATCCATTTACAACCCTTTCCTATCAGTGCCTGCGTCATCCATATTCAATGCCGATGCATATGCAGCCATGCATCGCGACGCATTGTTGCTACACCAATCATTCTTTGAACTCCTTTGCAAGTGGCCCGAAGTAGCGTTGATTAATCAACGAGGGATCAAATAGGAATGTCGGATTGTATTGCGACGAGGGGCAATGGGTGCATGAGTTCGGATTTACTTTTTCTGCACGTATAGCTTTTTTGTATGTTGCTGTTTTTCGTATCGTTATTTAGATGTAAATTTGTTTTAATTGTGATAGATTAATCGATACTAATCCTTTGTAGGTATTAAACAAATAAGTAAATACGTTAATAACATAACATGACATCTGCTAGGTTCTATGAATTTTTCCATAAGTCAACTATATCTATACTAATATTATGAAAAGGAAAGATTTATATCCTTGGATTTTGTATTTAAATAACTCAAAAACTACTGGATCGATTTCAAATATTCTTGCACCATTAAAAAACTATGTTATCATAGGCTGTTATTTACTTTTTTTTTAATTTCACGCGGACGAAGTCGCGAGCAACAGCTAGTCTTTTATATTCCGTCAGAATTATGGGCGTTGCTAAGCGATGATCTAGATCTACACGTAGAAGTTATCATTAACAGTATATTTCATAGTTTTTATATTCATTTAACTTTTTTCTATTCTAAGGGTGGGAGCAGACTTACTGGTGACGTATGCTACAAGCAATAAAAACAACCAAGAGACTTGTCGAATATTATCTGGACAAATAAAAGTGGACCAAAAACGTCAACATTGAATAAATATAACATCAAGACAACATATAACAATAATATAAGATATTACATAGATAAAATAAGTATGTCTGTATGATGTAATACGCCTTCGGTCGTCCGAGGTTATTCATTTATTTTCTCATAACCAAATTCATGATTACATTAAATTTTTTATCTCAGCCAGTTTGTAGAAACAAAGGCGGTTGTCGGCAAACGGTTTCGCTTATATAGAAAGCTGTAATAAAACGATATTTCCTTTTAGTCATCGACAGACGAATGTCGTTATGACAACCGGTTTTACTTTTAGGGTACCGTAGGAAAATATTAATAATTTTAATCGTAATATACGTTATTTGTATAGATTACTAGCTTCCCGCGACTCCGTCCGCGTGTAATTTAAAAAAAAAGACAAAAGTTAGTAGCCTATGTGTTCTTCTAGACTATCATCTACATCTGTACCAAATTTCATTAAAATCTGTTCAGTCGTTTAGGCTACAAACTCTAACAAACATCCATCCATCTAAACTTTCGCATTTATTAAGATTTTTTTAGTAAGATTGGCGGTGTATCCAGGAAAATCTCATTGCCACAGTATAATATTAAAAACGTATGTTGTGTGTCATTTTCTATATCTATACTAATATTATATAGAGGAAAGATTTGTATGTATTGAAATAACTCAAAAACTACTGGGCCGATTTTAAAAATTCTTTCACCGTTAGAAAGTTAAATTATCTGTGAGTACCATAAGCTATGTTTTTTTTATTATTATATTTCACACGGATGACGCCGCGAGCAACGGCTAGCTATAAATAAATTGAATTTGGCTGAAGATTTTTTTTTCTAAATCCTTTATTAAGCGCGAAGTTTACAAAATTAAAAGTTTAAAAACACACATAGAAGAAACAAAAAGTTGTTTTATAACCATTATGATTTTAATAAATTACAATAATTACTTCTTTTAATAACAAGCTTTAACCGACTTCGTCTGCGAATTAAAAAAACTAATCTTCGACATTATGTTCTATTCTACCAAATATAATTGAGATCCGTTAAGCCATTTTAGAGATATGTAGTAAGAAATTTTCGCATTTATAATATTTAAGTACGAATTATGAGGTTTTTAAATATTACGGAACCCTGTCAACATAAAGTTAACGTTGACCGCAATAAATAAATGTAAACTTCCAAAACTGCTGAAACAAATGGTTATTACGCACTCTTTTACGTATTATCTTGATGTGTGTTACTGGTTTTATGTATCGTACCGGCTGCTTAAGGCGAGGTACTGTGGGAAAATATTTCTTTATTTTTTTTTAATATACGCTAGTTTCTTTAGAATTCTAAGCGTGAGGTAGTTAATACAAATTGATGTCATCTCGATAACTTGTAGAAAACAGTACAAACAGAATCAACGTATTTTTCATAGTTATAACAGTGGTAACTCACACTAATCGGTAGCAAAACATATCACAATTATACTAATAATATAATATTATTTTGGATTAAGTGCCCGATTCAAAAGGCGGTTATTTTAGAAACCGCACGCATAGTGAGGAGGTTCCTGTCTCTGCAGCCCTGACCACTGGTTGCTTGAGTCATCGAATTCCGCAGCCGGTGGTGTTCTATTTTTTATATAATGTGTTTTATTTTATTTTTATACAAATCTTGTAAAATGTATTATATAGAAAATAATAAATAAAGATATATGTGAATTATTAATGCTAAAGTTTGTATGAATGGAAGTTACTGCGTATCTGGATGAAGGAACAAATATAGAACATACAAGAACACATAGATTACTTATTCAAGTTTTAATTCCGAAGTGAAGTCGCTGGCAAAAGCTAGTATATTATTACAAATGCATCTTAACATTGTTAGATATAAAAATTATTCACCTTTTCAATTGCTCGTATAAAAATGTTGAATTGTCGTGAAACTCATTGTCATCAAGTTTGGTTGAAATTGCCTTATGTTGCAAGTTCGTGCGAGGTTACACGCATTTGGCAAGAACGTAGCCATTATTTAAATCATTATGTCGATATCTACCTTTTGTTGAAAATCTATTTTTTTAACATTACAAAAGAACAGTGAATAACGTTTTATATCTAACTAGCAGTTGCTCGCGACTACGCCGGCGTGAAATTAAAAAATACAGCCTATGTTACTCCCTGATAACGTAGCTTTTTAATGGTGAAAAAAGTTTTAAAATCGGTCCCGTAGTTTTTGATTTATTTCTATATATACAAAAATACAAATCTTTCCTCTTTATAATATTAGTATAGATATACTCTAGTGTTATAAATGCGAAAGTTTAGAAGATGTTTGTTAGAGTTTGTAGCCTAAACTGTTGCACGGATTCCGATGAAATTTGGCATACATGTAGAGCATAGTCTAAAAAACACATAGACATTTTTGTGAACTTTTGGTTTTTTAATTCCTCGTGGATGGAGTGGCGGGCGAAAACCAGTATTGCATTATCTTTCCCAAATCGCCAGTTGAAATTAAAAATTAATGGAATGTTACTTAGGGACGTATTGAATACTTAGTGATTGTCATTGTATGGACTAAAATGTCCTTTATAGAATCCGCCATATTATTATTGGTTGAAACCACATACTATTACCTTTATACAATCTGTTGAAATATTAAATACTAGCTGTTCCCATGCGACTTCATCCGCATGAAATTATAAAAAAATCATTTTATTGTTTACATTTGTCAAATTATCAATTGCAAATGTCAAAATGACATGACATGATGTCAAACCATGGCAACCTTGCTTCCTTGATGTTGACAGCAACTTATGGTCTCTTTCCCACATTAGGATTTTTATCCAAAATATTTACCCCTAAGTTTAATAGAAAATATATAGCCTAAAGCGTGACGTAAGTGTAGGGCTTTTTATTAAAAAAAAGAGTTATTCAAAAATATTCTGTAATTGCTGACATCTTAGGTAACAAAGAAGTGTGTGTTTACGCTTTATTATATTAGTATAGATGAATACTTTTTCTCAAAAAAACTTCAATGAAAATTTTATGTCTTTTGTAGCGTATTGTTGAGGCAAAATATCGCACCCTAAAGCTAGCGTCATAATATCAGCACCATCGATTATAATATAAATCGTCATATTTAAACAAAGACATTAAAATAATATATAGACAGGGCATAGAGAACAAAATTTTTTCACCGGTACTTTCTCTAATAGGTAGAGTATCAGTTGACAAGGTTAGTGCCACCTCGTGTCCTTGTATTGACATGTAATGAAACATTTTGAAGATTTAAAATAAGCACCATATTTCGTTATAAAATAAACTAAACAGTGTCACAAATTAAAATATAAACATTTAAATATTATTTAATAACACCTATCATTAACATATTGTTTTATGTGAAAAATGTTTCAAGTGAAGTGTCGGCTATGCCTGCTCTATATATTTGAACATCTTTGTATTTAAAGCGACGCAATGCGAAGTAACGGGGAATATGACAAACGTCATGAAACGCAATAAAGGGCCCTCGCGGAAGGAAATGCGTTGTCGATATAAATGGAGTTCCTTTAAAAAAAACACCCGCTGAGATGATCTGCGTCTATCGCGTTTGTTGCTATAATAAAATATCAGAAAAACCTTAAAAGAAAAGACTTCCATGCATGACTTAAGCTACAAACTCTAACAAACATCCATCCACCTAAACTTTCGCATTTATACCAGTCGCCGTATCACCAAGTTTCGTCATCGGACGACACGACAGACCGATAGGTATCTCACCATGTCGATGGCTGGCATTCCACAACTGTTTTCTCGCTTTGTGCCTCGCACAGCCACGTTGTGGAACGGTCTGTCCTCGGCCTATTTCCAAACCAATACGTTAGGGTCCTTTAAGAAGCGAGGCTATCATTTCATCAAAGGCCGGCAACGCAACTGTAGTTTCTCTGGTGTTGCGGATGTCTACAGTCGTTGTTGATCACCTCGGTTTTCTTACCACTCGTTTGCCTCCTTTTTATATAAAAAAAAATAGTAGTACGGTCCTCAAAATTATTGAAGACAAGTTTTATGTTTTTATTCATTACGAATGTAGCTTTAAAAATGATCTGTGCATAGGGAGAGAAGGCGATGCCCCCAATGGCTCAGCCGTCCCATTAGTCAGCGCAGTGTCCGACATTTGATACCGCCCGAATGCAAAGCCTTTGCACTACAAAGAAGTTGACAGATTGCTGCCTCGCAAACGGAAAGATGCATGCGTTGTTTTTACTCGCTTTGTCAATACGCTGAACGTTCTAGTTTTTTCCCCCTTTTTGTACATACATTTTTTTAATATTTATGACATTTTTTATAGTGTCAGTTAAATGCGTTTACCATCACATGTATAAAATTAAAACCTTTGACTAACCTATCTATACTAATATTATAAAGAGAAAGAATTTGTATTTTTGTAGGTACGAGTAAATAACTCAAAAAGTACTAGGCCGATGCTGAGTAACATAGGCTATATTTTTAAATTTCACGTGGACGAAGTCGCGTGCAACAGCTAGTATAAAATATTACGTTGCATACATCTATACTAATATTATAAAGAGGAAAGATTTGCATTTTTGTATATATTGGAATAACTCAAAAACTACTGGGTCAAATTAAAAAAAAATTTTACCATTAAAAAGCTATTTTATCGCTGAGCAAAAGGCTATATTTTTATAATTCAGGTGGATGTCGAGCAACAGCTAGTTAAATATAGAATGGAACTTGTTAAAAATGTTTAAAACTTCATGTTTGCAGATTCACAGAGTTCCCTTTGACTGCGACAATGGAGACACAAACAGTGCTATAAAGCCTTAGCTGCGAATATATCGAAAATCCGCCCGCTGTTTTCTGTCACATCGAAATTTATGCGAATGAATACAAACTGGCTGGGATATGACGGCATCGGTCGTATCCAAAGAAATATGTTTACAATAACGTTCACTCAGCAATATATGGCCCACTTATGGGATGAAAGAAGGGGGTGAACAATACGCACTGGGTTTTAATAAAATTGGATAGAAAATGGAAACCATTTAGAATATATTAGCAATATAATATGGTAATGAAAAACAACACATAAGTACATATCTAACTTTATTACAATGTCTATATGTAATTTCCAACAGACCTTGAAACAAATATATTTTAAAAGAACTTGAAAATAAACTAAAAGGTAAAACGCAAATGAATACTAAAAATCAGAAAGTCGAAACAACATACGGGACTCGTGAGCTACATAGTTCGTAAACGAAATAATCATTAGAAAGAAAAATGAAATCATTGTACCAAGACAGTACCTAAATTACTCTTACTAAAATTATAAATGCGAAAATTTAGATGGAAGGATGTTTGTTAGAGCTTGTAGCCTAAACTGATAAACGAATTTCAATGAAATTTGGCATAGACGTATAGCATAGTTAGACAGAACACATAGACTACTTACTTTTGATTTTTTTTTAATTCCAAGCAGTCGGAGTCATGGGCGAAATCTAGTATAACATGATTATTTTATGCTTTTCCGTTAACGTTTCTTTAATTCTGAGTACGTTTTTTATTAAATACATGCTGTATATTGGACAAATATTAATCTATTGTCAACTATTATTATTATATTGTCACCTCTAAACGGACAGTTTTTTAGGTCTACGCAGTAGTAAATCACACACACGTATATTTCCAATTAACAAAAGCTTGGGGGACTCGCTTCATTTATTGACTCGAGGCAAAATATTCAATGAGTAAATAAGTTGTAGTGTACCTATCTATTTATTTAATTATCTATCTATTTATATATTACACTACATTTATTTATTCATCATTTATTTATAATATTACATTGACACATACACATTCACACAATCACATTTTCATTTATATATTTTATATGACATAACATTACACACACAAACAGACACGCACACTCCACATTTTATATATATAATTTCAACGCGCTGCAGAGCGCCGCCCGCGGCGCGCACGCAAATCGTCCGAGATGCGCCGCGCCGCGCGGCCGGCCAACCAGTCGCCTCGCGCTGCTACACTGTGCTGACACCTCGTTCGTTCGCTCCCTCGCCACATTGTCTCCGTGTTTCCTTTTGTTTTATATTGTTCTGTGTTAGTTTATAATTTGTGTACGTGTACGTTGCATCGTACGTTTTGTGTATGTGCACAAATAAACTACATAGTGGTTATCTATAATTGGTGACCCCGAAAGTGAACACGTAAGTGATTTTGTATACAACTTACAAAATGGAGGACGCGCAACACGCGCGTATACCATCGGAGCATGACAACGAGATCGCCGAATTAAAGCAAATGATTGCATTATTATCGAAACAAATCAACATACAATGCTCTGCCCCCGACTCCACCTGCCGACATCGACAACATAGCCGGGGACACGTGGCATCACAGCACCGACGGCAGCAGCATCGTGCTAAATTACAAAAGCGCCAACCCCAACCTGCTACAGCACCAGCCGAGCCAGAAATCTGCTGGTATCACTCCAAATACCAGGACAAGGCAGTGAAGTGCGTCCAGCCGTGCACTTACAAGCCCGCCACCACCACGACGATGGCAACAGACGGTTGCCCACCATCAGGCCGCCTCTTCGTGACCGACCGCCGCAGCAACACCCGCTTCCTGGTGGACACCGGAAGCGACGTCTGCGTGTACCCACGTGCAGCGCTTCGTGAGCGCCGTCAGAAAATGAACTTTGTGTTAAGTGCGGCTAACGGCAGTGACATAGAAACATACGGTTTTATAGAATTGTGCCTTGACTTAGATTTAAGACGAAATTATACCTGGCGTTTTACAGTAGCTGATGTAACCAAACCTATTATTGGTGTCGACTTCCTTAGCCATTATAATTTAATGGTTGATTGTAAAAACCACAGTTTAGTCGATAATACTACAACTTTATCTTGTATTGCATCCCATGCTAACTTTAATGTATCTTCTGTAAAGGTTGTAACAGGCGACACTTGTTTCCACAGAATTTTAGAGCAATTTCCAGAAATCACCCGCCCTTCTGGCACACACTATACACCGAGACACAACACAGTACACCACATCAGGACCACTCCAGGACCTCCTATTTCGTGTACTGCCCGTAGGCTAGCTCCTGAAAAGCTGGACATCGCCAAGGAACAGTTCCAGGTCATGCTGAGCAACGGTACGGCACGTCCATCGCAGAGCTCCTGGTCGTCACCCCTTCACCTCGCGCCCAAGAAGGACAGCACCTGGCGCCCCTGTGGTGACTATCGTAGACTCAACTCCCGGACGATCCCCGACCGTTATCCCGTCCGCCACATCCATGACTTTTCCCATTCCCTTTCAGGTTGCACCATTTTCTCCACGATCGATCTTACCAAGGCCTACAATCAGATTCCCGTTTATGAACCGGACATCCAGAAGACCGCAATTACCACTCCCTTTGGATTGTTCGAGTTCCCCTTCATGTGCTTCGGCTTGAGGAATGCAGCTCAATCTTTTCAACGGTTCGTCGATGAAATGACGAGAGGTCTCGATTTCTGTTTCGCCTATCTGGACGATTTTCTAGTTTTCTCCAAAGATCAAGCCGAGCACGAAGTCCATCTCCATCAACTTTTCACTCGCATGAAGGAATACGGCGTTCTTGTAAACACTTCTAAGTGTGTTTCGGTGCAGCCGAGGTAACATTCCTCGGTTATCAAATTTCTGCAGCCGGCACTAAGCCTCTGGACTCAAAAGTCCAGGCCATTGGTGACTTCCCAGTTCCACAGACTGTTAAACAACTTAAAAGATTTCTGGGAATGCTCAATTTTTACAGGCGTTTTCTACCTCATTCAGCTTCTACGCAAGCTCCACTAAATGCCTTACTCTCAGGCTGTTCCAAAAATTCTCAGCCCATCACCTTAACTGGCGACGCTCTTTCCGCTTTTAACAAGTGCAAGGAAAGTCTCGCTAAAGCTGAACTACTCGCACACCCAGATTGTCAGGCTGATCTAGCGCTGGTCACAGACGCTTCAGATCTGGCAATGGGTGCAGTTTTGCAGCAATTCAAAGATGGCATTTGGCAGCCACTCGCTTTTTTCTCGAGGAAATTCAGTCCCTCGCAGCAAAAATATTCGCAATATGATCGCGAACTTCTCTCCATTTACGAGAGCATTAAATACTTCCGTCACATGCTTGAGGCCAGACACTTCGTGGTCTACACTGACCACATGCCACTTACTTTTGCACTCAGCAAACCTGAGGCACACTGCTCGCCTCGACAATTTCGCCACCTCGACTATATCTCGCAGTTTACAACTGACATTAAGCACATCTCAGGAAAGGACAACATTATTGTCGATCCTTTGTTGTGCGTCGGTGAACTGCAGATACCAACCGATGTAGGCACGCTGGCTTCAACTCAAGCATCTCATAGAGAGCTCCCTAAACTTTCAGAAGACAAATCTTCTCTCTGTCGTCAAAAGTTGAGCATTCCAAACTCTCATTCTCACGCGGCACCTTGTTGTGACATTAGTACGTCACCTAGATACTTCAACAAGCCTTGTAGGAAAAAGATCTTCCACCATGTCCGCTGTCTTACTCCTTCTCCCACTCCTCTTTCTAAATTTACCCATTCCCCTCGTTCTTCTCCATCCAACCCTCTTCCTTCAGCGCCTGACGCGCATACTCAAGAGGAGGTCAAAAGGATTCATTCAGGCCGTACCGTTCGCTTCGCTGACTACTTTCGCCCGTAGTGACGGTCTCTGGGGGGGAGTGATGTAGTGTACCTATCTATTTATTTAATTATCTATCTATTTATATATTACACTACATTTATTTATTCATCATTTATTTATAATATTACATTGACACATACACATTCACACAAACACATTTCCATTTATATATTTTATATGACATAACATTACACACACAAACAGACACGCACACTCCACATTTTATATATATAATTTCAACGCGCTGCAGAGCGCCGCCCGCGGCGCGCACGCAAATCGTCCGAGATGCGCCGCGCCGCGCGGCCGGCCAACCAGTCGCCTCGCGCTGCTACACTGTGCTGACACCTCGTTCGTTCGCTCCCTCGCCACATTGTCTCCGTGTTTCCTTTTGTTTTATATCGTTCTGTGTTAGTTTATAATTTGTGTACGTGTACGTTGCATCGTACGTTTTGTGTATGTGCACAAATAAACTACATAGTGGTTATCTATAAAGTAATCCTTTTTTCCATTCGCATACGAGTTTAATTCTTTACTAGTTAATGCCCGCGACTCCGTCCGAGTGGAAAAAACAAAAGTAAGTAGCCTTTTTTTTCTTCTAGACTATGCTCTACATCTGTGCCAAATTTCATCGAGAGCCGTTCAGCAGTTTAGGCTACAAACTCTAACAAAGAAACATCCATCCATCCATCTAAACTTTCGCAATTATAATATTAGTAAGATTAGGTCCTCAAAATCATCAAGTCATAGAAGTGTATTATACAATTTCTCAAGATGTTAGCCTTCTCGTAAAACAAGAGAAATATAGGCAACTTAAATATCAACTGCATCGCTCTACATATGCGACATTCAAAGAATTTTCACACCGAAAGAACGATCATTTTCAACTACATCTTATACCTCCATCGCCGGCTACACACGAGCGATAATAATTGTCATCAGCTATGTGTGCGGTAGGGTGGCACCCCCCGCACCCCACACACCCTGCCACCCCCTACCCGCGAGTGAAATCTTCAGTAGATGGATGTTCTAATATTCAAATGGGATACGGAACTATTATTGTTGGAGCTACTGTCGATATGAACTGCGATTAAAACATCTTGATACATCAATTTTTAATTTAAAATTTTACTTCAACTATACATTTTTTTTATAACATAAGGGGACAAACAAGCGGGGAGAACACCGAGGTGGTCAACGACGTCCATGGACATCCGCAACACCAGAGGAACTACAGATGCGATGCCTTTGAGGAGATGATAGGCTCGCTTCATATATTTAATACTCGTCAAATGTTGTTTGTCAGTATAATAGCTTAAACGCTCGTCTCATTGAATTTAGCTCTTGACTGTTACTACTTTGATCACATAGTTAGACCACTTTGTGTGGACCTGTCAAAAACGAACGTTCAAGTACGTTACATTCATGACAGCTTTACTGTCTGATTTCAAGCTCAGGTTAACGTATTGTATGATAGCTATATGTAAGACAATGAGATATAGGCAATTCTAATTCAGACCTTTAGTAAATTGCTAATCGAATAGAAGTATTTTTTTTTTATTATTTTTATAAAATTAATAGTTCATAATTTTATTGATATATTTGACAAGATGAGTCACTCGAAATGGTTTATTTTTCTTCCTTTAATTTCTGTTAAATAGTACATTTTATGAAATAAAAAGTAATCTTACTAATATTATAAATGCGAAAGTTTAGATGGATGGATGGATGGATGTTTGTTAGAGATTGTAGCTTAAACGGCTGAACGGATTACTATGAAATTTGGCATAGATGTAGAGGATAGTCTGGAAGAATACATAGGCTACTTGCATTTGTTTTTTTAATTCCGCGCGGACGGTGTCGCGGACAAAAGCTAGTTACACATAATTTGTGTACGCAAGTTTGAAAGTCCCCAGGCGAGTGTCGCTCACGCGCCAGTATCAAGTCTGGTCGATCGTCGTAGCGGCAACTTCTTTGCATACTTCCCGCGCGGGTGTCAGTGCGATACGTCACTTATATTATATTGTCTGCCTACACATCGCTGACGTAGTGATGGGACGTAATAAAATATGTCGACTTTTACAATTAAAAACGAAATAATTAATACTTTATGCTTACTTCTGACAATAATAGTCGAATTATCAAAAAACTGTATTTTTGTTGATCAAATTTTAACTATCAGTTGAGGAGTATAGTTAAAATTAAGCTTATATAACGGGTTTTAATGAAATTTGTAAATGTAAAGTAAATTTCGATCTTTTGGGCAAATAATATAGTTTGAATCTGGAATTAATTATTTGATAACTAATTATTTTACGGCTCTTACTCACGTATACTTTTTTCGGTGACGGCACCGACAGTTTCAGACGCGACGCGACCGCGACACAACACCATTAACCCTCGCCCTGAAGAAGGACCCCCGCAGGGTCTGAAACTGTCGGTGCCGTCACCGAAAAAAGTATACGTGAGTAAGAGCCGTAAAATAATTAGTTATAAAATGTCTCACGAAAGTTTAAATAATTTAAATTATTTGATACTTGCACAATACCGTGATAATTAAATAAAAAAGTTGACTTTCTTTTTTAATAGTTAATTTATTTTATAACAGAGATCCACAAGTGAGTTTTTCGTATACGTATTCTAAAATTGTTATTTAAACTAGTTAATTATCATATCTTGTCTATCACAGATTAAGTCACATCACTATACGTAGAGATATATCAGCTCACTTCATTTATCCGTATGCCCGTATCTTTTGTTTGCTATATTTTTGACAAGTACAAAGCGAAATCTGCTCTTGTCATACGTTTGACGCGGGGTTTGAGACGTGGGGAGGAGGGGAGCAGAAGGGGTGCTAAGTTGTTATTAAGCACTGCACTTGATATGTACGTTTTCCATAGTTGTATTCGGTTTTTGCTATTCGTTATTGTTTAGAGCAGGCAGGTGTAAAACGAGACGTCTATTTTCATTACTCTTTGTTTTGTTCTTGCACAATCTGTGCGATAGTTACTCTGTGCTCGAGTAGAACGTTAATATACCTTCGTTTTATGACGTTACTTTTTTACAAACTGTTTTTTTATATTGAAAATAATACCGACAAAGATTCAAGGTTGCTATAGTTACTTAAGTTCTCTGCATCGCTATTTAAGCATTTGAAAATGTAAGTTTAATCCAAACATTGAATTTTATAATGTTATGTGGATGAAACCGAACGGGAAGAGCGAGTTATTTTTTAACAGAGCAATCATTTTGTTTGTTTTAGATAAAAATGATTTATTATAAATTTTCAGAATTGCACAGTTGTGGATTTCCACCCCATAGTATTAAAGTGTTCAGCACTCGATCTACAACAGAAATAAATTATAACAGTCCCCATACACTATAGAATTTATCAGCCGATAGTCAAGCGCATAATCAGAACAATAATGGAGGTGCATATTACAACGATTTTGTTTTACAAGGCTTGACACCGGCTATACTATCGGCGGATATCTATAGTGTGTAAGTACACTAAGCAATAACATATCTAACCGACTTCGTATTTAATTCCTCCCAAAGACATCTTATATCAAGTGTCTTAAATTCTTCAATCTCAGCTAAATATTTCACTCCCTCTAACGTTCATCGATTGTTTCACATTGGTGTTGTTCAGACTTGACACCTCCCCCTACCACCTCACATCTCCCAGATAATTTGATTAATTTCCCGACTGGTTGTGGATGCGAGCGTTAATTAAAACTAGTGTAAGTGGCGCAGGCGATAAGAGAAGTGAGTGTCTACTTAAACGCTGCTAAGTTACATTGGGAGTATCGGCTTGCCGTGATGAATCATACGACTGACATAGGTGCATAAAAGTTACAATAAAGATTCCTCCTGGTAAATTTTGCTAATTTAAGTGGGGATGCTTAAAATTTACATGACGTATATAAAATTGGCAAGAACATATTTTCATCGTAAATGGAAAATAGCTAACAGTCCACTATGAAACTAACTTAATTTTCCTATTTTACTTGACATCTATAACGGCAGCTTATGATTTTAAATTATTTACGAACTATATAGATTGTACTGCAAATTAGCTGTACTAAACAAAGAGTTTGAAAATCAAGTTATGCATGAACAATATTTCTTTAAGATTTATTGTTATTACAGCACAATTGGTCGTATGTTTAATAGGTGCGTCAACTATCACTCAAGTGACATAGAATTTGACTTTGACACGTTATTAGAGGCGGCAACAAAGCCAATTTTGTCTCGAGACGAACAACTTTTAAGTCCGAATTATCTATACGTTAATTTAACCACTTAAGTTCCAACTTAACATTTCCAAATGTTGCTCGAATTGACTTAAACATCATACCAATTTACGACAACGGAATTCTGTTTATGTCTTTTAATTTCTGAGACAGTTATGCTAAATTAAGAGGTTATTATTTACATAACAATTAAATATATAGTTTAAAATTGCTCTGTGATCCAAGAAACTATAAATAAAAATAGCGAGATGTAATAGACTAGCTGTTGCTCGCGACTTTGTTTTTGCGGATTTAAGTTACTAATTAACGTAGCTTTTTAAAGGTAAAGGAATTTTTGAAATCGGTTCAGTAGTTTTTGAGTTATTTAAATTCATACAAAAATACAAATCTCTACTCTTTATAACTAGTATAGATATAGTTTAAAAATATTGCTCTGTCATGATCCAAGAAACACATGAAATGGCTTTTTAAAACAATTGAATATCGTGTTTATAGTTCGTAATATGTCGTAATCTGGTTGTCAAACACTATCAGCTATCAGACAGGGCAGGAGGCGGGCAAGTTCACATTGCGTTATAACCGGACAATAAATCCCGGGCACAGACAAGAGCCGGAGCGAGACATACGCCTTTATTTATCTGTATCGGCAACATAGCTTGCCTCCTGACTTCACTCGAGCGAATTTTTAGTCAAAACAATTTCCCTTAATATTTTCAATTACTAATGGAAAATTGTCTACACATTTGTTCTTTACAATTATGTCTAGTTTTAAGAAATAGTATTTATGTTCGGTTTCCCAGATACGTTTAACCATTAATTAGTGTTTTTGGTTCGATAAGTGAAAGCGTTTCCGAACTACGTATCTTGAGTTTAACTCTGTTGAAAAGTCAAATTAACACTAATAGGTAAAGACAAAATAAGTGAAAACTTCAGAAACCCAGCATAAGTAGCTTATAAACCGTACAGTGATATGCTGTAGTAAATAATTTTAGTTGAACGATATTATTAGAAACTAGCTGTTGCTCGCGACTTTGTATGAATGAAATTAAAAAAAAATAGCCTATTTTACTCACAGATAAACTACCTTTAACTGTGAAAGAATTTTTAAAATCGGCCCAGTAGTTTTTACGTGAATCGAACACATACAAAAATACAAATCTCTACTCTTTATAACTAGTATAGATATAGTTTAAAAATATTGCTCTGTCATGATCCAAGAAACACATGAAATGGCTTTTTAAAACAATTGAATATCGCGTTTATAGTTCGTAATATGTCGTAATCTGGTTGTCAAACACTATCAGCTATCAGACAGGGCAGGAGGCGGGCAAGATCATATTGCGTTATAACCGGACAATAAATCCCGGGCACAGACAAGAGCCGGAGCGAGACATACGCCTTTATTTATCTGTATCGGCAACATACCTTGCCTCCTGACTACAGTCGAGCGAATTTTTAGTCAAAACAATTTCCCTTAATATTTTCAATTACTAATGGAAAATTGTCTATACATTTGTTCTTTACAATTATGTCTAGTTTTAAGAAATAGTATTTATGTTCGGTTTCCCAGATACGTTTAACCATTAATTAGTGTTTTTGGTTCGATAAGTGAAAGCGTTTCCGAACTACGTATCTTGAGTTTAACTCTGTTGAAAAGTCAAATTAACACTAATAGGTAAAGACAAAATAAGTGAAAACTTCAGAAACCCAGCATAAGTAGTTTAAATAACGTTACAGTGATATGCTGTAGTAAATAATTTTAGTTGAACTATATTATTAGAAACTAGCTGTTGCTCGCGACTTTGTATGAATGAAATTAAAAAAAAATAGCCTATTTTACTCACAGATAAACTACCTTTAACTGTGAAAGAATTTTTAAAATCGGCCCAGTAGTTTTTACGTGAATCGAACACATACAAAAATACAAATCTTTCCTCTTTATATTAGTATAGATATAGATAGATGTATTATTAAGCATCAATAAAACTCTATGCATAGTTTTCTTTTAATATAAAACTGATAGCAAATAAACAAACAAACAGACTAATTTCAAATTGTTACGTGTTAGCCTATCGCAAAGTGTGAGCCGACGACACGCGCTCAGAAATAATTCATCGAACGAAACCATAAATCAAAGACAATAGTCGAAACAAACATATCAATGCATCTTTAATTCACCAGCAAAATAACTTCGACTTTAAACCAACGTATTAAGGTGTATGTTACGAATATTAGAAGGATATGCTAGTAAATGTTTTGTTGTCGTTGCAGCAATTCGAAATTCAAATTGCCGGCTATCGTTGCACGGTGATTGGTCGGGCGCGTGCCTGTGATATAAATAGTGCGGTTTGCACCGAGGCTGGTGTAACACTATGCATATATCGTACACCAAGTTGCAAGCTTGGTTCCTTTTTGTAGAGTTACAAATATTATAGACGTGACATGTAGTCATATATGTCATACATAGTGTTGTTTGCTTAGTTGTAATTAAATTCAGTTAATAATTAAATTAATCAAGACATAATTTAGTGCGGAGTGGATACGTGTTGGAGGTACGCGACGCGAAGCGATGCGAATACGTCATGCGATTATCCAACGTTTGTCGGCCGGACACTCTACGGATTTATAGCGCAATAAATCACTATTTCAATATTAGACGCGTACGGCACGATTGTACGACAGCAATACTATTACACTGGACGACACGACTACGACACGATCACGACACGATTAAATTAGACACACTCTTTAAGTAAAAAAAAAAACTCTGAAACTACATAAACATATTATTTAATATCCTTATAAGGAATTGATTATTACGTAAATTGCAAAAGTAACTTTAACTAACTAAAAGAATTTATTTTATTGCAACATCTGTAAACGTAGTATTAGCTTTGAGTTTATTTTCAATACAATTAAAAAAAAGCAAAAGAATGCAGCCTATGTGTTCTTCCACACTATCTTATACATCTATGCAGAATATTATCCAGATCCGTTCAGCAGTTTACGCTACTAACTCTAACAAACATCCATCTAAACTTTCGCATTTAAATTATTAATAAGATGATCATGGCCTAATTTTGCAAGCACTCTTACTAGTAAATATACTTCAATGACAGTTTTAGGACATACTTGTTACTTGTTATTTTAGTAATAAATAATCGTGTGTTGTAAATAATACACTAAGCGTGTCCACGTCGCATTAGCTCGACATAACATTATAAACTAAGATTTAGTGAGTTCATAGGTGGCGGTCATCCATCTTAGTCGGAGAGCTTGAGATGTCTTCTAGATATACGCATCGAAAACATCTAGAACAATCTAATTAAAGTGCTACGATATACTGCTGCTGTAGGCGGACGTGATTGTAAAGGTCACGTACAATTAATATCACTTGTTACAGTAATAACATTTATTTAACCTAGCAATTCTTAAATCAGGCCTCAGAGCTTACTCTGAGCTGAGTAACTATTACTAGGTTAGTCAACAACGCTGGTCCACTGCAGTTTGGAATCATCAGATACTAGCTGTTGCCCTGACTTCGTCCACGCAATATAAAGATAAAAAAGTAGCCTATAATATGCCCGTCTATGTTAACTACCCTTCAGTGCAACTCTAGACGAAATCGGCCTAGCCGTTTCGGAAATTATCCAGGAACAAACGCGACTTGCGGACAAACAGACAAAAAAAATTAAATGCGATTTTCGTTATCAGCAACGCAAATACATCTTCCCGTAATCTGGATATTAAAAACAGACACTCCAATTTTATTATATGTATAGATAGATAGATATAAATGTGCAGGTTAGATCTCTTGATATTAAGAATAAATCATAGATAATGCATGCAAAAAGTTTTATTGAAACTAACAAACGAACAATGTTGCCTTGCTGACTATAGTACAGTCACAACCTTCAATGACATCCATTAACATCCTAGTGAATTAATATGTAATCAGAACGTATACAGTCGCGTACAACAGTGATATATTAAGACAGAACAATACAATGTCAATGATAGCTTATTGATTATCTTGTGCCGGATGCTGCGGCGATGATTAATGTGGGGGGAGGGGGGATGTCAAACGGAATAGAGCTATCAGTTACTCATTATTAGATGGATACTGTGTCACCGATTGATTGTGAATTTAGACGGTTTGTAAATGCACTAATTTATCTATCTACTAGTCCGATTACAAAATGACATTGGACATCGGTAACATCTTATAATTCTATATGATTTTCTTAATATGTTATTATATAATCGATTTATTTATATTTACAGAATGTTCTATGCAATCTAGGTTATTAAAATGAAATTATCAAATGTTTGTCACTTGATAAACTTGGTATATTGCAACACAATAAGGGGGTGGGCTTGTCACCTGCTCATGTCACTGATAATAGCACAAGATTATTATTAGACATGAATTATTGTGGCAATTAGAGGTGACAGCCGGGATAGCGGGGATGCGGAGTACAGACGCGCGAATAAATCAATCAGAGGACGAATCGTGCGGAACACAAGTTTTGTAACAATACATGTACTTAGACAATCCCAATCTTGAATATTTGTCATTAAAACAAAGAT
This sequence comes from Papilio protenor, assembly GCA_029286645.1. Taxonomy (NCBI): domain Eukaryota; kingdom Metazoa; phylum Arthropoda; class Insecta; order Lepidoptera; family Papilionidae; genus Papilio; species Papilio protenor. Next base: position 2,605,280 of record JAGSMZ010000034.1, on the reverse strand, counting down.
TGGCATCTTTGATACCGATCTACTTATGGTCAACAGTGTACTTGACATATTTCTTGTATTTATTTTAAACTAGCTTTCGCTCGCAACTCCGTCTGCGTGAAGTTAAAAAAAACAAACGTAAGTAGCTTATGTGTTCTTCCGGACTATCTTCTGAAGCTATGCCAAATTTTATCGTGACCCGTTCAACAGTTTAGGCTACCAACTCTAACAAACATCCATGTACACTTTCGCATTTATATTAGTAAAGATAAATAAATGGAACTCAAATTATCGGGAAAATGTCTCTTACCCTCTCCTTCCCTTCTACTGACAGATTTTTCTAACATATTTTTGACTTAAATGATATTTGTTAATGCTTAGTTTTTGAAGTCTTGTAAAGTGCTTTTAGTAATCAATCGAAATCGATCGAATCGAAAACAAATTTAATAATTGAAAACAAGTAAAATGTATAGATATACATTTTACTTGTTTTCAATCAAATCCAACTATGCAAATCTGTATGAAGCGATAATCAATGCAACTCCAGTCGCACCCCCAATAACAATCGGCGTGAGAGCAGCGAGAGCGCGAGTGTCGCCATGCACCCCTGCAATTAGTTCCCTGCCGACCAGCAACGGTATGATATACAGCGCGCCGGATCACCCAAGACATATAGATTAGCGATACACACTGCTGAAAAGGATACAAAACTTTATTTATATTAGAAAGATAAAGAGGAAAGATTTGTATTTTTCTGTATTGAAATAACTGAAAAACTACTGGGTCGATTTCAAATTTTTTTCACTAATAAAAAGCTACGTTATCATTGAATAAGATATGCTACATTTATTTATATTCTTTTCATTCCACGGGGACGAAGTAGCAAGCAACAGCTAGTCTATTGTCTATACTAAAAGGAAAGATTTGTATTATTTGTTTACATGGTTTAGGCTCCGAAACTACTGGACTCATTTCAAATATTGTTGGAACATTAGAAAGCTACTTGATAACAGAATAACATATGCTATACAACCAGGACTTCAATGGGAAGGAGGATATGACAATAAATATATAAGGGCGGATTGCAAATATCTTCTTTAAATGAAAAAAATCGCGAATCCTGTAAGAAGGCTAATCCAATAAATTGCGGGAACACACCTAATGATATTAGTAAATTGAATCATATTGTTTTTGCCTTCGTAACAATTATTAAAAGAATTTAAAAAAATCAACCGGTAAAATTTTTTCGTTACAACGGCGTAGCAATCGTAGCACTTGAAGCTACGGTGCTACGATCGTAGAGTTTTTATAGAGTGTTTCATAACTGTAGACAGTTTAAACTAATATTAAAAACTAAACAATAAATTGTTAATGTGTAATTGTACATTATGAACTATTGTTGAATATTTAAAGGAATAAACGTAGTGTCGGTGTGTACAAACAATAGTTATTACACTATAACATATGCCAAATCCATGGTTCAACCATTTTGCATTCGACTGCGGACTCCCTTTTAGATGACGTCAATATGCAGACTTATAACTAAACGTAACAACTCTACAATTAAAATACAAAAGGATTTTGTATCTTATACCAATGGGATAGAGTACATATTTGCTTGTTGATATCTTACTTTTAATCCGATCTGTACGTCATGGATGTCAGGTTGTATGTCGAGTGAAATATAGTTTCGCCTTCATTGAATCCGTGATAAATTGATACGTGTAGGGGAAGGCGGTTATTGAATAACAAGTGTGGTCGCTCGATCGCGCATCATTTGTAAGCTTTGTCGCTACAGACGTGTGCCGCGCTCTCGTATGATGAATTCCGAATTGGAATTTGTAATTGCTCACACCCTTGCGCTGATTTTGTTAATACCCTTTCATTAATCAGTGTGCAGTTTTCGATGTTATGAAACTGGTTACATAGTGTTTATTATTATGGAATCCTCCTTGATATTTTAAGGACAAGTGGTAATGCTTAAAAAGTAAGGCATTTACTAATTTTAACATTTCCTATATTAAATGTACATAGGTTACTTTTTAAGATAAAAAAAAACAAATAAGTACAAAACTCGTTTTCTTATGATTGTTAAACATTTTTTTAAAGACATCGAAATTGCCCGTATGTCCATCTATTACTTAACATTGGCTTATGATCTAATCTTTTACTTTAAAAAAGTAAAAGATTAATTAACTAACTCACTGAAAAACACGGCACAATACTGAAACGACATTGGTATATGTAACACCATCTTCTATACTATTATAATAAAGCGTAAACAAACACTTCTTTGTTGCCTAAGATGTCAGCAGTTACAGCATATTTTTGAATAATTCTTTTTTTAATAAAAAGACTTACACTTACGTCATGCTTTAGGCTATATATTTTCACGCCATTAAACTTAGGGGGTAAATATTTTGGACAAAAACACTATGTGGGAAAGAGACCATAAGTTGCTGCCAACATCAAGAAAGAAAGATTGCTAAGGTTTGTCATGTCATGTCATGTCATTTTGACATTTGCTATTGATAATTTGACAAATGTAAACAATAAAATGAAAATTTCATAATTTTATGCGGATGAAGTCGCATGGGAACAGCTAGTAAATGATAAGAACACGCCTAAACTCTAAATTCAACAGTGGTAGAGCCCGCTTTAACATCTTCGCACGAATGGGCCGGCTCGCCCGGTGTAATACCACGACCATACAGAAAACAGGCGTGAAGTGGAAGCAATTCCGCGTTTCGTCTGATGAGTGTGGTGCCGGAGGCCTAATTTTAGTCCCTTTCCCTTTCCACCCTTTTCTTAAGAGGAGAGGATGGGAATGAAAAGTGGATTTGACGGTGGAGGAGACGCATAGTAAGGAGAAATGTCCTCTCTATGTGCGTCTCCTCCTCCGTCGATTAAGGGTAGGCAACGCATCTGCAATTGCGGATGTCTATGGGCAGCGGTCGCTTTCCATTTCGGTGGATTCAGGTGGCCACTTGCTCGTTTGCCACCTTATATTATAAAAAAAAATCCATTAAAATTGTAATGTATATGACTATCTGTTGCGCGCGACTTCGTCCTCGTGAAAATAAAAAAAATGATAAAAAAATATTCTATTTTACTCACTCAGCTATTTATTGGTGAAAGAATTTATGAAATTGAGCTTGTAGTTTCTGAGTAACATCAATACTTACAAAAATACATATCTTTCCATTTTAAAATATAGTATAGACTAGCTTTTGCGCTCGACTCCGTCCGCGTGGACTTAAGAAAAAAAAGTAAGTATGTGTTCTTACAGACTACGTTCTACATTTATGCAAAATTTCGTCCAGATCCGTTCAGCTGTTTAGGCTACTCTAACAAACATCCATCCATCTAAGCTTTCGCATTTATAATATAAATATCAATCATGATTGTATCGATGTTTATTGCGAATTGTTTGATTCCAATCCAGTATTCAGTCGTTACACGCTTACGGAAATTAATAGTTTTGTATGTTTGAATTTCAAATTCACTAAAGATTTACGCGGCAAAAGCCATTAGGCCGTGTGCACACTGGAGTGGCGGGAAGACCGTATAATTCGTGTGCTATCTTCAATCTTGTTCCCACCGCATGCAGTCAGTAACAAACAACTATTGCGTACGGCGGGTTGCGGGCTACGGGGGGCGCGGGGGGCATTAGGTAGCCGAAAGCGTTGCACTCGTGACATCTAAATTTCGGGTAGCCGCACGGCCCCGGACACGCAACTGCTAATCTAATACAAGAATGGAGGAGGTAATTTAAGTCAAGTTCATAATTCAATTCTTTACGTATATCACCGTACTTATACGAAGAAAATTATTTCAAATAAGACTATATTAATTGTAGACGCTTTACCCTCTAGACTAGCCTTTAACGACTGATAATGCCCAAATTGTCTCCCATAATTCTCTTAAACGATGTTAAAGCCTAGATAGAGATTATCAATTAATAAAATCTTTTTGCTTTTTTAAAATGTATTAATTGAATCTTTTTCGTTCCTTGTTCTTATCCATGATTCCTTGTTCCTGCCCTTGTTTATTTTTAAATAGTGAATATTATTAATCACTATTAAACTGAGGTGTTTTCGTAGCTTCTATGTTCGTTGTCCAGCGCTGCAGAGACAAAACATATCGGCGGCGGTCTCGCCACGCTTTGCTTAACCCATTGTATCACCTAAACTACTCTCTAATTCCTTCGCATTTAACATACACTTTTGTTACAAAATCTGAAATTCGAAGGTAATGTGAAGTCATACTCAGTTCTTTAATTTGATCGATAGATGGATGACATTCAAAAAATAATAACTCACGCACTTACGACTAAATTCTAATACGAGTCTTAAATACATCCCTTCGTAAGCATCGCTTACTATACAGACGTAGAAATTTTCAAGAAATTTAGAATATAAAAGTAGTCAACGTTGTTAAAATGTTGAAACGTATTTTGAATTTTGTCGTTTCAGAATTCGTTACTGTTTTAAAAATAATATCTTGATGTTATGTCTATCTATATATCTTGCAAAGTTGTTATAATTTTCTAAAACTTCGCCGAAGTTCTGCTAAATTAATAGTCATTAATTTAATACACAACAAATATGGCTCTATTTGTTGTGTAACTATAAAATTTTTCAATTTATCATTTACATCGGTGATTTAATTTTCAATAAATTTCCTAACCCTAAAAGTGGATGACAAAACGCGTTCTTATAAAATTGAGACGACCAATAAAAGATGGCGGCCGAAGCTATAAAACTATAAGCAGGAAATATGTTTGGAGGGAAATTTGTGAGCCATAACCGTGACCATTGCGAAACCCCAAATGTCATACCAATGAATTCATGTCCGTCGTTTTTTTGCTCGGTTTATCGCATTTCTTTATTACGGTAGGACATTTCTCTGCGTAGGGACACGCCGATAAGGGTAGATCTTCAAACTGGATTTACGAATAATTTGTTTATGACCACCATATTGGAATATCCTCTGCCATATTGCCAATAAACTTATGCTTCATTTTTTTAATAATAGCGTCTCATTTTCGTTTTATTGTTCTTTTATTGGAATGTAAATTGATATGGTCGAGATAAAAGATTCGACTATAATTTTTGTAATTTGATTTAGGAATTAACTTAGAAACAAATGAATAAAGCAGTCCAGTCCTTACAGTCATGCGCAGTTCACACTTGGCCAGTATAGTTGGTCCAGCGGCCAATAACTGGCACAGTTTGAAAGCTGTCACCAATAAGTTCATACAATTTATGACTGGTCGTCGTAAATGACCAACTGTATTGACCAATAAACTACTGCCTACTATCTTAACTAATTAAAAATGAGTTAAAATATTTCGATTTTTAGATACTACAAAAGTGAATAAAAACCCAAAGATGAAATTGGCACGAGCTTGTCGTCTAAATTGTCAGGCATAAAATGACGAGCATATTTAATATCCGTCAATATTCTTCTCGAAAGCCAGCATCAGGAAGACATAAAGCATATCAATAACGTACCCTCAGAAATTACACAATTATGACACTATAGAAATGGGGAGACATCAAATACTCAAATAAGACAAAGCCAGTGAATACAAAAGAGGGTATTATAAAAAAATGAATTGTGAAGGGCGCACTCAATACGAGCACTTGCGATCTCTGAGACATCCATTAGTTATTATTGGAGATTTTAATATCAAAAATTGCTGGGACGCGGCGTCGTCTTTACACCTCACGACTACTTCACGACTTTATATTACGTTGGATATTACAATATGTATAAAATACATTCAATTGTTTTTAGTATAAATTCTTTTAATGCAGTAAAGTTGATTTAACAACAATAAAATATAAAAGAAGGAATTAAAAGAGAACAGTGGTAAAGCAGCAAGACCTGTTGTACGAAATATCATTGTGTGGTTTATTTATTTTAATAGAATAATTATTAAAATAAAAATAAAAATCCAAGCGAATGTAAAGCGATCCGATATCAAAACGACTCGACAAAGATGGCGATGACGGGTTTAATTCATCTATAGGAATACTACAAAGATAATATTTGTTCCGAGAAAAAAAACAATTCATTATTTAAAGTAATCGAAGTTGTGTCGATCTGGGATACTCAGAATTAATCACTAAGGAAGTACTAAACGACTTTAAGTAATGAAAGATAAAAAAAAGAATTATATAAGACTTTTGACTGCGACTCCAGCTGCACGAAATTAAAAAAAAAACTTAGAAATTAGCCTATGTGTTCTTCCAGACTATCCTCTACATCTATGCCAAATTTCATCGAGATCCGTTCAGCAGTTTAGGCTACAAACTCTAACAAAAATCCATCTAAACCTTCACATTTTATAATGTCAACTAGTAAGATTGTTCAGAATTTTCTAGTGTTTTAAATGTTCACTTTTTCAACTCTTCTGCGTACAAAACACTGCAAAGTTTTCTAACAAACTACGTCACACTTCGATGGTATGCATTTTTTGCAATAACTCGTCGAAATAATCTTTAGAATCCCACGCACCATATGTCTCTGCTGGCATTATACAAATCCACACGTCTATCGAGGATTAGATACAAAAAAACACATCAAATGCTACGGATTTCATAAAATTAACAGCCGAATCGGACGTCCAGCTGAGAGCGTACAATGTATCGAATATTTTTAATACCGCTGAAGTGAATCAAAACGGTTTTAGGGTACCGCAAACTCTAACGGAAAACGCAATAAATGATTTAATGGTATCTATTTTTAAAATTAATATAGAATCAACAACATAAGTAATAAGAACAGGAAATAAAGAATACTATAGTTAATAATGCGTTTTAATTTTAATGAGTATATTGTGAAGTCACGTGCTATTTAAAATAAGTTCCAATTACCGCTGTAAACATTGTAAATTTAGTTTTTTCTTGATACAAACTTCCTTCCTTTTTTTAACAGTCTAGTTAAAACAAGCATGTCATGCTCCCTAGTAACTAAGTTTAGGAAACTATAATTTTAATACTAGCTTTCGTTCGCGACTCCGTGCGCTTTTAATTAAAAGAACAAAAGTTATGTGTTCTTCCAGAATCAGACAGACTACAGACTCTAACAAACATCCATCCATCTCAACTTTCCCATTTATTAGATTACATACGGAACCTTTAACACTCTCGCTGCTCGCATCACTTTTTTAGTAAAAGAAAAAAACCATCGTTTCGCGATACGACCTGTGTTTAACCGCTGTCAGCCGCTGCCAATCACCGGCGCCCCGCCCCTGCGCCTGCCCCGCGCTGCCCCATCATTATTTCACTTGTTTTTGATTTTGTTAGCCTTTATGATCCACCCATAGCATTTAAGGGTTAAAATGGAATATGTTATTGGACTGTTTTATTTCTATTTTCATTAATACTGATACAAATTTCAATCCAAGTTTTATTTCCATCTATATAATAAATCGTGTATTATATTAGGATAAGAAAACTAAGTGTAATTTTTTAAGCAATGTTATTAAATGATTTCTAGAATAAGTTAGTTTTTAAAGTAAAAATCTGAAGACATTACATCTAAGCTAATATTATAGTATAAAGAGGAAAGACTTGTATTTTTGTATGTATTGAAATAACTCAAAAACTACTGGGCCGCTAAAAATTCTTTCACCGTTAGAAAGGTAATTTATCTGTGAGTAACATAGGCTATATTTTTTATTATTATTTTAATTTCACGCGGACGAAGTCGCGAGCAACAGCTAGTGTAGCATAATTATTATAACTATTTTCTAAATATTCGAATCTAGATGAAGCATATTTATTAGAACACCTGCTGATATTAAGCTAATAACAGACATACGAATGATTTCTGATACGCAATCAAACATTATTAAATCATCAATCAAAAGCGGTACTAGCATTAGTGAGATCCGCTTAATTGCAGGGCGCTTGTATTGATTAATTTTTGAAGTCATCAGCAACCGATGTGGGATGATAGTTAAAAAAAGTCCCATGTCAGTGACAGATGGAACTAAAGGCTTGATATATTTAGTCGTCTTGGAGCTGAAAATGATGAATACGTAGCAATAAAAGTGAATCTTACTGAACTAAACACGCAAAGGTAGTGGCAGTGAATGTGTTAAGACTAAGAGCGCTCGCACATCTTTGACTAAACTATTGTACAACTGTTTAGTCTCGCTTTGATTCCTATGAGTTTATATGGAGGTGCACTACTCGATTTTTAGTTGTGCAAATAAACAGTTGAATTGGCTGCGAAACAATCGACAATCCCACAACAGTTGGGCATAGTTTATGGTTTTAGTCACAATGTTCTAATTTTGAAAAATGGAAGGAAGACTAAGGAAAAAGATGTCTATGCGATAGTGTCGTAGATCTCGATGGTTGTCTAGATCAAAACGGCTGTAGACATTCCCCTGTACCAAGCAAAAGAGGCAGCTTGTAGCTGTTCTTGAAAGAACGACCAAGAAGTTCTTTAGAACTAATGTTAAAAGCAGATCAAACTGGCATGAAATTGATTACTTTTTATAAAAAAAACGTAACGATATAAATACCAAAAAAACTTTCGCTTTTATATTTGAAGTAGTACAAAAAATTATACGAGTATTAGCACCTCTTCATACTTTTTATAGCAAATACAGGTACGATACAAAATGTATTGAATAATGAACTTTAATCCGACTGAATAAGGTTTAATATATTTTTTCAGGTTGTATACTGCAATGAACAAATGACAGCCATTGACAACGGTGTAACACGACAGGCTATTTTGGCTCCATATTGTTTATTGTAATTTTTTATATTTGTGTATTCAAGGGTTAAGTTTATTAACGCAATAGATACAATTTACGCTAGTGGGGTAAACAGATATTGGCTTTCTGAATTGTTATGGTACACCATTATTGCATTTTTATTGATCTAAATTTATTTGTTTTTAATAATAAATTTACACTAAGTTACTTATTTATCGGCCATTTAGAGCGCGCGCCTTTGACTAAACTATCGTACAACTGTTTAGTCTCGCTTTCCTATGAGCTTATATGGAGGTACGCACATTTCGATTTTTAGATGTGCGAATAAAATTGGCTGCGAAATAATTGACGATCGCACAACAGTTGTCCGATAGTTTAGTCAAAGGTGTGCACCCGCTTTTATAATCAAAGATTTTAACTTCAATTTTATCTTTCAGGTTTATTCGTTGATGCAATTTCCTTGATTATAATAGAAGTTAGTGACCGTAAGCGATTGTGTTTGAAAAAACGTTCATGCCTACCGCAGACTGTTGGAAACAATCTTCATATTGGTTCTAACTTATTCAAAGGCTTGTATCTTTACTTTATTTGTTGCACGTAAGCGACATCTATGGCGCAAGTTGTAAACTTTCGAGTGTTAATTTGGTTTTTAAATTTTCATCCTGATTTAGTTAAAACGTTAAACATTTGCATTTGGACGATACAATTAAAAAAAAACCGTCTAAGTAGCATTTACTTTAATTTAATATACTACTAAAATATTTGTTCAAAAAACGCTTTATTTCTAAAGTGGAAAAAATAGGCAATACTTTTGAAAATCCTATATTGTAAGCAAGTCTATACAGTTAAAATAACTCTACTATCTTAAATAAAATCAATCTATCTTAAATAGATCAATTTCACTTACATATAAATGCCTTAACACTGCAGCAAAAACTAGAAATATTTCTAATTATCAGTCTATATTATTTCCTTGCGCCGCAATCTAAAGGGGATGTCAGAACAGCCGTCAAACGTCATCGGCCTGGAAGACGGCTCTTCGGTTCTGATACACGTCTTATAAATATTACAGTCGTGTGCACGCGCCTTTACTGGGAATATACAAGCGATTTTGTACTTTAATACTTTGAGCTACAGTTGACATTTGTATAGATGAAAATGCCTGTAAAAGGGGGGCAAATGTCAGCAAGAGGAACGGCCAATTATGAGTCGGGTTTGATATTACACTTTAGGATTTTGATTTTTCGATTTTGTTGTAACGGTTTGACGGGAATACGTCGGTTGTTTATAATTAAAATGGCGATTCCATTTCTGATCTTGTCTGTGGTTCGTGTTTTTTATTATTTTTTTAAATTCCCTGTCGATCAAACGTTAGTCGTGGATATGGTGAGTTAAGTTGAGATATGTAAGGACTTGATAAAACGTATATCTTATTACGGATCTTAATCGATGGTTATCTGTTAACTTGTTTTTTATTCGTTTAATCAACAACGTTTTTATTTATGTTCTTGGCTTATTTTTTTTTATATTTCCTTTATTTCCTGCTGCTATAGTTCTTGCAGCAACCTTGTTGTCTTTGTAGTTACATTTTCTTTACCTTGTTTTTTTTTTAATTCTTAGCTTATTAAGATCGACTTAGATGCACTCTTTATAAGTGTTACTGTGTGCTGTTGTGTTTTCTCTACACTGCTTCCAATAAGATGCATTGGGAAATGGGCAAGCAATCGCCATAATTCACTAAAACAGCGACCGCTGCCCATAGACTTGAGCATTTGCAGATACGTTGCCTAATTTTAATCAACAGAGCAAGGGACATGCGGAAAAGTACATTTCCCCTAACCCACCTTCCATTAGCTTTCTTTCACAAAAACGGTGAGAGTGGGAAGTGAACTAAAATTGGCCTCCGGTACGAAAAGTGAGTTATGAAAAAAATGTATTTTGAAGATATCAATTATTTAAAAGCAAGATAGGATCTCTGGTAGTTAATACTTGCTAGAAAGACCGTCCAAGTATGAAAAAGGAGCCTTTAATAAACTGCATAGACATTTACTAAGTTAGCGCGTGCTCGAAAACTTACAATCAGATGAAGCGCTTGTTTATTTATTAAAAAAAAAACATTTAGAGCAGCGCACACCTGAAGCTAAACTATCGCTCAACTGTTTAGTCTCGCTTTGATTCCTATGAGCTTACACACACTACTCAATTTTTAGTTCTGCAAATAGACAGTTGAATTGGCTGCGAAACAATCGACAATCGCACAACAGTTTTTCGATTGTTTAGTCAACGGTGTGCCCGTTTTTAATAATTATTTTCGTCTTCATGACGTCATCGGACAATCGTGGGTGGCTTCTCAATACAGAATTTAAATCAATTGATTTGTGTAGCGTTGTAGGGAGCTATGCGATCGGCTACCGCGCCCGATACCCATTGGGACTGCGGTACAATCGAAGCAAAAAGTTTACAACCGTTCATTGTATTGAAACGTCTTGTACAGTCGCGTGCTTAGTTCTTTATTAATTTAAACAGTAGAGTCGATAACAGCAATAGTTGCAGTATAGCTAGATGAAACGGTGAATTACCACGACCACACAAAAGACACGCGTGATTTGTAAGTACTCAGTATTGTCCGATATATGTCCAAATTTTATTTGTCTTGTCCTTCCCACCCTTCTCTGAATAAGGAATCGTCAAAAACATTAACTTAAACCTATGCGATGTCAAGGTGATTCACGAGCTTCAATCGGATCACCGGCCAGTCCTTCTACAGCTAGGGCCATCTGCACCTACCGCTCCCCAAATTAAGACAGTAATCGATTGGCACAAGCTCAGAGCCAAACTTAAAATTGTAAACTCACCCGACTTGGATATCATCCCTGATCAATTAAATACTGAACAAGACATGGGTGTCGCGATCGGCTCTCTAACAAGTCATGTCCAAAACGTCATAGAGGACTGCTCAAAGCAGATCCCAGAGATGAATAACCATCGTTGGTCACTACCACCAGACATTAGAGACTTATTGAGGCGCAAGAACGCGGCTACCCGTGCCCACGATATGTATCCCACCGAATTGAACCGAAAACAGCTACGTAAACTACAGCGTGAGGTCAAAGCACGCATAGCTGCATTTAGGAACGAAAGGTGGGATTCAGATCTCAGTAATTTAAAGCCATCGCATTTAGCTTTCTGGAAACTCCCTAAATCACTCAAAGGCGACACCTACCCTACGATGCCGCCACTCTCACGTCCAAATATGATACCAGCCATGCTGGACGATGAGAAAGCCGAATGCCTGGCTGACAGTCTCGAGGCCCAATGCTCCCCTAGTAGCCTACCGGTCGACCTGAACACCTCCGAAAGGTGGACAGAGAGGTCGAGCGGAGGAGTAACGTACCCCTTTTCGATTCCATTCCTCCGGTAACCAGCGATGAAGTTGAGGAATTAATTAAAAACTTACGCCCCCGCAAAGCTCCCGGTTCAGATGGCATTACCAATAGGGTGGCCAAACTATTTCCTGCTGCTATTATACAGCTTCTTGTAACCATATATAACGTAGCAATGACTCAAGGTGTCTTCCCCCGCGAGTGGAAGGACGCTGAAGTCATAGGGTTCCTCAAACCATCCAAGCCGCCGACAAATCCCACATCATATCGTCCCATAAGTCTTCTCAAAACTTTTGGGAAGATTTATGAACGCCTAATACTAGCCCGCTTACGTACTTTTATGGATACGAAAGGTATGCCTATCGCAGAACAGTTTGGATTTCGCGCCAAACATTCATGCACTCATCAAGTGCACCGCATCACGGAACACATACTAGCTAAACGTCAACGCGGCCTTAACACCGGAGCTCTCTTTCTCGACGTAGCGAAAGCGTTCGACAAAGTATGGCACAACGGACTCATATACAAGCTATATGAGTACGGAGTACCCGATCGTCTCGTATGTATAATACGAGACTTCCTAAGTAGTCGCACGTTTCGCTACCGCGTCGAGGGAGTTTGCTCTAGATCACATCCCGTTCGAGCCGGGGTGCCCCAAGGGTCGGTGTTAGGGCCAGTCCTATTTACACTATATACCAACGATATTCCGCGCGTACGCGGTGTGGAACTAGCGTTATTTGCCGATGACACCTGCATTTTTACATCAGGCCGTAAGCCTGATGCTATATGCAGACGTCTACAGACTGCAGCAAATACCCTTGGTACCTGGTTTAGAAAATGGAGGATAGAAATCAATCCTACCAAAAGCGCGGCTCTATACTTTTCACGCAGCAAAGAACCTCGCCTCACATCTGTTAAGCTTTTGGACAGCTCAATACCCTGGGAAGACCAAGTAAAATACTTAGGTGTCATCCTTGACACAAAACTCAACTTCTCCGCACACGTGACCCGGGTTAGGAACCGCGCGGCTTTCATCTTAGGTCGCCTTTCCTCGTTATTGAATAAAAAGAGCAAAATGTCCCTTCGGAATAAGGTGACACTCTATAAATCAGTAGTTCGTCCCGTCATGACGTATGCTAGCCCGGTATTCGCGCACATCTCGCCGAAACAAATACACCGACTTCAGGTGATTCAAAATAGATTCATGCGCAGAGCCACGGGGGCCCCGTGGTACATGCGCAATAGTGATCTTCACATAGACTTGGACTTACCCACCATAGCCCAACACCTGAAGCTGGCGTCGCGTCGTTATTTTGACTCTGCCGTCGGTCATCCTAATTCGTTAGTTGTAGGTGCCGCCACCTACAACCCAATCGCGCTCGGTAAATTTCGACGTGATCATCGCAGACCTAGGCACGTTCTTGACTTCCAAGACGATGCAACAACAATCGCTCAGGCTAGGATTAAACAAACTACGACAGACAAAACGCCGTAGTCGCTGTCGACTACGGCAATCATTCCCGCGATACGGCCTCATAGCAGGCAGGTTTTCTCCTATCAATGATAGAAGCGTTGCTGGAGTTTCTTCCGCCACTTCTTCTCCCAGCGCTAACGCTCTCCGAAGTGGTAGTAATGTTAGATGTATTAATAATAATAGTAATCAGATAACAGCAGCCGATCAAGCCGAGGTTCGGCCCTCTTGGGCACCCTTGAATCGGAATGCTAAACGCGTATTGAGTGACAGCCCAAGCCGAGGTCCCCTCTCGGGGGCCCTTGTGCCTAGTCACTCCATGGAGCGTCCCCCGAAGCGATCTAAGAGCTCGGTGGCCTCCCAATCCGGTAATAATAACGAAGTAACGGCCCGAGCCGAGGCTCCTGAGGGAGCCCTCGAGCCTAGTTACTCATAAACGAGGTTAGGCTAAGCGCCATCTGCGCTCGGCCACCTCAAGCCCGGTGAATCTGTAAATGCCTCTTCAAGGCAAACAGTGACCATTCAGTCACAAAAAAAAAAAAAAAAAAAATCTGAATAAGGGTTGAGAGGAGAAAGTGTTTTCTGCGAGTGAGAGAACTAACTTACAACTAACATTAAGGCTACAATATTATTGTCATAATTATAAAAATTATTTCTTGTAGTAATTATGGATTTTTTTTGAACTTGTGTGGCTGATTGTCCATCGGTAGGCAAATGAGTTGTACAATGCCGATAGCCGCACTGCGCACGAGTTATTTTCATATTTGTCTCTGCGATTGTTTATTATATTCCTAATAGGGTTGCCATTTCTTTTCTTTAATGGAATTATTTTTTATTTGTTTTATTTGTATGTATGTTTTAGTCACCGTTTTTAAGTTGAGAATATTTTTAAATTGTATTCGATAATAAAAATCGTGAAATTCCTTTAGTTGAAACATTTTTTAATATTTTTGGAATTTGATTATTCACATAATTTTAAAAAACAAGTATGCTCACATTCAGAGGCGCAGACATAGGACTTGGTTTTAGCTAAAAAAAAAATTTTCCTTCTCTTATCTTGTTTGTTCCACATTTTCTGTAACCTAACCGTAATGTTTTTTTTTTAAATGTTGTATATCTATTTGTTGCGGGCGGCACAGGACCGGGCATTGTGGCAATCAATGGGGGAGGCCTACGTTCAGCAGTGGACGACCTATGGCTGAACATGATGGTGATGATGATATCTATTTGTTATCATTCTTGTGTCTTATAATTTATTTCTAAAGTGATTGTTCTATAACTTATCTGTTGGTGTACTTTATAAATAAACTAGCTGTTGCTCGCGACTTCTCTTGCGTGAAATTATAAAATATAGCCTACGTTACTCACAGATAAATTACCTTTCTAACGGTGAAAGAATTTATAAAATCGGCCCAGTAGTTTTTGAGTTATTTCAATACATACAAAAATACAAATGTTTCCTCTTTATAATATTAGTATAGATAAATAAATAAATATTTATTCATCTAAATTATTAGACTATGAGATACAACTGGCAGCAACCATCGGCGAATTGACGGCGTCTTGTTTATTGCTCATATTTCGACCGCCGGGAACCGCAACGTTCCCAGATATTCAAATTAGTCTGCCATTGTGCGGTCCCCTCGGACATTCGGACGATGTAAGGAATATCTCGTATTCCTATGACTTATTAATCGAATGCAATTCGATTTAATTGTTTGACTTTGCAGATGAAAACTATACTCTATGTTCTTTAAAAGAACTAAACTAAAATTTTTAATCATACTATAATAATATTATAAATGTGAAAGTTTAGATGGATGGATGGATGTTAGAGTTTGTAGCCTAAACGGATGAAAGCATTTCGATGAAATTTGGCATAGATGTAGAGGATAGTCTGGAAGAACACATAGGCTACTCAGTTTTGTTTTTTAATGTCACGCGAACGGAGTCGCGGGCGAAAGCTAGTCTTAAATATTGTAGTTATACGGAATTAAGAACTTTTTATATCGTCTTTCTTTCATTGTTATATATGATTTTGTTCATAAAACAAATATTAAGAAAACGTAAAAATATGTTAAGCAATTGTAAAAGAAGTTTGTTTACGGAGAGGGGATATTTTTCGGTAATTAAAAAATTATTGTTTATTTTTAATGAGATCTTCAAGTTATTAACGTCAAAGTAAACTATAAGTTAATGTTAAAGAAACACAGCTTCTGTCACAGTGGAAAATTTCGCTCGAAATCTTCTCTAGATGTTTGTTTGTCACGATGGGAAAGTATACGGGAGTTTTTTTTTAATGTCATGCGAACGGAGTCGCGGACGAAAGCTAGTCTTAAATATTGTAGTTATACGGAATTAAGAACTTTTTATATCGTCTTTCTTTCATTGTTATATATGATTTTGTTCATAAAACAAATATTAAGTAAACGTAAAAATATGTTAAGCAATTGTAAAAGAAGTTTATTTACGGAGGGGATATTTTTCGGTAATTAAAAAATTATTGTTTATTTTTAATGAGATCTTCAAGTTATTAACGTCAAAGTAAACTATAAGTTAATGTTAAAGAAACACAGCTTCTGTCACAGTGGAAAATTTCGCTCGAAATCTTCTCTAGATGTTTGTTTGTCGCGATGGGAAAGTATACGGGAGTTTTTTTTTTAATTATTCACAAGGCAAACCACCCGCACAAACAGAGCTAACGAACAAAACCGAATCCGAAAAGAAACTTATTTTTTAAATTTACTTTCAACAAAGAAAAAACGTCTAATTTTCTTATTAACGAAACAAAACTAATTTGTCGCGGTAATTGTATAAAATTACAAACTCAATGGACATAAATAATATGAAGGTAGAGGAAGATCGAAGAAATTATGAATTATCTGAAAGAGGATATATTTAAGGGTGTGAATTCAGATATGACGGCTGATAGATGTATGGAAGAAAACATACTGTGCCGATCCTCTGTAGGGACAAGGGCGAGCTGTTGATGGACACTTCTGCAGCCCCTTAACTTTACAGGAATACTTAAAGACTCTAAATACGTCAGTTTTCTAAATTCAATTATGTCACAATAACTATGATTTAATGCTACATTTCCTATTAAATTCCAACCGATTTTCGTATTATTCCCTCGAGTGGCACAGGTTCGAACTGTCGCCTGTGCGGGCAGACGACAATTGCAGTCACAGGTGACAACAGGTGGCGTTGTAGTCAACTGTGCTTCGTTTGCACTCACCCACACTTGCACTCAAGTTACTGGCGACAGTAATGGAATAAGTATGTTTATAATTAAATCTATTTTCTTCACACAATTGTGTAAAAATGTACGTCATTAAAAATTAAATTGCCAAGCCATTTTTTTCTAAAACATTGTAGAGTTTAAATTCTCAAATTTGTTAATTTCACTTCGCATTTTTAAATTTTGTGAGTTACAAATAAGTCACAATAACATTTTTAATATGTTAATAAATACTTTTGTTGTGTAAAATTTAAATTAAATATTGAACTTATAATAATTCTCAGTCTGTGCTGTGGCAAGTAGCTGTACTAATCTAAATGAAGCATAATACTTGATCTAGTCTCTCGGGGTAAGCGACGACATACAAGCGAGTAGTTAAATAGTTCGATTTACGTCACTGAACTCGAGTTATTATATTAGTTAAGTCTCATGAGAAGAAGAGAAATTGAATGTGTTATACGTATTGAATACGGAAGACAAAGAGATGACGTCTATGACAGAACAGAATGATGGTGAAATTGTATCCTTTATGTTCGAGATTCCATCCGCGCTGAGTTAAAAAAAAAACTCAATCAGTAGCCCATCGGTTCTACCAAACTATGCTGTCATCATCCACTTGCCCTTATCCCTTCCGGAGGGTCGGCACAGTATGTGCTGCTCTTCCATACATCTCTATCAGCCATCATATCTGAATGCACTCCTTCTCCGGTCTTCCTCTACCTTTGTAGCCATCCACATTCAATCTACCAAACTATGCTGTATCTATGCCAAAATGCCATGCGTATTTACCACGGGGAGTGTTCCGAGGAGCTGCTGGAACGATTCCTGCCGCCAAGTTTCGTCATCGGACGACACGACAGACCGCCAGGTACCATCCTCAACATGTCGATGGCTGGCATTCCACAACCCTGCGGTTTTCGCGGAACTTTCTGCCCCGCACAGCCGCGGTGTGGAACGGTCTGTCCTCGGCGGTATTTCCAAACCAATACGACTTAGGGTCCTTCAAGAAGCGAGCCTACAATTTCCTCAAAGGCCGGCAACGCATCTGTAGTTCCTCTGGTGTTGCAGATGTCCATGGGCGTCGTTGACCACCTCGGTGTTCGCGCCGCTCGTTTGCCCCCTTCTCTCAAAAAAAAAATCAGCCGTTTAAGAAATATCTTCTTATAAACATCCATCCATGGAATTAAAAGAAACAAAAGTGAATAGCCTATGTGTTCTTCCAGATTATCCTCTACATATATGCCAAATTTCATCGGGATCCGTTCACCCGTTTAGTCTACAAACTCTAACAAACATCCATCCATCTAAACTTTCGCGTTTATAATCTTAGTATTATAAAATTGATAGTTTAAATAAATTCTGAAGTTAACGGCATAAGATGATTTTTTTTTCTAGTGTGATGAACAAAAAATGTGCTATAGTTCAAATGGGTCTAGATACCCTGTGGTTAATTCATTAATCCAACCGTATCATTCAAATCACTGTACATTTGTATGGAATTCCTTACAAACAGTTCATACAATTTTTATTTCAATGGCATAAGGTATATATTGTCATTAGTTAACTTCAGATAATTATGTCAATTATAGAAGTGAGTTACAAGTTTAAATTTGCAGTTTATAGACTGTAATGCAATTGGAGTAAGTGTCAATTTTGTTTAGCATATGATCGTTGTAAGGTTGGTTGTCACAGACTAATGAGCATTTAATAATAGAGGTTTTTTCGCCTTTGTTCGACAAGACCGGGGTGGATACGATTCTGATGGGGCGCTTGAGGCGATCTCTTATTTATATCGCAGATTAAATTAAGAATAGAGATGGTTTTGATCATCACTATTAATAATATCTTACTAATATTATAAATGCGAAAGTTTAGATGGATGGATGTTTGTTAGAGTTTGTAGCCTAAACCGCTGAACGGATCTCGATGAAATTTGGCATAGATGTAGAGTACAGTCTGGAAGAACACATAGGCTACAGTTTTTTTAATTCCACGCGGAAGGAGTCACGGGTGAAAGTTAGTTATTCATCATTTCCTTAACATTAATTATTCAATAGTTTAACAAATATTGAAAATTTAAGTTAGGTGGTAATAAATAAAGAGTAGGAGCAAGTTTTTTTGTTTTCGTGTACTTATAAAATATATTTTTCACATTGTAAGTAATCACTGAACTTAAAGACTTCTGTTCTAAGAAGATTATAATCAACGCTTGACTTTTTACATGTGCCTTCTATCGCTTCATTGCTCTGTAACCGAACCGTATAGGCTTCAATCATTATCCGTTTGCAGCGTGTAATCATCGGGCTGCGTCGCTGATGGGCCCTGAGGCGCCCTCGCGCGGCAAAAACATATTTTAATTGCCCAAAGATATTAATTTGTGGGCAAACGTGCTTAGAGCCGTTCTTAATGATCCGTAGGCGCTTCAAACTTCAATGTCATTTGGATCCGATAGGTGGTCTGGTGAAGTGGGACGAATCAATTTCTTGGATGTTCATGTCATGTGTAGGACTACAGAAAATCTATTCCGAGAACGTTGCAGGTATTCAACCTTGGAAGAGAGTGAAAGGAACTGATGAAGTTAAAACTTCTGATTAGGTATATGTGGTAACTAAGCTTATAAGAGCGGGCGCACACCTTTCACTTACGCACAACTTTTGTGCGATTGTCGATTGTTTCGCAGCCAATTCAACTGTTTAGTTGCACAACTAAAAATCGAGTAGTGTACCTCCATATAAGCTCATAGTAATCAAAGCGAGACCAAACAGTTGTGTTAGTTTAGTCAAAGATGTGCGCAGGGTCTAAGGAATTAGAAAATGAAATAGTATCCAAGGAGTGATGTATATAAAATTAGAAGGATTTACTTAAATTCATTTGTCAATACGTTTTCATATCTAAGGTCTGTCCCATCACTGACTGATAGAGGCTCAGATAGCTTAAAAATGACACTGTCATATAACAATATCCGATATTTCCATCACATATTTTACACGCTGGCTTGTTATCAGACAATTTAAAATTTGGTGGGACAGATCCTTAATATTTAAAACAAATATTTAGATTATTCCCAACCGTCACCCCGCTCTGTCCCCACGTGAGAATAAAACGTTTCATCCGTCCCACCTTTTAGTTCCACTATCACCAATAAGGTGACAGATGGAACCGTTATGAAATAAAATAAGTTCCAACCGTCCCCTCGTCGCAAAAGGTGGGACGGATGAAACTTTTTATTCTCATCTGTCTCCACGTGGTGACAGAGCGGGTTGACGGTTGGGAATAATCCGAATAGTTATGCAATTACTAACTCATCTACCAACTTTTATAATATCAAAATATTTGTCAAACATTGTATTTTTACTGTGACCTGAATGCAGGTACAGTCGCACACAACTTGCGCTATCAGCCCGCACCACGGCGCCGGCAAATCCGATAATGTTCCGTACAAAGTTGCGACTATTGCCGCAGCGAAAAACCCATTTTGCCGCTCGATATACCCGCCGTATCAAGATGAGAGCAATTAAAGGTAGGAATACCAGGATGTATACACACATGTGACAGTTTTAAAATGGATGCGGCATATTTTGATTTTTTAAAGACAATTTTGAGACAATTCAATATATCTCCACTCGTTTGCCCCCTTTTATTATAAAAAAATAGAGATTTTTGAATACAGTTAAATTTAACGCTGATTTGATGTTTTTGTTAATATTTCTATTAGAACACTTCTATCAACATTACTTAGTATAGGTGTTTTTATATGGTACAGAACCGTTTTTCTGATCAAGCATAAATTTGTCATAGTTACCATAGTTTGAATAAGCATTAAAAACGTAACCTTTTTATATTTTTAAATGCATTTGCGAAACATCATCCAATTGCCGCATCCAATTTTACCACATCTCTGTCTCCAAACAGAATGGCTCGGCGTTTTTACGGCATTCGGCGGAACCGTATGACACCGTATGACTAGACGCGTCGGATCATTAATCCGCGAGTTTCAGATGTGAACGTTAAAAATTACAACGAAGCCGGCACTTTCTACGTACAAACGGTTACGGATTATAATAATGTATTATGTTTAGGACTGTACAAACTAGGTGACTGCATTGTGATTCACGATTTTAGAAAAGGCTAGAGAAAAATAACACTTTTGTTCGTAAGTGCCCTACACTGATAGTCGGCAAATGTTGGTTTATAGTTTAACTAGCTGTTCCCGTGCGACTTCATCCGCATAAAATTATGAAAATTTTATTTCATTGTTTACATGTGTCAAATTATCAATTGCAAATGTCAAAATGACATGACATGACAAACCTTAGCAATCTTTCTTTCTTGATGTTTGCAGCGACTTTTGGTCTCTTTCCCACATTAGGGTTTTTATCCAAAATATTAACCCCCTAAGTTTAATGGCGTGAAAACATATAGCCTAAAGCGTGACGTAAGTGTAAGGCTTTTTATTAAAAAATAATTATTAAAAAATATGCTGTAATTGCTGACATCTTAGGCAACAAAGTGTGTGTTTACGCTTTATTATAATAGTATAGATAGTTGCCTTATCATGTAAAGCGCTGTTACTAAAATATCGTTTCAGTAATGCTGTGTCATAGGTCTGAATTGGGAAAAGATGTTCGATATTTTTGGTTGTTGGTAATAAAACAATGATCGGTCTAGTTGTATGTATTCGAAATAGAAGTTCTAATTGAATATGCCTGAAATTAAACAAAAAACGTTCTGAAAAAAGTATTTATCTAAGCTATTTTAAAGTATCTTTGCGCAAATATTTAATCTCCGTTGTAAATTTAACATTATTACTTTAACATAAGTTTCACTATTAAATGTATTGTAAGAGAGCAGGGGTGTCGTAAGCCGAATCAGCCAAAGAAAAAACAACACAAGTGCAAAAACAGTCGTTTATTGGTTTTTCATACCAATGAGTTCGGTCTGCGCGCGGACCCCAGGTTGGGAACCACACGCAGATACAAAAAATGTTAGATCTTACAATATCGGATAGCCGTCACAGTACAGCAAGCGGCTATCTGCCGGATTAGGCCGTCACTACCGCAAGCAACCTAATTCGGCTACACTACTGTGCAGATTCTGAGTAAATTAGTCACAAGACAGCAAGCTAATATACTCAGAATCGCGTCGTAGGAACTAACCGAGAAGACAATATTTGTTATCCTCTTATCCTTCTCCTCTCCTCTTCTTCTCCTCTCCTCTTTCTCAATTGCGTAATGAACATAAAAAGACTTAAGCTAAGGCGCATGCAAAACAACATCGTGTTTTCAAATACAGGTGGCGCCATCTATTTTGTACGTGAAACAACTGGGTTGCAGCGAATATTTGCTACAATCTCCCCCTCAGTTTCTGAAGTCGTCCCGACGATGAAACTGGAAGATTAATCTTTCTGTTGACGTAGTCGTCTTCATCCTCCCCCTGGATTGGAACAGCTTCTGTGTTGGTCGCCAGATTGTAGTGACTGGTCGACTCCTTCCACGTTGTTTACAAAAATGTTTATTATTGATAACCGTCACAGTCCAGCAAGCGGTTATTAGGTTGTCACTGTCCCGCAAGCAACCTGACTTCAATGTCACTACACAAAAATGTCAATTGTGGATAACCGTCACAATCCAGCAAGCGGTTATCTACTGAATTAGGTCGTCACTGTCCCGCAAGCAACCTAAGTTCAGTGTTACTCCAAAAATGTCAATTATGGATAACCGTCACAATCCAGCAAGCGGTTATCTACTGAATTAGGTCGTCACTGTCCCGCAAGCAACCTAAGTTCAGTGTTACTCCAAAAATGTCAATTATGGATAACCGTCACAATCCAGCAAGCGGTTATCTACTGAATTAGGTCGTCACTATCCCGCAAGCAACCTAAGTTCAGTGTTACTACAAAATGTCAATTATGGATAACCGTCACAATCCAGCAAGCGGTTATCTACTGAATTAGGTCGTCACTGTCCCGCAAGCAACCTAAGTTCAGTGTTACTACAAAATGTCAATTATGGATAACCGTCACAATCCAGCAAGCGGTTATTAGGTTGTCACTGTCCCGCAAGCAACCTAAGTTCAGTGTTACTACAAAATGTCAATTATGGATAACCGTCACAATCCAGCAAGCGGTTATCTACTGAAATTAGGTCGTCACTGTCCCGCAAGCAACCTAAGTTCAGTGTTACTCCAAAAATGTCAATTATGGATAACCGTCACAATCCAGCAAGCGGTTATCTACTGAAATTAGGTCGTCACTGTCCCGCAAGCAACCTAACTTCAACATCAATACTAGTGCCATTGTCCTGATCTTCTGTTTGTTACTCGGCTGATTCGTCTTGATCTTGTGTTGTTTCTCGGCTGATTCGTCCTGATCTTGTGTTTCTCGGCTGATTCGTCCTCTGCTGATTCGCCCTGCCCCACGTTGGGCGCCAGATTGTAAGATGAGCAGGGGTAACCGTCACAGTACAGCAAGCGGTTACCTGCTGAAGTACCAATGTAGTCGGGTCTGCGCGCGGACCCCAGGTTGGGAACCACACGCAGGTACAAAAAGTGTTATAATTTCGGATAGCCGTCACAACAGCAAGCGGTTATCTACTGAATTAGGTCGTCACTATCCCGCAAGCAACCTAATTCGGCTACTCTACTGTGCAAGTTCTGAATAAATTAGTCACAAGACAGCAAGCTAATATACTCAGAATCGCGTCGTAGGAACTAACCGAGAAGACAATATTTGTTATCCTCTTATCCTTCTCCTCTCCTCTTCTTCTCCTCTCCTCTTTCTCATTTGCGTAATGTACATGAAAATCACTTAAGCTAAGGCGCATACAAAACAACATCGTGTTTTCAAATACAGGTGGCGCCATCTATCTTGTACGTGAAACAACTGGGTTGCAGTGAATATTTGCTACAGTATTATAATTTCTTTATAATGTTACTAACTAGGTGGCCACTATTGACCGCTATGTCCCCAACATTACACAAAGAGCAAATTATAATATCTTCAAACGTGCCGACACGCAAACACGCGGACAAACAAATACCTCGCATACCCGCTTGAACAAGACCATACTCATTACAGACGAGTTAACTACATTCCAAAACTAGAGACGTCGACTACCATTTAACTTCTCACAAGCACATACAGAATTACATAGGAAAAGAGTTGAAGATCAACGTCGATCGGACCGATGGAGCGTGAAATTACTTCGTCTCTTTCTCGCAAAGGTGTTTAAAGTGTGTATGAAAGAGATCGACAGCTGTCACTATGGCCCCGCCCCCGAAATCGATCTGATAATGAAATGTAAGACCGGTTTGTGCGCAAGCGCATTCGATTTTTATCTGTCCGTGGTCCACGTTCGCTCGGCGCGCGCGTGCTGCGCTTCGTGTATTAAAATTATCTTTATTGTACGTGCTAAGGATATTTTTAAACGTTATTGTTGAATGACTCATAATTACAGCTTCACGTTTTGTCTCTTCGTGATGCTTGTCGTTTTTGTTGTATGTTGATTTACGAATTTTTGTCAATTCGTATTTTTTACGTTCTACAATTATTGTTATTTTTAGGTAATTTTGGCAGGGAACTTGATTTTATATTGATTACTTGATTTTAGAAAATTATTTATTTAATCTAAATTCTGTATTTGTTAAAATATGAACGTATAAATGTTTTTTTAGAGTATTTTTAATATTTTTTTTAGGAAAACATTTTAGATAGATATATAAGTCTTTTGAAACATTTCTGTGTCAAAATTTAATTGCAATGATTTTAAAAAATAATAATTTTACTCAAACAAATTGCTATTCACCGATAGATGGCGATGCTTTGGTCAACTCTTGCGCAACGTTTCAAAATCTGTAATTTCACCACATTTACACCTTTATTAAACAACGATATAAAACACATAAATGATAGTTGCCAGAGATCATTTTAAAGGTTGTTAATAAGTCGATTTTAATGGAAGATAAATGTATCGAGATTTTTAGATAAAAGTAATTACTTTTATAACAAATGATTGCGTAAGTGTCCGATAATTCGTTGAACGGATTCAATCTGATTAAATCGTTTCTTTGAAATTCTGATGTTTTTTGATAACTTAATGATAGCATTTCTTATAAATACTTAAATATTGAACAGATTTTAAAGTTAAAATCAAATTAGATCATCTACTTTGACTTAAATCTTATAAATGCGAAAGTTTTAGACGTATGTTTGTTAGAGTTTGTAGCCTAAACGGCTGAACGGATCTCGATGAAATTTGGTATAGATGTAGAGGATAGTCTCGAAGAACACATAGGGTACTCAATTTCGTTTTTTTTTAATCCACGCGGATGGAATCGCGGGCGAACGCTAGTGATAAATAAGTAAATCGGTGTCACATAATTGGCAATATTATCTTAATTTCCTTACAAAGATACTGGTAATAAATCTATTTTTCAATATCACATTCCATGTATTTGCAATATAAGGACGATAATAAAGAGTTATAACATTAAAAAAGTTATTTAAAAATAAAAAACTAGAGTAAAAAGTCATCATTACTCTGCCGTCGGTATCAATACGAGATTAATTCGATGTTCGGTAGCCGTGATGTTTCAACAGCTCGCTTGTCTGACGAAGGATTGGACAGATCGACACCCGCGAAAGTTCCGGACATTTTGGGTTTTATCAAATACTAGCTTTCGCCCGCGACTTCGTTCGCGATGATTAAAAAAAGAAAGTACCTATGTGTTCTGCAAGCCTATCCTCTACATTTATGTCAAATTTCATCGAAATCTATTCAGCTGTTAAGGCTACAAACACTAACAAACATCCATCTGTCCATCTAAACTTTTTCATTTGTAATAACAAAAATAATTATTTAGTTACTTAAATTTTGGTAAAAGAAGGTGTGTTGGAAGAATAAAACTAGGTATAGGTTAAAATAGTGGAGATCTTAGAAATTTTACACTCCAAATTGTATAAACAGTGAAAATTCACATTATTATCATAATCAGCTTAAAAACTTACGAATTATTTTATATAATTATCATTAATTAAAAAAAATGTTCCTGAACTTTCTGTGCCCTCTGCTTATTAATCGGTGGGAATCAAAATCATTTTGAATTATAATTTGATTTCGATATGTAAGGCTGCGTGCACACTGGCACCAAAAATATTAATATAATATTTATTATACAAGTGAAAATTTTGACATCCTAGATCTTTTATTAGATGAACAGAGTGTTTTATGTTACAGTTAAATAAAAAAATGCATCAGTGTGTTTTGTGTTGTCTTGTTTCTAATTTTGTATCACCAAGTGATTTACTTCGGCCATTTTGTTTTAAAAGCTTAGCTCAGGATAGTTTTAGTCTTATTTAACATTAAGCTTGTTACTCATTATTTATTTCTTTGCTAAAACTAGGGTTAGAGCGCTCGCACATCTTTGACTAAACTATCGCGGAACTGTTTATGAGCTTATATGGAGGTGCGCACACTACTCGATTTTTAGTTGTGCAAACAGTTGAATTGGCTGCGAAACAATCGACAATCGCACAACAGTTGCGCGGTAGTTTAGTCAAAGGTGCTCGCTTTAACACTTCAACAGTTTTCATTGTGATCTCACCTTTATTATTCGGGTGCATTCTTATTGATTTTTTATACAATACCGATCAGATTGGAGGTTTTACTGTCTCGAGAAATGACGTGTCATATCTGTGAGCGTGTGACTGGACATGTTTGCCAAATTATATTTTTAAAGTGATCAGTTGCGTGATACAAATAAAAAAAATCAAAAAGATGATGCACATGATAATACGAGGAAAATCTGCAATACTTTTGTTTTTATTTACAACTGAATTAGAATGTCAATGTCATAACAATGTCAACAAATAGTTAAAAAATTGAATACAGCATTTGACGACAATGGTGTCAAATTTTTATTAAAATATGTCCAGTTTTTTCATATCATTAGGTGGCAAACGATCAAGCACCTGAATCCGTCGAAATGGCGAAGCGACCGCTGCCCATAGACATCCGCAATAGCGGATGCGTTGCCTAGCCTTAAACGATTAAGGAGGAGACGCACATAAACAGGATATTTTCCCTTCCTATACGTCTCCTCTACCGTCAAATCTACGTTCCCTTCCTATCCTCTTATAAGAAAAAAGGTGGGAAGGAAAAGGGACTAAAGTTGGACCTCCGGCACCACACTCATCAGACGAAACGCGGAATTGCTTCCACTGCATGTCTTCTGAGTGGCCGTGGTATTACACCGGGCGAGCCGACATCTATGCGAAGATGTTAAAGCGGGCTCTACCACTGTTTTATACCTAACTAGACACAAATACAAATATTTTATTGATAATATTCTAAACGAAAATTATCTGTACATAATTTTAGCAACAAAAACAGAAGCAAGGGAATTCTAGGCAAGGCCTTAAGTTTATTTTACACATGTAAATGAGTCCTTAACGTATTCGTTCCGGACTCATGTATTCACATTACACGACTAATTCCAGATCATTCGATAACTATCAGGAGGTAATAAGCAACACGCTCGGTAGACAATACCACACTCCTACCTTTAGTTGACATGCAAATGGAATCAGATCAATTTACTATTACATTGTATGTTAAACGAGAAGCATTTAGTGACACAAAGGATTGGAAGAACGGAAATTGGGAACCTTTCTATATTAACACGTTTACTGCGGCAAGTAAAATCATAATTCTTCATCTGGTGCGTAAATGCGTCCCCTAATATTTCCGTCAGTTCGTAGCAGGTCTTTCTAGACCTACCAGCACTAGGTTTTTTTTTTTTATAACATAAAGTGGCAAACTAGCAAGCGGCCACCTGAATCCGCCAAAATGGCGAAGCGACCGCTGCCCATAGACATCCGCAATTGCAGATGCGTTGCCCACCCTTATTCGACGGAGGAGGAGACGCCCATAAAGAGGATATTTCCCCTTCCTATACGTCTCCTCTAACGTCATATCTACGTTCCCTTCCTATCCTCTTATAAGAAAAAAGGTGGGAAGGAAAAGGGACTAAAGTTGGACCTCCGGCACCACACTCTTCAGACGAAACGCGGAATTGCTTCCACTTCATGTCTTCTGAGTGGCCGTGAGTATTACACCGGGCGAGCCGACATCTATGCGAATATGTTAAAGCGGGCTCTACCACTGTTTTATACCTAACTAGACACAAATACAAATATTTTATTGATAATATTCTAAACGAAAATTATCTAAACATCATTTTAGCAACAAAAACAGAAGCAAGGGAATTCTAGGCAAGGCCTTAAGTTTATTTTACACATGTAAATGAGTCCTTAACGAATTCGTTCCGGACTCATGTATTTACATTACACGACTAATTCCAGATCATTCGATAACTATCAGGAGGTAATAAGCAACACGCTCGGTAGACAATACCACACTCCTACCTTTAGTTGACATGCAAATGGAATCAGATCAATTTACTATTACATTGTATGTTAAACGAGAAGCATTTAGTGACACAAAGGATTGGAAGAACGGAAATTGGGAACCTTTCTATATTAACACGTTTACTGCGGCAAGTAATATCATAATTCTTCATCTGATGCGGCAGCCTAAATGCGCCCCTCCAATATTTCCGTCAATTCGTGGCAGGTCTTTCTAGAGCTACCAGCACTAGGTTTTTTTTTTTTTTTTTTTATAACATAAAGTGGCAAACGAGCAAGCGGCCACCTGAATCCGCCAAAATGGCGAAGCGACCGCTGCCCATAGACATCCGCAATTGCAGATGCGTTGCCCACCCTTATTCGACGGAGGAGGAGACGCCCATAAAGAGGATATTTCCCCTTCCTATGCATCTCCTCCACCGTCAAATCCACTTCCCCTTCCCATCCTCTCCTTATAAGAACCTGTCGGCCTGTTATGCAGTGAGCGTGTTAAGAGTTAATTTTCAACTGTGAGTAACGCATTTTAGATTTTTTATTGTTGAAGGAAGTGTGATAATATACAACATATTTTGAAACATCTAAAATATATTTCAATACATCATTGCACAATAATATTGACCAAACATTCATAAGTAATTTAATATCGAATCGAAAAGGTTCACTCTAGTATAAGACTGAAGTGATCGTTTTATTTTGGGTCATACAAATATTATAGTACTAGCTTTCGCCCGCGACTCCGTCCGCGTGGAATTAAAAACAAAAAAGCCAGTAGCATATGTGTTCCACCAGACTATCCTCTACATCTATGCCAAATTTCATCAAGATCCGTTCAGCCGCTTAGGCTATAAACTCTAACAAATATAATATTAGTGAGATAAACTGTTTCATAATGTCGATATAAATTTAATCATTGATGAGTCATAATTGACATATATTTTGAGCATCATCTGCCCTACACAGATGTCGAGCGTGAAATGGGTGCAATTCCGCACTTATTCTGTTGAGAGTCGTGCCGGAGGCCTAATGTTAGTCTCTTCCTTAAGAGGAAACGTAGGAAAAGTAGAATTGACGGTGGAGGAGACGCATAGGAAGGAGAAATATCCTCTTTACGTGCGTCTCCTCCTCCGTCGATTAATGGTAGGCAACGCATCTGCAATTGAGGATGTCTATAAGCATACGCTTCGCCATCTTGCTCGTTTGCCATCTAAAAAAATCCCATCAATACAGTCCATATTAACAGTACTATTTCTTGTTTATATCATCAATTCATTTCTTAACAGTTATCATTAATAGTAATTCTTTGTATAATTCAAAGTGTAGAAAGTAACGATGTGCTCGCGCAAATGACACGTCTAACTATTAGCATATAAATCATAAAATTATAATACACTTTGTTGACAATTTGTCATCCAGTTGAGTGGCTCACGATGTATAGAATTAATAAAATCACAAAAAGCTCACACAAAGCTTTCTGAGATTCATATTGAGAATATGTGATGTTGACGAATTATTCTTACTTTCAATTCAAATATAAACATTGCTGTGGTTATGTCTTGAATGTAGTATAGGAGAGAAACTAAGATGAAACCAAGGTTCATTCAATTTTTTTAATTTGATATCGCTTAGCTTATTTATTGTTGCAACAACAAATTTTGTCATATCTTTCTGTGCGTTTGTATAACACAAACTCTATTTAATATTTAAAAAATAAAAACCTGAAGAAGACACGATGACTGAATGTATTACTAGCTATTGCTAGCAACTTCACCCACGTAAAATAAAAAAAAACATAGCCTATGTTACTCACTGATAATGTAGCTTTTTAACGATGAAAGAATTTTTGAAATCGGCCAAGTAGTTATTGAGTTATTTCAATACATACATAAATACAAATCATTCCTCTTTATAATATTAGTATAGATTAACAATTAACAAGATAAGCTAATATCAAGCAGCTCATTTAGCAAAATATTTTAATAATCTCAGTAGATTTTCGGAAGATAATAGACTTGTTATTCGTTGTTCCAATAATATTTTAAAGTTAACTAGCTTTCGCGCGCGACTCCGTCCGCGTGGAATTAAAAAAAAACAAAAGTGAATAGCCTATGTGTTCTTCCAGAGTATCCTCTACGTCTACGCCAAATTTCACCAAGATCCGTTCAGCCGTTTAGACTACAAACTATAACAAACATCCATCCATCCATATCTAAACTTTCGAATTTATAATATTAATAATAATAAGTATAAGTATGAAGTGTGATTACTTTGTTGCTTCTGAACTTTGTATGTACTACCAAAAGAGAGTTATAAGAGAACTCTTAAAGGATTAGAAGCGGTGACAGAATCAGTTTCCACAATAAAGGGTCGGCTTTAGCAGCCATTGATTTATGACATCACTGCGAATAAATCCGTGTGGTACCTTATAGTGTGCCTACGGTATGAAAGGACCAGCTAAGTCATCGACTTTTAAAGCTACTAGCTTTTGTCCGCGACTTCGTCCGCCCGAAAACTTAGTAAGTAGCGTGTGTTCTTCAAGATTATGTTCTCCTTTTAAGGCTTTCATTAAAATCTCCAGCCATTCAAACTATATTGTTCAGTTAGACTAAAACTTGAATTTCTTTGATTTTTAATCGACTTCTTAAATTGTTAATGGTTGAAATATATCCGATACCAATATATGTCTATATCGAACTAACGATACGTGAGCGTAGTTTTTAAGTTATTTGAGTAATTTCCTTGAGTTTTGTAATTTTACTAAATCAGAAAAAGTTTGATTTGTACTTCTTTTTTTACATCATTTAACTTTTTTGTTTATAACTACGTACCTTGTTAAGAAATTTATAGTTTTCCGGTGTTGATGCTCTTGAGGTTACTTTGCTTGCATCATTTGAGCTATTTCTATTCTCTTATTAATCAAGAAAATAGGTTACGTATCACAATCTATACTGATATTATAAAGAGGATAGATTTGTATTTTTGTATGTATTGAAATTAAAAACTACTGGGCTGATTTCAAAAATTCTTGCACCATTAAGCGTCGTAAGTTGTGAGTAACATAGGCTTATATTTTTTAAAATTCCACGGACGAAGTCGCGAGCAACAGCTAGTATTTCATAAACATCATACATATTCTCGCGAAGCTTTACTGATATAGGTATCCTTGCAGAGGTGTTGTGAATACGAGCATCTCGGCTATTGTTATTCACCACAATGAAGAGAATCAAAGCGTATAGTTGAGTTAAAAATATCTCACGATACGAATTACTTTCACAATGTCACACCCATTCAGGGTTGGACACTCGATATCATTTAAATCTATTTATTTCAATACTAGCTATAAATTTAATAATAAAATAAAACACTATTAAGATGTGTTAGAAGAAGTATTCAATCACCTTCCAGATCTTCAGAGAGAAGATTCCAGAAAGATTACCAGCAGAAGACCAGCATTAAAAACTAGAAGTAGATGAGACAATAGATAAAAGGCTTTGTTTGACACGAAAATATAGCGATCAACAAACAATTGAGGTCATTCAAAACAACACAAGCCATAGCTTACTTTAGTAATCTTTTTTATTTCCTTCTTCATTATCTTATCTTACTAATATTATAAATGCGAAAGTTAAGATGGATGGATGGATAGATGGATGTTTGTTAGAGTCTGTAGCCTAAACGGCTGAACCGATTTCGATGAAATTTGGTGTAGATGTAGAGGATAGTCTGGAAGGACACATAAGCTACTCTTTTTTTTTAATTCCACGCGGACGGAGTCGCGGGGGAAAGCTAGTTACAAATATTTGTTTGGTATTTCTTTTAGACAGTGCCTGTCATTGTGGTTGTCGGTGATGATAAGTAAGTGCCTTATAATTTATTAATCAAAGCTCTAAGCGACAATCCTGCGCTGCGTAGGCGACTTGGCAGGCGACATGCGAGCCGCACGTGAAAGACCTTTATACCATCGGGCATTTATTAAGATAGAAATGAAATCGTGAATGAATTTATCTGACTAGCTTTCGACGTTGGAATTTAAAAAGAAGTAAGTAGCCTGAGTGTTCTTACAGATTATCTACATCTATGCTTTTCATCGATATCCGTTCAGCAGTTTGGGCTACAAACTCTAACAAACATTCATCTAAACTTTCACATTTATAATAATAGTAAGATAAGTGTTGCTAATGTTATTAACAATAACTCGTCAAGATTCTAAGTTAAAGTAAGGAAGTAAATTAAAATTAAAATGTAAATTGGAGAATTCCTTGCAGTCTAAAAGTCTCGATACAGTAAGTAATCATAAGGGTGTCATAAATTATATTCCGGTACAAACAAGCACACACGATATCTACTAATTTCAATTGTGTCTGACTTTGATTCAATTTCTTACGAGAATTGTTACTCTTTTATGTTTTGTGGTCCTTTGTGTGTTGTGTGTGTGTGTGCTGTACACACTATTGAGTGTGAAATTTTGACAGATATGACTTATGTAGGTTATTGTTTAAATAATAAAAAACACAAGTATGACCCGTACAACGAGTTCTCGATTTTCTTAATTAGTTTCGTAACAACCACTGGCATTACAGACATTGGCAGACTGGATTCCAGGTATATTAATCACCGCATAAAGCTGCACTTGGCAGCCGATAATTGTACATTTTAGAATAATAATATGTGACTAACATAGGTATTAAGATTTTTCTGTTACTAACAAACTATGAGCAAAAAAGAAGTGTAGCTCGAAATAAAGTTTATATTATTATTATTAAATATGCCATCTTACTTACTAGTTATAATGAATAAGAAAGTTTGGATGGATGTTTTTACTATGTATCTCCAAAACGCCTAAACTGTTCTCAATAAAAAATGTCACAGATGTGGAACATATGCTGGTAGAACAATAAGAATGAGATAAACTAATATTTTCGTCCCTTTCATCCTCTACCAAACAACAAAAATAGTTGTGTACGACAGTTTTATATTGTTGAACTTGATTCTTCGTCAAATTAATTTAGGTACATTCGTTTGTGATAAAATAAAATTTTCGTTCGAGTTGTATCTGAGTGAGTTCGAGAACAAATAGTAAGGTTTAATTTTTGTCCACCGTTGATACGCCTACCATTGTGTCGAAGGCGAAGTGGTTTTTGTTGCACCACAAACAGATTGAGGTTTGACGCTTATTGTGCGTCGCGACGTAAGTCAAGATTTATAACATTATTTCATACAAGTCTCTATTAATTACGATCTTAGTTTCAATGGATATCGTGAAAGGATAAAATATTACTGCATTTAAATGAAGCTGACACCATTCTTGTTAGATTTTTTTTAATGATTTTTAACAGTTATATGACCCTAAATATTAAAGCACGCTACAAATGTCCAGTAATGACAGGTTCAACTTTTTTTTTCTTTTTTTTTTCTTTTAACAATGCAAAACCATAAAAAATAGTTTAATATACTAAACGCTAAATAAACCTAAATGTTTTTTCAATAGAGCTTCAGTGGTTGACTGAACAGTTGAGTTGAACTATGCAGTTTAAAAATGCGTGTGTAGGCAAAATTTCACTGAATAACATTTCAATTAAAATTGTGAGAACTGAGCGTCTATATCGGGTTTAACCTATTAAACTATTGCTAATCCTGAACTTGCTAATCTTCTATGGTTTTAAATTGTTAGATAAACAGTGGTAGGATTTCCCAGACACTTCAACGGTTGCCAGAAATTGAGTAGCCTATGTGTTCTTCCAGACTATTATCTACATCTATACTAAATTTCATCACAATCCGTTCAGCAGTTTAGGCTAGAAACTCTAACACACATCCATTCATCTAAACGTTCGCATTTATAATATTACTAGCTTTTGCCTGCGACTCCGTCCGAGTGGAATTAAAAAAAAAAACAAAAGTAAGTAGCTTATGTGTTCTTTCAAACTATACTCTACATCGATGCTAAATTTCATCGAGATCCGTTCAGCCGTTTACGCTACAAACTCTAACAAATATCCATCCATCTAAACTTTCGCATTTGTAATATTAGTACGATTCTACTGTAATATAGGAGAATGATCTTTACTGTATTTTAATATTAAAATACACTTCTACTAATCTGATAGCATGTTGATTGAAAATTGACTTTTAATTAAATCAAGTGCAAGACATTTTGTCGACGGATTCTTGCAATATTAGATGCAAGATTAATTATACGTCCGCCATCTTGGCGTATCCATTATGATTTAAAATCTTAACAATTCGTAGACGATGTTCTTTCGTTTTTAAATAATTAAAAAAAAAACACTAAAATAGGAACGTTGTAAACATTACTTTTTTACTAAACAATCGAACAACTGTTTAGCGATTGTCGATTGTTTCGCAGCCAATTCAACTGTTTAGTTGTCCAACTAAAAATCGAGTAGTGTGCGAACTATATGAGCTTCTAAGAATCAAAGCGCGACTAAACAGTTGTGCGCGCTCGTTTTGTATCTCACGAAACTGTTTTGTTTTTGTAAGAAATAATATCAAATTCATTGAAAATTAGTTACGATACGTTCTTTGTTCGTATTTTTATGACTTATTCGTCAGACGGCCATCAGTCGATGTCAGCCAATCTAACTTTGTCGACGTACCAACATTTTATGGAATTTACAACTGCTACTAGTAGATTGTCAAATTAGACAATTTTCGAAATCACCAAATAGTAATAAACGAAGTTTAATCTACTTTACGCATTGAGAAAACCTGTTGAATAATAGAAAATAATTACACAAAGTCTGAATGTTTTTTCTCGACAAAAGGTAAGATTGGAATGTTTCGCAAAATGCCGAATATTGTAATTATGCTCGCAACATGTTGCAGATACGACTCGTTTTAAGTTTTTAATGAAATATTCTTCTTAGATCAAGTAATCTTAGGAAAGTGAAGAATAATTTAGTGGTTCTCACAAAATCAAAAAGAAACTTTTATGACAGTACGCTAATATGATTTGTCTGCTTTTTAAAATATTTATATTAAATCATACTAATATTATAAATGCGAAAGTTTAGATGGATTTTTGTTATAGTTTGTAGACTAAACTGCTGATGGGATATCAATGAAATTTGGCATAGATGTAAAGCATAGTCTGGAAAAACACGTAGGCTACTTGCTTTTGTTTTTCTTTAATTCAACGTGAACGGAGTCGCGGGCGAAAGCAAGTTATACACTTATTAAAAAGAGCTTTTATAGAAAGACTAGCTTCGCCCGCGACTCCATTCGCGTGGAAATGAAAAAGACAAAAATGAATTCCCTATGTGTTCTTCCAGACTGTCCTTTACATCTATACCAAATTTCATCGAAATCCGTTAAGTCGTTTAGACTACAAACTCTAACAAACATCCATCTATCCATCTAAACTTTCGCATTTATAATATTAGTATGATAGCTCGTAGTTTGTTTTTATAATCTAATATTCTAATTCATAATGTAAAATGTATTACTAGGATACGTAATTTTAAGATTTCCTATACCTAGTTTTGCAGCTCATTTCATTCTTTATCACATTTAACTTTCCTTTCTAAAACGAATCTATCTGACCCATTATCACCTTGTTGTGTCTTTGTTTCGGATTTTTTCTCATTATTTATGTGTTGTTTTCGCCAATCCTTCAGGATATAATCAAAAGTTTCCGCCGGCGTACAATCAAACTTCCTTAAACCCCCAACGCGCCCCCCTTGCTGCCAGGAATAATTTTTTGTCTCAGTTATCGCATCCTCATTTTGCAATATAATACTTTTATTGGAGTCCTGTAATGGCTTGTTATCAACTTTCTTTTTACTACGTATCAGCTGTGGGGAAGTGACTTCCTGCAAAGATTGAAATTGAGTTCAATTTTTTTTATAATAAAAGAGGGCAAACGAGCGGCGAGAACAAGGAGTTGGTCAACGACGCCCATGGACATCCGCAACACCAGAGGAACTACAGATGGGTTGCCGGCCTTTGAGGAAAATGTAGGCTCGCTTCTTGAAGGACCCTAAGTCGTATTGGTTTGGAAATACCACCGAGGACAGACCGTTCTACAACGCAGCTGTGCGGGGCAGAAAGTTCCGCGAAAACCGCACGGTTGTGGAATGCCAGTCATCGAGAATATTATGTATTTACCTATAACATAAAGAGATTACTTTTAAGTAAGAGCGTTGGTTCCGGTTTACACTTGACTTGTAACTTACAGGTCCTATTCCCGCCATGTAGCAATGTGATTTTTGACTTTAAAAGCAGGTACATAATTTACCCAACGTTATCATCGTGATGCCTGCACATACCGATGAAGAAATTCAAATGTGTCAAATCTCCTCATCACCAGCTCACTATACGTCCCCACCGAGGGGCTCGGAGCCTACCCTAAAGTTAGGGTGACTAGGCCATAGTCAACCACGCTGGCCAAGTGCGGGTTGGTTGACTTCACACATATCTTTGAATTTATTCGCCGATACATGCAGGTTGCATCACGAAGTTTTCCTTCACCGTAAGAACGTCGGGTAAATTATGTACTTATAAAAATTCTAAAAATCGAAAATCACATTAGTACATGGCGGCAGGATTCGAACCCAAGACCTGTAGATTACAAGTCAAGTGCTTAAACCACTGAGCCACCGACGCTCTTAAGGCCTAACTAAGGCCTAGTCACCCCTAACTTAGGGAAGGCTCCGCGCCCCTTAAGTTAAGGGAAAACTAATCTGCGGTATACCATCGTTTTGAAGTGTAGATTGAATTTTTCGGATTAGAATTTTGGTGCGTTTCGCCTTAATCTTCGAAAGATCATAAAAATAACGATAAAACATATTTATTAGCATCATTTACGTAAAGAATCATTCAGAATTTATCATTACCGGTCATTGTTATGCGAAAAGGTTGCCTTTTTTTGCTTATTGTTAAAAAACACTGCGAAGTACAAATTACTGAACACGGAATCGGTATTGGAATTGTGAAGGATTATTGTTTGTTATTTAAATTGCTTAAATTATCGCAGTACAAGTTATAAGCGAATAAAGATTATCTGTTATTATTTACAAATTAAAATACATCCAAAACAGCAAATAATATTTCTTTTATTAATTAACTAGCTTTCGCCCGCGACTCTGTCCGCGTGGAATTAAAAAAAACAAAAGTGAGTAGCCTATGTGTTCTTCCAGACCATCCTCTACATCTATACCAAATTTCATCGAAATCCATTCAGCCGTTTAGGCTACAAACTCTAACAAACATCCATCCATCCATCTACACTTTCGCATTTATAATATTAAGTATGAAGTATGATTTACAAATTAAAATACATCCAAAACAGTAAATAATATTTCTTTTATTAATTAATAATTCATCTATTCAATTCAAAATTAATTGAATCAAAATATTTTTTTTTTTTCGTAATACTAAAAGGTAGGCAACGCATCTGTTAGTGTAGATATCTATGCAGCGATCGCTTCGCTATTTCGATCAAAAAACGATAGACCCTAGCTTGTTTGTCACCATATGATATTAAAATAAATTAGGGTGAACTAAAAATACTTCAAGGCGACTTAGATTTCAAGACTTTAGTCTAGTAGGTTTGAATTTGTGACTAAATAATTATCTTAACAAAAAAATTACAAATCGCCTGCATTTACACCACAATTGGTTCCACGGAATAATGTTAAATTATATCCAGATTGAATTATAATAATGTCCAATTAAATATATGTCTTCTTCAGTTGTAACTCTGGGTGTCCCCATTTTTTGTCCACAAAGGTCCGGTGGCGACCCGCTGGGGGTCCAATAACATGCGTTTAAATGCAACTCTTACCAAAGTGACAACACGATATGTTAAGATTATAGTAAAACCAGCTTTCGCCCGCGACTCCGTACGCGTGGAATTATTAAAACTAAGTAGCCTACGTGTTCTTCCAGACTATACTCTACATCTATGCCAAATTTCATCGAGATCCGTTCAGCTGTTTAGGCTACAAACTCTAACAAACATCCATCCTTCTATCTAAACTTTGCAGCATTTTAAATACTCATTGCATTTAAATTATTTAAAAAAATATAAAGAAAAATGTTCCCTGGACTTATTTGTTTTTAAAATAAAATAAAAAATGTTGAAGGTCGATTTAAATCTAGAAATCAATTCTGGCAGTTCACAAAAAAAGAAACGGGCGTTAAATTGACACGTTTGAATTCTAAATTTGAATTCGATTGACGCGTTCGAATCACGGACGAATGATCTTGCGCGTTCGTTTGAAAATCGAATATAATAATCGAAAAGATGTTAGATATGACATTACTGAATTAATAAATGCAATACCTTAATGCTTATATAATAAGTGCTAATTTTGCTTGTATAAAACATTGATGAATGTTTGAAAATATAATTGTATCGATATATGGACAAATTTATTTTATAGCAACAGTAAAATGTAACATAGGCTTTATCCCTTTAACAATAAAGATGATTTTACTGTGTTATTTATTTGATTGGATGGAAATAAAGTTTGTAAATGACATGTTCGCTTTGATTCGATTTAGGTTCGGTAGCGATGTGCAACCGATCGGAAAGATCGGATCGTAAAAATTAAATTCCGAAGGTACAACGTTGCGAACAAATGTATTTAGACTCTTGTTAAGGTAGATATCGCCTATGTGAAGTGACAACGGTTAACTAAATTAGGCAGAAGGCAAAATTGTAAATAATTTTACACCCTTAAAATACCCTTAAAAAAACCAAGATGTTTAAAAATTGCAACCGTTAACACGTTAGTTTCTTTTTATGCGAAATTAGTGTTATGATAAGATGAAAATGTTAATATTAGGAGGACATTTTTGGGAAATGTCTGTGTCTAGGTACATTATAATCTTACTAATACAAATGAAAAAAAAATTAGATAGCTGGATGTTTGTTCCTATTTCAACAATTCAACAGATCTTATTGAAATTTGTCATAAATGTAGAGGATAGTCTGAAAGAACACATACTCTACTTTTGTTTTTTAATTCCACGCGGACAGTCGCGGGCTAAAGCTAGTGTAAAATATAAGTAAAAATGGATAACCATAGAAAGCACAATAATAGTTAATTTTAGAGTAACGTAAGTATTGTTGGTGGTTTTAAAATCTTTTCCTGTAAAGGTCCTTCCGAGAACGAACTCTGCTTAGTCCCGATGCGCCGGCGTGATAGTGCGGTCAGACGTGACCTCAACAACGTCAACGGCGTGACCCTCGTTGTCAGCGACAGGGAACAAGCGTGACGATTGACATTTGAATGTCAACGAAAGTTATGGTCAGACCCTTTGGACACATGAATTTTACTTCTATGAAAACATTATAACGAGAATAGATTTGTAATTTTGTATGTATACATAACTCAAAAACTACTAGTCCGATTTCTAAAATTCTTTGATCATTAAAAAGCTATGTTATCACTGAGTAACATAGGCTATATATTTTATTGTTTTTTAATTTTTTTGATAATACATTACTAGTCAAGTCGGAATTTGTATAAATAAATGATTAAAAAAAAACTATTCGTTGTTATAAGACACCATGAGCATCGCCGCCTCTAGATCTTCATCTAGGCTAGATCTAGAGGGGGCAGCTACTAATAATGGTCTTAAACACCTTAATTTTCTACATAAATCAGGGGTTTCATGCTATAGGAGGTGATAATAAAAAATTACCCTCGTAACAGTTCAAAGAGTATCAATATATGACACTTTTATTAGAGTTAAGTCCAGTGTTTGCTTGTAATGATCAGTTCACGATCGTATACAAAAGTTTTGCGGTATAATGCATAATGCTGGATAGACAAAGAATAAATACCGCGGTGACCACACCACGCGACCACAGGGTGGGTGCAATGATCTACCATGAATGGAAGTGGCTTGTTTTAATATTATTTTTTTCTGTTACACGGTTAAGCATTGATGTAATGTTTTGTTTTATTGACAATCTTAATTCCAAATTGTTTTACTTATAAATATTTTTTTTTAGTGTTAACGAAACATGACAAATTAATGTAACTTATATTCTAATCAACATAATAATTGAGTTTTGAAATATCGTTTTCTATATCACAAAATGAACACGACAAATTTGTAAATGATATATCAAAAACAAGAAGGTGTATAAAGAATTTGTAATAATAATAAGTTAAAATGATCTTAGTCTTTGTCCCTTCCATTTAATCTTATCAAGCTTCAAATGTTAACATGTAACCTTTCTCTAGCCATGTACAAAAGCGTGGGTGCTGTTCTAAGAATAATGCACAGCGCGGGGAAAATAATAGCGAGCAGTGGAGAGATCTATCATGCACTATAAATTGATACGTGCTTTTACATGCACTTTGTACAACACTAGCTGTTCTCGTGCGGCTTCATCCGCATGAAATTATGAAAATTTTATTTTATTGTTTACATTTGTCAAATTATCAATAGCAAATCTCAAAATGACATGACATGACAAACCTTTGCAATCTTGCTTTCTTGATGTTGGCAGCAACTTATGGTCTCTCCCACATGAGGGTTTTATCCAAAACATTTACCCCTAAGTTTAACAGCGTGAAAATATATGGCCTAAAGCGTGACGTAAGTGTAGGGCTTTTTATTAAAAAAAGAGTTATTCGAAAATATGCTGTGATGCTGACATCTTAGGCAACAAAGTGTGTGTTTACGCTTTATTATAATAGTATAGATATGGCAGTTGTACACACTCTGACGTCCCTAACACCACTATGAATACAGAATACAATTCGAAATATAACTTCGGACTATGAATACGGACTAGTATACAATTAACTTTGTCTATGGATTTTTTGAATTACCGATTCCGAACTGTTGTGCGATTGTCGATTGTTTCGCAACTCAACTGTTTAGTTGCACAACTAAAAATCGAGTAGTTTGTTTTAAAAACAAACAGTCTACAAATAGTGACATTAATAACAAGCTTAATGATCAATTAAAAAAACGATACGAAGCTATAAAATACACAAAAACTCATACATCTAAGGATACATAATCTATTAACACTTGGAAACGGTGGCCCAGCGATCCACGTATGGATTTTAGATTTATGTCCATTTAACAATCCTAACATTACTAAACAAACCCAATTCATAGAAAACCATCCTTATGCCTATTAAAATACGGCTCATTAACATGCAAAATAAATTTTGTCATGCTAAAGACATTAACAAATACGAAACAAAATTATTCATATAATTATTGAAATTCTACGCGATTTTATGACTTATCCTAATAGTTTTAGAGTCGTAGATGTATTAATGAAAAAGCATTGGTTTGTATGGAATTGGTCAGGTATTTCTTAAGCGCGGAGGGTCCGTAATAAATAAATATCCACACCGGCTGACAAATGAGCGAACACTGCCTTTATGGTGGCGGCTCCACTAAGACAAGCTTGCAGGGATGTGCTACGACTCGATAAGATTGTCAAAATAATTCAACTATCGACTCCAAAACAAAGATGGATATACGGTCATTTTGAAGTTATTTATGTGGGGTTTTAATATATCTAGAATTATGTATCACTAGAGTTAATCTTACTGATATTATAAACGCGAAAGTTTAGATAGATATTAGTTAGAGTTTGTAGCCTAAACGGCGAAACTAGTCTCGATGAAATTTGGCATAGATGTAGAGCATAGTCTAGAAAAACACATAGGCTAACTACTATTGTTTTTTTTTTAATTTCACGTGTACGGAGTCGCAGCCGTAAGCTAGCTTTACACAAAGATACAAATGAAAAGACAGAAGAAATATGCAAACATTAATTTCATGCGGAATAAAATTAATGATTGCTATAATAAATAATTATTAAAACTAAAAGTATCTAGATTAACATAATTGCTATTTTAATATTATAATTGTTTTATACCCATGTATTGTGTATCTATCGATAATCAACGAAACGATAATCGAAACATCTCTCGAATCGAACAGCAACTCGGGTACAAAAATAACAGCTTCGTTTTGTTATACCTTAAACACACACAGAATTCATATTAGCCGATTAATAAATTCCCAGAAGTTGGAATAAGACATAAATTTTAATAAAATATACCATAAGGCATTATCGGGAGGCTCGATCTTAATGTAGTTCGTGTCTTATTGTTTCAACGCGACTTTTAGATGTCGAAAGATTTCGTGATGCTTGGGATAATAAAATTTTGAGATGATATTGAGTACGCGGACAGGTGGGTCGTTGACTTCATACGTCTTGGAATTTTCGCTCAACAATCCACAATCTATCCGAAGGTTGGAGGATCGTACACGACGTTTGAATCGTTAAATATAATATCGTTATGACTTTATTAAAAGACATTTTAGTAGCAGAAAATCTAATAAAAAATTAGACATTGCAAAACAAAAGAGAAGAACATTTTACGAATGTACAAAACAAAAAACTATCTCCTATTACTAAATAAACTCTAAGAAGGCTTTTGTAAGTACATAAGGTAACCTTTTGTTCTATTAAATTGCATTAAAATTTTATGCTTCATTAAAAGTATAGAGCGCGTTGACCTTCGATATCGAAATTATAAAGCAAGGTTTACACTGTCATCATCTCCGCTGCCTTATCCTACTCACATAGGGTCGGCGCACCGGGTTTTCGTCCTCCAAATAACTCTATCATCAGTTATCTCAGTCACCTCTCCCTTTTTGATCATGTCACCTTTCACGCAATCCATCCATCTCTTTCTAGGTCTATCTCTACCGGTGTACCTCCACATTCATAACTAACGTCCTTCTTGTTACATGCGATTCATCCCTTCTCATAACATGCCCATACCACGCTAACCGTTTACTCCTTATTTTCTCAACCACTGGGGCTACTCTCAAACTTCCTACCTCAAGGTTTACACTGTACATTTATTATTTAAATAAAAAATGATAATCGTCAGACCGCACACACTGATCGTCCAGAACTAATTAGAGTGGGATACACACGTAACAATTTAAATTGCCTTCAGAAAATCACTGTAATTGTTGTCTGCTACTCGTGTTTGTACGACGCCTGTCTCTATCACTCTTTAGTATTTATGATCTTCTATCTCTCTCAAGCATATCGTATGCATTTAAAATTGAAATATAAAATCACAATTGCAAGGAACATCTAAATCCTAGTTTCAATATGCAGATTTTTTTAACAAATAGTTTTCTCATATTCTCATTGAAACTCAGAGTAGTCAAGTCCCCCTAAGCGTTAGTCAAATCTCCTCTAGTGGTCAATTAACGATAACAAATACAGCAATCTT
Organism: Papilio protenor; assembly: GCA_029286645.1. Taxonomy (NCBI): domain Eukaryota; kingdom Metazoa; phylum Arthropoda; class Insecta; order Lepidoptera; family Papilionidae; genus Papilio; species Papilio protenor. The sequence goes on along the minus strand of JAGSMZ010000034.1, from coordinate 2,561,778 downwards.
ACTAACACAATAAATACGACAGTATAGATGGATGTTTGTAAGAGTTTGTAGCCTAAGCTGCTGAACGGATATTGATGAAATTTGGCAAAAATGTAGAACATAGTTCGGAAGAACACATAGGCTACTAATTACATTTTTTCCTTAATTCCGCGCAGACAGAATCGCAGGCGAAAGCTAATAAGTTATATGCTAAGCTGAGTGCTGTTCAGTTAAGTTAGCATCAAAAACTCTCCCATACCAGATATATTCAAGCATCTGGAACTAATTTATAACTTGAAATATATTAAGAATTGAGTGAAAATAATATTAGGTATTGATTGACCGTAACATAATTGACTGAGATCTGACCACAGACTAAGCCGCCGACATCGATGACCGATTTGACTCCCGTCTCGAGCACACCTCAATTATGCCGTCTACTCGATTTGATTTAGATTTATGAGTCTATGAAATATGTATTTATTTTTCAACTTGTATATTTACTTTTATATCTTAACTTGGTTCATCAGTTTATAGCACATTGAAAATTCCTGCAATTTTATTGTCATAAGTCAGGGGTGGCAAACCACTGGGACGCGTGCCATAAATGCCACACGAAATCATATTTTGGGCACGTCGATAATCATAAAAACACTACGAAAAAATTACGAAGTAGCTGCACCATGGAATTGACGTAATAATCGCAGTCAAAATTATTCGATAACACGTCTAAGACCGCATTAAATATTTATTTAAAACAATTGCACTTTGATGCATTTTTGCCACCCCTGTCATAGGGATTTTGTGCAATTTTCCAAGAATAACGTTATATCTTGCTTTACTAGTACGAGTACAATAGTTTCTACTACTTTCTACCAACTAATACAAATATTACTTCAATCCATAGTTTACCTTCAAATAGTATAACTACTATTCGCATGTTTTAATTCGCAGATGAGTCAGTATTGACTCAGAAATGGGTGTAAAAAGCAATCATTACTGCTCAGCACGGTAGCCGGCAAATGGTCATTGACACTGATAGATGGCGCTGCACGACGATTTACAAATTAGAGAGCGCAAGCGCACGCGGCGCCGGTGTGCTTTGGGGTCCTATTTTGAACACTGTTCTCTTGTGCGATATATTTCACTACTTTTTCCTACCTACCTATTTTATTTTAATCATTAGTTAAATGTTTATATTGGACTGTGAGTATGTACTATAGATTTTTTGTAAAATAATATTAGTCGTGATTACTTATTTCACTTCTTTCTTAACATGTTATGTCATAAATTACTTTATTGTAAAGGCTAAAAATCATATTATTATATTAATAAAGTCATTAGTTAATCATTTCCAGTACTAATAAGGTACTATTGAAAATTTGTCATTCGATAAAATATCGAACGATTGTGAAATAGGGTACTAGCCAGATTGGATTTTATTGTTTAAGAAGTCCATTATTACTGACAATTGCCTACCGTATTGATTCTGAACCTTCGTAATCATAATCTAATTAACTTCTAATAAACTCTCTTGATTATATTTATGAAAAAAAAAATAGAAAATGACTCTTAAATTTTGAATTAAAAAAAAAGATGATGTAAAAATTCATTGTAATACTTTTTTATTAACGTATAAACAATTGTCGTACAGAAAAACAAAATAAACCAGCAGTCAAAAACTTTCTTCCAAAAGCTTCTTTCTAAGATTTTTTACGCATCACACCTACGATTAATTGAATCTAGACACCCAAGTCGATAGTTATAAACGTAATGAGTGGATTTAAAGAGAAAAAAACGTATTTTTTCTCCGCTTTACACCGCAAACGATTTATGTCGGGCATCGGTGAGATTTATACAATGCTTGCGCGGGTGTGATACAATAAATTATCACATTCGGACGTGGTACTGGGAAACGGGAATATATACCAACTTTACGATTTACGATAGCTCTTTGATGATTTCTGACGAATGCAATGTTACTTGTAAAGACTACAATATTAAGACCTCATTTCCACTAACACGAATATATTGAGACAATCGATTGCATCAGGAAGGAATTAGTACCTTAGTGTTATCCATCGTGGGTGCCTTCAAGGAAAGCTGAATAGGTACTTCTTAAGCTAGCGCCTTTCTAACCTATCCTTTAATTTACCCGACGTTCGTACGGTGAAGGAAAACATCGTGATGCAACCTGCACATATCGGCGAAGAAATTCAAAGCTATGTGTGAAGTCAACCAACCCGCTTGACCAGCATAGTTGACTATGGCCTAGTTACCCTAACTGGGTAGGCTTCGAGTCCCTCAGTGGGACATATAGCTGGTGATGATTATGTAGCATCCTTCGACCACATCACCACTTAACATCAGGTGACATCGTGATCAAGCACTAGCTTATACTTCAATAAAAAACCTGCTGAGGCAATTACTCCTAAAACCAGACTAGTCGTGAAACTAAACGGGCTAGTGGAAAAGGTATTAAAGCATAAGACGCGTGTTAATAATTATGCTATTACGTTAGCAAGAACTAACGTTAACCGACCGATGAAGACGATAAATTGCTGACTTTATAACTAAACTTGTTGAGCCGTGCGACTTCTTATCCTGTTTAGTATTCGATTAACGTTGAACATAGATAAAGTGCAGTAATTGACTTTAAAATTGCCTAATAGATATCTAGAGACACTGAAGTACAGGAATTTCCTCATCATCAACTTGCCCTTATCCCTTATGGAGGGTCGGCACAGTATGTGCTGCGTCCATACATCTCTATCAGCCGTCATATCTGAATCCACTCCTTTCTTAAGCATATCCTCTTTCGCACAATCCATCCATACATTCTTCGGTCTTCCTCTTCCTTTGTAGCCATCCACATTCATTCTTAACACTTTCTGGTTTATGTCCCCATCGTCTCGTCGCATAACATGTCAATATCACGCTAACCTTTTGCTTCTCAATTTCTCCACCACTGGCGCGACTTTCAAACTATCGGCATTTCCTAAGACCAGAAAATGTTGTCAGGGAATATTATATAATTTAGACAAGTTCTTTAAATATGGGAATACATTAAAATATACACATACAACAATGGTGCCTTATGGTTAGCGTTATTGACACGTTATGCGACGAGACGATGGGGACATAAACCAGAAAGTGTTAAGATTGAATGTGGATGGCTACAAAGGTAGAGGAAGACCGAAGAAAGTATGGATGTATTGAGTGAAAGGGATATGCTTAAGAAAGGAGTGGGTTCAGATATGACGGCTGATAGAGATATGAGCAGCACATACTGTGCCGACCCTCCGTAAGGGATAAGGGCAAGTGGACGATGAACAATGGTGCCTTAAATAGACCCCTGAGGAGAAGACGTTCCTGAAGGAAGGATAGACAAAAGTTAAGTGGAGACCCAAATTTTGTCCGTTTTCCTTCCCACCGTTTTTTCTCATAAGAATGGGATGGAAAGGGAACGTGGATTTGACGGCAGAGGAGACGCATAGAAAGAGAAAATATCGTCTTTATGTGCGTCTACTCTACAACGTATCTACGATTGCGGTTGTCTATGGGCAGCGGTGGTTTCGTCATTTTGGCTTATTCAAGTGGCCGCTTGCTCGTTTGTCACCTTATAGTATAAAAGTTAACGAACTTAGGGGACCAAATTTGAGAGTTTAGCACTAGAGGGTTCTTTGGAGTAATATTTTGAAAGTATTGTTTAAGAAAATAAAAAGAATCTCTGAGTTTGATCGTTAACTCAAGTGAACTAATAACAGGTAAGTTTGAAACACATCATTCAAGCAAACAAGGCAACGGTATCGACGTATAGCTTTCAATATATCTTTATAATCGTCTTAAAGTAAATCCAGGCTACACAAAAGACGATCGTCAATAGACGGTTTTTATCGACTCAAAAGAGGTTGACAATGCTATAAAAACATCAGAAAATCGTGGGACTCGTAAATAAAACTTATCGATATCAATGACTTTCCGATACATCGATTGTGATATAAGTTTTGTAAATAAAAGAATATCTTTTGACTTATAAAACTCCTTTTAATATACCAAAGATTAAAAATAGATAAGACAGTACAAATGGTTAAATATTGAAGTTAATCGTCACAATTATAGTTTAAACTTGAACAAAAACTTAGTAAAAACATAATAATTCCTATACCAACTAAAGGACATCAAAACACTGCGATTTTTTACAACAAAACGAACATACAGCAATTACAAACCAATTCTCTATGAATCCGCAAATGGTTTCAAATAACCAAAGTTATAACACATGATAATCGGAATTGTGAACTTTAAGTCAATGGATTAAAATTCAATTTGGTGATGGTACTTCTTTTACAAGTGCATAATCATCAAGTCGGTGAAAAAGACGTGCATTCTGAAGGTTCTATAATCGATAAAGTCTTTATTACAAATGATTTTAAGTTCAAAATAGAACGAAATGAATGTAAATGAAAGTGTGTATTGTGTGAAAGAGTGTCGCATCCATACCATTTCTTTATCAATCACGTAGACAGACAAAAAACGTCAGTACATCGAACGAAGCGTCACTTACATTAATGGAGGAGGCTACCCCTTGCTCCGACACTGCGCGATCATAGATTAGACTAGACAGTAGACGCGGAACTGTATTCAAGAGGGACTTTCAAGACGCTTTATGGATCTTTGGAATCTTTTAAAATAAGTGTGATTTTAGAAGCACATTCTTTCTGCAAACTTAAGATAGTGAAATAGACAATTTTTGTATAGTTACATAACAAATAAAATATGTTGTATTTACAATTTATTTTAATAACATTTTTTTAAGAAGAACCTATGACAGATACCTAGTTCTTTCATATCATAGTTACCTTTACTATAAATTGCAATTTTTTGCTTTTTTTTTTTTAAAAATATCGCAATGTTTGCGCAGTCTGTTTTATGTCTAATCTTTGTCCAATCGTCATTTGGTCGCATTAGCTGAGCTCGAATCATTTGCCGATTGTTTTCATTGAAACGACGCGGGAACGCCGACGAGAGATATTGTCTTGTTTTCGCTTTGTTTTCGATATATTGACTGTCGCAACTATGAACATCCCTCTGGGTTTTGACTATAGTTTGAATTACCTTCGACAATATTCGAATACACAATAGTTCAGTACAGAGCATGTTTGTCAGAAAAGATTTATATGATAGAAAATAATTGTTTCATTATTGGAAACTAGGTGTTGCTCGCGGCTTCGTCGGCGTCAAATTATCATACTTCATACTACTCGTATATAATATTATAAATGCGAAAGTTTAGATGGATGGATGGATGTTTGTTAGAGTTTGTAGCCTAAACGGCTGAACGGATTTTGATGAAATTTGGTATAGATGTAGAGGATAGTCTGGAAGAACACATAGGCTACACACTTTTGTGTTTTTTAATTCCACGCGGACGAAGACGCGGGCGAAAGCTAGTAAAACAATAAAAACTAGTCTATGTTACTCACCGATAACGTAGCTTTTTACTAGTGAAAGAATTTTTGAAATCAACAAAGCAGTTTTTGAGTTTCAATACTTACAAAAATATAAATCTTTTTTTATAATATTAGTATAGATAACGAAAAAATTATCGAACGTTTTGGTTTACAACTGTTGAACATTTTTTAACATATGATATATTTGCATATTTTAAATACAAAAACGTTACAATACCAGTCATTTGTAACTGCATACGACTCTACGCAATTTGAACGGTGATTTCTCAATATTAGATTTTGAAATGTCTTCATAATATTTTTTATACAATACTGAACCTTATTGTTATAAAAACTATTACAAATCTATGTAAATTTTGATGCGATAATGGTATTTATTACGTTAGCAATAAGGAATAGTTTGTATATCGCGGTAAAGACTGGTTCGTCAAAGGCTAATGCTTAATAAAGTGTGTCCATCACAATCGATTTGTCTCGAACTCAAGCGACAATAAAGTAGAGAAAAAATACATCGAAACGAAACCTTCAATCAAAATAATGACTTTATTTAACATTGACAATAAAATATCGCGCTGCCCATTGTGTTGTGACGCCGAATGTAAGTAGGAGGTGATTTGAAAAAACTAGCAAGGTAAACGACATAGTTATTGACTAGTCCAAGTTTTATAGATATTTTAAAGAACGATAATAAAAGGCAGTCACAAAAGATGATTGTATATCACTCGACTTCCACTCGAGTACCTAATAATTATTGAAGAATTTTCAGGCTTGGTTGGAGTTACTTATTAAAAAAATTAAATTTTCTTTCGCTATGTGGACTTTACTTTTTATTAGCAGTCTTTATCTGTTGGCCAACGATTAGCCTATTTTTTTCAATTCTGCAAGCTATTTTAGTTCCTTGAATTAGTATTTTTCCTAAGATATATTACACAAATTCGTTATTACTTTTTTCTTCTTCTTCTTCTTCTATCTTCACCTTTTCCCAGTTATTTATTTATTTATCGTTATTACTTTTATAAGAGCTTAATATTTAAAGTTCATCGGTGATCAGAAACTGGTGCTGTTACCTTATTGAGATTTAACATTCAAAGATCCAGATGGGCCGTAAGCCGACAATACTGATTGGTTCCAATAAAGCATGGCATTGAGAGATCTGTCATTGACGAAACAATGGTCTTTGGGTTCGATCCCGAGCGTGATAGACAACAGAGTTGGATTAAGCGATCGCATCTTGCATAATCGTATAATAGGGTTATAAAATAACTACTCGAAAAGAGTTTAGTTTATTTTATTACATTCAGTCGATATCTCACTTATTTGTAGTGATTTTATTCAACTTTAAATTTCACGATAGCAAACAACATTAAAAAAAGGTCAAAATAATTTGATTATTTATGTTCTTCTATTGAATTCTAAGTAATTCGTTAGTTACGTTTCTATATGTGGGTTGTGTCTATTTTTAGACAGAAAGAAATACTTTAAATGGAATTAATATCTGCCATATTTTAAAATCTACACTAATATTATTACTAAAGATTTGTATTTTTGCTTGTGAGCTTGAAAAACTACAGGGCCGCCTATTAAAAATCTTTTACCACTATAAAACTATCACTGGGTAACATTTATATTTATTCCATAAACATTATCATGAATTTCTTGTGCAGAAAATAATTAATTAAAAGTCAATCATGATTTAATAACGGAGTTTATTGGTACAAAGTACGACGTGGTCAAACTCGGGAGCTGGGTTCAATAAATTAATGACGTATTAGCCGGCGGGCGCCGCGCGTCGAACGCTGTTCGATCCCAAAGATTATCTATCAAAGCGACAGTATCGAGACACCGGATCTACCGGCATTCGATACATACAGGATGTTACAAAAATATTAAATTGGCTGAACAATACTAAAATTGATTCATTGGACTTAGAGACTGATGAGTTTCTACGTCGCGACAACTTCTGATAAAAGTGGCATCGAAAAAACAAAGACTATTTCGTTATCATTCTAAAAGGCGAATGAATTATTTGAAAGAGACACCTGTAGAATTTCATTCTCAATTTAGAACTAAAATTATCAAAGCAGCAAATTCAGACAAAGAAGGTAAAGAAAAGCAAAATATCTAGCAAACCTGAGAGATTGAGACTAGTTAAGAAGAATCTGTTCTCTGTTCATTCCACTTTAAAGTGGAACAGGTAGTTAAAAATAATTTTATTATCTCATGTTTTTCAAATACGATGTGAGGTACAGCTGCATGCGTACTTGTACATGTAGAGGCTCAGAGGAGCATTATTCTCTAGATGTTAAGTGTTATCGCCTTGTTTTTTCCCACTCATCCTGTACATCTAATCCGATCAGCTCGCTCCGGCGGCCATATCTCCAATACCGCAGCTATCTTGATCTCGAAGGCGAGACTAATCATTTTTATCTCCTCATCGACCCCCAAATACAACAGTGATGGATCAACATCGGCAACCGATATTTGTCTCATCGGTTTTTTACATAATTAGGCGACTTTTTATACTGAACGGAAGATTCTTATCCAAAATATTACGTCGGTATAACGAAGCGCTAAATATTATGGTTAGAGATACAACTATACGGTCATTTGAAATACAATATTAAAATTATTTGTTCCTAATTTTTTACAACTTATAATTTTTCATCATAGAATCTTCTATCAAGTGAGTTCATTAGTCCAAAAGGTATTGTAGTCTTAATATCTTCATATCTTCTTATTTCATAAATCTCATTTAAAATGTTGCGAATATAAACACTAACATTGGTAACTAAATAATTCTCGAATGATCTATTTGAATGAAGAAAATAATATGAATCGATATTAAAATTTCGATTCGATCATCTCATAATAAGACATATTGACAAATGGATCTGGCTGGCCGTTCACCGGACGTTATAATAAAAAATAAAAATCAGGAATGCTACTGGCAAGCAAAACTATTAATCAATTTCTTTTAAAATTGACAACGCCAAAAGAAGTTGCATTATAACCCTTATTACAACAGAGTACGTTCCAAATTCGATTTTTTTAACTATTCGATGTTATTGAATCGAACAAAATAGTATTTGATGTGAATGAAATTTTTATTCAATGAAGAAGGATCAGCATTATGGTTAATAAAAAAACTTTTTTAAGTTTGTACTTTGTCTAATCTAATTTTTGTATACGCATTTGATTTGGCAGTTGTACTATTCTTTGCTAGAGGCTCCAATACGAAATACGACGTTTGTACAGATGTAAAAACTGGGTTTCATTTGAACATGCCAATTCTGAATACTCAATTCCCAAAAGCTATAAATGATGTTTTTAATGAGAAAGGAGTATCACGACTTGCCTCAAAGCAGTGCCCGATCCGAAGCAATTACAGCGACAGATCGTCCATCAATTGATTTACAATCCGCCCGTCTTATTTATTATCGGTAAATATTTTGTGCGTCTGACGTGAATGATCTAAGTACAAAATTGAGATTTTTTTTTAACTAGAAAATTTAACTAATTAATTAATGTATTTGACAAACATAAGTCGAATTCAAGTTTCCTGTAAGTTCCTTTTGCATAAGTATATAATATTTGTTGTTTTATATATTTGAGGTAACATTAAATTATTTTCAATCTGTTCATAAGCTATATACATTTATTTTTTCAATAGGAGTATTTCAAACTAATTCATATTATCCATTGTAATTTAAAATATTGGAGCAAAATGTTGAAATGTACACTTGCACGCTTCGGTATTAAGTCACATAAAATAATATTATTTATACTAGGACAGTATCCCTCTTTCATGTCGGCCCATGAATCTCCGACATCCGCTCTGGGAGGCACTCAATTACTCATTTCTGTCAAAATAACTTCAAATCGCTTAAAATAATCGAATTCTATAACGGACAGTGTACTTCGATTGGGATCGAGACACGGCGGAATTATATTTGTTTTCGCTTTATTTGTTTACTAGCTTTCGCCCGCGACACCGTCCTCGTGGAATTAAAAAAGGAAGGGAATAGCTTATGTGTTCTTCAAATCTATCTTCTATGTCTATACCAAATTGCATCGAAATCCGTTCAGTCGTTCAGGCTACAAACTCTAACAAACATTCATCTAAACTTTCAATTTCAATTTACAAAATTAACTAGTATGATTAATCTCAATTTCTCACTGCCGAAGCATTGATATAAAACATGGAGAGATCTCTTTTGTTTCAGAGAGAGTGAAAACATGAAAGTTTTGAGTTTTGTGACATTTTTCTAGAATACGTTACTGAACTGGCATTCCGTGTTAAAAGCAAGTGACCATTTCACCTCTTAATTTAAAACGCGTTCCCTCAAGTGATTAAGTAACGAGTGTACAAAAATGACCTTATAATGTTCATTATTAAAAAGGGGTCAATAATTGTTACATTTACCCTAATTAGTATAATTTAAGTTTGAAATATAACTTCATTTGAGTAAATATATCATTATTATTTAAAATAAAGTTATTTCTGTTCTCAGTAATGTACGTAAATCAATATTTAGTTATTTTCGTATTTAAAAAGTCTTGTCACAATACGGCTGCCGCCCACGCGGCACCCGCGACCCGCCGCGAAAGCGCCCGCCAATAAATAACATTAAAATAACACTCTTTGATTGAATGGGGCGCTAAGACGACGCTTTTGTTACAATTGGTACTAAAATAGAAATATCAAAACCCTGCTTTAATTTAAATTCTGTCGTCATATTTTTTTTATTTGAGAGTTATTTCTCATAATCTAAGAAATTTCAACATTGTAATTACCTTTTAAATACGTAGAATGATTTCTTTATAAAAGACGCATCGAGCGGTTACCAACTAATATAAGGAGTAATAAAAATAAAAAAAACTTCATCATACAAAAAATCTCTTTAATCTTTAAAACCAGTATAATAATTTGTAAATCACAGTTAGTTTAAAACTATCAAAAGATTTTAAAGTAATTTCTTGTTGAGTTAAAATTTAATTGTTAAAAATGTGCAGCATTTTATGCGTCTATTCACAAAGCATATTGTCAGGATCGATGAGTTATGCGTTGGAGTCAGGGGCGAGTCCTGAATGGCCCTCGCAGGCTTACGTCCGATCGGCAGCCGTTGAAAGGTTAGATCGCTCCTAATTATGATTTATGATATCACCACGTACCGATGCGAAGAGAAGGCTGTAGAAATCGATCGGTTTCCGGTTTATATTCGTTTTTTGATCCGCTAATGCAGTTGGGTTTTTTATATCCGTTAAAAGTGCTGTGTCAATTTTTATTTATAAAACTGTAAAAAAAGTTTAGGAGACTGATATTGATCTAAGCCTCTTAATTTTTTTTAATGTAATAATTTTTTGTAATTAGTCCGAACTTACTACTCATCATCATCTCCCCTGCCTTATCCTACTCCCGTAGTGTCGGCGCACCGGGTTTTCGTCCTCCAAAGCACTCTATCATCCGTCATCTCAGTCATCACTCCCTTCTTGATCATGTCACCTTTCACGCAATCCATCCATCTCTTTCTAGGTCTACCTCTACCAGTGTACCTCCACACTCATAACTAACGTTGTCCTTGTTACATGCGATTCATCCCTTCTCATAACATGCCCATACCACTCTAACCTTTACTCCTTATTTCCTCAACCACTGGGGCTACTCTCAAACTTCCTCTAATATACTCTTTTCGTATCCGAACTTACTACTGGAAAACTAAATTAACTAGATGTAATTCAGTCGAATCTGCATTAAAAAGGATTATATTTCTATTTGCTACAATCGTAAATCAGCTCTGCGTTTCAACAAAGACAAAATTCCAAAAATGTAAGGTCAGTGCTTCTGCTAATTAATTGAAGCGCCGCTGACCTACAATCAGATGGAAACAATTTATTCGCAGTTCTAATAAAACTAAGAGGATATTTTGTAAACGTGTACGTACATAAAACGCGTAGCGTTAGCTAGCATGAAGAGTTTTTCACAAGGAATTAATTGAATCTTGACCACTAGCAATCGCATTATACTTAGTATTAGTTCAGCATTGAGATATTCTCTTCTTTTGTATATTCCCAAGTTCAAATTAAATCAAATAGGAATAGCAGTTAAAGATCTAGTGGCTCATTTCTTATAACTAGAAACACTATAATTAACAGCAATGTTGTTTTATAATGCTTACTTTTTGTATGAAGTCAAATGTGTTATTTAAAATATTTTATTTTGGGTTTTGTTTGGGCTTTATTTAAAAGTAAACGAAGTTGAACTTTAAATAGTCCATAGTGTTGAATAACATGGACGAGTTGATGTACATCTTTTATCAATGAGTTGATACTCGTTGATATAAGATGTAGAGTGAAGTCTAAGAAATTAACAAAGCAAGCTAACTCCACTACAATATGTAATACAATCTATAGAGACATAGAGAGACAATAAAAAGCGAGTTGAAAACTATAGTTTAAAGTTTGAAATCTTTATTGGTGTGCGCAAGCTTAACACCGTCATTTGGAGAGTGTCCAACAACCTTGTCACAATAACATGAGTCACGATGTTCCTACTATATTTAAGATATTATTAAATTAATTCATCATACAATATACAAAATATTCACTCGATCCGTCACATCACAAAAGAAACAATTAGAAAGATTCTATTTGGTTGTTGCAAAAATCCGAAACATGTTTACGCTACGTACAAGAAATATTAATAAATTAACATAAATCTAATTTTACTAATATTATAAATGCGATAATTTAGATGAATATTTGTGGGAGTTCGTAGCCCAAACTGCTCAACGGATCTCGATGAAATTTGACACAGATATAGAGGATAGTCTAGAAGAAGGACGTTAGTTATGAGTGTGGAGGGGTACACCGGTAGAGGTAGACCTAGAAAGAGATGGATGGATTGCGTGAAAGGTGATATGGTCAAAAGGGAGTGATGACTGAGATGACGGATGATAGAGTTATTTGGAGGACGAAACCCGGTGCACCGACCCTACGGGAGTAGGATAAGGCAGGGGAGATGATGATGATAGAGGATAGTCTGGAAGAACACATAGTCACGGGCAAGAGCTAGTATTTCATAATAAAAAGATAAAAAACATTACTTGGAAAATATGAACAAAATATACAAGAGAGTCTAAATTTTCATGAATTTAATGTTCTTTAAGCCTTAAGATTTCGCATATAAATTAACAATAACACTGAAGTGTTTTAGCGTATCATCTATCAGTTTTCTCGCCACAAAACGGCAATAATTTTGACTATCAGTAACAATTCAAACGCCCACTGAAATGCACAACAAAATTCTTACAGAATGCAAATTAAAATTAAGAGATAAAACATCCGAGAATCGATTTTAAAGAACACATTACTTACACTTGTTTTATTGCCACTTTTATAAGACAATTAAACGATTATAAAATTTTTGGCAAAGATAAAAGACTCTTGCATTGCTATAAAGATAAAAAATAACATTTACTCTGAGTTTTTTAATTACGGATCTCTAGTGAAGTATTTTAATTAATTAAATTAGAAGAAAATAATCATATAAATAAAGAAGAATTTATATAGCTGGCAGGTTCAAATTGATATTACTAATAGTCGACAAGCATGTATTAGTATATAGTAAGTGAATATCTAATGCTATACACGCAGATTTTTCTAACAGTTTTATCCGAACAATCCGATCGGTCACATAAATCTAACTAAACTGAGAACTTTTCAGTCCTTAGTTTTGCCTACACACGTTACAATCTGAACGTTCCTACCGTTCAGATAAAACGGATCGTGTGTAGCGGGCTTAACAGAAATATAATGATCTAATTTTAACCCTTATATGGTCATGTGGCTAATTAAGCGCCGTTTCCTCGCAACGAAGCATTATTTCAACTAAATAGCCCGATGTCGTAATTTGTGAATTTGACGCTAAACTTCTTAGTTAGAATAACTATTCTTAGAAATCCATTCATAGCTAAAGTCATTGAACTCTTAATTACATTAAAAAAATCAAACTGACGTTCAATTTAATAACAACTAGTTTACGCCCGCGACTTCGTTCGTGAAATTAAAAAATGTTAGAAATGCATAACTTATGTTACTTTCTGATAACGTAGCTATTTAATGGTGAAAGAATTTTTGAAATCCACCCAGTACTTTTTGAGTTATATACAAACAAAAATACAAATCTCTCCTCTTTATAATATTAGTATAGATTAATTTAGCAATTACTCTAACTGTAGTAATAAAAGATAATAGTTAAATTCAATCCATCAATCACCAATTCTCACAGAAGATAAAATAACCTTAACATCGATACTTATCGATTTTGCTATCAATATAAATAAAAACTCGATACACAAACAAGACAACAAGGATCCATAAATCAAGCCGCAATTATAATTTCTCGTAAAATAAGTCGATACAACATAAACAAATGTCCGCGAAGCTTACCTATCTCATCTTAATTTGTACGAAGCGAAACGAGTCGGTATAAATAATTTAAAAACAATGAACGACGCATCCAAGACTACAATATTGTGGGAGCGAATAACAGACAACTTAAAATTCACAGACAGGACATGCAAAATCATTTGAAGATGTATTTAACAAAGACTTGGAAACCGATAGATAAGACAAGAATTTACACGTCAATTTAAAATCTAAACTAAAAGTTTAGCAAGGACAAGTAAAATAAACAAATATATCAGTCTTTTGATAGAAAGGAATAAAACGAATCTGAAGAAATTAAGCTTATTTCTTTTCTTTGCCTCTTTAATAAAATTTGTTTCTTTAATTAATAGATTTTCTTGTCAACTATTCAAAGACTACGTCTCAAGCTCTAAGTATGTCATATGTTTGTACAATTTCTTTATTATTTTGACTTCCAATGACGTCGTTGGTCGTTATTTTATTTATAAAACTAGCTTTCGCCTGCGACTGTCCACGTGGAATTAAAAAAAAAAGTAAGTACCCTATGTGTTCATCCAGAATGTCGTCTACATCTATACCAAATTTCATCGAAATCGGTTTAGCCGTTTAGGTTACAAACTCTAACAAACATCCATCCATCTAAACTTTCGCATTTATAATATTAGTATGATGGTCATTCTAATAGTTTAAAGCCTACATTAAGACATGGCGCGGCGACTTTGACATGTACAGAAAAATCTAAAATCATAAAGCACAAACTTGGAACGACGTATCAGGTTGCGATTGCTCCTTGAATGCTAATCATCTACTCTCTCTTTCACCCGCACTTATTCTACAAGAATAAGGATTATAAATCATATTGTAATGCAATAAAGTTCAAAATCAATTAACGCGGTATTATTTACAGTTGTTCTTCAAAGATATCTGCGCTCATCGGCAGTCTGGATGACTTTTCTATTAAAGGATCTTTATATCATCCAATCTCATATAATAATTTCTTAGAATCGTAATATTAATCTTAAATCTCCATTACATTGGAAATGTAAAGTTGTTCAGACTCTCCTGTGTTTCTTTTATTCCTTTTAGTGATGGATATTGTAGTTCGGTTGCTTATTTACGTGTTCGATTACTGAAAATTATCTTTACTGTACACTAGCTGTTCGCGTGCGGATTTATCCGCGTGAAATTATAAAAACTTTATTTTATTGTTTACATTTGTCAAATTATCAATAGCAAATGTCAAAATGACATGACATGACAAACCTTAGCAATCTTTCTTTCTTGATGTTGGCAGCAACTTATGGTCTCTTTCCCACATTAGGGTTTTTATCCAAAATATTTACCCCTTAAGTTTAATGGCGTGAAAATATATAGCCCGAAGCGTGACGTAAGTGTAGGGCTTTTTATTAAAAAAAGAATTATTCAAAAATATGCTGTAATTGCTGAGATCTTAGGCAACAAAGAAGTGTGTGTTTACGCTTTATTATAATAGTATAGATAGATTTTTATAGACTATTGATTAATTGTCTTACTTTTACCTAAAGTTTAAAGTGTTTAAAATGTAAATAATTATATCATAAAATCGTGAAATGTTCACACGTTAAGAGTTCGTCGACCGTTTTACCTGCGGCATTAAGGTAAAAACATTTTTAATTGCTTAATATCAACACTGACTCATACAATGTCTCTACAAAGAAATGCAATCAACATCAGAAGTTAGAAACCTTTATTTGTCCCTTGTGCACACTTTTCAATTTAACCAACCAATCAACGTTATTTTTTATCCATTATTAATCACTATTAAAAACTCAAAACATGTAATAAATATCTAAAAGATTATGTTATATTTATCAAGTTTTTCATGTCTTAAGAATGCAAAAAGGTACGTGTGCATTTAATATTTCCATAGCGCACCGATCTCAGATAAACTCGTGGCAGATTTGTGCGAAACCGAACGCTCGGTTCTGGACTGGCTTTACCTTTGTCTTTGCCGAACAAATCATATGATTATCTTTATGAAATACTATTGCTCGCGACTACGCCCGCGTGAAATTAAAAAATATAGCCTATGCTACTCACTGATAACGTAGCTTTTTAAAGGTGAAAGAATTTTTAAAATCGGCACAGTAGTTTTTCAGTCATTTCAAAACATACAAAAATACAAATCTTTCCTCTTTATAATATTAGTATACTAAGCCGAGAAAAGTTAAAATATAGTGATTTTAACGCCGGGGAACAAATATACGCTGTTTATTAATGGTTCAGCAATATTACTATTAGGGAGGAGTGGAGACGTATAGGAAGGGGAAACATCCTCTCTATGTGCGTCTCCTCCTCCGTCGAATAGGGGTAAGCAATACATCCGGTATTGCGAATGTCTATGGGTAGCGGTCGCTTCAGGTGCAGCTGGCCGCTTGCTCGTTTGCCATCTTATGATATAAAAAAAAACAAAAGCAACAGATTAATCATCAATTACAGATGTACAAAGTGGACACAAGCGACACTCGCTTCTTATGTTTGAGATCGTACAGCCGTCAAGACTATCTTAGATGAGACGCGGCGCTGATGCCTCGCTGGGTTGAATTTAAAGTACTAGACATTGCTATTCTTAACAATCTGTGTACGATGAAATAAAAATGCAGCCCATATACCTATTACAAATATGCGATTTTGAAGTGCATATTATCATTTACTAGCTTTCGCTCGCGACTCCGTCCGCGTGGAGTTCTAAACAAAAGTTAGTAACCTATGTGTTCTTCCAGACTATCATCTACGTCTATGCCAAATTTCATCAAGATCCGTTCAGCAGTTTAGGCTAGAAACTCTAACAAACATCCATCCATCTAAACTTTCGCATTATATTAGTAAGAGTGGACACCCAGTTAATTACTTCTTTTAATTTAAATACCGTATGTACATTTTATATTAAATTCATTATAATTAAAACAAAAAAAGCTGTAGTGTGAAAGCAGGTGAGTAAGCGTGTAACGTCGGCCTTCTTCACGAAACTAATAACTCCTATATTTATGTCTTACTTTGCCGGCTCCCGGTTCCGTCTTATATTACACGTACGCTTTACGATCTACCTTCACCATCGATTGTTGCCAGTAACTCTATATCGTTGTTAAATAAACTTTATACAAAGTTATTGGATTATTGTTTTGTTGAATTTAATGTCGATGAGGAAAATTATTGAGGTAATATTAAGTACAGTGTTTTTTTTTTGTTTATTAAAAATGTAACTATTTATAAAATTTGTAATTCAATACAGATAATATTCATTACGAACGTTATTTATAAATGTTAACATTTTATACAATAGTAAGTAAATTGTTTTAGTAAAATTTGTAAGAAAAATCTGCAAATCATACTAATATTATAAATGCGAAAGTTTACATGGATGGATGTTTGTTAGAGTCTGTAGCCCAAACGGCTGAGCGGATTTCGATGAAATTTGGTGTAGATTTTACATGGATGGATGTTTGTTAGAGTTTATAGCCCAAACGGCTGAACGGATTTCGATGAAATTTGGTATAAATGTAGAGGATAGTCTGGAAGAACACGTAGGCTACTCAATTTTATTTTTTTAATTCCACGAGGACGGAGTCGCAGTCGAAAGCTAGTTTTTTTAAATAAAAATAAATTGCGCTTTTTTCAATATTAGGATTAATATTGTAATAATCGTATATACAAATATTAAAATCAGTGTAACATTTCTATTAAATCAACATCTAATAAAAAACCATCAAGACGACTTGATCCCATAACTTATTCTGGATGACCAGAAAACATAACCGAGCAACAATATTGCCATAAATGACCATAACTTCTGTGAAAAGATAAACTTTTAGGCCAATTATGGCTAAGGGGCGGCTTTTCCAAAAATTCTATACAACAAATTTTTTATCTTGCATCGTACCATTTGGTTGACGTGCCCGATCTTATCGTTCAGCAATACTCTTTTGTTTCAAATCGAATTAACGCTTTTATTACTTACGTTGTAAGGATTATAATTGTATATCATAAAGGCGAAATGACTATCGTGTCGTCAGTCACGATTGAGACGATTTTTCTGTTTACAAGTTGATATTAAAAGTTGACACGTTTTTTTATATCAATACTATATTTCATACTAACATTGAAGCAACTTGTAGTCTACAAGCAACATGAAGCTTAAAAACTTACCTCTAAGTAACATTTTCCGACAAAATATGTTATTCGTTACCAGAAAGATATTTCAAACATCACAATGATATTGGTTTGTTTTCGGTTTTTTAATTTCTATTATAATAAAACTCGCAGACAACAAAACATAACTTTTACAAATAAAAAAAGGATAAAAGGGAATTGTAGCATTTCGCTCCCTAGACTGGGCTCCGATCAAAGTGAAAATTTTGAAATGTTTAAAAAACGAAACACAAAAAACAAAGGCTTGCGCATTCCTCGTCCATTTTTTTCTTAGGGCATTAGCAACCCTTTCTGTTTGAAGGGAACGGGATGCCGTTACAATTAATAACTGCTTAGATTTATACGCCCTTTGAAATGTGTGTTTCGTTATTAAATTTATCTCTTACTGACTTTTAGATGGATCAATCCAAGCGGAATTAAAAAACAAATGTAAGTAGCCTACGTGTTCTTCCAGACTATGATCTACATCTGTGTCAAATTTCATCGAAATACGTTGAACCGTTCAGTACTTTCTAACAAACATCCATCCACCCATCTAAAATTTCGCATTTATAATATTAGTTAGAAGTAAAATTTCTTACAATTCGCTTTCTTCCACTCATTTCTTCTTCAGTTAGAAACTGCTAATGAAGTTTCAAATCATTCAAGCATAGTTTATTCTAATAATTAGGTAAAAAGATCTTTTTAATTCGTCTATATCCTAAAACACATGTTATTATGTTAGTTTACAGTTATTGTAGACTAACTTTCGCCAGCGACGATGTCCGCGTGAAATTAAAAAAAAAAAGTAGTCTATGAGTAGCCCCTTTCAGACTAACCTCTACATCTGTACCAAATTTCATTGAAATCAGTTTAGCTGTTTAGGCTACACACTCTAACAAACATACATCTGAACTTTCGCATTTATTATTAGTATGATTAGTATGATATTTATTAAATTTTTAATTCACCCTTTGTTTTATGATCTGTGCTCATTCTGTCAATAATAGGAAGGCAGTCGTCGAGCTGTCAGCGTCGCCCCTCCCCTCGTGTGTTAATTGTTTGTCCTTCATTATTTTCGTCTTCAATTGCCCTTTTGTTCTGACCATTCTTTTCACATTTTCCATTATTCCGCAGGCTTTCTTTCCCGGCAAACGATTCCGTTCATTTTTCAGTTCTTTTCAATTGTTTTCCTGTGTCATCATTAACTTGCCGAATTTTCCTCGTAAAACTTTTTCTCATCGCGTCCGTTCTTTTGTAGATGGAAATTCGACATCGGATGTTGTCGTAATTGTTTATTTTTTTATGAAATATGAACTGACATTAACATATTTAAATTTCAGGTAAGAGTTAACACTATCGATTGGAATTAAGTGATCGTTAAATGTAGACTGCTTCTAAGCCATATAACACCCACTGCTAGATATAAGTCTCTCCCAAAGATCACCACAATCACTCCTGTGCCTCTAGCATCCAAGATACTGCAACTTTAACCAGATCCTCGGTCCATCTTACGGGATGTAAAGTCTAGAACTGCAGAACTAATTGTATATTTATCCACTCTTAATATTCCTTATCCATATCTTTAAAAAGCTGAATTAAGCACAGTTATGTCTATACTAATATTATAAAGAGGAAAGATTTGTATTTTTGAACGTATTGAAATAACTCAAAAACTACTTTTTATTATTTTTAAGTTAACGCGGCCGAATACGCGAGCTGTTGCTAGTTAATAATAAACCAACCAGGAGAACATAAGACGTGACAAGTTTTTCATGTCTTAAAGTAAAGAGTATACGACTCCAAAGCACACAACATTGTTACATCAGGAGCTGGGTTTATCGCCATTACCTTTATTGTAGAGGCGGCCGCTAAGTCGCTCCCCGGAGACTGAGTATTTGGCATTTGGAAAAATTGCCAAAAAACAAAATGGGAAGCGCAGCTAATCTAAATTAGTACCGATTGCAAAATAAATAATTTTATATGTACTAATATTTATGTTTAAGGTTCCCACAGTATTAATTATGATAAACTAGAAAAACTATCCATCAATCAGGAATTTAAAAAAAAGTACCGCACATAACATCTGAATCTCTAAAGAGTACCTTTTTATTAATGTAAATAAAGTAAGTAATTTATATTAAAATATTTGTTTCACTTTTGTTGATATTTTTACAATAAATATATTTTTTCAATGGTCGAGAAAATCGAACATTTTAAATTATTATTTTTTGCTGACGGTCCCACAATCAAAGCCAATAGCGAGTAGCGACTGACTTTTTATCAAGTAATTATTATAAGAATGAGTACTCCATTAAGATTACAATGTTTTTTATGACGATTCAAAGAGAAATCATTTTTAGATGAGCAATTCACAATAAGCCTTTGGCTGACATCTTTGTTACATTTTAAAAAAACAAAAGTAAAACATGAATGATTTTTCTTAAAAGGGCATTAAAGTATACGACCAAAATGCTAAATTATACTGTGATTAGGCAATTAAGATTTATTTAGTAAATACTAGCATTCACCAGCGACTCCGTCTGCGTGGAAATAAAAACAAAAGGTTACCGATGTGTTCTTCCAGACTATCTACATCTATGCCTTTAATCGAGATCCGTTCAGCAGTTTAGGCTACAAACAAACATCCATCTAAACTTTCGCATTTATAACATTAGTAATATACAAATAACGATATACGTACCAATTCATATGACTTGTCACTTTTAAAAAAGCTATTCAGATCAAAGTAATAGAGACAAACAGCATCAAAGGTAAGCAACGAATCAATAAGACGTTGAGATTCATATTTGACATCTGTCAGATGCGGAGTTAATTGCAAAGTGGAGAATTATCGAGTGTAGAGAGGAGTCGAGGATCGATCCCCGTCAAGTGCCCTCGGGCAATCTGACGGAAAATTACAACTGACAAACAAAGTGACAAGACGATTGGGTATATTCTTTTATTTCGTGTATTTTGGTATTAAAACACGTTCGTTATTCGATTTTTGATAGATTACTAATATTGTAAATGCGAAAGTTTAGATGGATGGATGTTTGTTAGAGTTTTTAGCATAAACTGCGTGACTGAGTTCAATGAAATTTGGCACAGATTTAGAGGATAGTCTAGAGTCTAGTAGAACACATAGACTACTCGGTTTGATTTTTTTTAATTCCACCCGGACGGAGTCGCGGGTGAAAGCTAGTGTATATTACAATTGAAATTCGTCTTTATTTCACTTTGACAAGATTTTCGTATTTAAACCTGCTATAGACGCTTGGTTTTGACTGAATAGTTCGACTATGTTATCTATCAGTTAGAATTGAATATATCAGCCAAGCTTAAATATAGACAGCTTTAACGGTTTTCTAACAATTTCACTAACACAAGAATACAATATTTCCTTACTAATGCAAACTAAGTTTATGTATTGTGAGTTTACAACTAAGTTTTAAATTTATAACTGAACTGATATAAATTAAGAAATACTAAACATTTCAATAAGATTAGGTTGTTTGAACTTTCTAGAGATTCTATTGCTATTAAGTAATCTCCATCAATACACGTAACAACGACGGCTGGAGTGGCAATTGGAAAATTCTACAATCAACTGTTGGAAAATTTGTCGAGATCAAGTGTAACAACCCTTTGCCGGCTGAAGGGCTCTCGGTGACCCTCTGACGTCGCGACACTTCGAGTGCCCAGGAATTGTATACTTTTATAAACACTATTGTTATAGCGTCTGAAGATGATCCATTTTAACAAAGTCTGGAATCAAATTAACACTAGTGTTACACCGTTTAGAATTTCAGTATGTAGGTTATGATGCAGTGTAAACAACTTGATTTTTAATTATGAAGTGTCACTTAGAGTCTTTTCTTGATTAAACTATCGCACAACTGTTTAGTCGAACTTTGATTCCTATGAGCTTGCGCACACTATTCGATTTTTATGTAACTAAACAGTTGAGCTGCGAAACAATCGACAATCGCACAACAGTTATGCAATAGTTTACTCAAAGGTCGCTCGCTCTTACGTAACTCGTAACTGACAGCTTTAACTGATAAGTCAAACTATTTAAAAATGTGTTAAAATAACTTTAATGCATTTAACCATTAAAATTTTGCCCTCACACATTGTAACCTGAACAATTCGAATAAGTTAGAATTAAACTTCTGTAGCGGGCTTTAATTTCCTTTAGAAATCGATTGAAAAGCATCAAATAATGATGAATACAGATTGTCTTTATGTTGATATATTTGCGATTTAAAAACGTAGCGTTGAGCAAAACGTCTCATCAAAAATAAATAAACAGAGTCGTGAAATCATGGGAGGCAATTTGAGGTCGTTTCGATCGGCGTTCGCCTGCCAAAATCAATTAACTGCTTGTAATGACAAACGCTGTTAAATATTATCGATAAGCAACAACATAACATGCAATAATAACCCTTATAGCAATAAGCTTAAGGACTAATAAGTATATTTGTAGCTGCAAAATAAGTTTTGTTATTGTAATCTTAGGATATAAAGTCAACGAAAAATTTTCGGATTACGCGAAATGACTACCGAAGCGAAGCCACCAAATACAATAATTTTATATTTTTTAGTTTCCGATAATAAAAAGTAAACAAAAGAATGACGAAGTTATGCGATGCATTGACCGCGGCGACATCAAAAGGGCTACTTGAAGCGTGCGTCTCTTTCTTTTATACCAGCAGGACAAGGATGGAAGATTGTAAAAAAGCTCTTTGAGATTCGAAGCCGCCTCATTCGCCACGTCGAGTTTATAGCCTTGCAAATAAGCGTATGTGATAATAATGCAAACAAAAAACTAATGTTAAACATACGTACTGAAATATTTAAATTCCATACATATGCTATTTAAGTATAACCCGACCTTCACGCTAAAAGCGGGAGCACACATTTCACTAAACTATCGCACAACTGTTGTGCGATTGTCGATTGTTTCGCAGCCCATTCAATTGTTTAGTTGCACAACTAAAATCGAGTAGTGTGCGCTCCATATAAGCTGATAGGAATCAAAGCGAGACTAAACAGTTTTACGATAATTTAGTCAAAGGTAATACTACAAAAAATGAAACATGATCTAAGTTTTTTATATTAAAACCAATTCTATAAAAAGCTTGAGAGGTTAAAACTTTAGTTAATTATTAAGGGTTCCAGTAAATAAAAAAAAATTATATAATATTTAATTATTCTCTAAAAAATAATTATAAATTAAAGTGTAAAGAAAATGCATTACTTTAATCTCTAACAGGTGAATAGATAAAAAGGAGTAGGGAAATGTGAAAAGTTTTTTTGATATAATTCAACCCTCGCTACGTAACGAAGCCTGGAGGAATTAATTAGGGCCGAAGATCGAGATTTATGCTTTCATTTTTAAGCCCGATGTCCTCGAGAGCTGGGCCCCTACTATGAACTCAATTCTCACTTCAAACTCGCACACCGACAACTCTTTTTAAATTTCGCATTATGCTTAAATTTATAAAGTGTAAAACAAATATTTAGTAAGATTAGTAAATTTATTTATAACTTTATGGTTGGTTTTTGAAAATGAATTAAAGTAACCTCTCGGTTAAGTTGGTACTCCTAAAAAAAGACTAGTTACATAAAGGCTTTCTGTATCACTTTTATTTTTAAAAATAGTCTAAAATCCGGATTATGTAAATATCTGTTCTAATTATTATATTTGTTTATGAAAGTGAGTTCGAGTCGAGTTACAATAGTAATCCAGATGGTCCCTGATTAAAAGTTTCCCTGTAAAACCTTTTTATGTAGCGAGAGCTGAGGCGTGGAGGAATTCGCTTACTTTGTCATTGACGGTGCCTCGGCCACGCTGACACAGTGGTTAGAGCTAAAAGTATTAATATTCGAATACTAGATACAAATTAAAACACGGTAAATATTAGTACATATTTAAAGACATGTACTTACGTTCAGTCAGTGGTTTAAGCACTTGACTTGTAATCTACAGGTCTTGGGTTCGATTCCCGCCATGTACCAATGTGATTTTCGAATTTCGAATTTTCATATGTACATAATTTACCCGACGTTTTTACGGTGAAGGAAAACATCGTGATGCAACCTGCACATATCAGTGAAGAAATTCAAAGATATGTGTGAAGTCAACCAACCCGCACTTGGCCAGCGTGGTTGACTATGGCCTAGTCGCCCTAACTTAGGGTAGGCTCCGAGCCCCTCGGTGGGGAAGTATAGTGAGCTGGTGATGATGACTTACGTTTATGATTTAGACGTGAAAGGGTAAACAAAAGTAGACTGAAAAGATTTTCTTTCGGATTTCTATCTATAAGACTACGAAAGAAGCAAAAATTCAAAACAGTAATATTACCCTATGCCTTATGATTATAGTAGAGTATTTAAAAATAATGAAATACTAAAAAATGTTTAATCATCCGATCAAAGTAATTTAAGGGAATTAAAGTTTAAAGTAAAAAATTCAACAAGTTTAATTCGGTGCGCGAAATGAACACAATGCAAGGAAATATTTCCGATACGTTTTTGCCATTTGGATAATAAAATGTAAAATGGTCCAGAGTAACGAAGACGGAGGTATTAATGGATGTTACAAAAACATTTCATTTCAACTAGGTGTTTAATTATCCAATAATTGGATGGAATTATAGTTATTGATGATGCATTTATTATTATTGTTGCAAAACACGCGATCGGTGATAGCTTCTTGAATTCTTTTCTTACAATGTTTACTTATATGATAAATAATTAAGCTAAAGGTCATGTTTTAATCATACTTCATACTAATATTATAAATGCGAACGTTTAGATGGATGTTTGTTAAAGTTTGTAGCCTAAACGGTTGAACGGATTTCGATGAGATTTGGCATAGACGTAAAGGATAGTCTGGAAGAACACATAGGCTACTCAGTTTTGTTTTTTTTTTTTTAATTCCACGCAGATGGAGTCGCGGGCGAAAGCTAGTTGTTATTAAATTTCTGCTACTTTAAACGCATTACCTTCCCAGATACTTTTAACCATTCGTTAGTGTTTTGTTCGATTAATTCTTGAAATGCGTTTCCGAACTACGTAACTGGATTTACACCTTTGAAATTTAGTCTAATCTAACCCTAATGAATCACTAGGTAGTCTATACTAATATAATAAAGCGTAAACACACACTTCTTTATGGCGTAAGATGTCAGCAATTACAGCATATTTTTGAATAATATAATACTATTTTTTAATAAAAAGCCTTACACTTGCGTCATGCTTTAGGCTATATATTTTAACGCCATTAAACTTAGGGGGTAAATATTTTGGATAAAAACCTTAATTTGGGAAAGAGACCATAAGTTGCTGCCAACATCAAGGAAGCAAGGTTGTCATCGTGTCATGTCATTTTGACATTTGCAATAGATAATTTGACATATGTAAACAATAAAATAAAGATTTTATAATTAATGCGGATGAAGCCGCACGGGAACAGCTAGTGTTAAAATAAATAAAGATTTTATAATTAATGCGGATGAAGCCGCACGGGAACAGCTAGTGTTAAAATAAATAAAAACTTCGACAACACCTTTATGGTGTTAACTATCTTTACTTCATCAACAAAGATAAAAAACAATCCAACAAAATTACACCGTTTTTTATATATTTTTACTCATTTAGATTTATACAAATCTATTGCGACCGACAAAAAGTTAATCCATCCCACGAGGAGACATCGATGGGAACCGAACGCAATTCTACAATTCATCGAGCTTTTTGTACTTGATATTTAATAAGAAAATTGTCTATGGATTGACAATCTATACCCTACATTCAATAAACAAACCTTTATTCGAATTCAACTCTTATTACTAACCAATAAGGTACATAGACTATAGCATCGATTGCAAATCGAAACTGGTTGCATCATCGTATCAATAGACATGAATAGAATTCTTATTTCGTAAGCAATAAGAGCGAAAATACCTTATCCATAATCTAATTTCAAGTTTACTCGAGCGGGTTCGTAGTGGAATGATATCGCTGACAATGGACACAATATCGATGCTTTCAGATTGATTTCAATCAAAAGATCAGTGGGTGGTGAGGTAGAGCCACCGAACTTTACTAGATTCCATCAAAGATGCGGTTTGAGATTTATTACGAATGTAAAACAGGTGTAAAAGTATGCTTGGTTAGATTAAACGTCGATAGTAAAGAAAACATAAAAAATGAAATAGACAATAAAATCTAATTATAGTAAAAATGATCCTTAACATCTTAACTAATTATAATAAAAATGATCCTTAACATCTTAACTATATTATAAAGAGGAAAGATTTGTATTTTTGTATGTATTGAAAAAAATAAAAAAAAACTTAGTAGATTTCAAAAATTCGTTGCCCATTAAAAAGCTACGTTATCACTGAGCAACATAGACAATGTTTTTATTTATTTGTAATTACACGCAGACGAAGTCGCGAGCAACAGCTAGTATATGATAAGATAGCAAATGAGCAAGCAGCTATCAGAATTCGCCGACATACCGAAACGACCGCTGCCCTTAGACATCCGATTTAGCAGACGCCTTTAAATAACAGAGGAATGGACGTTCAGAAAGTTGATATATCCCGTTCCTAGGATCCCTTCCCCTGCCAAATTCACTTCCCTTTTCCATCTTTTACTTAGACAAACTTGCACACTCAACAGATGAAACGCGGTTTCTTCCACTTGACGCCTGTCTTCTGTGTGGTCGTAGTACTGCCGTGCGAGCCGCCCCTATTTTGACTGGTGTATGAAACAAATTAAAGTAGACCACGATAACGATAGTCTTTGTCTTCTCCTAGAGCAAATTGCAAGTAAAACTTAATAAGAATCAGGTTTTATTTAATACCTTAAGGATTGTAATGCTAACGTCCTAAAGCTCTTAAGGCATCAGATGTCATCAATGAAATGTCTTTAAGATGAAATCTGTAATTAGAACTGAAGGAAGTCAGTGAATTAAGGCGGTGGCTATTGCTGTTGACATTCACATATAAGACAGCATATAGTAGATATACCATGAAGAAAATCTGACGCATAAACAAATGTTTTAAGAATGCATCACGTTCGATACACGAGAGAGATAGAAGATACAAAAATAAGTAGCTAGAGAAAGATAGATACATAGTACAATGCAAGAAAAAGTCTTTTAAACAATACAGTCAGCGACACATTGTGCATAATTTTACATCTATACTATACTATTATAATAAAGCGTAAACACACACTTCTTTGCTGCCTAAGATGTCAGCAATTACAGCATATTTTTGAAAAAATATTTTTTCAATACATAGCCCTACACTTACGTCAGGCTTTAGGCTATATATTTTCACGCCATTAAACATAGGTGGTAAATATTTTGGATAAAAACCCTAATGTGGGAAAGAGATCATAAGTTGCTGCCAACATCAAGAAAGAAAGATTGCTAAGGTTTGTCATGTCATGTCATGTCATTTTGACATTTGCTATTGATAATTTGGCAAATGTAAACAAAAAAATAAAGTTTTTATAACTTCTCGCGGATGAATCCGCACGCGAACAGCTAGTATTTGATAAAGAATTAATTGACAAATGTCTTCTATCTTTGTTTTTATTGTCAAACCCAGAGTCTTGGTCACTAAGGGATAGCTAATAAAAAATAAATTTATTGATCTTCCCTATGGGCAGCGACTGATTTGAAATTAGGGTGGTACCCTGTATGATGGAATGTAGATTTAGTACGAAGAATCACTTTAGATTCAAGTAACTAAACGATACTATTTCGATGGTCATATCCATAATAATCGAAATAGTCTGCCAGTGTTAAGGGCAGGTGGTTGTTGAATGCCTCAGCCTGTGTTCCCATCGCTCCTGAGGCACGCTCTCTCTGATATAATTCAATCGCTAATTGCACGTGTGAACGGGCCCTTTGATGTATCCGAAACACCGACACTTTTTATATTACGTAACTCTAATAAGCTGGATAAGGTCGCTTTTGCAATTATATTGATTAATGATATTGTTAGCTTTAAAGTTATAAAAAAAATAGTGTTAGCACTTTGATCGTGTGGTTGGGAAATTCTATTATACTATGTAAGTAGCTTATATACATATGTCGTACCAACACCCAATCGTGTACACATTTTCGATGACGTCACGAATAAAGACTGTTCAAAAAAATCAACGAGTTTTCTTGATAAGCACCGTGTAAAGTGTTGACAAATTACCGAAGGCTTATCACGATTATTTTGGAGACCATTTTCGTAACGTCATTGACAAAATTAGTTTACTTTACGCTTTATATGGATGCCGTATTTTAATTAGAACTAGCTGTTCGCGTGCGGATTCATCCGCGTGAAATTATAAAAACTTTATTTTATTGTTTACATTTGTCAAATTTTCAATTGCAAATGTCAAAGTACCAATCACCTTACTATGGCAATACTTTCTTCCTTGATGTTGGCAGCAGTTTATGGTCTCTTTCCCACATTAGGATTTTTAACCAATTTATTTACCCCCTAAGTTTAATAGCATGAAAATATATAGCCTAAAGCGTGATGTTAGTGTAGGGCTTTTTATTAAATAAAGAATTATTCATAAATATGCTGTAATTGCTGACATCTTAGGCGACAAAGAAGTGTGTGTTTACACTTTATTATATTAGTATAGATTTAGTCGATATCTGATCTCTCTTTATTTCTCGTTTTCTTTTGTTTTAAACACTTGATATAGTAGATCTATCATAGGACATATATGTTTAAATTCTTTCTGGATTGTTGGACGAATCAACAATCGTTACGTCATCTCGTCTCTTCCGGGATGTGAGTCGATATTTTTTTTTCGTCACCAATTACCGCCAATTAACGCATCGCCGCGGGATGTTTGTTGTATTTAGGTATTTTAATTACACACATAAATGTTAAATTTAAGTTATTTGTCGTTTTTTGTATGATGAATAAATAATAATGGTTTATTATTTCACTTTTGGAAATTATACATTTCATGAGAGCCTTGGCTCCTGCACTAGGTTTGTAAATAGTAATACATCTTCGTAAGAGTTTAAACAGAAAAAATACAAAGAAAAACATTACAATTATTATTTTAAAAACAAAGAAAAAGAAAAATTTAAAATTACATACAAGTTTTTGTTATTTTAATGAATGAATGAATGGAGAATGAGACTCAATAACTTTTTGTACTAAGTAATAACGTTTAAGGAAAGGAAGCTATGGTCTAAATATTAAAGTGATCTATACTTTAAGTTAAAAGCAACATTAAAATTATTTGTAACAACTTCCTTTTTTATTTGACTATAAAAATTTATCATAACAGGTTACTAAAACCAAGCGTTACAAAATATCGTAAATCAATAAGAGCTGTTTGAAATCAATTAAATGTTTATTAATGTTTTATTAAATCACACGATCGATATTTCCCGTACGTCTACAACTGTTCTGATTTACAACGCTGGTTTAATGGCCCAATAATAGCCGATAAGCTTGGACAGATATAATCAGCAAGAAAAGTATAAGACTCGATAAATAAAAACATATTGTAGAATTGATTTTGTTTTATTAATATTTTGTTACTTAACCCTTCTTCAAGTCAATTATAAGTTTTACTAGAGGTCGCCAAAGATTATGATGATGCAGAATTAAAACACAGTTTCGGTGATTACTAACAAACGCGGACACTGACAGACAGACATGTCCTCAAGGCCTGCTGACAGACAAAACTTTATAAATATCAGCAAATAGTGTGATAAATATGATTTTCGTTACACTTCATTTTTATTATATGTACAGATATATTAAAATTTATATGTTTTTTCATATTTCAAATTAGAAAACGATAGTGTAATTTTAGTCAAAACTTTTACTAATATTGTTTCCCAGCACTAAAAAAATACGTATCGAAACGAATGTCACATCTAGTTACGATTGATCTTTGTATTTAGAATGTTAATGCTAATGTATACTCTAACGATTATGTTAATTCGATTATATATCGATTCTACACGATCTCGATTAGTCGATGTTAAAGTTTATTCTAAAACGCTATTCGCTTTCGATTTATTTTATACGCTGTGTTAATGGCCTCTAAGAAGTAAGTTTTATTTTTAATCTAAAAGGCAAATGTAACGCCTACGTTAGTCTTGATTTTATTAGGTTGGTAATGTATGATTATTCTAAACTAGCTGACGCCTGTGACTGTGACCGCGTGGAAATTTAAAAAAAACTTAATTAGTCTATATGCTCTTCCAGATAGATCTTACCAAACTTTGCATAAATTGAATGTAATACAAGAATAAATAGTAAAGATTTAAAACATCTCTATCGCTTTTATTATCTTACTAGCTTTTGCCGTTAGTCGGCGCGATATTAAAAAAAAAGAGTATGTGTAGTACCAGACTATGTTCAACATCTATTCCAAATTTCATCGAAACAAACTCGTTGAGTCATTACGAAGATTACTTCTAACATTCATCCATTTAAATGTATTTAAAATATTACTAGCTTTCCCTCACGACTTCGTTAACGTGGAATTAAAAAAAAACTTAATTAGTCTATATGCTCTTCCAGATAGATCTTACCAAACTTTGCATAAATTGAATGTAATACAAGAATAAATAGTAAAGATTTAAAACATCTCTATCGCTTTTATTATCTTACTAGCTTTTGCCGTTAGTCGGCGCGATATTAAAAAAAAAGAGTATATGTAGTACCAGACTATGTTCAACATCTATTCCAAATTTCATCGAAACAAACTCGTTGAGTCATTACGAAGATTACTTATAACATCCATCCATCCATTTAAATGTATTTAAAATATTACTAGCTTTCCCTCACGACTTCGTTAACGTGGAATTAAAAAAACAAGAAAGAAAACAGTGTGTCTTCCAGACTATCCTCTACATCTATATCATTTCATCAAGATCCAGCACTTTACGCTACAAATCCTAACAAACATCCATCTAAACGCATTTATAATATTAGTAAGATTATGCTATACATATCTGAAGTTAACTTTTACAATGGCCACTCTATTATTACATTACATTTGAATCTCTATGGACTTATACGTATTTGTGTTCAGCGATGGCTGCGAAATATTGTCTCCTATCCCGTCGAGTGTTTGTAATCGATATTATTCTATTAAATCGATTTTACATTTTAATTATCTTGATCGATTATTACGCCAACAATTATGTCTTTAACAAGTCAAAGTGGGAATTATAAACAAAATTTGGCAATATTTTTCACATCATAGAATGTTTGTTTACAGCATTGTATAAAATCATTGAGTTTCCACTGCCAAAACATGTTGAGAAACATATTCTACTTATCACAGTTAGCTAGGGATGTGCGCAATCAATTTCTCAGACCAGTTACCCTTATCGATACTTGTGTGTCGACTGATCGCTCTGTCGTAGGAACTTAAGTGTATATTTACAACTAGAGATAACATACAATGTCTTTATTTTAAACAATATATTTATGTGTGAAATCAAAGGCTTGGTAGTCAACACAATTCATTGATGTAGGACGCAACTATGATATTAAAAGACATTTAAGCCTATTAAACATGAAAATAAAGATTGTTCTTTAACTTTAAAGTTATGGGGTCTTTTAAAATTGACATTTCTAAATACATTTTATACCCTTTTATAATGACTGTCAAATCTGCGCCAGGCGTTAATCTATGACCAATCATTATGAAACATTATTATGCGTAGACTTATGAAATATGATAGAGATTCTAGACCAATCATACTAATATTATAAATGCGAAAGTTTGGATGTATGGATGGATGTTTGTTAGAGTTTGTAGCCAAAACGGCTGAAAGGATCTCGATGAAATTTGGTATAGATGTAGAGGATAGTCTGGAAGAACACATAGGCTACTCACTTTTGTTTTTTTTAATTCCACTCGGTCGGAGTCGCGGGTGAAAGCTTGTAAATAATAATTCAATCCTAAAAGTATGGTTATTTGTGGTGAAACATATAACCACGTTGTCCATAATACCAATCAGCGGCATTCAAAGTGTTAAAACATGTTTCTAAACAGTGTCTAAGAACGGGTTTACCTTTGACTAAACTATCGTACAACTGTTGTGCGATTGTCGATTGTTTCGCAGCCAATTCAACTGTTTAGTTGCTCATCTAAAAATCGTGTACTGCACCTTCATATAAGATCATAGGAAAGCGAGACTAAACAGTTGTACTATAACTTAGTTTCAAGAGTGCGCACACTCTAAGTATATAATTTTCACAAACAATGGTTTAAAACTGTGTTAAAAACTTCAATAATAAGTACTTCATTTTATACTTTAGCAGACAAATCATAAATTTAATTAAAACAACTAACAAATGAAAGTGTCCACGCAAACATCACAACAAGTATGGTTTCACAATTTATATATCGCATTTACATAAAATTTGCATCAAGATCGCCTACACTACAAATCAATAGAGTCATACAAAAATTGTCGAGTCGTATAAGTGTAAGATTAATTGCCAATACGAAGACAACATCGCTGTAGCAAACAAACAACACGAAGCGCCAATACGCGGGCAATAATTTTAACATTTCTGCTGCACCTACGTATCAAATAGAAAGGAATTATTCTGGTATCACGATACGAGATAGTTACGTTTGAATTATGATTTAATTTTACATTGATTTGTAATATGAATTAACAATTTTGTATTCCCCAATGTTAAATGCAAATGATAAGTTAGAGGATATTTAATAAAAAAATATAATAAAAGAGATTTTTATGTATAGATAAAAAAAATGTTATACTATTTAAGCAATAATTCATTCACCTTATAATCTGATAGTTGCCAGATAAGAATCAAAGGGATCTAGCATGAAAACTTTTGAGCAATTATTCGTAACATCATCGACAAAATGAATAGATAAGTGTCATGTTAAATACACTGACAAATCTCATTTAGATCAGAAATATAAAATTCTCAAATCGCATTCATTGATCAGAATAGTCCTCCGTAGAGAAGGTATCGTCTTGAGGGATTGTCTTGGGTCCTCGCAGTGAATCAAACAGTCGATAAAAAGCTAAATGTTGTCCGATTGTGGTACAAACGCTCGCACATAAATTTACACGTTGCTGATAAATTAAACGCGGACCGTGTGAGTTATGGCAACTGATTCCCTCTATCCGAAGGACCGCACGGATTTTGGTTCCATCTGAGTTGACCCTTAGTTACAAGCCTAACAATGCATTTAAATTCAGCAACAGTTCATCATGCCTTATTGAAGTACAGACAAACAAAATCTGGAGTAGCACTTGAATACAGTTCGTCTCCGAAATATGTCAGGTTCTCGAAGGATGCGAAGCTTCTTGTTAGTATGTTTTTTTAATACTGCGCGGACGAAGTCGTGGGCTACAGCCAGTAAATAATAAAGTCCTTAAGCGAAAGCTGCAAACTCGAATAAACATCCATCCATCTATCGCTCTAAGCTTTCGCAATTATAATATGAATAAAATAGTAAGATATGGATTTTTTTTATATCTATAGCATATACCGCTACTGCTTTGATTGCCATAAACATTATTTAACCAGGGTCGTATTCACCTTATGCTGTACGTATATAATTGCCAGATAACTAAAAATAGCATCAAAGCTAATTACCGTTGTTCGAATTTCAACGTCCTCTTTCACACCAAATAAGCCAAATAACCGTCAATGAGATATTACGGTCCCGCATTCGATTCTCAGATAAAATTTCAACTCAAAATACCGCAGGCAGTTTTGTAATTCAAGTGTGAAGTTTAAAAATTGGTGACCGATTTTCTTCAACATGCTTTGGCATAGATTGATGACTTTTAGTTATTTTAACCAATTAAAATGTTGTATTTAAAACTTCTCGTACTAACATAGTTACTAGCTTTTATCCAAGACTTCATCCGGCAGATTTAAAAAAAAATCAAGTAATAAATCTTATCTATGTCATTCGGGGATAGTGTTTCAAATCGGTTCAAATCTTTCCTCTTTATAATCTTACTTCTTACTTATTATAAATACTAAAGTTTAATTAGATGAAGTCGAGGTCAAGCGCTGGTTTATTTACGTTAAAAAAAATGATAGGCTTAACAGATCTCGCTGAAATTTGTCATACATGTATATAGAATACAGTCTGGATGATCACATAGGTTATTAAGGTTGCTTAATTTATGCGCGGGCGGAGATGGAGGCGTCACCTTGTATATTACAACTAGCTGTTCGCGTGCGGATTCATCCGCGTGAAATTATAAAAACTTTATTTTATTGTTTACATTTGTCAAATTATCAATAGCAAATGTCAAAATGACATGACATGACAAACCTTAGCAATCTTTCTTTCTTGATGTTGGCAGCAACTTATGGTCTCTTTTCCACATTAGGGTTTTTATCCAAAATATTTACCCCGTAAGTTTAATGGCGTGAAAATATATAGCCTAAAGCATGACGTAAGTGTAGGGCTATTTATTAAAAAAAGAATTAATCAAAAATATACTGTAATTGCTGACATCTTGGGCAACAAAGAAGTGTGTGTTTACGCTTTATTATAATAGTATAGATTATTAGTATACGATGTGATACTACATAATTAAGTAGCAAAAATAATAGACTAGTATGTTTAATACATTTAAATATTTCAGTCGATAGAAGTCTATAAATGTCAAATGAAAAAAATGTAAATGAAAGCGAGATATGTTAAGCCGCGGTCCGATAGTATCGCCGCATACCGATTCGGCCAGATGCGACCCGTTTACTGATAATAAAATACCATAAAACAGTAGTCGACGATTTTTCTCACTTCACCGCGACTTGTTGATCTCCAGATATTGCTTAATACCCCTCATTACTTATTTTGTTTAAACTAATCATTCGCCGGCTCTGTTTGTATTTTTGAATAAAGTTAGGAATGTAAGATGAATCAATATTACTTAATCTATTCTAATACTAGCTTTCGCCCGCGACTCCGTACGCGTGGAATTAAAAAAAACAAAAGTGAGTAGCCTATGTGCTCTTGCAGACTATCCCCTACATCTATACCAAATTTCATCGAAATCCGTTCAGCCGTTTAGACTACAAACTCTAACAAACATCCATCCATCCATCTAAACTTTCACATTTATAATATTAAGTATGAAGTATGATTATAAAGAGGAGAAATTTGTATTTTTGTATGTATTATGTATTTTATGTATGTGGTCAAGCGCTAGCTTAAAAACTTAAAAAAAATATTAAAAAAAATGATTAAAATAACTCAAAAACTACTGGGCTGATTTCAAAAATCTTCCACCATCAGAAAGCTACGTTATCGCTGAGTAAAATAGTATTCTTTTAATTTCATTTGTACGAAGTCGCGAGCAACAGCTAGTCATATGTTAGATAACAGCACATATGTGAAATAAAATAGTAAGTAGTATGTATTCTACATCTGTAACAAACATCGAGATCCATTTATTTATCTCTTTACTATTGAGTAATATAAAAATGTTTTTTGTATGCATGAGCGTGTTAATCTATGCTAGGTCTAGAACAGCTGCCATTAAATGTGGGTTTATTAGAACCCAAAGTTTCTGGGAGATAGCAGATTCCCTTTCCTTAGCGACACCCATGTAACATAACTGCAAAACTACTAGAATATAAATTTAACGAAATGTAACATTTCACCTCTTTACTGTAACTCCTCGTCATTTAGTTATTTGTAAGTCACAAGTGATTTTAGAAGCTGAAACGTTGGTAAACTAAACATTATCAACTTGGAAGGCTATAAAACAAGTTAACGAGGGAAATTAAGATGTGATATCAGATCATGGAAACAGAGAGCATCCGTGACCTGATGAACATCTAATGATAGGTACAAAGGTCGTGTCGTGATGCGACGAAAGTATGAAATAAACAGATCTTTAGCAACCTTGGGTGCTTAGAATAGTTGCTTTCATATTTACAATGTGCTTAGTTTTTTTTTGACCGACTTCCCAAAAGAAGGAGGTACTCAATTCGTCTGTATGTTTTTTTTGTGTTTTACGGTATAACTCCGCCGCTAGTGGACCGATTTTGATAATTCTTTTATTTATCCGAAAGGTAATGCTTGCTTGGGTCCCATTTTTTTTAATAGTAAGTCTATGTTCTTCCAGACTATATTCTTCATTTGTTCTGCCTCTCATCGAGATCAGTTAAGCAGTTTTCGAGTAACAAACATTTTTCCATCTAAACTGTCCCATTTCTAATACTAAGTTTGTATGTAGTGATTATAAATTCGTATTTTTTTTATCCTAATTTAGCCACAACAAATTTTATTTCTCTTATTTGAAAGGTGTGTGTTTCGCTGATATCTTGCGGAGGTTCCGCTATTTGATATGGTGTGTCGTCCCCAGGCATTGGTGTGTGTTCGCTGTAAGATGAGTCTGCATGTGTATAAACTAATTTAACAATTTAACTTTCTTTTTTTTTATATCATAAAGTGGCAAACGAGCAAGCGGCCACCTAAATCCGCCAATATGGCGAAGCGACCGCTGCCCATAGACATCCGCAATTGCAGACGCGTTGTCTACCCTAAATCGACGGAGGAGGAGACGCACATAAAGAGGACATTTCCCCTTCCAATGCGTCTCCTCCACCGTCAAATCCACTTCCCCAGCCAATCCCTTCCTTATAAGAAGAGGGTGGAACGGAAAAGGGACTAAAATTTGGCCTCCGGCACCACACTCATCAGACGAAACGCGGAATTGCTCCAACTTCACGCCTGTCTTCTGTGTGGTCGTGGTATTACACCGGGCGAGCCGACCCATTCGTGCGAAGATGTTAAAGCGGGCTCTACCACTGTTACTTTAATTTGTATTGTTTTGGGACAGTACTCCCGGTTAGATTGGCTGGTTTTGGTTGTATGGTGCCAGTCCTCGGTTATCGGAGACGATTGATTTAGGAAGAGAACGCGCGCGCATTGTACGCTAAGCCGCCCACAGTAGCGGCCCATAGAGGGCGCTAGCCCGCACGCCTTGACCATGGCTGCAGCTAAGTATGGAAATGACTTTTTTCTTTAAATTGTATTGCAGTTTGTCACTTTATATTTATATTTTATTTGAATACTTGTCTTTGAAGATAAAAGAACATCACAGTAGACTAGAACAATGTTTGTGTCAGCAGTCACTGTTAGTGCAATTTGACATCTGCCACATTAAACACATATAGTTAAAATTCTTAGATCCTAAACTATATAGAAGTGAAAACAATTATTATCTTATTATTAGTATTAGAATCTGAACATTTTTTAATCGATTAATCAATCATTTTCAAAATAATTATTAAATAAAGCAGTCTCCACATTTAGCTATCACAATGTGACATGGACATATAGAATAAGTAAAAGACAGAGTAACAAATAACGTTACATTCATTGAGGCATTGTAAAGGGAATTTTAAATAACAATAATTGAGCCAATCGCAAGGCCGATATATCGGTGGTCTGAGTAATAGCCTCCCGCGCTGGGCTATTGTACCTGAAGGCTGAGTTATGTTGCTGTAGGTAATTATGAATGGTGACCGTGGGTGGACTATTCTGTCGTGCGTAATGTTTTGACGCGGGTTAATATTATCGAATTCACTTATCATTTGTATACTTCGACTTGTTAGTACCATGTTTAAGCTATCCTTAGGATATTAAAGGTGGTTACAAATAAGTTAGCTAACACAGTAAACTTAACTTTTTTTTGTATTTTTTACACTTAGATACCTTAGGATCATCCCTGGTCAACTATAAAACTTGTAGAAACCTCACATTCTAACAGTACCGGCGATGGAGTAGGGCGACGTTGGGAGTCCGGCCAGGGCGCTCTTTTATGCCCTTCTTCTTAAGGGTTTTGTAGAAATCTCGCCCAAGGAGACAGTAATGTTAAAACCGGACCTACATTCTGCATACAACTCAATGCACTTTAAAAATAATTTAGCAATTTTTAGTATAATTTCTATATATCTTCTGATGCAATTGTATGCTTTGGTTTGTTTTCGGTATCGATATCAAAAAAGTACGGACAGGTTGTTTTCGCATTTTTTTTCTCTACACAAAAAGTAACAACACTAATTCTTAGACCCGTGACAAGCTCTCCACAACACCTCGGTGCCGTATCAATAGTTAGCTATCAAAGATCAGGAATTGATTTATATGAGAACTTTTAACACAAGCCAAAATGCATCTAATGTCAAGTACATAGAGTTGAAATTCCAATGCAGGTTTTTCAAGGAACGGAGTCAAATGTTGTATATCAATTTTGTTGCTTATGTAAATAGGGATAAGGTTGATTTTAGATAATCAAGTTTTCAAGTGGTGTACCACCAAAGACGAATAAGACACTTTAGAGTGATTTATATCCGATACGGCATATTAAAAGTTTTGTTTTTTACATTTTTAAAATGTTAAAATCTGTTATTTATGGGGCCAAAATCGAGAGGTACGATTGAATTATGCGCGATAGAAGGAGATTTATCGAACCGAGTTGCTTTGTGGGCTCCCTCTATTTGTCCGACTTGTAACATTAACTTTTTCTAACATTGGATGGAGAAAAAAAACATCTATTTATAGCTCTGTTTTGTAATTAAAACCAACAATCTTTCTGGTCTCTTAGCTTGTGTATCAATAAAATTTGTAAAAATAAAATAAAAAATGTAATGATGCAAAGGAATTAAATGAAGAATATTAAAGGCTCTGGCTTCCATGCTAGAGGAATTGTATAATCAAAAAAAAATCTTTCTGGAGAGCAATACAGCCAATAGAATACTATTTATTATAACTATTAGACTTTTTTTTGTGCCGGGGGGAAATCTTTAAAAGATACCTTACCTTCTGGGGAGAAGGCAGGGTTATGAATTTGACCAAACTAAAACCCCCCCGGTGGACGTCCTCGTGACATAGTCGAAGGTTTCGGGATCTCCAAGGAACACACCGAAATCTTCGCCACTCAAAAAACTATTAGACTCAGACGCATACGAAAGGGAAATGTCCTCTTTATGTGCGTCTCCTCCTCCGTCAATTAAAACAACGCATCTGCAATTGCGGATGTTTATGGGCAGCGATCGCTTTCCATTTCGGTGGATTCAGGTGGCCGCTTGCTCGTTTGCCACCTTATATTATAAAAAAAAGACTAAAAACAACTTACCATCTATTCCTTTATAGTAAAAACGGGAACACACGCCAGTAACATACAACTACTGCAGTAATGCGTATACGCATGCCAGTATTCACGAGATTGTACGAAACGAGACGTTGTCAAATTTCGTAGCCCTTCTTCGAGTCTCCTTCAACTTACATGCCCGAAGCTGTCACTACATCAAATATCCTTCTACCTACTTGCTTCCCTGTAACTGGCATGTTCCAGTAATTTCCATGCTAGTGCGCCAGCTACTGGCTTATGTATTTCCGCCTTAAGTATTCATTATTCAATTCTGTAAAACCGACATTTCCACTGCTATTTAATCACAACTTATTATAATATTTAACGAACAAAAAAGAGTTAAATTCTTACAAAATTAGGCCTTATTTAACTGTATAAGAAATCATCACTAACTAAACATTAAATTACTAAGTTTGGCCTTAAGTAGAGTTTTCGATTAAGCTAATTTTAACAACGCATCAAACAATACAATGGACAGTCTCAATTGCCGAAGGGACATCGACACTCACATCCTTATTACGTGAGTCGGCTAATGGCGTGTTGATTATTAATTAAAAATAATTACGATTACGACCATATTCAATGACTGTGGTGTTACAGCTATTAACGCGACTAGTGATGTGACGCGAATGTAATGCAATTATCGATATACAACTAATTATTTTACGGCTCTTACTCACGTCTTTTTTCTTTTCAGTTTTTTCTTCGGTGACAGCACGGTAATTATCGATATACAGTTTTATAAAACGGCGCCCTTTATTTTGTGAAAGGGAAATCAAATGAGAATATAGTTTTTAATGTTAGTAAAGTTGTCTTAGCATTGAGAATACGCTGGTTACAGATATTGATGAAATTATTTCTTCATTTCTAAATTTCATAAATTATAATCAGTCTGTTTACCGCTGAATGTAGGCCTTCCCATCGATTTCTAATATGTTAATTTTATGTTAAAACTAGGAGATAATTGGTATCTCCAATATTAAGTATCAATATCAATTAATTAATTGAACAAGACATTATTTAGGCAATGTATAAACTGTTCAACTATAGAAATTACGAGTATACTGCTGTTAGCTAGTTGGAAAGATTTACTCTTATTAGATATCAGTGAAATTTAGTATTATGAACAATGAGTAAAAACAATTTATCGACATAACTGTCGATATCGATCCATCAATTATCGATTGTGTGACCCTCACTAGTAGTTCTAATTAAGGCATCGGCCGTGCACCGAACGTTTTTAATCAACCGCTGCCCGCGTGTTTGCTTTAGACTTGCGCTCGCGCATTCGCTTTGATGAGTGTTCCATTTTATATTATTAATACACTCTATATTATCCTTTATACGTCATTTGAATAATCCACTGTTTTAGATACAAAAGCAACTAATGCTTTTGTACCTAAATGGCTTGCCTGTAAACCACACAATAGTTTAACAGTGGTAGAGCCCGCTTTAAAATCTGTGGGGTCGGCTCGCCCGGTGCAATACCACGACCACACAGAACACAGGTGTGAAGTGGAAGCAATACTGCGTACAGTCTGATGAATATGCGTGCTGGAGACCTAATTTTGATCTTTGAAGGATAGGAAGGGATCGTGGGTTGATGGTAGAGGAGACGCATAGGAAGGGGAGTGTGCGTCTCCTCCTCTGTCGATTTAAGGTAGACAACGCGACTGTGATTGCAGATGTCTTTGAGGAACGGTCGCTTTGCTTTCTAATTCAGGTGGCTGCTCATTGATGTAAAAAAAGACGCGGGAGACGTAGAAGCAATTCTGCGTTTCGTTTGATGAGTGTGTCAAAGTATAGTCCACTTAGAGCATAGTATCTTAGACTAAACCATCACACAATTGATGTGCGATTGTCGATTGTTTAGCAGACAATTCAACTGTTTAGTTGCACAACTAAAAATCGAGTAGTGTGCGCACCTCCATAGCTCAGGAATCAAAGCGAAACTAAACAGTTGTGCGATAGTTTAGTCAAAGGTGTGCGCACGCTCTTTCTTATCCATATGTCGCCTTACAGATATGTAAATCTTAAAAGTTGTCAATCGAAGAGTGGACATAGTTTATAGTCTGTTAAAAACTTGACACAAAAAAGTGTTAATATTCAACATTATTCAAGAATTAATGTGAAAAGCTGTTAAAAGTTTATGTTTAATCGTTATTCTATTACCTAAAATAACATATTAAATTTTATCACGTAAAATATTATCATAGTAAATTAGAGATAACATTGTAGAGTCGTTAAAATTTGATGGCTATTCCAAATTCGCGAATTCGGATCGATAACTTTAAAAAACAATAGACTAAACTTGTTTTTTTTAAATGTCACGATATTTATCTGTGCCAGTAAATTATTGATCGTAAAATTTTATTTAACCGATACAAGATACATACGTGTGGAGAAATGACGTCGTATTTTTGTTAAGCTGATGAAATTAACTCGATAGCGAAGTTAATGGTATTATAATTAGTACAAATATTCACATCAATTATTAAAGACTAGTTGTGACTCGCGACTTCACCCGCGTTAAATTAAATAATAGTATTATATAAAATAGCTTGTTACTCACTGATAACGTAGCTTTCTGATGGTGAAAGATTTTTAGAAATCGGTCAAGTAATTTTTGAGTTATTTCAATACATACAAAAATACAAATCTTTCCTCTTTATAATATTAAGTATAGAAGACTGATTCATAAATATTATACCTTTAGTAAAGATTTAATACTAGTACACTAAGGGCCCCCTTACTAACTCTGACAACCGTTACTTCAACCAAAAGACAGTACAAAAATCATTTTACCTAACAACAATAAGCCTATAAGAATTCATAAAACTAAAGAATCTTCCTCCTTATCCTATTCCCGTAGGGCACAACAGGTTTTTGTCCTCCTCAACTATCATACGTCATCTCAGTCATCACTCCCTTTTTGAAAAATCACTCGCTTTTTTTCGATTTGAAATTCATCGAAATAAAATTGTATTAGCTACGGTAATTCGTATCATTCAAAGTAAAGCCTTTAAGGCTTTGAATACCAGCGGACGCAGGTAACGAGTTTAAATACGACTAATGTTTATATTTCTGTTGGTTCGATCGTTAATTCACATATAACGACAGATAATAACGATAACGATAAATATAGCGATTCAACGCTCCGATACAGACCAATGCTAGCGTAACATGGATATGCCGTGTAATTTTAATACTCTCTAACAAAATTGTATGCGATATTACGGGGAATAAATACGTATACGAAAAAAAAATCTATTTATCTGTATTTAGACTTCTTTCCAATTAAATAAGACAACGCATCTACCTTCAAACTTCTTGCAAATGTATAATGCGGTCTACTTTTTTATAGAAATTAGACCACTCACTCGTTTGCTACATTTTAGTACAAAAGTTGTTTTTAAATAATAATCATAAATAATTAGTTTCAAATGTTTAGTTTAACTTTTTTTAATCAGACAGCACACGTTAAATACAAGAATTTATTAAACAAGGTATATCCATACTATTCCAATCAAATCTAAAGTAACGGAGCCAATAACTATAAAACAAATCAATAGTTAAGCGAAACAATCATTTGTCGTACGAGTTACAGAACCGATGTGAGAAACATTAAAAAAAACACTTCATTCAGGAAAGTGCTGGCACATAACTTAACGGTGACGAAATTCCGATAAAAGCATTTTGAACCAAGAGGTTTCGTAACATACGCGTTAAGTTAAATCCATTGTAGGGTTTTTAAATATTTTTTTAAATAGCTGACAGTCAACACAATCAGAGATTGGTGTAGAAGTTGCTACTGCCTTTAGCATTGTTATATTAAAGCCTATTGTTCTTCCAGACTATCCTCTACATCTATGCCAGATTTAATCGATTTCACATTTATAATGTTAAGATGGATGTGTGGGGTAACACGATTGGATAAGATACGAAATGAGTATATTAGAGGAAGTTTGAGAGTAGCCCCAGTGGTTGAGAAAATAAGGAGTAAAAGGTTAGAGTGGTATGGGCATGTTATGAGAAGGGATGAATCGCATGTAACAAGACGGACGTTAGTTATGAATGTGGAGGGGTACACCGGTAGAGGTAGACCTAGAAAGAGATGGATGGATTGCGTGAAAGGTGACATGATCAAGAAGGGAGTGATGACTGAGATGACGGATGATAGAGTGCTTTGGAGGACGAAAACCTGGTGCGCCGACCCTACGGGAGTAGGATAAGGCAGGGGAGATGATGATGATGATGATGATTTATAATATTAACATAGTAATATAAAGTTAATAATTAATAATCCTTATGCAAAATAGCGATACTTTTTCGTACAATTAACTGCAAAATATCAAAGATTAGATAGCACCAATCGAAGACAACCCCATCGTCTCGCAACCCTTCAGCACATAAATCTTGACTCTGCCTACCCCTTAATGGCGTGCTTTTTGTTGCCGATGCCGGGGCCTTAATCAAACATGCTTCATGGTAATAATGTGGACGTTTCTTAATTAAGAATTTAAATAAACCTAGTTATTTATGTCTTAAAACTTATACTTATAAGAAAACAAGCCTTATTTGTTGTGTCTCTCATGACATACATTTTGAGGTCAAAAAACAATTAATAAAACACAGAAAGTGTGTTACCTTTATTTTAAACTAACTTGCCCGCGACTTTGTCCACGCAATATTAAAATAAAAAAGTAGTCTATTTGCCCGTCTATGTCAGCTACCCTTCAGTGAAAGTCTGGTCGAAATCGGTCCAGCCATTTCGGAGATTACCCGGAACAGGGCTTGCGGACAGACAGACAGACAAAAAAAATTAAATGCGATTTTCGTTATCCTCAACGCAAATACATCATCTTCCCGAAATCTGGAATTTTTCTTTTGATATTACAGACACTCCAATTTTATTATATGTATAGATTTCGAAAAGAACTGTCCACTTGTGCGGCCGAAAAAGAAATTACGAAATTACAAAAAAACATCGATTCACTCTGTAA
Organism: Papilio protenor; assembly: GCA_029286645.1. NCBI lineage: Eukaryota > Metazoa > Arthropoda > Insecta > Lepidoptera > Papilionidae > Papilio > Papilio protenor. The sequence goes on along the minus strand of JAGSMZ010000034.1, from coordinate 2,517,535 downwards.
ATTAAAATTCAAAAACGTCATCGTAAAATCGATGTAAATATGGAAACGAATTTAAAACGCATTTAATTTTAATTTCATACATACTTTTGTGTTCGCGGCCAGTGTTTATGGGCAATAAACGTTTTCGATTTAACGACTTGATAGTATTTATTGAAAATCGAACTCCGTATCTCGGATTACTTCTTTAACAAAAAAATAAATGACGCCATCTTTCCTTTGGGTTATAAGTTCGCTTAACGGTGAGAATAAGATTGTTTTTACGATCGATTAACTTTATTTTATCGTGTAAATAAGATATAAATGATTCTGAAAGTAAAACATACTTCAGAATAATATTATAAATGTGAAGTTTGGACGATAGTTTGGAAGAACACAGGCTACTTTCTTTTGTTTTTATTAATACCACGCAGACGGAGTCGCGGAAACTATAATTTACCTAAAGATATCTAGTTATTTACATAATATTAAGTACATAGGTTTCCCTATATCCTGCTTAAATCATCAGCTAACTATACGTCGCCACAAGGACTCGGAGCCTATCCTAAGTTAGTGATTAGCCCTCAGTCAACCACGCTGTCCCACTGACGGTTGACTTCACAAATATCTTTGAGTTTCTTCACCGAAATCAATTGTCATAATAATGTACTTTGTCATAGTAAACACATTTATTGAAGAACCATCGTTTTTTTTTACAAAAACAAAAGATATCTGTCAATTCTAGTAATTGAATACGACAGTACCATTTGTCATAGCAATAGTAGAAGCGAAGGAATCGAACCAAGAACCCATAACTTCAGAACTCTCACATCACTTAGCGCGGGTCAATAGACACTAAACCCCGCGACCTCCATATACCCAAACTTAAGACAATACTCGAACGTTTAGTATGGGGACACACTGGACTGGATTCTAGTCAAATGAGACAAAATTAAAAACAACTATTTCATACAAATGTTATAATTTTATTATTGCATCCGACTCGAAGGACCACACTAAATAAATGGATCATTTTCGATTGTAATTGTTGAAAAACATGTACTAAATAGAAAAAATAATTTTGTTATGTGTTCCTAAAGAAAAGTTAAGTTTTTATACGTTTTTTAATAAGATAAATGTGATTTGACATACTAGTTTGAGATTATTAAAAATACTTTTGTTTATAAGTTATTTTCTGCTGATTTACATATTTAATAATATAATAATAAGCCTTTATCCAAATAAATTATATTAATTCATTTTTATTGTTTTTTTTATTTATTTGTTTGTCCCTAATCCCCTACTTTCTCTTTCAGTATTCCTAGACTAAGTCTATCCCGTTTCGTTAGTAGCATAGTTTATTTTAAATGTTCTAAGATAAACTATTTCTCCTACATGTAGTGTGTGAGCACAGTAAGCGCAATTATTAATAGATTTGACCCCTACCATCGTCGTCAATTAGTAGGAGCTATAAAACGAGACACATTCGAGTATCGCGCGTTAATTGCGACACGCTCAAAATTTAGTGCGAGAAAGGGTTCACATAATTACACTAGGAATTCAACCCGATTACAAACAATGGCTTTTTGGAAACCGAACGGACACTATACGAGTTATTGTGAATCGGTAAATTACTAACAATCCACGATATTCAATTGTTTTCACACAAATTAACGAACGTAACTGCTATTAATAAAGAGCGACAATCTATCTATACTATTATAATAAAGCGTAAACACACACTTCTTTGTTGCCTAAGATCTCAGCAATTACAGCATATTTTTGAATAATTCCTTTCTTAATAAAAAGCCCTACACTTACGTCACGCTTTAGGCTATATATTTTCACGCCATTAAACTTAGGGGGTAAATATTTTGGATAAAAACCCTAATGTGGGAAAGAGACCATAAGTTGCTGCCAACATCAAGGAAATAAGATTGCCAAGGTTTGTCATGTCATGTCATTTTGACATTTGCTATTGGTAATATGACAAATGTAAATAATAAAATAAAATTTTCATTATTTCATGCGGATGAAGCCGCACGCAAACAGCTAGTTAAATATAAAATCTTAACTTTCTTCTTCTTACTTATATTATAAATACGAAAGTTCAGATGGATGGATGTTTGTTAAAGATTGTAGCCTAAACTCCTAAACGGATCTCGATGAAGTTTGGCACAGATGTCGAAATAGACTGGAAGAACACACAAAAGTTACTAGGTTTTTTTTTATTCCACGTGAACGAAATCGCGGGCGAAAGCTAGTACAAAATAAATTGGATTTCAAAAGAACAATAACAAGAGAAGAAAAATGATTTACACTAACAGAATATTTATAATAAAATAAAATTTATTTGTGCTAACAGTAGTAGAGCCCTCTTCAATAATAAGGTAGCTTACCAATAGTGAACCTTACAAAAATACAAATATTTAATCATTTTAATATTAGTACAGATTAGTATTCTATAATAAAATTTTAAGAAAATACCGAATACAACATATTTTCAAGACAAAAACACCAGCCGTACTCCAGACGACTACCCCAGACCTTCGAGCCCCAGACTTACAAACAGAAGGGGTTTGATATTTATCGCAGGGTGTTTATTACTATGAGAATTGTACCCTTAATGACTTCCCGAACACCCCCTAGTCGACAGAAAATCCTATTGGCTATTAACAGTCAAGAAGTGGTGAGTTATGGCAAAGCTCGCAAACTCCGTCCCCGCAACCTTATGGTAATACGAAAGGCTTTCGATAATGTTACGTGCTATGTTTCTGTTTTGTTTATTACAGGTATTATTGTGTATTAGGGCAGAAATTTAAAGCTTTAAAGTCTTTATTTAAAGGTGTTAAAAGTTGTTCAAAGTTCAAAAAGCTCTTTTAAGTTAAAGATTTTCTATTGCTTTGTTTGTTAGTAGAGATGTATTTTTTAAGGTTTAATTGATTGAAATAGTATTTTAATACTATATTAGACCAGCTGTTGCTCGCGAATTCGCCCGCGTGAAATTAAAAAATATAGCCTATGTTACTAACAGATCAATTATCTTTCTAACGGTGAAAGAATTTTTAAAATCGACCCAGTAGTTTTAGAGTTATTTCAATACATACAAAAATACAAATCTTTCCTCTTTATAATATTAGTATAGATATAGATATAGATTTATGTTAAAACTCGTAAATGCTTCGATCATTTTTAAAACAATTGGCTGCACTAATTCATTTCTCTTTGTTACTTCGAGCTTTTAACTGCAATATGTTTGTTTTTAAATCAAAACTCTTACTGGCCAGTATACCCATTTCATACTTCAACGCTCATTTGCCTATTTACAACGGCGTCCGTGTAAACATCAGTCTACAAAAAATCGATTTTATCACACTCGATCACACACGCTTAGATAGAGTCATAAAATTTTATTGTTCTTCGAACCGAGACATCGAGATTTTTTAATGTTTCACCCAAAAACCCGTTCCGATTTCGATAAAAATCGGTAAAGAACCGATGCACGTCTTAGGCCGATTCTCGGAACGCGCGGGCCGCGGCAGCGACGGAATATAAAGAATCATTAATATATGTTGTTATTGCTTTGATAATTGACTCCGATTGGCTTGACTTACGGAGGCGAGGTAATGAGTTCGAATCCGAAACGCATTCGGCCCCTATTTCAATGGGACACGTTGATTTAAATACTATATTTTATTGCCGATTTACTTTTAACTTTATATCGAACGTGGACATTTTATATGTTTACTATCTATGTTATAAACTCACGATGAGATTTATAAATTTTAACATTCAATTTCATTATTTCATGTTTTTATAGCAATTATCTATGACATTGTTTTTAATCAACTTTGTAATATCGTTAGCTTGATTATTACGGATATGGTGAGGGTTTATAGGTGAATATTGAATTTCTACGGTAGTGTTTTCAAATGAGATTGAAACAACTGGACTCGTTAGTGTCCCTTGTGGGAGTTATAAGTTTTGATTTTATATTTAGCCTTTCTTTCTTTTCTAAAGATGATGAAAATTGATATCATTATATACAATACCTGCATCAAAATCGCTATCCGCTGTCTGTATGTATGCTCAGATCTTTAAAACTACGCAACGGATTTAGATTGAGTTTAGTACACAGAGTGATCTTAGAAGAAAAGTTTATATGTATACATCTATACTAATATTATAAAGAGGAAAGATTTGTATTTTTGGATTTTTGTATGTATTGAAATAACTCAAAATTAATATACTGATTCTGATACTCAAAATAGGCTGATTTTAAAAATTCTTTCACCATTAAAAACTTACGTTTTCACTGAGTAACGTAGGCTATATTTTCTTTTTATTTTTAATTTCACGCGAACGAAGTCGCGAGCAACAGTAGTATAATATAGTAGAGAAAAATTTACAACAAACGTTTCTGATATCGTAAATAATCACATTTTCGTATCTGCATTGGTAAAAAAGTGATAGTATGACTATATTCTAAGATATGTAAAGAATTTAATCTAAAACTGTCAAAAAATATTTCTATGTATTTTAATATTCACACGGCTGATGACGCATTTCGTTTGAAAAATTTTCCGCGAAACGAAACGTAAAGCGCGAAACTTGTCAATAATATAGCAAAGATGGCGGTACAGTCGCACGCAGGCGACAAATGTCTGCAGCTGCCAGCGGCCGCTAATCGGTGGGCTATTCGTATTACATAAAAGTCTTGTATCACAAAAATAATGTCCACTTCTCAGAACGTCCGGACGCGATGAGTAAGTTTGTGGGTGAGCGCGCACGAAAGTGTTTTGTTACACCTAATTTAAAAAAAAAATGATATCTTTAATATTAAGGTGTTACTACAATAAACAAAATTGTAAATACTATTATGAAAGATTAGCAAAAAGCATAGCATAAACAGCAATATATAGAAGACCAGCTGTTGTTCGCGACTTTGTTACTCACTAATAACGTAGCTTTTGAATGGTGAAAGAATTTTTGAAATTGGCTCAGTAGTTTTTGAGTTATTTCAATACATACAAAAATACAAATCTTTCCTCTTTATAATATTAGTATAGATTAGCAAACTTATAGTAATATATACCATTTAATACTATATTTAAAAATCGCATTAATTATTAAATCTCGTAGCACTTGTGTGTACATCTGTACGCGACACATCGACACGTTCGCGCGAACGGACACTTTCGAGATGCCGAAACTAGATAGCGTTACTGCGTAAAGCGTAAAATATACCCCGCTTATATCGCCTTTATGAGAGACCACTGGAAAATTATCCGAGCCACCGGCTTACGGACAACTTGCGGCGCAGTCGTACCGAACAAAGATTCGCTACAAAACATCCGAATTTTAATCTTTTTTTTATAAGAGAAGGGGGAAAACGAGCGGAGGGAACACAGAGGTGGTCAACGACGCCCATGGACATCAGCAACAGCTGAGGAACTACAGATGCGTTGCCGGCCTTTTAGGAAATTGTAGGCTCGCTTCTTGAGGGACCCTAAGTCGTATTCCACAAAGTATTCCCAAATAGATAATGAATATTTATAGGAATGAACTGCGTATTGAAGTGTTTAGTTTGGGTAATGCTAGATAATTATTAAATCTGATTATATTCGAAGAAATAATAACAGAAGCGGAGTCTATTTGATTTTCTCTCAAAATAGGTTATGTTTTTTTACCTGTACGAATTAATAAAAGTTCTGTCTTTATTGATTCATTTAAGATATTTTTCACTTATAAAGGCAACACTAAAGGCATAAGAAACTTCGTTATTACAATATTCGCTGTATTAATATTCGCTTGTTCGTTAAAAGTAAAAAAATATTTTAAACAAGGTTGCCATCTTGTTCTTTTATTAATGTTTGTATTCAGCTCAGCTGTGCTTAATGTAGGCGATGATCTTTACACATGATTGATATAAAAATATCTTTTATTATGCACATTTGTGGTGTTTAAGTGCGCACAACTTTGTCTAAAATATCGCTCAACTTCTCGCTTTAACTCCTATGAGCTTATATGGAGGTACACTACTCGATTTTTAGTTGAACTAAACAGTTGAATTTGCTGAAACAATCGACAATCGCACAATAGTTGTGCGTTAGTTAAAGGTGTGCACCCGCTTTTAAACTGTTGAAAGGTGCAGTATTTAATGTTCTGATATTCAACTATAAACTAAAAAAGGTATAAGACTTTTAACAGTGGTAGAGACCGCTTTAACATCTTCGCCGGCTCGCCCCCAGCAATACCACGACCACACAGACAGGCGTGTAGTGGAAGCAATTCCGCGTACAGTCTGATGAGTGGGCCGGAGGCCTAATATTAGTCCCTCTCCCTTTCCAACCTTATCTTATAAGTAAAAAATGGGAAGGGAAAGTGGTTTTGACGGTGGAAAAGACGAATAGGAAGGGGAAATATCCTTTTTATCTACCTCTCCTCCGTTGATTAAGGATAGGCTATGCATTTACAATTGCTTCCGCAATTGTGCGGATTCAGGTTGTTTGCTCGTTTATCGCCTTATGACACTTTTTTGACACTTATGACACATTGACATAAGCGCTTGTGAGCTGTCATAATTTAGTTTGATTTACGCCGGGTCAGAAAACTTAGTCCATCTATTTCATCCTTGTTAAAATGTCACTCTTCAAAGACGATTAACTCACAATGACAATAAAATGTTTATTATTTCCTACATTTACATTGTTCTAATAATTATGAAGAGAATTATTATGTAATTATAGATGCGTGCTCTTAGGTAATAACTATTATATATCGGAATCTAATCTCGTTTTGTTAATATCAACTCTAACTGGTACACATAAGGTTGTATTTAAAATAGCAATGTTAAACAATAGAATCACACAGTTGTAAGATTGGAGACATTATTTTTAATAATATAAAAAAACTAAATGACTGATTACATAAAACAACCCAAATATTGGGCATATAGATTTAAAATTGTTCATAGTAATAAATCTATTATTACTAAACTAAAGCTAAAAAAGCGTTTTTATTAATTTGTACCATAAACTCCTTTGCCAAGAATATTTCCACTTAAGCGATACATTAAAAATTACATAAACAATTTTTTAAATATTGGACTTTAATTTCGGTTTTACTGTAATTATATACTGCAAGTAAGCGAAGTCGCAGTCGCTAGCTAGTGTAATATAATTTTATTAAGGCATGTGCTCACAGAAGTGCGACTATCTTGAATATAATCGTCACCAGTAATGATAGAAGCCTTCCGTAATTATTTCGTACGACTGCCACCATTCGGTATTGTATAGTAAATGGAAGAGACTAGAGAAAACCTTTACTAAATAAAAATATATCAATATTATTAATGCGAAAATTTAGATGGAAGTTTGTTGGAGTAGCCTAAACTGAACGCATGTCGATGAAATTTAGCATAGATGTAGAGAATAGTCTGGAAGAACAAATAGGCTAGTAATTAAGTTATTTATCGCTAATTTACTTAAACCCTAATACACAGAAAAAGCTAAAAAAGATACATTACGTACGATTATTTTGTGCGAACTAAACATTAGGTACAAATGAATTTACTTCAGTATCATATATTTGACAGTTTCAAGAGAAATCAAAATGTAGAGTAGAAAGGTTGAAAAAATTGACTGAACTCCCCAACCGCAAGGGTTCCATACTTTTTTTTTAATAATTAAGGGGGCCAAACAAGCGGCGAGACCACCGAAGTGGTCAACGACGCCCAATTCCATATCGATGTTTGTCATTTGTTTTCTCTGCATATTATTCTATGACACATCTAGTGGTCACTATAACATGACATAAGACAATTTTATTACGGTAATCGTAATTTTTACGTAATGACAGCCAGTCGTCGGAACTTGATCGTGTCGTTTAGATTGCTACCCGCTACCGATTGCTACATGATCGTAGCTATAAGAGCTTTTAATTTGCTCGATTAACAAAAGTACAGTATTACAAATCTATTAAAAATGCGAACAAAAAATTTCAGAGTCGTTTATAGATTTTATTTCCCCAATGTTACCAACAGATGGCGTTACTAGTAGCTTCGAAACTAATAAGTCAACCGTGACTGCGCACACGCATCGCCGGTGTCGCCGGAGGGTAGATAGAGATCTCATTTCTATATCGACGCGACCCACGATCGACAGATAGCTGTCTAAGTATAACCCACAGTATATGAACTAATTAAACATTGAGCCACGAGGTTAATTATGTGCAACGAACGGAACGCAAAATTGGATGATATTATAAGTTTTGAGACCCAATTTTTTAAAGCTGTCTGCGATTTTATTAAAAGCAAAATGTTTGTTAATTTTAGGTATAGTTGTTTTTGTATAATTAAAATTATTTCTATGATAAATTCCGTATTAATTGTAGACTAAATAACTTCGAACTCTAAGACTCAAGTTTTAAAGATTCAAGTTAAGCTTAACATCATATATAGAAATTACTGCCTATTTCATAAATCAAATAACTAATCTACACTTAAGAGCATTGAATCCGGGTCACTATAAAAAAATCTACAAATCTCCTAGCTTGAAATAAAGAGTGCTTAATAAACAATTAAATACTCCCTAATTAAAGATATTCAAAGTATTACATCAATACGGACTTGAATGTTTTTTTCTTTACATCGTTCAAAAGGCAAATTACTCGTCATTGCGAACATAACCACATTACAAACACACGCAGTATGACGCAAGCTTGCGTAACGACAGGGGAATGATTTTAAATAGTACAAGCATTGTCAAACTACAATAGTATTGTGAAATATCGGACAGAAGACAGAAGCGCGGCCATTGTTCCTACATTCATTATGTCTTGAGACATTCTACTCGTACTGTCAAATGACATGCATTTTTGGAAAGCAAACCTCTTATATCGATATTATCGACCTAGTACTATAGATCAATACTGAATACTGAATCTATACTAATATAATAAAGCGTAAACACACACTTCTTTGTTGCCTAAGATGTCAGCAATTACAGCATATATTCGAATAACTCTTTTTTTAATAAACAGCCCTACACTTACGTCACGCTTTAGGCTATATTTTTTCACGCCGTCAAACTTGGGGTAAATATTTTGGATAAAAACCCTAATGTGGAAAAGAGACCAAAGTTGTTGCCAACATCAAGCAAGCAAGGTTGCCATGGTTTGACATCATGTCATGTCATTTTGACATTTGCTATTGATAATTTGACAAATGTAAACAATAAAATAAAGTTTTTATAATTTCACGCGGATGAATCCGCACCCGAACAGCTAGTAGAGAATAAAAATCGAGGAGTGTGGGCATGGAGTGTGGGCATGCATAAGCTCATAGGAATCAGAACGAGACAGTTGTGCAATAGCTTAGTTTCAAGTATGCGCTAGCTTAAGCCTCTTATTTAAGTGGAAAATCATAATCGATTCAATAAGTCTCCTCGACCAGTTAACTTAGTGAAAAGCTTTAAGTCATGTTTTTTTGTGTTCCTCATATTACATTCATAGTAAAATTTATCCTGAATAACTTTTCACTTCTATTAACTTGAAATAACATAAAATTTTCCACATTCACGGCTGGTTGACCTCTTGTAGAGGGGTCCAATATACAAATCCATAAACATCAATCAATTCGCCGCCGGCCCCGAGACCACAATGACGCTATCAATTATAAGCTGTGAACCGGAACCATGGTAAATAATATGTTCACCACAGAAGTTACGTACTGTGTTCGCATTGCCGAAACAAAAATTGACAACATTACGGAGGTAAATTGGAGGTATAATAAGGCTGACAGAATCACAGACTGGACTCTATCTCCCTGTCCTTTTCCCACTCATATAAGGTACATCTTCCGTCACATCAGTCGTCAATGCCTTGATGACACCTCACGCAATCCATACATCTCTTTCTAAGTCTACTTCTATCGGTGTACCTCCACATAAAAGTTCTCTCTCATAACAAATAGTTACATGTGATTCATCCCTGATGTTTGGAAGGGTACAGCGGTAGAGATAGACCTAGACATGGATGGATTACGTGAAAGGTGACATCAAGAAGGGAGTGATGACTCAGATGACGGATGATAGAGTTATTTGGAGGACGAAAATCCGGTGCGCCCTACTTGAGTAGGATAAGGTAGAGAAGATGTGATTCATCCCTTATCACATGTCCATATTATGCTAACCTTTACTCCTTATTTTCTCTACCACTTGGTCTACTTTCAGACTTCCTCTAATAACTACTAATAGTATCTTATCGCATGTTACTCACGTATTCATCTTTTGCATGCATTTTGTAATCTCTTTAACTGTTCTATAATAGAGGTAAAAAATTATTGAAATCAAGTTACGTGTATTAAGGTGTTAAGTAAAATGCCTCATAAAATCTACTCGCACTACGGCAGACTACACACGACTGAATGGTCGGTCGCGCTCCGCTGCCGCTCGATAATCGTCCGGCTGATTGACAGCACCCGATGCTACTTTATAAAGTGGGAGGGACACACTGCCGCTAAGGACGACAAGCGAAAAATATGACAACGATAAAAAATAAAATAAAAACTCTTTATTGGACAATTGTCAATAATGTTAGAATGGATGGAAATTAATTACATTTAATAAGATATTGATTTTGTGTTATACATTTTTTTTAACTTTAAATTGATTACTACTTTAAGTTTTTGACTTTAAAGTGACTTAACATTAGTATGTGTGGTCTCTCAAAAGTTTCAATAATTTTAAATCTAAACTTACGTATATCGTTTTTTGTTGTCTTGTTTGTACGTCCGTGTGTCAATCGTCAGGTCATTCCTGTCCGTCGGGCCACTGGAGCGTATCCCATCGGATTGTTTAAAAATTCTGGCGGCTTGTCCGACATTTGTGTGTTGTTTTTTTATTCGTTCACCACATATTTAGATTCCGATTGTGGCGTCCTCGATTGAATGACGTTCAAATTGACAATTTATATGTTCAGAAGCTTGTATCCAGTAGTAATTTATAGCCAGTATACGTCTTGTTAATCGATGTTTGTGTATAAAGTTTTATGTTCAAATACAGACGAATGAGATGGCTTTAATTGTAATAAAGTAAGTTTGTAAAGAGCGTGCGGTTTGACTTAACTATCGCACAACTGTTTCTCGCTTTGATTCCTCTGAGCTTATATGGTTCGCACACTACTCGAGTTTTAGTTGTGCAACTAAACCGTTAGCTGCGAAACAATCTACAATCGCACAACAGCTGTGCGATAGTTAATCAAAGGTGTGTGTGCCCGCATTTATAATGAACTAGCTGTTGCCCGAACTCCGTCCGCGTGGTATTAGAAAACATACGAACATATATAAATAACAAAAATCTACGTATCCCTCGGGAACCGGACATTTCTCGGGGATAAACCTTATCCCATGTGTACTCTAGACTTTGTTTTATATCTGTGCCAAATTTCAATAAGATATGTTGAACCGTTGCAGAATTATCGAGTAAAAATTAAAAAACTAAATTAATGAATCCCACGAGAACCGTAACTATTCCCGGGATAAAAAGTAGCCTATGTGTTCTTCCAGACTATGCACTAAACCTGTGCCAAATTTCATGGAGATCCGTTCAGCCGTTTAGGCTACAAACTCTAACAAACATCCATCCATCCATCTAAACTTTCGCATTTATAATATTAGTATGATACAGATTTTCTTTTGTTTAAAAACAAACAAATAGTAAAAATTGTTCCTTGTTTTAAAACAATAGTATAATTTATCTACTGTACATAATAAGATGGTGACATTCCTACCACAAAATGATTGGACAAAATCCTGTCAGAGAAGGTATTGTATGTCTGAACATGGACACAATAATAACACTTTGATAGACATTTTTTCTCAATAGAATTCAATAAAGCGCCATTGTCGTAAAAATGTTAGGAATACGACCGCCTGTCACACCGAACAGTGAATGAGAATTCGGATTATAAAGCGAACGGTTATTAACTAAATCCTATTTATGTACGCAGTGTTTTATATACATTTTAGCAAATATACGTCAATTCTTTTGACGTGACTAGGGCCCGACGAGGATTTTTGAAAATCATGGTTATTGAATAATTAATGTAAAATCCGGTCTCGACTTCTTGAAACCAGTATGATGCATATAAACGTTTGGATAACAATGTGTTTAAACAAAAACCGTTTAACTTTTTTTGGTTATACAACGTTTTTGAAAATTTAAAAGAGAAATTAACATCAATTTGAATAAATCAATGCATCAAACAAATTAGAACCGTCTTACGTAAAATAACCCATAATTTAATTAAAAAGTCTATTACTACCTCTATAATATTTTTTGTGCGTCGTTACACAATAATATATGGGATTACGATTCGGTGTGACACACGGCCATCCTTATTTAATAGCGTTCCTATTGTAACGCAAAATGCAAACGACAGGAAGTCAGACATAATTTGACGTTTGACATAATTCAAGCTAACCATTTTATTGTGGCCGCGATACCACCTTGTCACTCTAACTCCTTGGTAATCAATGTACTTTTTACAATCAGATAATTCCAATTTTCACTATTTTGACTATCGCACAACTGTTGCGCGATTGTCGATTGTTTCGCAGACAATTCAACTGTTTAGTTGCACAACTAAAAATCGAGTAGTGCACCTCCATATAAGCTCATAGGAATTAAAGCGAGACTAAACAGTTATGCGAAAGTTTAGTCACAACTGTGCCCACTCTAAATGTCTATACTTTGAATCGTTTTTTACCAGACTTTTATCCAAACCCGCTTTCGATGGAACGGTAATTTTCAACCGACTTGTAGGTTAAGTAGGTAACTTTTGTCGCATTTGCCAATTATTAACAGTAATAATAATGAAATAACTATTGTAGCGAGTTACATTTAGTGTCTGTTAAACTGATAGTTTTATCTGAAGAGTCGAACTTTTCTATTAACTGTCAGTTTAAATTGTCCCTACACATGCACAGCTCTTACTGATCAATTCGAATGTTAAGTTATTTATTATGATACAAATCTTACTATCTTACGTCTTACTAATATTATAAATGCGAAAGTTTAGATGGATGGATGGAGAGATGGAGATGTTTGTTAGAGTTAGTAACCTAAACGGCTGAACGGATCTCGATGAAATTTGGTAGAGATGTAGAGGATAGTCGGGAAGAACACATAGGCTACTCACTTTTGTTTTTTTATAATTCCACGCGGACGGAGTCGCGGGCGAAAGCTAGTAGTTAATAAGTTTATTAGAGTTTTACAAAACTGTACTAAATATCTGCAACGGCTTTAGTGCAAAGCTTGTATCTTTTAATCTTTGACGGAAAATATAGTTTAAGAAACACTTAACTTGTGCTGAAGTAAATTCGCTAGATATCATGTTCATTGAGTTATTAATAACCCAGGAAGGGCATAGAGTTACCGCAGTAATTCAATAAACGAACCAGTAGCGTTAATTGAGAAATTCGGTCAAATAGATGCGTCACAGGAATCGTGTGAACTAATGCAAATTGGCGTCAATTCTAAAGGAACTGACAATTTTACAATTCCAACTGGATCCTAGTGACTCATAAGAATATATACCTAACATTGCAACAATAGTAACTCTTAGTACTTTGCTATAAGAGTTAGATTGGCTTGATTTTTGTTTTAACAACTTGTTATATTGCGGAGAATCTCCAATTTCACAGTGTCAATGTTTACGCATTTATAGTTTCTCAAGGATATCAGACACGTTAACATCCTTTGAAATAGCTTGATTTTATCATTAACTAGCTGTTGCACGCGACTTCGCCTGCGTGAAATTTGGAAATAATAAAAAATAAATTACTCGCTGATAAGGTAACTTTTAAATGGTGACAGAAGAAAATTCGGTCCAGTGGTTTTTGAGTTATTTTAATACATATAAAAATACAAATCTTTCCTCTTTATATCTAATATTTATACAGTTGCGGAAATCTACGGTGTTCAATTTACAGAAATAGTCATATGTAGGTCAAAAATCCATTTGAAAAATAGTTTTTAACACGTTTACTGCGGCAAGTAAAATCATAATTCTTTAACTGGTGCGGAGGGGGGCCTAAATGCGCCCCCAATGATATTTCCGCCAGTGCGTGGCAGGCCTTTTTAGACCCACCAGCGCTAGAATAAATTAAATTGCTATAACTTTGTGGAAACATAATGTATACATTTTATGTAATATATACACCTGAGATAATCGTTTCGCACTAACGAGAGGGACATAGTTGTCTTCGTCCGCACCAGCTTTAGTACCGCGTCAGGCCGATATCGGCCTGTTACGCAATGAGCGTGTTAACATATAAAATTCTTTTATTTCTCTCTTTGAGGTTACAGTTTAATTAACTTTTATATATGGAACTTTAATATCTTCAGCAATAGAAAATCACAGAAACAAAAAATCGAACAAAACTAGCAATATACCACGTTCACAACAATTAAATTGATAATGTACAGATCACTCTGTACTGATAAACTTTTTCAAGCCTATAAATACCAGTTTCCATTCAATACGACTATTAACGCATTTACTGAAATGCCTTTTCAACGACAACGCTCGTATTTCACAAACAACACAAAAAATATACGATTTTCAACTTTAAAAACTACAATCAAGAGATATTGAACTTAAATCCTATGATGAGTATAGGCAATAGATATCACATATCATTTTATCAACCGCAAAACATAAATTTGTCAACACTTACAAAACAAAATCTATAAAAACATGTTTGAAAATTGCATCAATTGTTTCAACACTCTTATTCCAAAGGGATAGGGTTTAAAATAGTTCATTTTACGTTTTCTTGATGGTAAACACATTGGTTATCGAATGCAAATAGTATGGGGGAAGGTTCACATGGTCGCGAGTCAATTGTACGCAATGGGAACAGTGTCGATATGTTGCATTGTGAATGGAAACGCACTGCAAATTACTGAACCAGACAATAAACCAGCTTGACGCAATACAGACTGCAAAATAGGTACAGACTAACTAAATCTTACTAATATTATAAATGTGAAAGTTTAGATTTAGAGCGTCGGTGGCTCGGGGGTTCAAACACTTGACTTGTAATCTACAGGTCTTGGGTTCGAATCCCGCCATGTACCAATATAATTTACACGACGATCTTACGGTCAAGGAAAACATCGTGATGCAACCTGCACATATCAACAAAGAAATTCAAAGATATGTGTGAAGTCAACCAACCCGCACTTGGCCAGTGTGGTTGACTATGGCGTAGTCACCCCTTGTTAGGGTAGGCTCCGAGCCTCTCAGTGGAGACGTATAGTGAGCTGGTGATGATGATGTTGAAAGTTTGGAGTTTGTAGCCTAAACTGTTAAACGGATTTAGATGAAATTTGGCATAGATATAGAGCAAAGTACGAAAGAACACATAGGCTACTTAGTATTTTTTTTTAAAGTTTAAAGCTAGTAGGTTCTAATCTATGGGTATACCATTCCTGAGTTTATTGTAAGTGTATGGAAATAAATAAATGAATGAAAGCACTAAAAATAAATCAATTTTAACAGGCGTTCAAATTTAAAGAGCCACAAACGGTGAACAACATTGAAATGCTGTTAGAGTTCACTAAGATCCACTCAGAATATCTTTAGAGCTTCCGAGATCGCTAATAAGACCCCTTTTCCACTAGCGCGACCAACAACGCTACTGTCATTATTATTGCCCCAACGTAACTTAGGGCCTGTCCCACCACAGTGTAATAGAGGCTCAGATAGCTTAAAAATGACGTCACTGTCAGATAAGGTAAAAAAAAACAATATTTCCATCATATATTTTACAACATCGATTGTTATCAGACATTTTACAATTTGGTGGGACAGGTCCTTAGACTCGTGTAGCCCAACAAAGATCTTTCCTGGTAAGAAGCGTTTTTATCTCAATTAATTTCATAAAATAGGTAAAAGGTACTTGTGGCATTTCTTTAAAATTAGCAGTAAAGCTAGCTATCGTTAACTTTAATTATAAGATTGTCGCTCAATAGTAGCCGCAATCATGGGCTAGTCGCGCTAGTGAAAACAAGGTTTAAAGCTTCCGAGATCGCATCTTAGACAGGAAGGAAGCGGGACATTCGATGGCGTCGCGGCGCCGCATTATACCATCACGCCGCTGCCAAAGGAGCCGGCCAGGCGTGACGCCCTCACTACGCCCTGCAATGCATTGCTGATTTTACTTTTAAATTTTTATTTACTGATTTATATCCGTTAGTATAAGTGTTAATTGATTTGTTATAACCTAAAATAAATTCTTTATTTTATTTGCCTCTATTTGATGTAGTTTATAACACAAACAATAGACAATCTTTATTTCTTCTTTGATCAAAAATGACGTAGGCACCTCTCATAAGAGTATTAGAGGCGTATGTAACTTAAGTAGTCCCTTAGTAGTAATAAATCTACACTAAAGTACGCCTATACAAACCAAAAATGAGTAGACACTGATCTGTACTCATAGATAGGCGACATCTTATTTAAATATGCTTTTTAATGTTTCTGGCAGTAAGTCCAACTCTATTATTAGTTAATGACAACCGATACCTTCGGCGTCAATAAGCACAAAATACATTTTATAGCCTGTCTATTTATACATATGTATTAGAGTATGTTTTAAAACAAACGCCAAGCTTCGTGAAACTCCTATTCAAATGAGTCAAGTCTTGTAACGTTAAACTTGTTGTGGTCCGCTGGCCAGCTAAACGGTGGAGCGGAGTCAATCATGCCATCACCTGGATCTAATGACCCGTGTAGCATTGGTTAGTTTAACATAAGGTAGGTGACGATGACGTCGACTGGAACGGCAAGAAATGATAAATCCATTGATTTCAAATTAAAGTTAATTGAGCGTGTCATTGTTGATTTATTGATTGCATTGTCTTTTATGTAACAAAATCGTTAGAGCGTACATCTGAAACTAAACTATCGGAAACTGTGCGATTGTCGATTGTTTTGCAGCCAACTGTTTAGTTGCACAACTAAAAATCGAGTGTGTGCACCTTATAATCTTATAGGAATCAACGCGAGACTAAACAGTCTTCTAATATTATAAAGAGGAAAGATTAGTATTTTTGGGTTTTTATATTTTTATATGTATTGACATAACTCAAAAACTACTGGGTCGATTTCAAAAATTCTTTCACCATTAAAAAGCTACGTTATCAGGGAGTCACGTAGACTGTATTTTTTAATATCACACGAGCGAAGTCGCGAGCAACAGCTAGTACAGATATAAGTTCCAGATCTCAGATACTCGTACTGTGGCGGAAGTCATTAAGTGATTATTAAGTTGATTCAGTGACAATAGGATTTTCTATTGTTTTAATTTTTTCTTGATACTAAATTATTCTATTTTATAATAACTGCAGATTTTAATTCACATTAATGAAGAGATTATTTCCAAAACACCTGTGTAAAAACCCATAAAGGTTTATTGTTTTATTGTTATTTGAAATACATATTCTTGTTTGGCAACCTCATACTTACTTTTTTATGATAAGGTTGCAAACGCGTGCAACTACTTAAAATCGCAGAAAATGCGAAGCGACTGCTGTCCTTACACATCCGCAATTGCAGTGTTGCCTTAATAGACTAAGAAGATGGACATAAAGAGGATATTTCCCCGTCCTATGCGTCTCCTGCACCGTCAATTCACTTTGCAAGCATAGGATGGATAAGGAAAAGCATATAAATGGGTTTTTCCCTTTTCACTGTGAATTTTTAACTAATACATATAAATAATTATGTTACTTAATCTAATCAAAAATTTACTCCAAGCGATCTTAGTCCAATTACACCCAGAACAGCATAAACAATCTTAATCAAGGATCACAGTTAATGTTTAACCAGGCAGAGCGTCGCCGGATGCTTAGATATGTATGTGTAAATTGTAACGCCAGGTAACTGATAACATAGTGTGCTGATTAGACGTGGCTAATACCAGGACTAAGTTACCGACAAATATTGAACTCCGACAGTTTGTTATTTGACTATTGCATATCGAATAAAAGTTGAAGGTGACACAACATTAGCTGTCTTCTATGTGGGGTAGTCCTTGTCTGCACAGAATATAAAATGTAGTTTATCAACGGTCAATGTTAGACCCGGTAGACAAATTATAATGGATCTCTAGCGCCCTCTTGTTAATGAAAAAAAGTGTTATAAGAGCATTTTCCAGTAATTGTCATTTTTTATCTTATTCTCTATACCCATGTAATTTTACATGTTTTCTGATCGAACATATTCGTCAACTATACTTACAAATTAACGATATAATATATTTTAGGACAAATTACAAACTAGCAAGGTGCACGATTTGTCAGTAACATTGTCATATGACAGCCAGAATCTAGCTAGGAATAGCTTAGCTTACTGTGGTCTCAATTCTATACTTATTAGGTTTGTTCGCTCCGACTTTATGATAATTTGTAGGCAGTTAAATCTTGTACTGAGTTCTCTTACTGAAGATATTCTGTGTACACGAGAATTATGTCCCATATGAAATTACTAGCTGTTCCCGTGCGGCTTCATCCGCATGAAATTGTGAATATGTTATTTTATTATTTACATTTGTCAAATTATCAATAGCAAATGTCAAAATGACATGACATGACAAACCTTGACAGTCTTGCTTCCTTGATGTTGGCAGCAACTTATGGTCTCTTTCCCACATTAGGGTTTTTATCCAAAATATTTACCCCCTAAGTTTAATGGCGTGAAAATATATAGCCTAAAGCGTGACGTAAGTGTAGGGCTTTTTATTAAAAAAAAAGAATTATTCAAAAATATGCTGTAATTGCTGAGATCTTAGGCAACAAAGAAGTGTGTGTTTACGCTTTATTATAATAGTATAGATAACTTTGTTCATCATTATCATCATCATCACCAGCTCACTCTACGTCCCCACCGAGGGGCTCGGAGCCTACCCTAAAGTTAGGGTGACTAGGCCATAGTCAACCACGCTGGCCAAGTGCGGGTTGGTTGACTTCACACATATCTTTGAATTTCTTCGCTGATATGTGCAGGTTGCATCACGATGTTTTCCTTCACCGTAAGAATGTCGGGTAAATTATGTACATATGAAAATCCGAAAAATCGAAAATCACATTGGTACATGGCGGCGGGATTCGAACCCAAGACCTGTAGATTACAAGTCAAGTGCTTAAATCACTGAGCCACCGACGCTCTTCGTCGTCGAGCTTCTTCGAGCGTCGGTGGCACAGTGATTTAACTTTGTTCACGAGTGTAATAAATCAACGGAATTTCTTATTTGTTCCGATAGTCAATTGTTTTCTCTGTGTGATTGAATTTCAGTCAATCTTACTAATATTACAAATGCGAAAGTTTAGATGGATGTTTGTTAGACTGTCGCCTAAACTGCTGAACGGATGTCGATTAAATTTGATATAGATGTAGAGGATAGTCTGGAAGAACACATAGGCTATTCATTATTATTTTTTTTAATTCCACGCGGACGGAGTCGCGGGCGAAAGCTAGTTTAATCTAAATGGATAGACCGGAGAAAAACATTTTGATTCTTTTAAGTATTAGTAAACGTAGCGATAAGTATAACATACATAGGAATCTGTTGATTACGTATGCAATAGTCATTAAAGCAATCAGATCTCAATATTATAAGCCGATGCAACTAATCGAGAAATAATAGCAAGAAAATGGCGGGCAATTCTTAGCGATGTAATTGAAGAGCATCTCACAATGCGTGAGAATGCCGCTAGATGGCGCTGATATTCGAACAATGCGTTCCGTGAGACCTAGGTACGCTTTCCTTATAGCTATTAACCTGGTCAGACCTAAAGTTTATACAGTGCTACCAACATACTAATAAATATAAATCAATGCTTAACTATAGGATTACACTATCCTGTCCTGTCGAATTGCTATCCCTTTTATTCTCTTTAAGAAAAAAGGGACAACAATAAAAAAATCGAATATCAACAGTTGAATTTTCCTGTGAGCCATTTGGTTATCTATATCCAAAATGCAAGCATCCGTTTGTCGGCAGCCTAACAATTTAAGACTAGCTTTCGCCCGTTGCCACATCCTCGTGGAATTTAAAAAAAAAAGTGAGTAGCCTATGTGTTCTTCCAGACTATCCTCTACGCCTATACTAAATTTCATCGTGATCCGTTCAGCAGTTTAGGCTACAAACTCTTACAAACATACATCCACCTAAACTTTCGCATTTATAATATTAGTAGGATATTAGTCAAGAAAATAAAAAAAGCAGAGAATCGTACAGAGTGGAGAAACACCTTTCGAAAGATTGTCAAAGAGAGTGGTCGCGACCCTCAGGAATGAGGAAACGATCCGGAGCTCTAGCTAGAGAGAGACTCAAGAAAATAGTATTTAACTAAATTACAGTTACACAAATCGAATTGAACACACGGTTGTCTATCAACAAAATTAAGTCGTGAGTGTGTCGGCAGCCTAATAACTGATTCTAATTAAAAGCGCAGGCGAGCGACCGGCCGACACAGCGCCGAATGATTTAGGGTTCCGCAAAAACGAGGAATTATTGCCGTTTTCATTCAGATGAGGTGAATGAGGTACATCGTTGTTAACTCTGAGAATAATTAGCGAGTGTGGCTTCGCTTTTCCGGCATTTCTTGATACACGACAGAACATAGAAATCCTAGTATAGTAGGAGCAAAACGATTACATGAATGAGATCACTGGTGAATGGATACTAAAATGGTACACTACATTGATATGCAATTGTTTTTAACCTTCTTTTGTTTGTGCCGGTGTTAGGATAGAATTTCGTTGGCAATCACTGGACGCTTGACAGAAAGAGCAAGCCCAAATGCATTGTAAAAAGGGGCGCCGTAGAAACCAGCGTTAGTATTGATAATACTAACGAAAAAGATATTTAAATTGGGAGTATTTAAAAAAAAATAGCGCAGCTGTAAAATATATTAAGAGCGCACACCTTTGTCTAAACTATCGCATAACTGTTGTGCGATTGTCGATTGTTTCGCAGCCTTAACTGTTTAGTTGAACAACTAAAAATCGAGTACTGCACCTCCATAGAAGCTCAGAATCAAAGCGAGACTAAACAGTTGTGTGATAGTTTACTCAAAGGTGCGCACGCAAATAACTAACATCAACTCAAAGTGTGTTATATTTTGAAAGACAAATACAGTAAATTTTACAATCGCGACTGTAATTTATCACAGGATCTTCTAAAGAAACATGAGATATCAAAATATAGTCAACAAAAACATCAATGGAATAGTTTAATATATTAGTATTGCATTTAAAGCATTTGTTTGTTCTAATATAAATTATGACGCGGCATCGAACTGCGTGTCGCTGATTCAGAGGTTAGTTTTAATCTTCACTAACATAAGTCTTGTTGAAATAATAGCTGTTTACTCGCATCCTATAAATCGAGTTGCCGGTAGCGCATGACATAATGCTCCAGAACTATTCCAAATATTCACAACGTATTTATGTCTTCGGGAAAGGGGAGCTTTGAAGCTTCCTTAACTAAGGTTGTTTTTTTAAACATTTGCTAGATTTATTACAATAACATATACAAACCTAATTCTTATAATCATTAATAAAATGGCGCTTAGTTATTTGTCAGGATTTTGAATGATAACTTCGTTAAGAAAACAATTGAAGTGTTATTTTGTGTTCCGCTTTAAACTTATTAGCTTTCCCTCGAGACTTCATCCGCGTGAAATTAAAAAACAAAAGTGAGTAGTCTATGTGTTCTTCCAAACTATCCTTTACATCTATGCCAAATTTTATCGAAATCCGTTTAGCATTTTAGGCTACAAACTCTAACAAACATCCATTCATCTAAACTTTCGCATTTATAATATTCATAAGATATAGACAAACTAATCTAACTAACGACATTATTTTAAAGATTCAATTGTATGAAAATTTAAACCATTCTCTCAAAAGACAGCAACGCATCAATTCCTCTGGTATTACGTATGTCCATGGTCGTAGTTCTTAACCTTCTTCTTTATTTTATAAAAAGACAAAAACTTACATTTTTGACACATTTTGTTTATTCTACTAGAGACATTGCTCATCATCAACTTGCCCTTATCCCTAAGGAAGGTCGGCACAGCTCTTCCATACATTTCTATCTGAATCCACTCCCTTCTTAAGCATATCAACACACAATCCATCCAACTTTCTTCAGTCTTCCTCAACATTTGTAGCCATCCACATTCAATCTTGAATCAAATATTAATTACGTGTTCTTAACAACAAGGTCCTAGATTAGTCCCTTGAGGGAATCTACAATCAGACCATTACTTCCAAGCGTGCCCGTTATATGGAAGTCATTCTGCGTGAAGATGTTAAGATTCACCGGCTAGAGTGAGATCGCTACGTTCAATAGATCGATCTGGCGACGCGTGCGCAGCGGCCCGTGCACGCTTCCTAGCATTGTGTGCTCGCCACACTTCGGTTCTTTTGTCTACCGAATTATATTTAAACTCACTATAAAACGATTAACACTGAAGTAATCAAGAATTTTACCTAAACAACCATATTTTATAAAGATTTTAGCAACATCTTTATTCATGATTTTGCAGCTCTTTTGACTGTAGATTATGTTCTTCCCAATTTAAGTGGTTCTTTTAGTTTCTTATTAGTTTAAGAAGCAATCCATCAAAAATCTTACTCATCTTATAACTAGCTTTTGCCCGCGAATTTTGTGCGAAATTAAAATAAAAACCTTTTTAAGTAGCCTATTTCTTCTTCCAAATGATTTTCATCTGTGCCTAATTTCATCGAGTACCTTTATTCAGTTTTTCATTGACGAAACGTCAATTTTTGTTGTGATAGTCATTTGTTATTTAAATAATGAACACAGTTGTTCTTTTCAATTGTAATATATATGTTTTTTTTGTTATCTGTAGTTGATACTAACTATTAACACTTCATTCATGTTCCCCTTTGTATGACACAACTATCTATATTGGAGAAAATCAGAAATCATTTAAATTCCCATCACAGCGACAGTTTAGTTTCACCATAAGCTACCCGAAATGAATGCCGTTTATGTCAAACAGAAATATCATTGTCACCTTTTCAACCAACAATCGAGCGATTTCTGCTATCACCAATTTGTGCACTCAATCAACTGTTTGCCGATGAAAACTGCGCCTTATTCTTATGTAGATAAAGGTCTCTGTATGTTTTATTAGAGAGCATTATAAAATTGTTTATGTTTAACATTTGTGTCATATAATTTTAGTCTTTATTCTTTTGATGTAATAGAAGATTTTGTAATATCGGATGCTTATATTTCTTTAGTTTTAAAAGATGAATGATACCAGGTAAGTAATAAGTAAAGGAACATAGACTTTAACACACCGTAATAAGGATTGGATTGGTATTTTAGACTGGCAAACGATGGTATTGGTAATGACGTCACGCTGAGTGATCCTGGTCGTATTAAAATGACATTACTAGTTGTGGAACGGTTATGTTAATGATTCACGCCTCGGAACTATGAATACTGATTTGTTTCTCTTTTTCTCCATTCTAGATTTTCGTCATTTTAACGAATGGGCCGGCTCGCCCGGTGCACCAGACCACACAGAAGACAGGCGTGAAGTGGAAGCAATTCTGCGTTTCGTCTGATGAGTGTGGTGCCGGATGCCTAATTTTAGTCCCTTTCCCTTTCCACTCTTTTCTTAAGAGGAAAAGATGGGAAGGAGAAGTGGATTTGACGGTGGAGGAGACGAATAGGAAGGGTAAATGTCCTCTTTATGTGCGTCTCCTCCTCCGTCAATTAAGGGTCGGCATCGCATCTGCAATTCCGGATGTTTATGGGCAGCGGTCGCTTTCGATTTCGGTGGATTCAGGTGGCCGCTTGCTCGTTTGCCTTCTTATATTATAAAAAAAAGCCAAGAGAAACTCGAATGATGATAGTAAGAAACTCAAGTAATTAAGGATAAATTGACTTAAATCTCAATTTAGAAATCTATCCTCAGTACAACGACTAAAGAACCTTTAAACGATTCTGAGAGTGGCAGTATTAAATTAAAAGCGCTAAGAATGTCAAGGGGAGCACCAGAGAGGTAGAGGAAGGTAGCTGCCTCCCTTAGAGACCATATTAATATCTGCCCCCTCTCATCAGGTTAGATCATCGACTGCCAGCGTGATGTAACCTAGACATAAAAAGAAATTCCAGTCCATCTAAAGTGTGTCGTTTATTTCGATCTGATATCCATTCACCTTTCAGTCGAGGAAGCGGATATGCTGTCGAATCTAAAGAATGGATGTGCCGTCTCAGTATGTACTGATCGATTGAGGTGTTGATCTTTTAATGTTCTATCTAATACATTACTAAGGCTATGCTTACATTGATCATGAACTAATTGTCAAACTTCTAATAGTATTTCAATTTTTATCATTATACTCGTAGTATCCACTATGAAACGTCATCTATCTTACTAATACTATAAATGCGAAAGTTTAGATGGATGTTTGTTAGAGTTTGTACGGCTAAACCGATCTCGGTGAAATTTGGCATAGACGTAGAGGATAGCCTGGAAGAACACATAGGCTACTCACTTTTAGTTTTTTTAAATTCCACGCGGTTGGAGTCGCAGGCGAAAGCTAGTACTAAATATTGAGAAGAAAGATTAATATTTATGTATGTTATTAACTCAAAAACTACCGAACCGATTTCAAAAAGTTCTTTCGCATTTAAAAAGCTACGTTATCAGTGAATAATATAGACTTTTATTACTCTATTTTCTTTTAATTCCGCGCGGATGTGCGAGAAAAAGCTAGTCATCTAAAAATTGAGTTAACAGATCTCATAGTCTGATAATTACTTTTTGTGTAAACATACCTTTAGAAACTTCATTTTCCAGGTCGTACCGATCGCTTCCGACTTTGAGCCATTGAACGAAATTTATTCGACACATAAAGCCTAAAAATATATCGTTTTCAATGATGCACGGAGTATTGCAGCGAGATCTGCCAAGACCGCCGGTACACAATCAATATCTGTCAGACTGTCTATAAGATTGCCACTGATGAACATTACGTAGCGACATAAAATCTAAAACGATCGACTCCGGACGATTTTAGTACTCTCAATCTTGGAGTTTGTGTAATTTATTTTGTAGATACATCGTATTTACAATTGATAGCTTTGAATTAAAAAGTTTTGTGTAAAATTTTTATTCTTTGTCATGTTTATCCTTAATTCAAGGAGATGAGACCACAGTCAACCATGCTAGTCCACTGCGGATTGACTTCACATCTTTGGATTTCTTTGCCCATGTGGAGGCATCACGATGTTTTCCATCGCCGTAAGAATGTCGGATAACGTTTATGAAATTCAAAAATCGAATAGCACATTGATACTTTGGAGTTTGTACCCAGAACCTAAATACAAGGACGTTTAAAATTTATAATGTGTAGACGTTTGATGTTTTAATCTGCGTAACGAATTTGATTTCATTATCAAGCTGACTATCTCGAGTTGCAGAATCGATTCACACGAATGAATCGATTTTATTTTTACAAAAAGAGTATAGTAATGGCAGTCGATGTGTGGGATGATGCATCGCCCGCCGGGATATCACCGTCGCATGATTTGTGCGGGCACAGGTGGCCGACGCAAATACATCGCGCATCGCGGACGATCGGCATCTGACAGCGGTACTCAAACTTTCTTACAAATACGTAGTTTTTTTAAATATATTATAAGGTGGGAAAAAAGCAAGCGGCCATCTGAATCACGAAATGGCGAACCCACAGTCCATAGACAACCACAAATACAGATGCGTTGCCTACCCTTAATCAACGGAGGAGACGCACATAAACAGGACATTTTTCCTATCCACCGTTAAATCCAATTTTCCTTCTCATCTTTTTCTCTCCGTAAAACGATGGAAACTAAAAGGGACTAAAATCAACAAAGAAGAAACACACTACCACATTACTCGACTGCATAAATTAACAATTGATTAAATTGTTTAAACCTCTATTTTCCCGATGGCACCGATCTTAAGGACCTGTCGGGTCCATCATTGGTTCTAATAACCTTAGGCAAACCGCTGCTCGTCTTCTATTTAAAAAAAATTCAAGACCTAGGACGTCGCTGACCTAAGCTAGCTCTAGAAATGAGCAACTGCACCTCCCTTCTAGACATAATAGTGGCACTGTGATTTGGATGGTACTAGGAAAGCATAGAATGTAAAAGGAAACTGCACTCTATTGTTTCTATTCTATAGCAATGTTTGTAACCATTTAATAGATAATAATGAAATATCAGGTGCAACGTTTGCCTTTTTATGTTTAACAAGAACTAATGGTATTCATTCTTTAACCAGTACGGTTAGACGATATCATTTTTCATTGCAACGCAAAACATTACAAGTCAATGATTAAAACATCAAGTTCGACGTGTGATTTCAATTTCCCGGGCAAATTAGCGTTTATAACAATTAGCCACGATACACGCGAGCGTACTAAATGAGGCGTGGGATTTTAATCGTGCGACTTTTTATATAAATACCGTATACTTATGAAGTTTGAGAATCTCTAATCATAAGTTCATTCGCGTCGATAAATCTATGAAAATGAACGCCAGTTTAATGTCGCCGGAATGCTTTCATGATCCGAATCGCACAGGGTCGGACTGGAGATTTAATAATAATGAACAACAATAAAAGCTACGCAGATTTTATTAAATACTTCTTCAAGAAGAAAATTATAATAATCCCTGTATACTTATTTTGGGTGTAAAAAAGTAAATAATTAAGATAATCTTACTAATATTATAAATGCGAAAGTTTAGATGGATGGATGTTTGTTAGAACTTATAGCCAAAACGGCTGAACGGATCTCGCTGAAATTTATCATAGATGTAGAGAAAAGTCTGGAATAACACATAGGCTATTTACTTTTTTACTTCCACGTGGATGGAGTCGCGGGCGAAAGCTAGTATAATAATAATTAAAAGATATTTTAATTAATTTACATTTCCGAAGACATTTTGATAATCCATATATCACTCTTTCTAATCTTGCACTGGCTGTATGATTACTTATTCTTGAAATTAAAAAAAAATCCAATAAATACATTAATTATTAACCGGCAAGTCCGTCCACCAAAGTCATAATTAACCCGGGCGTCACAGATCGAAGTGCAAACATACAAGTTGCTAAATATAGACACTCGCGTTGGACGCACTGGTACCAAAGCGTCGATGTACGACAAATTAATCAAGATTATCGATATTCTCGTTGTTTACATTGTCTAGGTCACCAACCTTAAGGCGTAAATTCATTAGAGCGGGCGTACAACTTTGACAAAACTATCGCACAACTATTGTCGATTGTTTCGTAACCAATTCAACTGTTTAGTTGCACAACTAAAACTCGAGTATTGTGACCTCCATAAGCTCTTAGGAATCAAAGCGAGAACAGTGCGATCGTTTAGTCAAAGGTGTGCGCGCGCTCTTAGATGCATGCGTTGAACGATATTCCTTACTTTTATCGCATGTTACTGAGTCCCCGCATGACGCTTGCTATATCTTGCAACCATTTTCATTAGTCGTTAGCCCGTATGCGGGGATTCCCCGCATGTTTAACAAACGAGTAACTAATCGACTAATGAAATCGCACCTTAACCGTGGCTTTGATTAAATTAGACTGTCTTTTGTTTTCTGATAAAAAATACGCACATTGTTAAGTTCCTAATACTTTTTAGGGTTGTTTTAGTAAGAGTCAATTCCGAAGGTAGTCTGTGCAAAGACTAATGTCGCCAGCATTCAAAATGTACTAGTTACTCGTTTAAGAATTAACAATCATTATGCGCCGTTGTTAGATATTTTTTACAATGAGTTAAATTATTTAATGAATCTCACAATTAATAAAAAATCTATTTAAAGCGCAGACAGTAATCTATACTAATATTATAAAGAGGAAAGATTTGTATTTTTGTATATATTGAAATAACTCAAAAACTACTGGACCGATTTCAATATCAGTTAGTAATAGGCTACATATTTTATTATTTTTTTAATTCCACGCAGTCGAAGTCGCGTGCAACAGCTAGTCATTAAGTAAAGTATAAGCAAAGATTTTGCCAAGAAAAATTACACTATACGAGTACCTATCTAAGTTATTTCACAGTGGCCCATAATGCATACTTATGTAGCGACGTCTAGGATACCTAGGGATAGATTCCCCCTTGCCCCCACCGCCCGCTGTCGCCTTCAGATAGATTTTCCTTTTTTACCCTGTGCTACAATATTAAACACTAGTTCCAATATCTTGGTCCGCTTACAACATTAATATTTATAAAAATTAAAGTATTCCAAACAATAATAGCATTATTACACTTTACTAAAAGCATTATTAGACCCAAATCGCTTTTTTCCTTTGGATTTTTATTCAACTAATTTGTGTTCCCATTGCAGAAACGTTCACACATAGTTTTCACAAAGACAATTAGTTAACATTATTTTGTTAATTAGTTACAAAATATCTTATAAAATACGTCTGGTAATATTATATGTACAAGAAGACGGACAGGTATGTATTTCTCAGTGCAGTTATCTGGGGGTGCGGGGGGCGCAGGGGGTGCGGGGGGTGCGGGGGGTGCGGTGGGTGCGATATTGCCTCGTAGTTGTATTTCCAGTTAACTTTGCAGTCGGAATTGAAATTCCATTACTTAAGGAGATTGCTTTTTAGAGTGTCGCCGCCACGCCTGCGATTTAGTATTGGACAGTTATTATGTTATGAGGTATTCTAGACGGTAATATAAAATATAATATTCAGGGCCTGTAACCAAATTGTAAATTGTCTGATAACAATCTAACGTGTAAAATATGTGCTGGAAATATCGGTTACCTTATCTGAGCATCTATCAGCCAGTGGTGGCACAAACCCTAAATCTATTTCACCAATATTATAAATGCGAAAGTTTAGATGGATGTTTGTTCGAGCTTGTAGCCTAAACTGAATGGACCTCGGTGAAATTTGGCATAGATGTAGAGAATAGTGACCTCATTTTTAAGCTATCTGAGCCTCTATCAGCCAGTGGTGCGACAGGCCCTAAGTATATAAAATAGTAGAGTAAATTAAGATATAAGATACTAGCTGTTGCTCGCGATTTCGTCCCCGTGATATTAAAAAAGACAATAAAAATGTACCCTATGTTACTCACTGATGGCATAGCTTTTTAATGGTGAAAGAATGTTTGATATGGGCCCAGTAGTTTTTGAGTTATTTCAATACTTACAAAAATAAAAACTACAAATCTTTCCTATTTATAATATTAGTATAGATAAGAAACAGTACTTGTAAATGTTAACTTCCTTGTCAAAGCCAGTTTTAATATTACCTGTTTATCACTTCTCTTAAAGCACACCTTTGACTAAACTATCGCACAACTGTTATGCGATTGTCGATTGTTTCGCAATCAATTCAACTGTTTAGTTGCATAACTAAAAATTGAGTAGTACACCTCGGTATAAGCTCATAGGAATCAAAGCGAGACTAAACAGTTGTGCGATAGTTTAGTCAAATGTATGCACATTCTCTTATAAATAAAAAAGCTACTATTCGACTTAGGATCATCATCTTTCTATGGCATAATTATGATACACTTCCTAGGTTTGTAAAAAAAAATATGGTTACAATGTACAAATACATAAACACACACATGCATACAAGAGGCGTATAATAGACGTATATTTAACGTGTACGTGAGGAAAAAACGTAGAGGAAAATCTACGTAACGTAAGACACGACCAATAGCCAATCGCGTATCGAACCTTCATTTTCCGAACGACAATTTACATTGAACTCTGACACAAGGAAAAATGAACTTTGTCCGTTTGCAATAAGGTTGTTAAGTTGCAGTATTAGGTGTGATATTGAATTGGTCGGCAGTTATCGAGAGCATACGGGGCTGTGGGATTGGTTGATCGATTCCACGCCATTGGACACTACCGCGCATACTCGATACCATATCGACATCGATAGGTATGTTACGATATGTCGAACATCACGTAGTAAGTAGGTAGGTATTAAAAATACTAGCAATCGCCTTATAAGCAATTTATAGATTAGAAAACGTTAAGAGCCTGTCCAACCAAATTGTAAATTGTCTGATAACAATCCAATGTGTAAAATATGTGATGGAAATATCGGTTACCTTATCTGAGCATCTATCAGCCAGTGGTGGAACAGACCCTAAATCTATCTCACCAATATTATAAATGCGAAAGTTTAGATGGATGTTTGTTAGAGCTTGTAGCCTAAACTGAATGGACCTCGGTGAAATTTGGCATAGATGTAGAGAATAGTCTGGAACAGGCTACTCACTTTTGTTTATTTCCACCCGGACGGAGTTGAGGACGATCGCTAGTAAATGATGTTTTATAAATTTTATACATATATAAATAGATTAAAAACATGCTTCATTAGTCAAATCTCATTCGCATATAAGAAAAAAACTGTGACACATAAAAAATTACTGCACTACGAAAATAATTATAATAATGAGCACGCTATCCCTTTCAGCGAGCTTTTAATAAATTAAAATGAATCTCGATTCATACGTCCAGTTGCCAGACACAAAAAAAATACTCGCACAGATAAAAAAAACCCGCTTGAATCAAGCGAACATTCTCATCAACACTCCGACTATTAATATGAAAAAAACCACGCAATCCGAGTTCACTGTTCACTACCTAACTAATATTTAACCAACTCTAGATAAGGCAAATATATGCGTTTTTCCACCGAGTTTAATATGGGAAAAACATTTCCCCTACGCGGAACCTACAAACGGACTGTGTTGGTATATTTTTTATATAATTGATAAACATAAATAAAGTGTTATTATATGTCATTCACTTTAATTTTCTCCGTAAAATAAGAACAAACCATAATATAGACTTTAAAAACTAAGATTTCTTAACCAGGCAACCGCTTTCGAAAGAACCATCCGAGCAGCCATTGATAAAAGAAATTTCTTCCAAAACATATTCCAAAGTTTCCGTTCCTCACACTATGTAGGCCATCATCGTCCTACCCTTCTCCTATGAGAAGGTTAGGGTTTTCCAAGGCCAATATATTCCAATTTATCACTGACGCGAAGTGTCAACTTCCTCTAACAATCACAATGTAGAAATATTTCTTTAAAATCTTTTCTTCGTAATATAAGCTAATAGAAAGCATATAAAATATCAAAGGTATTTGAGGCAACGTATTTCAGTATTCACACATGACGTTCGGGCGGGGGTAGGGGGCGGGGGCGGGGGCGGGGGTGCAGTCTCAGCGCTCGCAGCACGGCCGCGTCGGTTCCACTCGATTCTCGTGAAATATGCTCTAACTAGTGATGTCATTGATAAATATCGATAATTTAAATACTAATATTATAAATGTGAAAGTTTGGATGTATGGATGTTTGTTAGAGTTTCTAGCCTTAACTGCTAAACGGATCTCGATGAAATTTGGAATGTAGAAGAATCTAGAAGAAGACAAAGGCTACAAACTTTTGTTTTAAGCTAGTTATAAGCTAATAAGGAACATTTTAACCTTTACTGGTAGACCACTCGGTGGAGATGCATATTCAGCTAATGATGAACATATTCATTCCAAAGACACGTTACAAGAGTGTGAAACATTGTCTAATAAAACATTATCTCCCTGTCCTTATCACACTCTATACGGTGTGAGTGTAATAGGTTCTCTCCGTTAGAACATTTAAATCGTCGCCTGTAACTTGTAAATTAGGATACTTTTTACGTCATCATATCTTCCTATGCCTACCGTTGTACTCCTTCACATTTTACACCAGAGAAGAAAAAAATAAAACACTTTTCGATAATTCTCGATATGATCAATCCCATCACTATAGCGCCGATATTATATTCTGAAATAAATAGAGATGCACTGCGAAATATTCCCAACAGACACTCGACTTGTAATTTTTTACACAAATTAGTTTCACTGCTCGCTGATATGACCCACTCGAAGTCGTACTACAATTTTAACGGTCCACAAAAATGCCAATTAAAAAACGCCAGAGACCTACTTTGTGCTAATCAGATAGGAATGCTTCGTTAGTGTTTAAGTGATTTTTTTAAGCAGAAATTTAGGTTAGGAGGCTCTTTGTCAATGTCGATTGGTGCAACTTGTATCACATCACGATGAACTTAGCATACTTCTTGGATCTTTACTTAAGTATCCATGGGAAACAACCATAAAAGGATATAAAAACCAATGAAAAATCAATTTGTCTAGTAGTACTCGGCATAAGGAGTTAAAATCCTTAGAATGTGCTGTGATCACATAATTGTAAAGGATATAAGATAAAAAAAACCCGCTTGAATCAAGCGAACATTCGCATCAACACTCCGACTATTAATATGAAAAAAACCACGAAATCCGAGTTCACTGTTCACTACCTAACTAATATTTAACCAACTCTAGATAAGGCAAATATATGCGTTTTTAGGTAGGTAGGTTCATAGGTAGACATATGTGTTTAATCTATTATTGTAGAAGATCTGAAGTCAAACCAATTTAGCTTCAATTCTAAATTAATTTAAGACAAACTCTTATAAAGGTTAATTTAAAACATGGCATAAGTTCTGAGCTCCATAATTTCTCAATATACTTTTAAACGAAACTCATCCACACCTTTTTAAATAAAATCAAAGTGCAAGCTGCAACTTACGGCCCGACTCTCCTGAACTCTGGAAAAATATCTGAATTTATGCTCCACTCTAGTCTTACTATTGAAACTCGAACACGACTCGAATATGATAAAGTTTCTAAATTAGTAAGGAGATTTTATCTTCAATATTTAATTTCGTCGTTTAAACTTATTGACAAGTGATATATTTTATAAATACACTTTGTTACTTTGCTTTAACTTCCTTATTATGTTTTCTAACGTCTATAATTAATATTTTGTTTGTACAATTTAGAACTTAGAGTTCCAATTTAAAGTGCATGTAATTTGTTTTCTTTCATAGCCCTCTGTCCTAATTTAACAGATCGTTTAAATTTTGCGTCAAAGCATCATACGATCCATTTTCGTATGTAACATAAAATTGTTCGAAATTTAAAAAGTTTGTTATCAAAGACGCGTCCCCGTAGCGAAGCAGAAGATGCACTGAATATCCCCCTTTTGATAACGCTTCAGCCGCCGGCGAATACGTTGCATTTTAACAAGTTTAAAATACTTTATGCATAGACATTACGGCAAGCTTTCTCTACGTACCGGCGAAATTTCGCCCGATGTAAAATGCCAGCCGGCGGCAGCCAATAGCGACGGCCAATTTGAATATAGAACGTGAGCGTATTCATAACGGACATGAGAAACTCGAAGCCGCCATTTTGGAAAATTTTGTAACAATAATCGACGTTTCATACCATTTATTACTTTACAAAACAGAATATCTTTCGTGCACTGTTCACACTTAGCCAATACAGTTGGGCAGTAACGCTCTATGACTGGACTGTCAATCAACTGGCATATTGTGAATGCTAACTGGCACCAGTGAGTCCATACAATCTATGCCCAGCCGTCGCAACCGCCTGTAATGTCTAAGTGTGAACGGGGCATTATTATCATAATCACCATCATCCATTCGTGTGCCGATCATCCCCCACGCATCTACCCATCTTGTCTACTAACTGATTTTTTTCTTTCCAAAGACTGTATTGTCTATAAAATGTCTTTGCCAGAATTAGCTCACATCTAAATGGATGGATGGATGTTTGTTAGAGTTTGTATCCTAAACGGCTGAACGAATCTTGATGAAATTTGGCATAGACGTAGATGATAGTCTGGAAGAACACATAGACTACTAACTTTAGTTTTTTTTAATACCACGCGGACGGAGTCACGAGCGAAAGCTAGTATTGTGATAAATGTTTACTGATATAACCTCACATTTCACATATTGAGACGATACTTATAAAGTTATTGCGGAATTAAACTCTTTTATAATATACTAGCTGTTGCCCGCGACTTCGTCCGCGTGAAGTTAAAAAATGCTAAAGAAAATAGTCTATGTTACTCCCTGATAACGTAGCTTTAAATGGCATAAAAAAAATTAAATCGGCCCAGTAGTTTTTGAGTTATTTCAATACATACAAACATGCAAAAAGACAATCTTTCCTGTTTATAATTTTAGAATCCTATCACTTATCCTAAAACAGCTGAACGAATCTTGATGAAATTTGGCATAGACGTAGATGATAGTCTGGAAGAACACATAGACTACTAACTTTAGTTTTTTTAATACCACGCGGACGGAGTCGCGGGCGAAAGCTAGTAAACAATAAAGTTAATAAAATCTGCCATTTTTGACGCACTCTGAGACACAGTATGTGAATAAATCGTTGAATATGCTCCGTCTCTTAAACCACATGTTCGATGTCTTTAATATTTTCTTACACGATTTACGATACGAAGGTTGTTTCCTTGATGAATAGGAAAATGTAACGATATAAATATAAGCTTAATAAATAGACAGAAATGTGATACGAGACGAAAAAGTTTGAGTCATCGTTCCTTGTGCGTACTGCAAAGGATTGGAACATGTTGCCGGCATCAGTTTTCCCGTCCAAATATGACGTGGGGGCCTTCAAAAGGAGAGTGAACAGCCATCTATTAGGCTAGCGCGTACCATCTTTCGACTGCATCGTCACTTCCTTCAGGTGGGATCGTGGTCAAGCGCTTGCTTAACAAATATAAAAGAAAAAAAAAGGAATTATAAAAGGTATTGTTCATCTTTAGATCATGAAGGTTCAAAATAATTTGGCAAAAAATCCTGGACATCCTATTTTTAGGATTATTGATATAGTAAAATAAAAATAATGACAAGTTCCAATCATTTTCAAAGATAATCCAAGGGATAATGGGGTACATGTATTTGAGCAGTGGAAACCCACTATAATCTTTGCTAGCGGATGTTTAAAAGAACGATCACGTAAAACAAAGCTTCTATTTCATAAATCATCCCGACTGCGGCTTCTTCCGTTACTGTACAAAGCGATATACTAAAAATAATTTCAGCACACGCAAAATATCCAACATATATTGAAGTACACTAAACTATTTAACTACTAAAATTTATCATTAACCTTCCCTTTATCCCTACTGAGGTCGGCCCAGTATGTGCTCTTCCATACCTCGCTATCAGCCGTTATATCTGAATTCACTCCTTTCTTAAGCATACCATCATCATTATTACCAGCTTACTATAAGTACCCACTAAGTGGCCCGGCCCAAGTAAGGCGTAACTAAACCTTAGACAACCACGCTGGTCTACTGCGCATTAAGCATATCCTCTTTCACAAATCTATTAACACACTAGCTGTTGCCTGTGACTTCGTCTACGCAATATTAAGATGAAAAGTAGCCTATAATATGCCCGTCTATAT
This sequence comes from Papilio protenor, assembly GCA_029286645.1. Lineage (NCBI taxonomy): Eukaryota > Metazoa > Arthropoda > Insecta > Lepidoptera > Papilionidae > Papilio > Papilio protenor. Next base: position 2,482,079 of record JAGSMZ010000034.1, on the reverse strand, counting down.
CAGCTACCCTTCAGTGAAAGGCCGGTCGAAATCGGCCCAGCCGTTTCGGAGATTACCCGGAACAAACGCGGCTTGCGGACAGACAAACAGACAAAAAAATTTTGAATGCGATTTTCGTTATCAGCACCGCAAATTCATCTTCCCGAATGGAATTTTTCTTTTGGTATTACAAACAGACATTCCAATTCTATGATATGTATAGATAGATTTTTCAGTATTCTTGCGACTTTCCAGTCATCCACATCAATCTAATACTTTAACAACTAAAATACAAACTAGCAACTAAAACTAAGATGGCGAGGTCACAAGTTAGCTGTGCCAATAGCGTACACGACTAATAATGCAGCGTCGTTACAAATCGCAATACGTTGCACCTGGCCGGACGGCGCACGTAAAGTGGGCTCTTGTCACCCACCCCCTAGCGCCCACGGGGTGGCTGATAACTCTAGCGGAGAACGTGTGAAACGATTTTTAAGAATACATTTTATTATGTACTGGGAATTCTTCGTGTGAATTTTTCACGTTAGGAGTCTCTGCTTGGAGTTATGTTGCTGGATTTTAAGATTTTACTATAGTAAATTGTTTTCGTCTTACTCTTTCTTTTTGTTTAAGTAAGGAAGAGATAGAACATAATGTTCAGACTATCCTTCGATTCGTATCTTAAGAAGTCTATAGGACTTATGCTTTTCTAACTTTTTGTAAAAGAAATTAAGCATACTTAGTTATTATAGTGTGAGTAGTAAATTTGCCAACTGTCAAAAAATGGATGGATATAGAAGGTATCTCCTAAACAGCACAATGGATCTCGATGAAATTTGGCAAAGATATAAAACATAGTTTGGAAGGACACATAGACTGTTTAATTTTTTTTAATCTGCCCAAAATCAAATTAAAGGCAAAACACAGAATTATTATTAACGGCTTTGTACAATTCTTTAGGAAATTATAAATACGTCAAATATTACTAATATTATAAATGCGAAAGTTTAGATGGATGGATGGATGGATGTTAGAGTTTGTAGCCTAAACGGCTGAACGGATTTCGATTAAATTTGGCATGGACGTAGAGGATAGTCTGGAAGAACACATAAGCTACTCACTTTTGTTTTTTTTATTTCCACGCGGACGGAGTCGCGAGCGAAAGCTAGTACGTCATATATCTGAATAATATGCATTTGTTGAAACATTTGAAAAATTTAAAAATTATTAAATAGTAATTATTCTACCGCTAAAATAACGTGTATTTAAATTCTCAGATTCAAAGATGACCAGGGAACAGAAGGGAAGCTTCTAAAAATATTTGTTTTAAATTATTACGATTCGAACAATGTTGGAGAGAAAAAACCTTGGCGCTCAGTACTCATGCCCGCCGGATCAGAAGGCATTTTTCCGAACACACACTCCCCACCCGTTACCCCCCACTGGCCCGCAACACCCTGATCTGCTCGTTGCCGTAGACTAATTCGATGGATGTACAGAGACTGCCAAACAAATTCGGACTCTCATAATAAGAAGTAACCTTTTTGTAAACTATAATGCTTTCATGAAAATGTATATATAGAGATAAATTACAATAGAGAATATTTAAGAGAGACAAATAGAGCGGTCTTCTAATAATCTAAAAGGAATAACAATAGTCTGTAAGTTTGATATTGTTAATTTTATTTCTTATCTTTTTATAGTACAATTTTATAAACTCCTGTATTTTATTGACATAATTTAATCTTATAAATACAGTTTCTAAACTAGTGCAACAATTGTCAGCAAGCTCTGTTAATAGCTAACCTGTGCCCGCTCTTCGCTCCTTCGCCTCACCGATAGCCGGCGATGTGTGCAGCTTCGGGACGCTGAAAGACGCCCTGTGACGCCGGGGCCTTCCTGAAACCTACCCCCCTGTCTCAAACCCTAACCTCACCCCCCAGAGCCGAAGCGAGCCACGCACACATTGACACGTCGAGAAAAAACCCACACAGCATCCGTGTATGTGTGCAGTGAAAGATTACTGGTACAGTATGCAATATAAGCTATATAGTTAGGATATATACTGCAGCGAAAGGTACTGCGCGTGTGTTGTGTCAATGTGTGTGTTCTGTTTTGTATTTTTCGTTGAACGTTTGTATGTGTGTGTGGTATTGACATTTTTATATGTGAACTAACGGAGACCGTGGATACGCCCGATGTAGCCATTCAAATTTCTTATTACACTATTCGGATTAAGCTTCTTGAAGGCGTTTATTTTGAATATTAATTTTCTCATTAACTAAATTTTCTCAATTTTGGTGCACTCAAGTGTTCACTCAAGTTTGACACATTTTTCTCTCTTAGAGCAGGCACACCTTTGACTAAACTATCCTACAACTGGTGTTCGATTGTCGATTGTTTCGCAGCCAATTCAACTGTTTAGTTGCACAACTGAAAATCGAGTAGTGTGCGCTCCATATAAGCTTATAGGAATCAAAGCGCGACTAAACTGTTGTGCGATAGTTGCAGATGTGCATACAATTTTCTTATAAAATCATCAGGATCATTATCAACCATTCTCAGTCCACGAGACGTAAATCTTTACAAATATTGTCTTCTAAAGTAAACAAATTAAGGTAATTTCAAGTTACAATATTATGCTAATACTAGCTGTTCCCGTGCGGCTTCATCCGCGTGAAATTATAAAAAAAATATTTTATTGTTTACATTTGTCAAATTATCAATAGCAAATGTCAAAATGACATGACATGACATGACAAACCTTAGCAATCTTTCTTTCTTGATGTTGGCAGCAACTTATGGTCTCTTTCCTACATTAGGGTTTTTATCCAAAATATTTACCGCCTAAGTTTAATTTCGTGAAAATATATAGCCTAAAGCGTGACGTAAGTGTATGGCTTCTTATTAAAATAATAATTATTCAAAAATATGCTGTAATTGCTGACATCTTAGGCAACAAAAAGTGTGTGTTTACGCTTTATTATAATAGTATAGATAGATAAATAGTATCATTACACACATATTTACATGCTTAAATCCTAAAGCAGAAGGCTTTCAGAAACTGAAACATAACAAGCAAGAAAAAAGCAATCCTTCATAAGACTCGCAAATCCTTGCATTGGAAGGCAATAAAACCGAGATACAATCAGTGAAAGAATACTGTAAATGCGGGATTCTCAACTAAAATGCATACTACTCAATGCTTGTCTATCCAATTACATCTTGTATTTTTAAATACAATTTTACTATAAATATATTTAAATCAGCAATATCACTTTTTTTACGCGTCATTGAAGCCAAGAGTGTGAATAATTCTTAACAAATTATTCATAATTACTATGAACATTTTTCTTCAATCATTTCTACGCCTTGTCTAATGACCGACGAGAGGAATGGCGCATATCTTGTTAATATTCATAACATTATGATACAGAACAAGCGATTTTAAACCTTAATACTATGGTACTAAAGTGCATCAATACGTTTAGATATCGATTTACCGGAAAATTGATCCGATATTTATGGTATAGTTTTTATGGAAGTGTATTCAAGTGGAAAGTACAGGTGCGTACAACTTTATTACAACCATACATATGTATGGGAAGTACAGTCATGTATAAAATTGCTTATTAATAAATTAGCACTCGATAATTTTAACGTTGAATTTTTTTCTATATAAGAAAACTTCATACTATTATAAATGCGTATAATATGGATACTGCCTGCAAATAAGATACGAAATGAGTATATTAGAGGAAGTTTGAGAGTAGCCCCAGTAGTGAAGGTAAGGAGTAAAAGGTTAGCATGGTATGGGCATGTTATGAGGAGGGATGAATCGCATGTTAAAAGGTGAACGTTAGTTATGAGTGTGGAAGGGTACATCGATAGAGGTAGACCTAGAAAGAGATGGATGGATTGCGTTAAAGGTGACATGATCGAAAAGGGAGTGATGACTGAGATGACGTATGATAGAGTTATGTGGAGGACAAAAACTCGTTGCACCCTACGGGAGTAGGATAAGGAGAAAGATGATGATGACTGCCTGTAAGAGGCAATAGGTTACTTCAGTTATTTTAAATGAGTTATAATGTTCATTTGTTTCTGACCTTAATATTTAATCGCATACTGCTACATTCAGTTATTTAATAGTTAGTTAAAGAGTCACTAAGTGAATGTTTCATACCTAAACTACATTAAGAAGACTTAATGTTCACTTAAGAACTATGTGACAGAAATAAGGCTTTTAATAATAGAAATAAGTGATAAAAAGTTTGATTGCCAATACGCTCTTGCATTTTAATATTGTATTGCAAGTGCTCCATTACTAGGGTGGGATAAATGGGTCACCCCCTCCCCCAGGGAGGGTGTCATACATCTCGATCCTCCGCCGGCACCAGACGTGATAATTGAGAAATTCCATCTGTTTTTACTGTAAGCATCAAGTTCCTTTAACTTACTTATCAACTACTTTTAAATACATCTCTATTATTCTCACAAACTGTACCTAAACAAAACTCAATCTTACTATCTATACTATTATAATAAAGCGTAAACACACACTTCTTTGTTGCCTAAGATGTCAGCAATTACAGCCTATTTTTGAATAATTCTTTTTTTAATAAAAAGCCCTACACTTGCGTCATGCTTTAGGCTATATATTTTAACGCCAATAAACTTAGGGGGTAAATATTTTGGATAAAAACCCTAATGTGGGAAAGAGACCATAAGTTGCTGCCAACATCAAGGAAGCAAGGTTGTCATCATGTCATGTCATTTTGACATTTGTAATTTGACGAATGTAAACAATAAGATAAAGTTTTTATAATTTCATGCGGATGAAGCCGCAAGGGAACAGCTAGTTTACTAATATTATAAATGCAAAAGTTTAGATGGATAGATGGATATTTGTTTGACTTTGTAGCCTAAACTGCTGAATCGTTGTCGATGAAATTTAGCATAGATGTAGAGATAGTCTGAAAGAACAAATAGGCTACTTATTTCTGTTTTTTTTATTACACGCGGACGGAGTCGCGGACCATGATTGTCCACGGCTTAAACATATCCACTCTATATCAAAAACCTTTATTAGCCTATGTTTTACCAGATTTTTCGGCGATACCTTCTACATATATCCATACATCCTTACATTAGTAAAAATGTTTTTTTTTTTTATATCATAAGGTGGCAAACGAGCAAGCGGCCACCCAAATCCGCCAAAATGGCGAAGCGACCGCTGCCCATAGACATTCGCAATAGCGGATGCGTTGCCTACCCTTGATTGATGGAGGAGGAGACGCACATAAAGAGGATTTTTCCCCTTCCTATGCGTCCCCTGCACCATCAAATCCACGTTCCCTTCCCATCCTTTTCTAATAAGAAAAAGAGTGGGAAGGAAAAGGGACTAAAGTTGGGCCTCCGGCACCACACTCATCAGACGAAACGCGGAATTGCTTCCACTTCACGCCTGTTTTCTGTGTGGTCGTGGTATTACACCGGGCGAGCCGACCCATTCGTGCGAAGATGTTAAAGCGGGCTCTACCACTGTTAAACGACAGTTGCTAGTACCTATTCGTAATTGATAACTGTATGAGATTTGTTAGTGTACTTTACATCCGGTAGGGGCGCTGCACAAATCTAATACTCAATGAAGTTACGAAATCGATTTGAATTGTTAAAAAAAATACTTCGTCAAAGAAAATTATACAATTCATCAAGTGATGTCACAGACAACTATATTTATTATATTTTAATATGAAATTCATACAAAAATACATACATATGGGTATGACACTTGAGTATTCCTGTTCACGCGTCTTATGCACGCAAGACGCGAGCTGAGATGTGACGTCATGAGATGTGACGTCACTTCGCCTGTCTCAAGGACCATCTAGCCCGCGTCCTCGCCAGGCCTACGATACTTCAGATCACGTTTAATACTAAAAACATTAAATTAATTTAGGAAAAAGGCTCAAAAGGTATCTACCAAAAATGAGAGAACATTTATAATGATAAAGCTTGGATTTTATTATTCATAGTTGTTAAATATCGCGACTGTAACCCAGAGGGATAAGCAGAGACTTCTATTTGACTCAATATTGACATGAATTCCTCGCTTCGACATATATACAGTCAGTTTCTAGTGCTTTTAATACCGCCATTCTTGAGTATTTCATCAATCTGGACAGGCCAATCTGTCTCAGTTCAGACCAATACTAACAATAATTATTTTCCTTTGTTAGAGCTTGCGCACATCTTTGAATAAACTATCGCAAAGCTGTTGAGCGATTGTCGATTGTTTCGCAGCCCATTCAACTGTTTAGTTACACAACTAAAATCGAGTACTGCACCTCCATGCTTATGCAAGATATAGATAAGAATCAAAGCGTGACAAAACAGTTGTACGATAGTTTCAGGTGTGCGCAGGCTCTTAATCTTCATTTTCAGTGTTTGATGCTTAAAAGAAATCTCGACAACTAACAAAGATTGACTACTTGTAAGTTTTCTTGCAATTCTTCTATATTTTATCGTTCGAAGTAGAACAAACCCACGTGCAATCGGCACGGTCGCTTGCCCCCAGCACACTTCTGTAAATTGCGGATCAAAATACTACAGGAGGGAAAAAAAAGAGAAAAATATAAGAAAATCGCTAGAAAACAATGGCAATTGTGAACCAGCGTGCGTTTTATCACAACTGAACATAACAAAACACCTAGCGCCCGCTCCACCTAGGCACTCCTAACAAAACCTAGGAGACGGCTCAAAGCGTGCGAAAGTAGAGCCCTCTTTATCTGAGAGGCGTCTGGGGGAGGCTGCGGGGCGGGGAGGGGGAGGGAGCGGGTAGCAGGGGGGGGCGGACAAGTGCATCTCAAAGAAATGCAGATTTTACACGTCGCTACACTTCGGATGTGTCGTGTTGAGTTGTTGGTACGGTCAGCACAAGTGGCACTTGAGTAATCCGAAACTATATACAATTAATAAAATTCAATATGATTATTAAATTAAACAAACAGTATGTAACTGTATGAACGCACTAAGGGAGAATAACAAGCCTATCAGAGAACTGCGCTTTCACTGATAACTAAAAGAAAATGATACTTTAACATTAGTTCCTATTACTTCCTTAAGGCTAAATGCTAGAAAGGGATTTAGCTTTTGGATTAGGATAGGCTGTTCAATTGTTAAACATAGTAGCCTTTGCGTATGTTTTTATAGTGATTGATTCTTAATATCTTTCTTGACAAGTTAAACCTAAAAAAGACTGAAATATCATGTTGATTTTATTCACTTTCATATTGAAATATATTTTTATTGAAATATTAAAATTAACTTTCTTTTCTATCCTTACACACCGAATATGACACTCATTATAGCGAAGAAGGAAGGATTTCTCTAAAATATTTCAAACGCAAGTCGACACTACGTGATTCCCTTCCGTCGCACCTTTGTGCAGTAATGTTCATGTAATATTAACTAACTACACTGTCTCTGCCCTAAATATCTTCACTGACATCTTATAACACTGGCCTTTGTCACAACTGCAATTAACACAAGAAACTAAAAGAAAGAAAAACCTTTTAGCTCCGACATATCATTATTTACAACAGAATAATGCATCCTCTATACGTCTACTGCGTCGCCTACCTTATAGAGACTAGGCCATAGACAACGCTGGCCCACTGCGGATTGACGTCACATATCGTCTATAAATGCAGGAATACGATGTTTTATATCATAAGAACGTCGGGTAAATGTAAATATTCAATTAAAAAACGAGGAAAATCTATACTAATATTATAAAGATTTGTATTTTTGTATGTATTAAAATAACTCAAAAACTACTGGGCCGATTATAAAAATTCTTTCACCGTTAGAAAGGTAATTTATCTGTGAGTAACATAGGCTATACTTTTTAACTTCACGCGGGCGAAGTCGCGAGCAACAGCTAGTATTAAATAATGGAAAAAATGGCGAGTGGTATCTGAACTCAGTTTTTTACTATTACTAGTATTTTAGAATTTTATCTCTCACTTCCGCTGTAGGTATTTTGTGTTGATATTTACTCTTTGACATAGAGTATGCAGACGAATCGAATCACCTCATTTGTCAAAATCGATTCAATCGTTTAAGCTATAGGCTGATACAATGTCATTTATATACATAAAAACAAAATCATTCGTTTAGCTGCAACGATGTAAACCTTCAAGAAGGGAAGCTTTAGAAGATTATTATCAAGGGAGCCGATGCCGGGTGAAGGCATATTGGAAAATTTTCAATAACAATGAACGTTAAACTTAACACATTACAGCATCGTAATGTAAAACGATTAAATGGAAACTTTTTCCGAAAGGGTGTGCGAGTAGCACTACGGATATATCTATAGAGTTGATACAACGAGTCTAATTTTTAATTATGTAATTTAATTCCAATTGACTTTGCAGGGTTGTCGAAGTTTCCTTTTATCATTTTTTGGTAAATCACTAGTGTTAAGTTGACCTAAGTTTCAACCTAATAAAACTCAAGTAATTTATTTAATGCAATTTTCGAACCAATAACACTAACGAATGGCTAAATGCAACTGGGAAACCGGCCATTAATATTCTTTTATGTTTAAGAAACGAGTTAAAATAATTTTATTTTTTTATTTACAAGTACAGGCGTTAATTTTGAAATACTTATACTTCTCCATCAACAATAGAAATTTTGATTACAAATTAGACTTGAGTCCCACTTATTCTGTCGAAGTATCAGCTCTTGTGATTCTCACAATTAGACAATCGGCGCATCGGCGGACCGTGAGCCATTAGGGTTTTAATTGAAAATAGCGTAAAGACTGTAAATTGTAGGAGTGCAGCCGCGGGGCGGGCTTGTCTCGCTGTCCTCTTCGATTTAATTATTGCTCGGCCCCGCAGCGGGCCATCCCGACCTACCTACATCCACTTGATATATTGAATTACTTGATGCTACAATTACTATTAAAATTGCAGTCTTCTAGAAGAATTTAGAACCATGGATGTCTCCTACCGATAGTAACAGATTGTAGTAAAAATACTTATTTGTTTTTAAGATAATGCTAATCAACTAGTGGTCTAACTTTTAATGCAAAACAGTAAAATCGTTTTTAATTTATGTATGCCACTTTATAGGGATTGTACACGTCTCAGTATTTTTGTATTCATTTACATATTAATGTTACAATTTTCGAATCTACACTGTATAGGATTGCCCCACTGCCCCGGCAATGCCCATGCAGAGATTATGTTAAAAATTATTGCAAATGTTATTTATATAATAGTAGTAATAAACTTTATTTTTACATAAGGTAGTAAACAACAAGAGACCTGATTTCGAAGCGACCTCTGACAATAGAAATTTTGTTCATAAGAATAGGTAGCACTTAAAGCTATTTTTAAGTATAAAACATTCATTGATCTATACTATTATAAAGACGAAAACTTTGTTTGATTATAATGTAATAACAGTGGTAGAGCCCGCTTTAACATCTTCGCACGAATGGGTCGGCTCGCCCAGTGTAATACCACGACCACACAGAAGACAGGCGTGAAGTGGAAGCAATTCCGCGTTTCGTCTGATGAGTGTGGTGCCGGAGGCCTAATTTTAGACCCTTTCTCTTTCCACCCTTTTCTTAAGAGGAAGGGATGGGAAGGAAAAGTGGATTTGACGGTGGAGGAGACGCATAGGAAGAGGAAATATGCTCTTTATTTGCGTCTCCTCCACCGTCGATTATGGGTAGGCAACGCATCTACAATTGCGGATGTCTATGGGCAGCGGTCGCTTCGCCATTTCGGCGGTTTCAGGTGGCCGCTTGCTCGTTTGCCACCTTGTAATATAAAAAAAAACTCAAAAACTAATAGGCCGATTTCAAAATTCCTCCACTATTAAAAAGCTACGTTGTCAGTGAGTAACATGGGCTATGCTTTATATTATTTCTTAATCTCACGCGGACGGAATCGCGGGCGAAAGCTAGTTATTAATGATGGTCTAATTTTGACCAAAACTACTATTATATTTTATTGTTTAAATAATGTTAACGATATCTTTAGTTACTGTGTGGTGTAACCGATGACCACCAAGGTGTAAGGGGCCCGGGTCAATCGGCGCCAAGCCGCTATCTCCCGTCGATCGCAGTTCGATTCCCGTGGGTTGTAATTAGATTGTTAGTCGCATGCGATACTAAAGTATGGCGACTGACACATCTTGATACTTTATTAGGAATACATTGTTAGTCAGTTTAATTATGAATTTCTTATAAGTTTTATTGAAACGCGAACTTTAAAGTTGGTAAAAAGTTCTGTTACATTGTTTAGTTTACATTTGTTGAGAATTTTTTTAAAGAATTAAATATGCTTTGAAGTAATTGGTTATAAAAATGAATTTATGACTTAGTCTTAAATCATTCAAATGTTAATTCATTTATATCTATACTAATATTATAAAGAGGAAAGATTTGTATTTTTGTATGTATTGAAATGACTCAATAACTACAGGGGCGATTTCAAAAATTCTTTCACCATTAAAAAGCTACGTTATCAGGGAGTAAAAAAGGCTAAACTGTTTATTATTTTTTAATTTACCGCGGACGAAGTCATGAGCAACAGCTATTTAATTATAACTATATTTCATAAAAAAATGATATTTTAATGTATTAACACTAAACAACGACAATGTGATATGTTACGGAACAATAATATTGATTAAAAGTAATGTAAAAACACTATATGCCCATATTTGATGCAGTTACTTCAATACGTTTACTTTATAACTCAAATATTAACGAAGAAAAATGATAATTCTCTGTCTATCCTTAATAGACTAGAACACGTGAGAATGAATTAATTAGAAAAGAAAGTTTATCGTTTTCCTACAATGATAAACAACAAAAAAAGCTCCTTATAAGTTTCTTCAATTCTCATTAATTCCCGATGCAAGCAAACCAACACGCAACAGTAACATTTCCAACTGATGTATTGCTTTTAGTTTTTCAAGCATCAAAACTACTTAAGCGCCGTATACGTGTTGTTAGATGTCGATAAGAAATTCAGTTGAGAATTTAATATACATAATTTCTTTTAACGTATCGGCAACAGTGGTTAACCATACTTTTATTACACGTTTGTCCGTCCGTGCCATTGTCTACGTGATAGAGAAATAAAATTGTTAACTGAAGCAGGTGTTAGAAGTTTTGAAATATCGTGTTTCTGAAGTAACCATATGTTTTAACAATAGCTGTACCCGTGAGGCTTCATCCGCATGAAATTATAAAAAACTTTATTTTATTGTTTACATACATTTGTTAAATTCTCAATTGCAAATGTCAAAATTGAAATGCACAAATGACAACGAAGGCCTTTGACATTGAATACTAATTACCGTACTATGGCAATCATGCTTCCTTGATGTTGGCAGCTTGTAGTTTATGGTCTCTTTCCCACATGATTTTTTTTCCAATTTATTTACCCCCTAAGTTTAATAGCGTGAAAATATATAGCCTAAAGCGTGTCGTAAGTGCGTTATTTTTTATTAAAGAAAGGATTATTCAAAAATATACTGTGACTAGCTTTCGCCCGCGACTCCGTCAGCGTGGAATTAAAAAAACAAAAGTGAGTGGCCTATGTGTTCTTCCAGACTATCCTTTACGTCTATGCCAAATTTCACCGAGATTCGTTGAACCGTTTACGCTACAAACTCTAACAAACATCCATCTATCCATCCATCCATCCATCCAAACTTACGCATTTATAATATTAGAATAGAAGTAAGATTGCTGACATCATACGCCACGAAGTAGTGTGTGCTTACGCTTTATAATATTAGAATAGAAGTATAGATTACCTATTGATTCATAAGTGTTAGGTTGACCTAAGTTTCAACGGAGTAAAACTCAAGTTACGTTCGGGAACGCATTTCATGAAACTATAGAAAAAAAAAACACTAACAAATTTTTAAAATCCGTTTAGTATTGGGAAACCGGCCATTAGACTTACAAACGCTATGTTTTTATGAAAATATCATAGAAAAATAATTAAAATAAAAAACTCGGAAAGTACTCGAAGATTCTAGCAATTTAATTTACATTTTTAACAAAACAATAATTTAAACAAACCGCGAAATTCAAGTTAGGGGTCACATTCATTGATTCTTAAAGAACATAGGGTAAGTTAGAGTTCGTCACGACTTTGCGATTACTTAGCCGACAGATGGCGTATGACTCTACTAAAATATAATTAAACAAATGAACTATCAGCATTATTAGTTTAACTGCCAGTTGAAGTATTCAGTTACATCTTTACTTTCACAGTTATAACTGATCAGTTGAAACTGTGATAACGTATGTCGGCTTTATTGTCAAATTAACTACTCAAAAATATATTTTATTCTTTATCTTATGGGTGTTTTGTATAGATTTTTATGAAAACTTGAAAATACGTCTAAACTAAGAAACAGGTAAAGGATAAACATGTTTGGTCTATTTTTCTCTCAGATACCTTATTCTAACTTACAATATTATAATTCCGAAAGTTTAGATGGATGGATAGTTGTTAGTTTTGTAGCCTAAACGGGTAAACGGATCTATGAAATTTGGCATAGACGTAGAGGATAGTCTGGATGAACACATCTACATACTTTTGTTTTTTTTTTTAAATCCACGCAACCGAATCGCGGGCGAACGCTAGTATTTCTTACATTTAATTCACAAAACAAAACAAAACAGTAATTTTAAAGGTATTTAATGATCATTTTAAAATTACTTAATACATCTATAATTTGTTGTAACGTTTGAAATAACAGAATCGAACTTGTAACCGCAGTTTACAAGTGCTATCGATTTATTACAATTATAGTGTCCTTGAGTCTTTTGTCCGCACTTCCTGGACAACCACATACTTTCTTTAACCGAACACACACACGTTACCTCTAATTACCTTCATATTGGTGACCACCTTAGCAGGTGGACGGCCAACCGTATCGGGCATCGGTGAAGCGGAACTTTTAATGCAATTTGAATCTTATATTCATAGTGTTAAGGTTTAAATATAATTGTGAAGCTTCTCAAGGATAGATAAACGATCTCATATCGATGTATAGGTTTTATTCAGAAGGGGTTAGAGTCGATAATCGCTTGCTAATAATGAATTTCGGTTTAACAATGACACAACATTTCCTTAACGTAAGGTCAATAGCATGATGGGTGATTTCGCGTCTGTTAATTAGTGTTCGAATTTTAGCCTGTACTCGAATGTTCTGGAAAAATGGCGCGAATTTATGCTTGGATGAATTTACATGTTCGAAATTTGAAAAAGCTTTTAGATGTAATCTGACCAATTAGAGGACAGAATTCAACTCCAAATAGTCAACAGAAATTCGAATTGTTATCTATTACATATAATAAAATTGGAGTGTCTGTAATATCAAAAGAAAAATTCCAGATTTCAGGAAGATATATTTACGTTGCTGATAACAAAAACTACATTAAAAAAAAATTGTCTGTCTGTCCGCAAGAAGCGTTTGTTCCGGGTTATCTCCGAAGCGACTGGGCCGATTTCGACCGGACTTGCACTAAAGAGTAGCTGACGTAGACGGTCATATTATAGGTTACTTTTTTATTTTAATACTGCGTGGACGAAGTCGCAACAGCTAGTAATAAATAAAATGATACTAAAAAGTTTTGTTCGATTTTTAAATTACCAGATTTTGGCGGAAACTTCATCAGCATGGAAATAAAATAAGTAACTAGCCTATTTATCCAAACTATGTTCTACAGTGCTAAAAAACATTCACATTTATATCAAAACAAAATCTAAATTCATATTCACTGAAACCCGATCTTTATAATTCTAATGTTGCAGTAAAATATTCAAAAAAACCTCAAGTAAGTTCTCTGGTCAAACTTTAAATTGACCACTAACCACAAAACAGATAAAAATAAGGGTCTCCTAACGGACAGATATCAATAAATTAACATAATATCGATAGAATCGAGGACGCGATAATTACCGTACCCTGGCCACATGTCGCTAAAGCCAGGGTACATGAGAAACTAATTACTATAGCGTTAGACAGGGATAGTGATATCTAGATACATTAAGTGGGAAAGAGATAGACGATCAAAAGATCGGAAACAGATTGGCACGCACCAACGCACGTTGTTTTTTGTTTTAATTAAAAATGCAAGCGGTTTTTTTGATGAATGGTCTGTCGATTTTATTTTCGAGGTCGCACGCGCAGTTAATTCGACAGTTTTAGTATTGTTTTAACTATAGAGTTATTTATTTAATTTTATATTTTTAAATTCTTATTGGAGTGTTACCGATTTAGGACTAAGCTTGTTTGAGTTATAAGCTCTGGTGTTTGAACTAATTAGAGTTTTTACTATCACACTAATGGATGGATGTTTAGTACTTGTACCTTCAAAACGCCTTAACGGATCTCGATGAAATTTGGCACAGATTAATCAGTCACACACATAGGCTACTTATCAAGTTTTTTTTAAATTCCGCGACGATTATTTCTATATCAAACAAGTCATACTCTTACGGTTAATTTTAACTATAGTTACTCTTAATTAAATGTATTGTCAAATATATCAATAATATTACTAAAAGCTTTATAAGAGCAGGCTCATACCTTTGACTAAACTATCGCAAAACTGTTCGATTGTCGATTGTTTCGCAGCCAATTCAACTGTTTATTTGCACAACTAAAAATCGAGTACTGCCCCTCCATATAAGCTCATAGGAATCAAAGCGAGACTAAACAGTTGTGCGCAAGGGCGGATCCAGCTTAGGCGCCTGGGGGGGTCACATAGTCGTGGTCAAGTCAAGAGCTTGACAAAATACATTTACATATTACCAATCCAATCAGCTTAGGAAGGCCATGACTCCCCCCCTGGATCCGCCGTTGGTTGTGCGATAGTTTAGTCAAAGACGCGCTCTTAACATTATGCAAACCATGACAATGGATTGTATCAGAAGTGCATACGTGAACCATAAATCTATATGAGATAGCCGTCAAAAATAACCCCTAAATCACAATCATGCAAATCAACGGAGAACCATAAAATCACTCTCGTCATAATAAAGAAAAACGTATTCAAATAACACATAAAAGAGCTTAAAACCCACACCACTTACAGTCGGATTGGCTTCGGCGTACATTAATGAGCTATTGAAAAATGATAGCAAAAATAATTCGCCGCTAGAATTATCATAAACCATTTGAGGGTTATACCATCTTTCCCATGCTTTCAGATGTTAAAACAATCTAAAATCAACCTTAATAACTACAACACAAAACACATTATCATCTATCGATAGCATCTAACATTTTGCATGATACTTCGCAACATTCAATCACTTAAATAGTGCAGGATAGAGTCGATTTTCGGCTGAAAAAAAATGTAATCATATGGTAATTTTTTAACCCATAAATGGCGTATGCAAATTCTTCCATTCGCATTGTCAGTCGGGATACGCGTGTATTATTTGAAAGCAGAACAGCGTTCAAGGGTCAACTCAATATCCTGATGACAGATGCATCGATGATAAAAATAGAAACAGTATCATGTTACAAGAAATTAGACAATACAAACGCATTAGACCAAGATTCAGCTAAAATGGATCTTAATTGAGTTACTTTATCATACGAGCTGTTGCTCGCGACTTCGCCCGCGTGGAATTACAAAATATAGCCTATGTTACTCACAGATAAATTACCTTTCTAACGGTGAAAGAATTTTTAAAATCGGCCCAGTAGTTTTTGAGTTATTTCAATACATACAAAAATACAAATCTTTCCTCTTTATATTAGTATTGATAATTTTAGAGGTTTCCAATGTGATGTAAATAAACACATTTTCGTATCATTTGACCCGTGAAAAGCCGTGCCGGATCGCTAGTATAGTTCTAAAGTAGACCACTAGCAGACATTCAAGTATCAAAATCCTTTTGTCTTTATTCCTAGCGATATTTTATCTTACTAGACTATTCCCAGCAGTGGACGAAAATTATCGTTTAAAAATAACAACGTCCATAAAAACACGTGCTAAAATATACAAAGTTAATGAAAATTCGCTAACTCCTTGTCACATTTAAGGTATAATTAAAATCGAGGAAAAGTGTTAACAATTTTTTTACTCATCGAAAAGTACTCTGTGACACGTCTTGTCAGCTGTATGCAGTCCAAACAACTTATTTGACCCGGTGGACATAAGTGATATATTACAATAGTCTATGTCAAAGTTGCACTGTATCTTGTCTTTTATTTTCTATTCTTAAATAAGTTTAAAGTATTTTAAAGAAGAGTGCATCAGAAGGTGATTATATTAATACCTAATATTCTGACAGCAATGTTCCAGCTGGCCAGTTAAGTAAGTCGTACTAAGTATTAACCGCCAACACTTTCTCCCTCGCGTCGAACGATCCAATAAATCGATACATTCATTAAATTAATTGGAATTCGTTACAAAACTTAAGTTTGCAGCTGACTTTAATTAATAGCTTGACATTCCGTTAAAATACATTATATCTAACATGAAATTACTACAAATCTATACTATTATTATTATTATCTATACTATATATTATAATAAAGCGTAAACACTCACTTCTTTGTTGCCTAAGATGTCAGCAATTACAGCATATTTTTGAATAATCCTTTATTGATTAAAAAGCCCTACACTTACGTCACGCTTTAGGCTATATATTTTAACGCCATTAAACTTAAGGTGTAAATATTTTGGCCAAAAACCCTAATGTGGGAAAGAGACCATAAGTTGCTGCCAACACCAAGAAAGAAAGATTGCTAAGGTTTGTCATTTCATGTCATTTTGACATTTGCTATTCATAATTTTGACAAATGTAAACAATAAAATAAAGTTGTTATAAATTCATGCGGATGAATCCGCACGCGAAAAGCTAGTGTAGAATAAACAGTGAAGCTAGCTTTCGCTTGAGACTCCGTCCTCGTGGAGTTGAAAACAAAAGCAAGCCTATGTGTTGTTCCGGACTATCATCGAGATCCGTTCAGCTGTTTAGGCTACAAACTCTAACAAACATCTAAACTTTCGCATTTATAATATTAATAAGATATCTTTATAATATAACTAACAGTGTTTCTTATGTTTATAATAGTAAGAATATTGCCTGAGATTTGTTCCCTTCTATAAACGGGTTGCAAACATAGATTAATGATTGTGGAACATTTGACAAGCAGATCGCAGTTCGAATTCGACTATTAATACAAATTACACGCCACGATTAACAAATCAATATTTCTGACTAACGATGTACTAAAAGACGTGAAGTTTGTTCATATTTTATATCTATTTATACATCTGTCTACGAAATAACTTTATAAGAATGCAATTTAGCAAGTATTTTAGTGTTAAATTAAACAATTCACTAAAGAAACTTCTTCTGTATGAAAACATCGTGTCATCTCTTTTGTTTTCAAAATAAAATGAGCGAGATGACCATATGTTTATAGGACCATTTTTACTCTTTATTAGTTTTTAACAAAACAAAAGAATCCGACATTCCCAATGACATCACTAAAACGCGTTCCATTTTTAAAACATTCGATTTTCAAAATCACATTCGAAACCGTTACAAAAAAGATCCACATCCGATTCGAAATATGAAATCGAAATGATATAAAAAATGCATCCATCAATTAGAGTAACTCGATACGCGTCGCATTCAAACGCGGCCGCTAATGGAGGCAGAATTTGAATTACAAATACCCGATGCTTCGACAGGACATGAACATAAAGGGATGCATTGTATACTCTGTGTCACCTGTCTATTACTTTCACTTACCGATCGATGTTTCTGATATTAGAACATAGTCTAGAAGAACACATAGACTCCTAAGGTTTTTTTTTAATTCTTGTAGATTATAAAAAGTTTTTCCCACATTATTAGAAAAAAATACTAAGCGAGTCCCTTTACTTAGTTTTATGGAAGATCTACACTAAGGGAAACTTTATGTAACTATTCAACGACATAAGCCAATTAAATTTTAAAGTTCGCAATCCTTTCAAGCAAAGCGTAGGTTTGAACTCGGATCTAAAAACAATAAGATGCAAGGGTAACGGCCGGAGTCTCATAGTTTCACTAAAGAGCAATAAATACAGAGTAAATTTAAATATGCAAGAAACAACCGTGGAATTCCTTATCAGCTAGTTCAAGTTTTTATTGTTGGATAGTGATGTACCACGCTTTTAAGTAATACTAAATTAATTAGAAATCACGGCTCAAGTTATGTGTAATTTTTAGGTTAGTTTTAGACCTCAGGGTCCTTGTTTCTGATTAGTTTAAATATCGAATTAAATTCTAAAATCTTCCTAATAAAGTTGATGCTTTGATGATTCCATGTAATTTTGTCTATTGTAAAAATAATGTTTGTCTATTGCTTTATTTAAGAATTCTAGAAATGTATATAAATATGTACAAAAACAACTGTATTTTAAGAATATTCTAATAAAAATTTAACTTCTAATTGAATATTTATATGTTAACATTATTTTATTTATCACCACGCAATACTGTAAAATAAAAGCACGCGGCAACACTCGAGCCCGCCGCCCACAGACAAGCAAACAGACAAACCGATCTCGTTACCAACAATGCGCCATATATTACGACGTTTCCGGTGAGAAATGCGACGACTATCTCACTCGCGCTACAGTAAAACGTATACCCTGTCTCTTTCAGCACAATCACTGACGCATCAAGATCATTAGGAGGCGATACAGTGATTTGTATTATTTTTTATAGTCTGTGGTTTCGATTTGACCAGAAAAGTGTTATACCGAGTTATGGATCATTGTGCCATATTTGTTAATAGAATGCAATGAAACTGGGATAATTTAAACTCGGTTTGAATACCAGAGGTATAGCTAAGGGTGATCCTTAGCAGTGATTTAGTAAGAGCAATCAAAACTAAGATATTTTTAGCCACTTTAAATATTGTAATTAAACAAAATTGGTTTTTAAATTACGTTAGCTATATTCAGATGCATTATAAAATAGCCTTTTTTTTCAATTTCCAAATGTGAGTTTGCTAGCAATCTTACTAATCTTACTTCTTACTTCTTACTAATCTTACTAATTCTTACTTTCTTACTCTTACTAATATTATAAATGTGAAAGTTTAGATGGATGGATGGATGTTTGTTAGAGTTTGAAGCCTAAACGGCTGAAGGGATCTCGATGAAATTTGGCATAGATGTAGAGGATAGTTTGGAAGAACACATAGGCTTTTTTTTTTTTAATCCGCGCGGACGGAGTCGCGGGCGATAGTTAGTTTATCATAAAACAATTTAACTAAAATAGGTGACATTTTTTATTAACTTTTAATATCTTCAATAGATAAAGAAAATTCAATATTAAACCGCTAATACTGGCCGTTAAAACTGTTTACAAAAGAAAAAAAGAAAAAACACACCAAACGTCAAAAATGTGTCCGTAAATAAAATGACATGAGTGCATTCGATTTGACGTGTAAAAAAAAACAACGACCCATAAACCAAATATCGGAACAATAAAACAGAATGGAGGCTGTTCATATGCAAAATAGAATCGGGATTTTTCGACACAAGCATAAAAGATGGTATTGAACGGGACGATCTCCTTACAAATATTTAAACAATACCCCTTTTTGATATAAATACACACGAATTATTATTATTTTATAACAATCCAGTGAATAATCCAGTGAGGAATTGTATATTTGCATTAGTTAATTGTATAAAGATATGCGGGCTATTTAAACCACTAATATGAAATCTAACACTATCAGTTAAATGCAATATTACTAATATTATAAATACGAAAGTTTAGATGTTTGTTAGAGTTTGTAGCCTAAAGTGCTTAACGGATCTCGATGAAATTAGGCATAGACGACCATACGGGCTACTCTCTTTTTGACCGACTTCCCAAAAGGAGGAGGAACTCAATTCGACTGTATGTTTTTTTTTAACTCCCCGGAGCGAGTCGCAGGCTCAAGCTAGTTAACACGACCACAGATAGAAGTGAAATTCAACGAACTGATACCTTGAAGTATCATTTCTAACATTGTTTTGTAATTATTTAGGTTATTTATCCGACAGAAATGTCGCAGTTATCAAAAGACAATATACTATTTAAAAATTAATCTAATAATTATTGTACTAATTATTTACAATTAAAATAACCTATCTTATGGACAGAATAATTCTGTTCGTCATATTTGTGTAGTAAACTTATCTAGTAGAGAATAACTCAAAGCTGAGGGTGGACCCGTTCATCACAATGCTTATTATCAACCCTTGTTTAATTAATTTTTTTCCTACTTAATTACTACGTCATGTTTGTTTTTCTCTTGTTATTTCTGATTGTGTTGTTAAGGATTTAATGTATTTTTTTTATTTCAATACGGAACTATTATCCATAGCCTATTTTTGATCTTTGATATTTGTCAGTTTACAAACGTCCTATACCCCTTTACAATGGACTACATCATTACCGGATTTGAATAATAAAAAAATAACAAGAGGGGAGTGCGCACTGTTGCATGAGTAATTATAAGAATTATTTTTTGATAGATAATAAATTATTTTTGACGGGCCCGTTCGTTTGTGCTTTTGTCGTTTTGCGATATTAAAAATGCCAATATTTTCCACTCATTGCAATGGTTAGATGCTTTCTTAGTTACAATCCGAATGAAAGGACAAACTTCCACGTACTTGCTTACTCTATTAAGTTGTGGCCTAGAGCATAAATGAAAATGAGTCTGACAAATGAGTTTGTCCTTCGATTAGTCTTCCCTAGAATGTCATAGAGTATAACATAGAGGTGTGAGATTTAAAAAAATAGCTATAAAATCGAGTTTCAAATCTAGCTCGCCAGTACTTTTTTATTTCTAAATGTTTTTTTTTTTAATATTTTCGAATACATTCATTTATTGGTTTAGAGTTTTTTTGGTTTTATAATTAAAGTTAGGTAAAGTTATTGTTGTTTTGTTCGTCTTTTGTTTCCTTCGTTTTTAAATGTTTTTTTTTAATATTTTCGAATACATTCATTTATTGGTTTAGAGTTTTTTTGGTTTTATAATTAAAGTTAGGTAAAGTTATTGTTCTTTTGTTCGTCTTTTGTTTCCTTCGTTTTTAAATGTTTTTTTTCTTAATATAGCTTTAACCAATAGTTATTTGAAGTCCAATATCGGTTGATCAGCTGTTAAAACAGGGAGCGAGTGGGACGCGTTTTTTATAATGCATTGTGATAAAAATACAGTGATCTAAATATAATGGCGACTTGATTTGAATGTGAAAAGAGCGACATCTGTCTTGAGAATGGAAGGAAGCGCTCACAAAAAACACGTGCCCTCATACAAATGTTATCGTTAACGATTTTTTTATTAATTAATACCTGAATGTTTTATATTATACTAGCTTTCGCCCGCGACTCCGTCTGCGTGGAATAAAAACAAAGTAGCCTATGTGGTCTTCCAGACTATCCTCTACATCTATGGCAAATTTAATCGAGATCCGTTCAGCAGTTTAGGCTACAAACTCTAACATACATCCATCCATCTAAACTTTCGCATTTATAATATTAGTAAGATAAGATTAGTAAAGCGACAAATAGATTTTATTATAGTAAAAGTACAATTAAATTGATTCAGTAGCTTAGGAGATTATCCGGAACAAATGCGGAGTTGTGGATAAACAGAGAAAAATATATTAGCAAATCTTACTTCTTACTAATAAATGCGAAAGTTTAGATGGATGTTTGTTAGAGTTTGTAGCCTAAACTGCTGAACGGATCTCAATTAAATTTGGTAACGCATAGGCTACCTGATTTTGTTTTTTTTAACTCGAAAAAGCCGAAAGCTAGTTAAAAATAAATTAGCTTGTACTAGGAAAAGACCTATAATTCTTACTAGACATGACTCTATACATGTGATTTTTTCATATAGAAGTTTGAATCTAAAAGGTAAATAAAACTTTAAAAACATTACAATAAGGTGTAATTTTAAACACAGTCATAGCCAGATAGTATGACAGAAAGAAATCAATGATTGTTTCACAGTTGCGTACATCAAAAATACCATTGTTTTTTAATAATTAAACTATTTAATAAGAAATGCAATCGAATGCAGTATGTAGTATGCAGTGTGCAGGGTGCAGGGTAGACTACAAGTGTAAGAACAGAGCGCCCGCATCATCTACTTGTAATTATTGCTGTTGCAACGTACAACGTGTAGACTTAACAATATTTTCATATAGAAGTGCCAAATCTTTTCTAGAAGGAACCACCTGCTTTTTGTGTACAGCACAAGCGAATTGTTTAATGAGATTTAGTGAGATTAATAATATAAAACAACTTTATTGTTATACTAGCTGTTCGCGTGCGGATTCATCCGCGTGAAATTATAAAAACTTTATTTTATTGTTTACATTTGTCAAATTATCAATAGCAAATGTCAAAATGACATGACATGACATGACAAACCTTAGCAATCTTTCTTTCTTGATGTTGGCAGCAACTTATGGTCTCTTTCCCACATTAGGGTTTTTATCCAAAATATTTACCCCCTAAGTTTAATGGCGTGCAAATATATAGCCTAAAGCATGACGTATGTGTAGGGCTTTTTATTAAAAAAAGAATTATTCAAAAATATGCTGTAATTGCTGAGATCTTAGGCAACAAAGAAGTGTGTGTTTACGCTTTATTATAATAGTATAGATATAAAATGTACCATCCATTTTAAAGTATAAGAAATAACTTGTAATTTTTCAAAAAAACACAAATAACAACTATGCTACAAAGTCTGTTTCCATTTAACAATGATTTTATGTTATTTTATTGTCTAAAATATACTTGTTATAATTATGTCGACTCTATCAGTATATAACTCTATGACGAACTCATTTGAAATCGTCAATTCTGTGGCATTTTTTCGTGAAGGATATAATAACATCGATTAATTAATGAGTGGCGATTGTCGGTGGCATGGGGGCATGCCCTCAACATGATATAATTTTGTTAAATTTAAACTACGAGTTCGACGAGCTATCGCCAGAAAAATCATTAGCGCGGAATTTAAAAAGTAGCCCATAATATCCATGTCAGCTAACCTTCAGTGAAAGTCGCGTCAAAATCTGCCTAAGTTTATAAGTTCAAACACTAACACTCTATGGATCTTTGTTATCTGAAATAAATCAATTATTATTATTATAAGGCTAGGCTAAAAAGTGGACGCAGACCTTTGACTAAACTATCGAACAACTGTTGTTGCGATTGTCGATTGTTTCAGCAAATTCAACTGTTTAGTTCAACTAAAAATCGAGTAGTGTATAAGCTCATAAGAATCAATCGAGACTAAACAGTTGTGCGATAGTTTAGTTTCAGATGTGCGCACGCTTTCACACTACAAATTGCATTCAAGTTTTAACGTCTATCACGTATTAAGTTGTAAACGCCCTTGCGAAAAATTAGATTCGTTTCAATATTGGGCCGTTAAGATATTGGTAACATTACTGTAAAAGGTTTTATTGGATCGCGTATTCCCTACACCCTGTATATCAATATTCATGCAATACATGCTATAAAAGCCGCATACCAAATGCATGAGAACGCGTGTAGAAAACAAAACAAAAAACACATCCTCATTGTAGATGTCACCGACAAATCATGTTTACCACCCGTTTGTAATTCGCCTAGGATAATTATCAAGCCTCTCTACTTCCCATATTAGATTAATTAAAAAGTAATGTGACATATTTCAACAAATTATAAATTGGTCGGACTGTTAGAGTTTCATCTCTACAAAGAGAATAAAATAAACGTTTTACCGTTTTTAATATTTGTCCAGACAAATTAGAAACTGTCTGAGTACACAATTCATCGGTAACAATACACAATTTCGGTAATGCGAACGGTATAAAGGCGACTGTAAATATCGACAAGCAAATATCAAAGTACATTCTGTTTTGGGATTTTGAACTCTACTGTATGGGAATAAGGTCGTAACGAGTGGTACTAAAGAGTTGTAAGTTAAGCGGAATACTCAACCCTTAGGAAAACCGCGATGTGCATTTCGATAATAGTCCACAGAGTAAACAATCCCAAGTCGAAAGTATTTTTTTCAGTTATAAAAATGAAATTATTCTCATATGAACATCAGAGTTCAACAATTAGGTATTTAAACTCTTTGTTATCTAAATATTGTAAGAAAAAAATAATTTAAAAATTAAATTATTTTTGTACCCAAATTTCAAATTGGTCGAGACCTTCAGAGCTAATTTTTTTTTTATTATAGAATTATTAAGGACTTAAGTTAGTATAGTATATCTTACTTCTTACTAATCTTACTAATATTATAAATGCGAAAGCTTAGATAAATGGATGTGTTTGTTAGAGTTTGTACCCTAAACAGCAGAACAGATCTCGATGAAATTTGGCATAGACGCAGAGGACAATCAGGAAGTACATATAGGATAATTCTTTTGTTTCTTTTTAATTCCACGCGGACGTAGTCACGGGCGAAAGCTAGTTTTATAATTTTAAACAAATCTCATAAACGTGCCGAAGGGCATAATTTAGTCTTTCAATTATCACTCTTTTCTTATAAGGATGAGTAGAAAGTGGACTTCGCTATGGAGGAGACGCATATGAAGGGGAAATATCCTCTAAGTGTGTCTTCTTCCGTCGATTGTAGACAACGCATCCGCAATTACTAATAAATAGGCCCAACTTTAGTCCCTTTACCTTCCCACCCCTTTTCTCATAAGGATAGGATGGAAAGGGAACGTGGATTTGACGGTGGAGGAGACGCATAGGAAGAGGAAATATCCTCTATATGTGCGACTTTTCCTCCTTCAATTAAGGTTAGGCAACGCATCCGCGGTCACGGTCGCTTCGCTATTTTGGCGGTTTTAGGTGGCCGCTTGCTCGTTTGCCACCTTATAATATATACAAAAAAAATTACACATCTATAAGCAGCGGTTGCTATTTCAGCATATTCAAGTGTCTGCAGTAAAAAACAAAAATGAAAGGATCAAGTTAAGGACAATTCAACGGTCGTAGGTGTCTTGTATTTAAATGACGGAATCAGGTTTGTGACAAGGCGTGAGGTTGTCGTGTCTGGGCGTAATAAAGTTCTCAGATTTCATAAATTATTTAAAACTATCTTTTTATGTTGGCCGCGGTACTTTGATCCGAGACACGTCAGTGAGCATATAAATATAACATCTGATATAGATAAAAAGGATAAAGTGGAATTTAATATATAAACAAAAACTGTAGTTAGTAGCTTTCGCTTACGACAATCAACGTGGTATTAAAAATTAAAAAAAAAAAAGTGGCATACTTCCAGACTCTCTACATCTATGACAAATTTCATCGAGATCCGTTCAGTAGTTTAGGCTACAAACTCTAACACATCCATCTAAACTTTCGCATTTATAAAATTAGTAAGATTACTTCAAAAATATTTATATAGGTGTTTAAACACTTTGCAATTGATTGTTATGGATATTAACGTGGTTATTTCGACACAAATATGTATTACCACTGCTTTAGGCTTAGCTATTCTATTTTTGATCTAGAACGCTATTTTTTACCGTAATGTGTCAATAGCCGTTTTGTCAAAAATCCGCACCGGGCGCTAGTTACGGTGTAAAATGAATGAAGTTGGATTTGAAATACTAAGGTAAAGGCCTAAGGGATCTCTAATTCAAACACAAGAAAACTTTACTAAGCTAAATATTAACTGATAAATTAATTTGAAAACTGCAAAGTTTTTAAAAAGAAAATATTCCAATTTTAATTATAGCTATTGTTTAGCGCGAAAATTCGAATTCAAATATCGAATTTCAACTTTCAACGGCAACGAATTGTATTGAGAAAAAATGTAACCGGACGAAAAGGCATCACAGCGAACCCTTTCAATGAATTTCACGTTTATATTTCTAATTAACTTTTATAGAATTTTTTCATAAGTCCCGAAATAAAAAGGGGGTAATAAATCATTCGTGAATTAATAATTAATAAAGCAACACTGGCCGCCGACGGCGCGTACAAATCAAACGTAAATATTCGAAAGGGAAATTTGCATAAGAAGGGATGTTTTGCCGTTTTTTTCTTAATTTCTATTTCTCTCGCCACTGATTTGATGATGAAAGGTAATTATGGACATGCCCTAATACAAGTCAACATGAAACAACATTACCATTAACAGAAATTGTGGCTTTGCTCCAATTAAATACAAAGTTCATTAAACGTGACCCTCAAACAAAAATAATCTTAATACACTGAACGTCAACAATATTAAGACACTACGATTTTAAATCTAAGTGATACTTAAATCTATTGACTCTTTTTTTTTTATATCATAAGATGGCAAACGAGCAAGCGGCCACCTGAATCCGCCAAAATGGCGAAGCGACCGCTGCCCATAGACAACCGCAATTGCAGATGCGTTGCCTACCCTTAATCGACGGAGGAGGAGACGCACATAAAGAGGATGTTTCCCCTTCCTATGCGTCTCCACCGTCAAATCCACCTTCCCATCCAATCCTTTCCTTATAAGAAAAAGGTGGAACGGGAAAAGGACTAAAATTGGGTCTTCGGCACCACACTCATCAGACGAAACGCGGAATTTCTTCCACTTCACGCCTGTCCTCTGTGTGGTCGTGGTAAACTGGACTACTAAAAAAAACTTAAGTTAACATACATGAGATTACTGTAAAAAAATTAATTCATAATTATATTTATAATCCGTATTGTAGGCGTAAGTTTTTAGTTAATATTTTAGTTATGTCCATGTTATGCCAACATAACCCTTTAAAAGTAATCGTGCGAGGGAGGTATCCGATATCGGAGGGAAGGCGAAGAACAGATGTTATTCCAAAAGACACCCCGCTTTCTGTTACCCTGGTACCTCGAGTCTTTGTTTTCTTTACAAATCTTTAAATTCATTGATAAAACGGTATTTTACATCTTGGTATATTTGACACTTTTTTATCTTGACTTTTTTTTATCTATATCTATATCTATACTAATATTATAAAGAGGAAAACTTTGTATTTTTGTGTTTTTGTATTTTTGTATGTATTGAAATAACTCAAAAACTACTGGGCCGATTTTAAAAATTCTTTCACCATCAGAAAGGTAAATTATCTGTGAGTAACATAGGCTATATTTCGTATTACTTTTTAATTTTACGCGGGCGAAGTCGCGAGCAACATCTAGTTTTAAATATAGTAACAAAGAATAATATATATTTTTTTATAAATGCGAAAGTTTAGATGGATGGATGTTTGTTAGACTTTGTGCAGAAACGGCTGAACGGATTTCGATAAGATTTGGCATAGATGTAGAGGATAGTCTGGAAGAACACATAGACTACCCACTTTTTTTTTCCACGCGAACGGAGTTGCGACCGAAAGCTAGTAACTAATATATTGACACTATTTACTCTTTGATATAAAATCCGGTCATGGAAAATCTCCTATATTTTTAGTTTACTTTAATGTCATTTTACATAATTCAGAAACCCGATCATGTTAATATTAATTTACTGTTGTTTCTAAATACCTATTCTTATGAAATTGTGCAGAAAGCTGATCCCTAACTTGATTTTGATACTAAATTATCAAAACGTGTCGTTTCCAAATCAAGCGAAAACACCTCAAACTCTGAGCATAAAGATTTATTTTCTTGTTACTGATTATAATAAAAATCTACACAAAAATCTATGGAATACTTAAATTAATTATTTCAACATACATTTACTTATTATACTGTTTGATTTTTTTAAGAATAAATCGTAATTATTTTAATATCTAAGGAAATAAATAACATTTTCATCGGAAAATGCGAGTAAAACAGAGGAAAACGACGCCTAACGCCATCTAGCGGCGAGCAGCTTTAGACTAGAAAATTGTTTTCGCGCCGAGCAGTTCATTTATTTTGATTTTGCATTTTTACTTTATTACACTGTTTGTTTTTAATCCTTTTGAATAATCTGTTTTTTCAATTTTGTTTATTAAGGAACTTAGCGTCATATTTGAACAATATTATTAAGATTTATTCGTTGTACAAAATAGTTAGTATGTTATAATACATCATAAAACTTTCTTAGAAACAAATAAAATTGTCTCCATCTGGCCACAATCCAACTGAGATAAAAGACATATAATTACGCATAAGTAAACGTTTCATTTAACCTCAGTGATATATTACAAGAAAAATAACTTAGAAAATCTGAGAGTTTCTTTTAAAATTTGGGGTAAACGCCCCAATAATCGAATCATCCGGATGTGTAGGGCCGATCGTGGCGGGAACAAACCTAGTAACCGAATTTCGGGTGGCGCGAAACAAAAACTGACCTATATCCGCGCCCCACCGGGTTCAGCCACCCCGCCGACTGACGCGGGCCCTTCGCGTCTTGCCTTCACTGATCGCACTAGCCCTTCAAGAACTCTACTGTCTATTGAAGAAATTTGCTCTCACTTTTATAAAAACTTAATATCCTTTTATTCTTAAATGTACTCTTTTATATTAAAGTATGTTATTGTTGTTTTCTGAAAATAATGTTTCGTGCTAATGCATTTATTAGCTTCGAATATAAACTAAAATAATCTTTATTTATGATAATTAAAGTAAACTTAATTGACTATTAATTGAGTGATAAATTGTAAACAAATATAAGATCTCAAGCGGCCAGTTGCGGGTCCGAGAGGCGAGTCGATTGCAACGAACAGTAAAAAAAAAGCGCATCCTATTATCGACTACAACAAAAGGAGTCGTGCAGCGATACCTAAGTACACATCTCGATTCATCGTCTCGACTCGATCCGAACGGGTCCCATTGGCGCGCCCCACCGTCGCCGGGCGAGACAGGGACGCACTACGTGTTTGGTACCAAGAGGGAGTAGGACAGAGACGGTCATCTTGCCGGCGAGTGGCGCCCACTGGGCGGGGCCGCGCCAAGGAGCGAGCTGAGATGCGCGCGGAGCCGCTGGTGGGGCCTCGGCCGAAGGATCGCACTGCAGTCGACCGTCGCGGCCCCGACGCGCGCCCGCGACCCGCGACATTACCTTACGTAACCGATACATCGGAAACGTTCCGATAATCGATGTCTCGACACTTA
This sequence comes from Papilio protenor, assembly GCA_029286645.1. Taxonomy (NCBI): domain Eukaryota; kingdom Metazoa; phylum Arthropoda; class Insecta; order Lepidoptera; family Papilionidae; genus Papilio; species Papilio protenor. The sequence goes on along the minus strand of JAGSMZ010000034.1, from coordinate 2,452,941 downwards.
CCGACTCGATTATAATTGTGCCTTGATTTTAAAAAACGTTTATGATTTTTATTATTATTTTTTAATAATCTCAATAAGTGAACTATTAAAAGTGTGACATGTTTTTGTTTTGTTTTCGCACGGACTTGTAAGATTATTTGGGCGTAGACTGTGTTTAGTTTTTTTATGTTCGAGACTCTGTGAATTTGGCTACTGTGAGGTGGTTTAACATTTCGTCTTGAGGTTTTTTATTTTGTTGTTTTGTGTCGATTTCGAACTTTGTGTTTGATGTGAGGAACATTGAAACTGTTGCTTGAAGATTCAACTTCAAATGTAAGTACACTTTTATCTTAAGTTACTTTCTCATTTGCATCAAATTAAAAGTTATTAAGTTATCTCTACATTCGCTAAGTCTTATAAGAATTCGATTGAAGGTCAAACTAGAACTTGGAAGTATTGAAA